>JAGFNQ010000548.1:0-633035 GCA_024364735.1 Boesenbergia rotunda | reverse complement strand
TTGCGAAGTCATCCCGAAGATACTCGGCGTGGACGCGAATAGAGGCGGAGCTTCCAAGGGACGCTTACGGTTGGATCTCGTCCCTTCCTTCGAGTTACGCGAGGTAATACGTAAATTAGTTTATGTTTCTGCAAAATTTTAAATATATGATCATGTCTACACAAGATAAAATTGCATGCTTAGATGTGTGGTTAAATATTTGAGAAATTATTTATGCTAAACCTTCCGCTGCACGTAATTAATTTTAAAATTACGAACCCGCATCCATGTCAACATGCACCCGGTCCCAACAGTGGTATCAGAGCCAGGTTTGTGTTCGACATAATCATATAATTGTTTTGCGGAAAGCTTTATCATGATCTCAATTTTGGAAAATTTTCAATTATGGAAACTTTCCAATTATGGTAAATTTTCGATTTAGGAATTTCAAAGTTTGGAAATCCTCATGAAATTTCGCAAACTTTTGAAATATCTCTGTTTCTGAAATTTTATGATAATTGTGAAAACTTTCCATTTTTGGAAACTTTCCAATTTTGGAAATTTCCTATTTTGGAAATTTTCCAATTTTGGAAAAACGTAAGTTTTCTTTGTACCAGAAACTTACAATTATTCTGAAAACCTTTTATTTTTGGAAACTTTCCATTTATGGAAAGCTCGCAATTTTGGGCACTTTCTTTCAAGAAAGTCTAGACAAATTATGGGAATATTAATTGATATTTAAATTTATAATTGGAAATTAAATTATTTACAAAATTCTTTATTTTGGATTGAGCCTCGGGGAGCCGTCCAATTTAAAGTTAGTTGTTATAATTAAATTTCCTAAATTGAATTTAAATTATCAAATTCTTATTTTGGATTGAGCCTCGCGGAGCAGTCCAAATTAAGTTATTGATATTAATTTTCCATAAATAAAATATGTGATCAAATCTTGAAAATTGTTGAGGTGATTCTCAAACGATAATTTCCTTATTTGATTTATGAGGTGATGCTCTTACATATTATTGTCTCCAAAATTAATTAGGAAAATTATTTCCTATAGAGTATATTTCGTTAAATAAGATTTTCATGAAAATAATATGTGGTTGAATTAAGGTAATCTGTCTCTTAATTTAATAAGATTTGATTTAGAGAAATCAAAGTCTTAAACATATTATTTCTGAAATTGATTATGATAATTCAAGAAATTGTTTCCCAAAACAATTCCTTGAATAAAGTATGAAATTAGAAATAGGAAATCCGTTTCCTAATTCAATTAATGAGACTTGATAAATTAAGTCACATACATACTTTGTTAAGGAAATCCTTAGAACATGACATAATTATATGTCATGAATGTGCATAAAAGAAAAGGATGAGACACAAAACTCCTTACAAAATATTAAGGCCAACACCTTCCATTAATATGGTTAGAACCGGAGTTTTGTTTCTCGTTTGGGTTGATGGACACATCCATGCCCGGCTTGAACCTCAACATGTTTAAACCATGGAATTAGTTTATGATTAATATAGTTGGAGTCAGAGGTCAATCCTTAGTTTTGGTTGTTGGACACATCCAAGCCTAACTAAACGGTTGAATGAGCTCCAACCATATTAAGACTATTTCTTGATTAATGGGTCAGCCTTAAGCTTGGAGCATCGATTTGTTGTGCGACAGCCAAGGTCGATGTAAAGAGAGGTGCAGTTGGGTGCTATGTATATTGTTGCATACTTGTTAATGAGTTAACAACCTAATGATTTATGCAAATATTCAATTAGTTGATAGCATAATGTGATAGTTACATATGTATAATATGTAATCGGTATAATTACCTATCTTCATAGCTAAGAATAACTTGATAGACTCTAATCATAGTTGTTCTTATCTATGGTTGGATATCAACCTATTTGGAGATGTTCCTACGATCTCCCGAATTGATAAAAAGGGTTATTCAATTCGAAAAATAAATAGGATTTAATTAATGTATATTGATGCATTCTTTATCATTCTCATCACATAACCTCAATTTGTATTTCTAGGATAATCATCTGATCATGTCTTCTCTAAATTTGCGTTCCATTTTGGACAGCAATAAGTGACTGGGACAAACTTCATGGACTGGCTTCGAAACTTGAGGATAGTCCTCAAGGCAGAAAAGCTTGCTTATGTCCTTGAAGAACAACTTCCCAACCATCCTCCTGAAGATGCAACTCCAGACCAGTTAGTGACCTATCCGAAACATGTGGTCGATTCTGAACTTGCGAGTTGCATCATACTGGCCTCTATGGTACCTGAGCTACAAAAGCAGCATGAGCATATGGATGCTCATACCATCATCTTCCATCTTCATAAGCTATTTGACGAGCAGGCGAGATACGAAAGGTTTGAGGTCTCCAAACTCCTCTTCACCTCTAAGATGCAGGAAGGCACTTCTATTTCACAGTTTGTGTTGAAGATGTTGGGGTACATTGAGCGCCTAGGCACACTCGGATTTGCAATGGATCACGAACTAAGTATTGACTTAATTCTGCATTGTTTGCCCAAGAGTTACTCACAATTTGTGATGAACTATCAGATGAACAAACTGGAGACTACCATTCCTGAGTTGCTTAACCTGCTGAAGACTGTAGAGCCTTCTATAAAGAAGGATCAGAAGACGGTACTCTTAGTTGGTTCCTCAAAGAAAGGCTCTAAGAGGAAGCCCAAAGAACAAACTATGGGAAGGAAGAAAAAGGCCAAAAAGATTGAAAAGGCACCAAAAGGCACTTGCCATCACTGCGTCAAGGAGGGCCACTGGCGAAGAAACCGCAAGGTTTATGTTAAGTCCTTGAAGAAGAAGGCATCCGATGCCCCATCTTCTTCAGGTATCTTCGTTATTGAATGTCACTCTTTTTCCTCGTACACCTGGGTACTTGATACTAGGTGTAGCTCACATATATGTAATGACATACACGGGCTAAGGAATAGAAGAAGACTCGTCAAGGGAGAAGCGAATTTGCGAGTTGGAAATGGAGCAAAGATTGCTGCTGTTGCCATCGAAACATATTTGCTAAAGCTCCCTACTGGACTTGTCTTAGAATTAGATAATTGTTATTTTGTTCCTTCATTAATAAAGACCATTGTATCTATTTCATGCTTGAATGAAAAGGGTTATCATTTAATTTTTAGTAACAATTGCTGTTACATAACTTTAAATGGTGTTCTTTATGAGACCGGAACTTTATGCAATGGTATCTACACGTTAGATTTATCCGGTGACGTTTTCAATATCGAAGTCAGCAACAAACATGCTCAAATAGATAATCAAATAGACTCCTATACGTGGCATTGTCGTCTTGGCCATATAAGTAAGAAACGAATGACCAAATTACACCGATATGGAATTCTGGAATCATTTGAACCCGGTTGATTTGATACATACGAATCATGCTTAAAAGGCAAGATAACCAAATTACCCTTTTCCGAAAAAGGTAAACTAGTGGGAATATTGCTTGGTCTAATACATACTGATGTATGTGGACCAATGTCAACTCTTGCACAAGGAGGTTATAGCTACTTCATTACCTTTATCGATGATCACTCATGATTCAGGTATGTGTTCTTAATGAAACACAAATCTGAAGCTTTTGAGAAATTCAAAAAGTTCAGAAGTGAAGTAGAGAAACAGCTTGGCAAAAGTATTATGATACTTCGATCCGATCGGGGTGGTGAATACTTAAGTCAAAAGTTTCAAGATTATCTTAGCGAGAATGGGATATTGTCTCAATGGACTCCGCCATATACACCACAGCATAATGGTGTATCTGAGAGGCGTAACCGTACCTTGATGGACATGGTTAGATCTATGATGAATCATGCAACTCTTCCAAAATCCTTTTGGGGCTATGCGCTTAAGACAGCTGTTTACTTACTAAACAGAGTCCCGACCAAGGTAGTCTCTACTACTCCATATGAGACGTGGAATAGTAAGAAACCTCATTTATCTCACCTAAAGAATGGGGTTGTCTTGCTTATGTAAAGCGGACTATATCAGACAAATTGGATGCTAAGTCTGATAAATATCTATTTATTGGATACCCTAAGGAAATGAAGGGTTACCAATTCTATCATCCCTTGGAACAAAAGGTGTTTGTTTCAAGGCATGCTGTATTTCTAGAAAAAGAATTTCTTTTACAAGAAAATAGTGGGAGTAGCATTGAACTTGAAGAAGTTCAAGAAACTCCAATAGACATTACAGAGACACCTAGTCTAGACCCACAACCAATAACTCATAATGATGAGCTATCAGTTGAACCTAAACAACACCACATGTTCGTAGGTCTGATAGGATACGCAATATTCCAGAGAGATACAGATTTCTCATAAGTAAATCGAACGACGTGTTACTCATTAACGATGACGAACCTATCAGTTATGAAGATGTTCTGAAAAATTCAGAAAGGGATAAATGGCTTGAAGCCATGAAGTCGGAAATAGATTCCATGAACAAAAATCAAGTATGGGACTTGGTTAACCCACTTGAAGGGATTAAGCCCATAGGGTGCAAGTGGGTTTTCAAGAAGAAAAACAACATGGAAGGTAATGTTGTTACCTTTAAGGCTAGATTAGTGGCAAAAGGATATCGTCAGAAACAAGGAATTGATTATGACGAAACCTATTCACTAGTAGCTATGCTTAAATCCATTCGGATGCTCTTGGCCATAGCAGCTCATTATGATTATGACATATGGCAAATGGATGTGAAAATAGCTTTCCTTAATGGAAACTTGCTTGAGGATGTATACATGATACAACCTGAAGGTTTCACATCGGTTAATAAAACCATAGTATGCAAGCTTCAACGATCCATATATGGACTAAAGCAAGCATCCATGAGCTGGATCATCCGTTTTGATTAGACAATCAAAGAGTTTGATTTCTCACAAAATCCTGACGAACCTTGTGTGTACAAGAAGATTAGTGGGATTAGAATTTGCTTGTAGGAAAGGATATATCAGTCTTACAGTCAGTTAAAATATGCTTGTCCAAAACTTTCTCCATGAAAGACCTGGGAGAAGCAACCTATATCATTGGGATTAGAATCTATAGAGATAGATCAAAACGGTTGCTTGGTCTTTCGCAATCTAAATATATAGACCGAGTGCTAGAAAGGTTTAGCATGTCGGAATCCAAGAAATGTTACCTTCCCATCAAGCATGGGATCAACCTTTCGAAGTCTATGTGTCCGTGCACAGAAGACGAGAGGATTTGCATGAATAAGATTCCTTATGCATCCGTGATAGGATCTATCATGTATGCTATGTTATGTACTAGGCCCGATGTATCGTATGCTCTGAGCATCACAAGCAGATACCAGTCTGATCCAGGAATGGATCATTGGGCGGCTGTCAAGACAATCCTCAAGTACTTAAGAAACACTAAGGATGTGTTCCTAATATATGGAGAATGTGATATGGTAATACGTGGGTATACAGATGCCAGTTTCCAAACATATAAGGATGACTCCAAATCTCAGTCCGAATACGTATTTATTTTGAATGGAGGCGCAATAAGTTGGAAGAGTTCCAAGCAAGACACCATAGTGGATTCAACCACGGAAACGGAATATATTGCAGCTTCGGAAGCAGCAAAGGAAGCAGTCTGGATCAAGAAGTTTGCCTCAGAACTTGGTGTGGTTCCAACCATTGATGAAGCAATACCGGTTTACTGCGACAACAATGGAGCTATTGCACAAGCAAAGGAACCAAGGTCTCATCAGCGATCCAAACATGTGCTTCGCCGCTATCATCTGATCAGAGAGATTAAAAGTAGGAATGATATACAAACTGAGAAAATTCACACTGAAAGAAATTTAGCGGATCCTTTAACTAAGGCCTTGCCTCAAAGCAAATTTGAGGGTCATGTTAGAGCCTGTGGTATTGGGTACCGTAGCGATTGACATTAGGCCAAGTGGGAGTTTGTTAGTGATATGAGAGAAGTGTCCTAAGGCAATCGACTTATGATTGTAATCATTTATTTTAATAAATGAATATTCACTATTTGAGTATACATGATTGTGTATTTGATTGAGATCTTAAACTCATTTACTGAATGCCCGCAATACAATTCACAACATGATAGAATTTGTGATGAATTCACAACTAGTGATTATCTCTACATGTGCAATTGTGAAGTATTGAAATTGTCCCTAGTCGATGAATTGATAAATACGGACACTATCAATTCTGTTAAGACTAGCATGGGTTATTCTCTAATCAGCTGATTCTCACTGGCTGGTGACATTGAGATGTCCGGAGATAAACATGAATGCTAGTTAAGGGAACTAGTTCATTGGAGTGACTGGCTGTAAAACTTCATATGGTAGTCTACATATAGATATGTCAGCGAAGTTCTTACTGCAGCTTAAGTGCGATATTTCTTTGACTTGTGGTGTTCAAGTCATCTTGGTCATGGAGACTTATACTTTGACATCTTAAGCAAGCATCTCCAAGGACGTGTGGACCCAGGATGATTGGGTATAAGCCGAAGTGCCCGAAGATGTTTGAACAGCCTACAAAGGATTCACCACTCCTTGCGAGGAGATGTATACCCAAGGCCTATCGTCGGATTGTTACTCCAAGCCTCTAGCCAGAGCATGACATGTTCAGAGTATGAATCTCTTAAATACATGAGAATAATTAGAATCCGTAGGACGAGAAAACTTTACTTGGGCTAGGTGTGAGGTAGTCAGCCTAGTGGGGACTGACACACATAGACCATGTCCTGAACCAAGTGGGTATAAGATGGTGAAGGGAATGGGGCACGATTCATTATAGCAGCTGAAGGGTTTCAGAATTGTTTATGAGGTCAACCGTTGATCTTTCGATTAATTGGGGATCATGTTGTACTACTAGGAGCCACTCATGATCATTCTATAATTGATTAATTATAGACGGCCAACATAAATCAAAAGCCTATTTAGTCACACGCACTACGAGTAATCCGAGGGATTTAAAACGAGTTGAAAATTGGAATTTCCAATCATGAGAGATTAAGTTTGGTTGAGCCAAACGATAAGTCGAATCTGAATTTTTTAGAGACACATCGGAATCGTAAAATGGCTTAGTCATTTGAAGACATAATAGATGAATTAAATATGTTTAATTCATTGGGGCTTGTCTTGGATGGGCCGGCCAAAGAGGGTCTCCATCCTCTTTGCATGGTCGGCCACAACAAAGGGAGAGAACCAAGTTTTTGGTTCAATTTATAAAATAAATCAAGTGTGGTTTGTTTTATAAAATTATGGATGATATAAATTTTTAAACCAAGGTTTGGTTTATTTTTCATGGAAATTAAAATGAACCTTGGATTGGTTTATTTTGTAAAATCAATCATGGATTGATTTACCATGATAAGAAAATTTATTCCATAAGAGAGAAGAGACTTAATTGATTTTTATCATGAATTAAAATATGATTTTAACCATTATATAAAATCAAACTTGGCATGATGGAATAAGTTATTCCATATTTGAGAGGCTTGATGGTTGAGAGGCCACTATATAAAGGACCCAAGGCAAGGCTTGGGTGATAATCGAAGAGACGAAGGCATAGGCTCTCTCTCTCTCTTTCTCTCCTTCTCTTCTCCCCTTCTTGCCGTGCGCCAACCAGCCCCAAGAAGGAGCACCAGCCGGCCATCCTTTTGTGGTTAGTCTTCCAACTTCTCTCTTGGTTTTTCTCGTCGCGTTCTCGGAGAATCTAGTAGTTCTCGAGAAGACGAAACTCATGGCTTTGCGAAGTCATCCCAAAGATACTCGGTGTGGATGCGAATAGAGGCGGAGCTTCCAAGGGACGCTTACGGTTGGATCTCATCCCTTCCTTCGAGTTACGCGAGGTAATACGTAAATTAGTTTTTGTACCTGCAAAATTTTAAATATATGATCATGTCTACACAAGATAAAATTACATGCTTAGATGTGTGATTAAATAATTTGAGAAATTATTTATACTAAACCTTCCCCTGCACGTAATTAATTTTAAAAATTACGAACCTGCATCCATGTCAACATGCACCCTATCCCAACAGGTTCACTTCAGCTCTGCAAAATAATAGCAGTGACTCCGATGGGGTGGATACTATTATTCGCATCTAAGTGTGCACCATTACACGACACTAAGAAAATTATTTCAGATTATGTGCCTTTCGATGGGGAAGTACACACGCTCTTTAATAATTTTCTATAGTCTTTTCTGACCCAGTGATCCGTAGAACAAGTCCATCCGATGGGGAAGAAGGCACTCAGAGCTGACGTGCAGACTTGTTCGCATCACTTATCGGATTGTAATAGAAGTCGTGGGACCCTTAGGCTCCCTCTCCTACTTAGTAATTTATTTCGAGGAATTTTAACTTAGCACAACCACACAACCAAGCACCAAACCAAATATATGAAAAATGCAGAAAATCCTAGATTTTCCAAATTTCATGGCCCTTGGTCTCTAATGCGCCTCCAGCTGTGTCGTCACTTCGTCCGCTCCTCCGTTCCTTCTGCGCAAGCTACCTTGAGGGATCTCTGAGCTGAAATGACAAGATAAATATATACATCATCGATTCTATACTCCACGAAGGAGTGTACATGAAAACTAGATCAAAAGTAAAATAAATAGCTCGACTAAACATGTGTCGTATTTAATTATAAAAATTAAATACCTAGCCTCGTCAATCTCGATGATTAATTAATTACAATAATTTGCACAACCATCACACAACAAATATTTGGCCATGATAAGTTGGAATCTTGTGTCTGCAACACAAAGTTAGCTTACGCACATCCACATATCATTCGGCAAAATATAATGTATGAAAAATGCAAAAATTAACCAATCCTTAAACACACAAAGCTGGAAACCTCAGCTCAGATACCAATTGATGGGTATGGCTTGGCGGGTTTCCTAAGCGAATACTCGGTCGTTCTAAGAGACCTCTCCATGTCTATGGATTAAAAAATTAATCCGAATGGAGACCTGTCTCCCAACGACCATCTCGTGCCATATCGAACGATCCAAATTACAACTCAGCCAATTACTAAAATCGGCCTTATAATTTGCTTGATCGTTCGACCGTGGAAAAGGCGACGAGTGGATCACCGGCTTTTATGTTTATGGTCGGGGTCCAGTTAAATAATTATTGACTATGATTCACAATCAAAATAATTAAATAACAAACATAAAATGACGAGGTTACCAAACATGGCACATAATAGACATAAGGATAATCAAGGAGCTTGGGGAAGAGATATACCTTCCCAATCACCTCTCGACCTTCTACCTTATGTCCCCCCCCCCTTCACGGACGTCGTATGGGCGACGATCTACCGTGAATCGAAATCATCAAAGCAACCAATCAATCATGCTTTCTTCTTCTCTCCTAGCCGAACCAAACCATTGCCAAGGGTTCTTGCCGCCGGCTCCTTGCTCCCTCCAGCCTTGCGCCGCCGGCCAAGAACAGCCACCAAGGCCTCACCGACCAACATCTGACGTCGGGAAGGAAGTGAAGAAGTAGATGAAAGGAAAGAAGAGCTTCCTTTCACACCCATCATGTAATGACCGGACCCATTTGGTGGCCCATTTGGCAACAAATAAAAAGGTGCCTTTTATTGTAATGACCCATCCCATTTGGCAACCCATTTGGCGACCCCCTTCGTCGACCGTCGACCGGACCGTTACTCACTATGACTTCCCACCCCTGGCCAGTGGAATTTTTTGCCATCCCCAGGATTAGAACCCAAGACCTCCAAGCTTAAGTACTAGAGTTTATGAATCCTGGAAACCAATTGAGCCAGACTCAATTGGTTACCAGGATTCATAAACTCTAGTACTTAAACCTGGAGGTCTAGGGTTCGAATCCTAGGGAAGGCAAAAAAATCCACAAGCAAGGGTGGGAAGTCCTAGTAAGTAACGGCACGGTCGACAGTCGACAACCCATAGCAAAATAAGGGGGTCGCCAAATGGGTCACCAAATGGGTCGGGTTGTTACACATCACAACCCTAGAACCCCTCTCCTCCAATTCTTGCGGTGCCGCCGGCCAAAGGCCTTGCGTCGACTCCTACCGGCCGCCGGAGCTCCCTCCTCACTGACACACACCACAAAAGGGAGAAGACCCTCCTCCCTTTGTCTAGTGATGGCTGCATGCGGTTTGGCTGAGGGAAGAAGAAGAGAAGAGGAACCATCCTCTCCTTGCCGTGACCTAGGAGTGAGAAAAGGACGAGAGGAAAGAAGGCTTGGGGTTGGATTGATTAGCCTTGGTTTCTTGATCTCCTAGGGTATTTATAGGGCTAAGGTAGGGACTAAGAGGAGGAGTTGGAGGCCCACCAATGGATCTAAACCCGATCCATTAATTAAGATCCATTCCACTAAAGGATCTTAATTGAACTTCCTCACCAACCCCATATTTTCATATGGGCTCCACATATTGCGAGTCATCCATCCCCTCGTGTTTAAGATCTCGAATGCCCGTTAATTAATTTAAATTACTGACAATTCAAATCAATTAACTTCTGGGTCCTTGACTAGTACCACTCGACCTTATCATCATGTCGAATCAAATCCACCTGCAGGATTTAGCATGATGAACCTTTTGAGTTCATCAAGGGGGCATCATCAACCCGACTCACTAGGACACGGATTTCATCAATAATTAACGGAACATCATATTATTAATATTATCTCCCAACTTATCGGGTCTATCGATCTAACAGAATAGATCTTGCCCATTGGTAAATCAAAGAAATAATAGTTAATAATATATGCTCGTTATTATATCGGGATTAAGAGATCATACTCCATAATATAATCTGATATCCTATCCAATTATCGAGTCAATACAAATTGGATAACCTCGGGTTTCGGTCCAGCTCAATGTACTCAAAGTACACTAGTATAATTCTATGGTCAAGACCAATCACACCTAATTACACTACAACCATCCTAATGGGTTGTCCAATTCCATCTCGATTGTGGGCCTCTATTTATACTAAGCAAGGAACTAATAACATCATCATCCGTGTGACACCACACACCATGTTATCTACAATGGAAAGTAATTGGACTTCATGCATGTACTAATGTAAACAGACACCTAGTGTTGTTGTGATTCTCTTTTCAAAATGAAGATGATCATATAAAGAAATCATGTATTTTAGTATACACATCTTACATCATCAACCTGACTCAATAGGACATATTTTCTTCTATAATCAACAGCACACTATGTAAATAATATTATTTTCCAACTTACCGGGCCTATCGATTTAACATATAAATCTCGCCCATTGGTAAATCAAAGAAATAAATATTAAGTACATGTGCCCGTTATTATATCGGGATTAAGAGCATGTACTCCATAATATCTGAGATATGATTCAATTATAAAGTCAGTATAAATTGAATCACCTCTGTGTCGGTCCTGCTCAATACACATAAAGTGCACTAGTGTAATTCTATGGTTAAGATAAACCAACACCAAATTATCCTACAACCATCTCGATGGTTTGTCCAAATCAATCTCGGTTGTGAGCCTCTACATATACTCTACAAGGAACTGATAATATGATCTTCTGTGCGACACCACACACCATGTTATCTACAATGTAAAGTATCAGACAATATGCACATACTGTTGGGGCAATCTATGGTCCAGAGTAACCATGTATTTTGATGTTTGGGCAAAGGGTTTAAGTTAGGTTTACCCTTATATTCTAATATGTGTATGTGAGTGTGCAGGTTTATATGTTACACATATTGACTTAGCTGGACGACTTCGAGTATGGTGTAGGGTGGCATAAAGGCAAGTCGTGGGCTTGTGTGCACCCGAGGGACCATGGATAGCAGAGACGATGAGCCAAGGGATGCGGACTTTGAGGCATACGTGAAGGATGGCAGGAGGCATGCTGGAGGCTTGTGTGCGCATTTTAGGGATGAGGGTCAAAGATGAAGACGGCGTAAAGGCAACAGTCGAGGCTGCTGGTGAAGAGTCAGCTGAGTTATGAGGGGTCGAGTGCTGAGCAAATGTACTCTGGAAATCCTAGGGGTCGAGTGCAGAGAGAATTGTACTCGGGCTGAGAAAAACCTAGGTGGTAATCGACTGGGCCCGTGGCAATCGACTGGGCCCCAGGCAGGAGACTGATAAAAGGGGCAGAAAAATCAGTTGACTGCTATGGGGGCAGTCGACTGGTAGCAGCCAAAATTCGAACGTTGGGCTTACAACGGTCGAGTTTGAGTGGGGGTAGGGGCAGTCGACTGGTGGCGACCAAAACAAAGGTAAGCTCTATTTAAAAGGGCTTCGTTTTGGCTGGGACTCTTGACGAATTTTGCTTTGGTTAGAGGCCAAATAGTAGTCTAAGAGCTTAGAGGTGTGTTCGAGATTGTGGTGAGGTTCCCCACCCACAAGGAACTAAACGAGCTAGCCGGAGGGCATCCGGGGAGTGATCCACCCAAGGATCAAAGGATCGTCCACCTTACAGACAGCTGTGAAGTAGGAGCGTCATCTCCGAACCACATAAAAGGTTGGTATTAGCATTGTTTAGTTTTGTTATTATTGTTTCTGCTTGCGCACGCTAACATCATAGGTAGAAGAAAGTCAAAAATTGCTAATCACCCCCTCCCCCCTCTAGCAATCGATCACGATCTAACAAGTGGTATCAGAGCGAGGTTCTCTCTTGTTGGAATAATCGCTAAAAAGAGCACAAGCTAGAGGAAAAGATGATGGAAGACAAGTTGGGGGATGATATCAACACTCCACCTCCATATAATCATGAAGATTTTGACTATTGGATGACAAGAATGAAGACTTGGCTTGGAATGGATTGGGAGTGCATGGTGGTGCTAGATGAACCCTTTGAAGTTCCAAAGGATAAGCATGGAAAAAAGCTTCGACCTAGATATTGGGATAAAGAACAACAAAGTCAATCAAAGGCAAATGAAAAGGTAATTTCAATATTAGTAAGTGTTTTGCCTAATGATGTGTTGAGTGGTGTAGGAAAATACAAAAATGCACATGACTTATGTGTTAAGGCAATCTGTGGTCCGGTGTGACCAAGTGTTTTGATGTTTGGGCAAAGAGTTTAAGTTAGGTTTACCCTTGTGTTCTTATATGTGTATGTTGAGTGTGCAGGTTGTACAGGTACACATATTGACTTGACTGGATGGCCTCGGTACGGTGAAGGGTGGCATGGAGACAAGCTGGAGGTTTATGTGCACCGAGGGACCTTGGTGGAGCAGGGACGATGAGCTGAGAGGCGTGGACTTCGAGGCATGCGTAAAGGATGGCATAGAGGCAAGCTGGAGGCTTGCATGTATCTGAGGGACGGGAGCCGAAGATGAAGATGGTGCGAAGGTAATAGTCGAGACTGCGGATGAGGAGTCAGTCGAGTCGTGAGGGTACGAGTGTTGTGTGATTGTACTCGGGAAATCCTAGGGTTTGAGTGCGGAGTGGAATGTACTCAGGAAGGGTAGCCTTAAGTATGTGAGTAGACCAGTCAACTGGCCTAAGGGCAATCGACTGATGAAACTCACAGACGAGTCTCATCCTGGGACCAGTCGACTGCCCTGGGGGCAATCGACTGGTAGGTGTCTGGTGAGTTGGCTGTGAATTCGAACGTTGGGGAGCAACGGTCGAATTTCAGTGGCACCAGTCGACTGCACTAGGGGCAGTCGACTGGTAGCGAGGGTTTCAGCCTGAGTCCTATTTAAAAGGACTTCGGGGTGGCTGAGATTTTCGATGAATCTTGTCTTGGTTAAAGGCAAGATAGTAGTCTTTGTGCTCAGATCTTCTCAAGGTGTTGTGGTGAGGTTTCTCCACCCACAAGGAGCGACGAGAGCTAGTCGGAGGTTATCCGGGGAGTGATCCACCGACAGATTCTTGGATTAGTCACCCGTCCGGGGTGGATATCAAGTACATCGGTTTGTTAGCATTGTCTATTATTGTTTGTTTATTTTTATTTGTATTTCCGCTGCGCTAACAATCTTGTAGAGAAGAAACGACAAACGCTATTCACCCCCCCCTCTAGCATACCGGAAACGATCCTACAATTGGTATCAGAGAAAAGGACCGCTCTTGATCGGACTAACCGCCGAGGGACCACACGCTAGAGGAAGAAGAATATGGAAGACAAATCGGAGACAACATCTACACTTCACCGCCCTACGATCATGAAGACTTCAATTTTTTGAGGGCGAGATTGAGTTGTGGTTTGGAATGGAGTGGGCATGTCGAATCGCGCTTGAAGTGCCATATGAAACTCCAAAGGATAAGCACGGGAAGAGGCTTAGGCCTAGATATTCGAGTCAAGAACAACATGACCAAGCAAAAGCAAACGAGAAGGTAATTAGCATTTTGGTAAATACTTTGCCTAATAACATTTTGAGTTGTGTAGGTGAATATAGAGATGCATATGAATTATGGAGTAAAGTCAAAGAATATCATGAAAATCCTGCACAAATTCAAGAGCCCAAAGAAATCAATTCATTGGTTCAAGAAGTAAAAGGAGGAAGTGAGAGGTCATCCACCTCATCTAGAGAAGAGGAGGAGGTCACCACCTTAAGAATTGAGGGGGAGGAGAGACCCTCATCCACACAAGAATAAGAGGAGGCCTCCACATCATTCAAGGTAGAAGAGGAAGTCAACCTAGCCTCTACCTCCACCAAAGTCAATGTTGAGGCAATCTGTGGTCCGGAGTGACCAAGTGTTTTGATGTTTGGGCAAAGAGTTTAAGTTAGGGTTACCCTTGTGTTCTTATATCTATATGTTGAGTGTGCAGGTTGTACAGGTTACACATATGGACTTGACTGGACGGGCTCGGTATGGTGAAGGGTGGCATGGAGACAAGCTAGAGGCAGTCGACTGACAAAACTCACAGAATGATTTCGGGGCTGGACCGGTCGACTGGTAAAATGGCAGTTGACTGGTAATCCCGAAAACTAGCCATTGGCTAGCAATTAAGGCTAGACCAGTCGACTGGTAAATTGACAGTTGACTGGTGGCGAGGGTTTCAGGCCGAGTCCTATTTAATGAGGACTTCATGGTGGCTGAGATTCTTGATGAATCTTGTCATGGTTAAAGGTAAGATAGTAGTCTTTGTGCTCAAAGGTTTGCTTGGTGTTGTGGCGAGGTTTCTCCACCCACAAGGAGCAACGAGAGCTAGCCAGAGGTTATCCGGGGAGTGATCCACCGACGGATTCTTGGATTAGTCACCCGGCCGGGGTGGATACCAAGTAAATTCTCTTTGTTAGCGTTGTTTGTTTTCTTTATTATGGTTTCCGCTGTGCAACTAACAACGCATGTACAAGAAAGCTCCGAAAAGTGCTATTGACCCCCCCTCTAGCAGACACAATCGATCCATCAGTTGGTATCAGAGCGAAGGACCGCTCTTGACCGGACTAACCGCCGAGGGAGCATACGCTAGAGGAAGAAAGTCAATGGAAGATAAGTTGGGGGGAAGACATCTACACTCCACCGCCCTACGATTATCAAGATTTCAACTTTTGGAGGGCGAGGATTGAAACGTGGTTTGGAATGGAGTGGGAACTTTGAATCACGCTTGAAGTGCCATATGAGACTCCAAAGGATAAGCACGGGAAGAAGCTTAGGCCTAGATATTGGAGTCAAGAACAACATGATCAAGCGAAAGCAAATGAGAAGGTAATTAGCATTTTGATAAAGCTTTTGCCTAACAATGTTTTGAGTGTTGTAGGTAAATATGAAAATACATGTGAATTATGGGATAAATTGAAAAGATATCATGAGTCACCTACACAAACTCAAGAGCCTAAGGAGAAAAGCCCCATGATTCAAGAAGAGGAGAGAATTAAGTTATCAACATCCCCAAGTGAAGTGGAAGAAGAGAGTGAGAGATCTTCAACCGCCACAAGAGAAGAAGAGGAAGAGGTCTCCACCTCAAGGATTGAGGGGGAGGAGAGACCTTCATCGATACCGGAGCAAGAGGAAGCATCCACATCATCCGAGGTTGAAGAAGAAATCAACCTAGCCTCCACCTCCAACAAAGCCAAGAGAAAGGAACACATCACATGCTTTGGTTGCAATGAAAAGGGGCACTATAAGGACAAGTGTCCTCTAGGTAAGAAGGAGGTACTCTCTAAACCCGGGTCC
This sequence comes from Boesenbergia rotunda, assembly GCA_024364735.1. Lineage (NCBI taxonomy): Eukaryota > Viridiplantae > Streptophyta > Magnoliopsida > Zingiberales > Zingiberaceae > Boesenbergia > Boesenbergia rotunda. The sequence goes on along the minus strand of JAGFNQ010000548.1, from coordinate 616,917 downwards.
ATTCAATTTAAATCTAACATGAATTGTAGGAATGGAGAAGCCCAAGAGAAGAAGAAAAGAATTAGATGCTTTACTTGTGGTGAGCTTGGGCACTACCACACCAAGTGTCCAAGGAAGAAAGAGCTTAAGAAAATGGGACACTTGAGGAGTTGGGAGAAAGAATAAAGGAGGAAGCGAAGCTCACAACAAGGAGGGACTACAAGGCTAAGGGAGGTAATCCCTAATCTTAAATTTAAATGTAATTCAAATTTGAATTCCTCCTTGCATGATAAAAATAGAATTAATCATTCATTCATGCATGCAAAAATTAATGAAAATTATTTGCTAGTGCATAACCATGGTTTTAGATATAATGATAGGACTAGAGTTAACAAGGTAGATCAGAACCCTAGAAAGGTCATGCATCATGAAAAATCAAAGACCTCTAGACCTAAGGATCAAGGCAAAAATCCCATGAAGGGGAGGAATGTGCCTACAAAGGAGGATAGGTCCAGGAATGTCCAAAGTGGACATGTGGATTCTAGGTTTAGGAACCTAGAAAGGGGGAATCAAGCATTAAGGGAAAAGCTTGATAGATTGGAGAAAACCCTAGAGTAATTCACTATTGGATCTAAGGGTTTAGATACGGTGTTGGGTGGTTTAAACCCCACCAATGATAGATCGGGGTTGGGATACCGGTCTAAGAACTCCCATGCCAAGGAGAAGAAATATGCTAGGGTAGCATAAGGCTATGGCAAGAAGGGGGAGTCCAAAAATGGCAAGGGGATGCCATTTAAAGGGGAAAAGAAGGACTTAACCAAAGACGACGTGTCTAAGGTTAAGAGTGTCAAGTTTGTAGGCCAAGAGTAACCGGTGGAACACCGATGTGGCCTAGTGATGGTTGAGTCACCTAGGGAGGTGGCTAGGGCTAAGAGCTCAAGGGGGAGCTCTAGGAGCCTTTGGGATATATGGTGAGTGGACCTTGGGAGGGGGTGCTCCTAGAGGTCTAGATGGACCATGGAGTGTCCCAAAAGAATTGAAGACGAACTTGAGTCTCATTTCTTGGATTTTGGCACGGTGTTTTTGAGTTTCATGCATTGAAATATGGAATCGGGGTCATATAGCATGAAGGTTGGTTTTTGATGTGCAATTGCCATATAAATCAATGCTAGGGATGCATTGTGGATTAGTATGCGCAGAGACATCAAGGGGAAACCAAAACTAGGACTTTTAGTTAAGGTTTGAGTGAACATTTTTGCTAGTTTTAGGTTTTGTGTCAAACATGGGAATGGTGATAGATACATTTTGGTATGTATTTTTTTCAAGTAGGTATGGGTACCACAAATGTCTCCACAAAATTTGAAAATTTTTGGAGATTTGTGAAATTTCTGGCGCATTTCTGAATTTCGTCAGAAAGACTGAAATTCAGATTTTCAGAGTACCAGTCGACTTCCCTGGGGGCAGTCGACTGGTAATGGCTGATTCTTGTATCAGCAGCTGATTTGTGGTCTAAATGATGAAAAACAAATGTATGGGGGGCTAGTACACATTGTTTGTGGCCATTAGGGATTAAAAGAACCAATGATTGAGATATTGTTGGGTTCTTTTTGATGTTAGGCAAAGTGGGAGAAGTGTTGGGTTTAAGTTGGGAAACCAAACACTCCTTTGCTAGAAACCTTAGGTTTAGGGAGAGCTAAGATTAAGGGGGAGCATGGTTGCTCTATTCTTGGCATAAGGGGAACCTTGGAGAGGTTCTTAAAAAGCCTTTGTATGCCCAATGTAGGGGGAGCTTGGGAGAAGCTTTAAAAAGCTCGTGTTTGTGGAAAATCCTAACTTGGAGGGTTAGGTGTGGGATGCCTTGGGATAGAATCCCATTGTGAGAAAATCCTAACTTGGAGGGTTAGGTGTGGGATGCCTTAGGATAGGATCCATGTATACATTGCATATGCATTGTTTTTGCTATTGACTACTATTTTGCTTTGCCTAACTTAAACGTATTGCCAAACATCAAAAAGGGGGAGATTGTTGAGGCAATCTGTGGTCCGGAGTGACCAAGGCTTTTGATGTTTGGGCAAAGGGTTTATGTTAGGGTTACTCTTGTGTTCTTATATGTGTATGTTGAGTGTGCAGGTTGTACAGGTAACACATATGGACTTGACTAGACGACCTCAGTACGGTGAAGGGTGGCATAGAGACAAGCTGGAGGCTTGTGTGCACCCGAGGACCTTGGAGAGCAGGGACGATGAGCTGATGGGTGCGGACTTCGAGGCATACATGAAGGATAGCATGGAGGCAAGCTTGAGGCTTGCGTGCATCCGAGGGACGGGAGCCGAAGATGACGAGGGCGCGAAGGCAATAGTCGAGGCTGCGAATGAGGAGTCAGTCGAGTCGTGAGGATACAGTGTTGTGTGATTGTACACGAGGAATCCTAGGGGTCGAGTGCTGAGAGAAGTGTACTCGGAAAGGGAAACCCTAAGTGTGTGAGTGGGGCAGTCGACTGCCTGGGAGGCAGTCGACTGATAAAACTCACAAAATGATTTCGGGGCTGGACCGGTCTACTGGTAAAATGGCAGTCGACTGGTAACCCCGAAAAGTAGCCGTTGGCTAGCAATTAAGGGTAGACCAATCGACTGGTAAATTGGCAGTCGACTGGTGGCGAGGGTTTCAGCCCGAATCCTATTTATAGAGGACTTCGTGGTGGCTGAGATTCTTGACGAATCTTGTCTTGGTTAAAGGCAAGATAGTAGTCTTTGTGCTCAGAGGTATGCTTGGTGTTGTGGCGAGCTTTCTCCACCCACAAGGAGCGACGAGAGCTAGCCAGAGGTTATCCGGGGAGTGATCCACCGACGGATTCTTAGATTAGTCACCCGGCCGAGGTGGATACCAAGTAAATTCTCTTTGTTAGCGTTGTTTGTTTCTTTATTATTGTTTCCGCTGAGCAACTAATAGCGCAGGTACAAGAAAGCTCCGAAAAGTGCTATTCACCCCCCCCTCTAGCGGACACAATCGATCCATCAGTCAAATCAAAATAACATATCACATGCTTTGGTTGCCACGAAAAGGGGCACTACAAGGATAAGTGCCCTCTAGGTAAGAAAAAGGAGGTACTCTCTAAACCCGGGTCCATTCAATTTAAGTCTAACATGAATTGTAGGAATGGAGAAACCTAAGAGAGGAAAATGAAAAATAGATGCTTCACATGCGGAGAATTAGGGCACTACCACACCAAGTGCCCAAAGAAAGGTGAAATAAAGAAAATGGAGCACTTGAGGAGATGGGAGAAAGAGCAAAGAAAGAAGAGGAGCTCACATCAATGAGGGACTACAAGGGTAACGGAGGTTATTCCTAACCCTAGATTAAAATGTAACTCAATTTCAAGTTCCTCATTGTATTTTAAAAATCATGTTAATTACCCATCAATGCATGCTAGTTTTAATGAAAAATGTTTAATGGTGCATAATTTTGATTTTAAATATAATGATAGGACTAGGGTTAACAAGGTAGATCAAAACCCTAGGAAACCATTCATAATGATAAACTCAAGATCTCTAGACCTAAGGATCATGGCACTAATCCCAAAAGGGAATGAATGTGCCTAGGAAAATGGGTTGTCCTGGGAATGTCCAAGGTGGACATATGGACACTAAGGTTAAACATCTAGAAAGGGAAAATCAAGCCTTGAGGGCAAGACTTGATAAATTGAAAAAGACCTTAGTAAGATTCAAGGTTGGATCTAAAGGTCTAGATATGGTGTTGGGTAGTTTGAAACCCAACTATGATAGATCGGGATTGGGATACCGGTCTAAGACTTCTAAGGCTAACAAAAAGAAGTATGCTGGGGAGGCATACAATCATGGTAAGAAAGGGGAGTCCAAAAATGGCAAAGGGGTGCCATTTAATGGAAAAAGAAATGACTTAACCAAAGACAAGGGGTCTAAGGTTAAGAAGGTTAGGTTTCTAGGCCAAGAGTCACCGAAGGTACACCGGTGTGGCCTAGTGGTGGTTAAGTCACCTAGGGAGGTGGCCAGGGCTAAGAGCTCAAGGGGGAGCTCTAGAAGCCTTTGGAATATATGGTGAATGGACCTTGGGAGGGTGGCTCCTAGAGTTGTAGATGGACTATGGAGTGTGCCAAAAGAATTGGAGAGGACTTGAGTCTCAATTCTTGGGGTTTGGCATGGTGTTTTTATGTTTCATGCATGAAAATATGACATTGGGGTCATATTGCATGAAAATTGGTTTTTGATGTGTAATTGTCATGTAAATCAATGCTAGGGATGCATTGTGGGTTGGTATTGGCGGTAACATCAAGAGGAAACCAAAACTAGGACTTTAGGTCAAGAGTTTATTGAACTTTTTAGCTAGTTTTGGGTTTTATGTCAAACATGGGAATGGTGATAGATATATTTTGGAATGTATTTTTCCCAAGTAGATAGGTACCATAAATGTCTCCACAAAATTTGGGAATTTTTGAAGATTTGTGGAATTTCTGAATTTCATCAGAAAGGATGAAATTCTGATTTTCAGAGTATCAGTCGACTGCCCTGGTCAAGCCTGAATTTTGTATCAGCAGTTGGGTATGTGTCCAAATGATGAAAAACAAGTGTATGGGGGCTAGTACACATTGTTTATAATCATTGGGGATTGAAAAAACCAATAATTGGGCTATTATTAGGTTCTTTTTGATGTTAGGCAAAGGGGGAGAAGTGTTGAGTTTAAGTTGGGAAACCAAACACTCCTTTGCTAAAAACCCTAGGTTTAGGGGGAGCTAAGATTAAGGGGGAGCTCCATTCTTGGCGTAAGAGGAACCTTGGAGAGGTTCTTAAAAAACCTTTGTAAGTCCAATGTAGGGGGAGCTTGGGAGAAGCCTGATTTTGGGGAAAAAACCTAACATGGAGGGTTAGGTGTGTGAAAAATCCTAACTTAGAGGGTTAGGTGTTGAAAAGTCCTAACTTGGAGAGATAGGTGTGGGGAGCCTTGGGATAGTTTTTAAAAAGCCCGTTTCGAAAAAATTCCTAACTTAGAGGGTTAGGTGTAGGAAGCCTTGGGATAGGATCCATGCATTGCATATGCATTATTATTGCTATTGACTACTATCTTGTTTCCCTAACTTAAACGTATTGCTAAACATCAAAAAGGGGGAGATTATTAAGGCAATCTGTGGTCCGGAGTGACCAAGTGTTTTGATATTTGGGTAAAGGGTTTAAGTTAGGTTTACCCTTGTATTCTTATATGTGTATGTTAAGTGTGCAGGTTGTACAGGTACACATATTGACTTGACTGGATGACCTCGATATAACGAAGGTTGGCATGGAGACAAGCTGGAGGTTTATGTGCACCCGAGGGACCTTGGTGGAGCAGGGGCGATGAGCTGAGGGGCACAAACTTCGAGACATGCGTGAAGGATGGCATGGAGGCAAGCTGGAGGCTTGCGTGCATCCGAGGGATGGGAGCCGCAGATGAAGAGGGTGTGAAGGCAATAGTCGAGGTGCAGATGAGGAGTCAGTCAAGTTGTGAGGGTATGAGTGCTGTGTGATTGTACTCGGGAAATCTTAGGGTTTGAGTGCGGAGTAGAATGTACTCAGGAAGGGTAACCTTAGGTATGTGAGTAGACCAGTCGACTGGCCTGAGGGCAGTCGATTGATGAAACTCACAGAAGGGTCTCAGCCTGGTACCAGTGGACTGCCTTGGGGGCAGTCGACTGGTAGGTGGCTGGTGACTTGGCTGAGAATTCGAACGTTGGGGTGCAACGGTCAAATTTAAGTGGCACCAGTCGACTGCCCTGGGGGAAGTCGACTGGTAATGAGGGATTCAGCTTGAGTCCTATTTAAAGAGGACTTCGTGTTGGCTGAGATTCTTGACGAATCTTGTCTTGGTTAAAGGCAAGATAGTAGTCTTTGTGCTCAGATCTTATCAAGGTGTTGTGGAAAGGTTTCTCCACCCACAAGGAGCGACGAGAGCTAGCCGGAGGTTATCTGGGGAGTGATCCACCGACGGATTCTAGGATTAGTCACCTGTAATGCCCGCCCTTCCCAGCCTTACGGTGTAGGCGGAAGACGGCGTTACGCTAACATACATATAGGCATATGAATATCTTAATGCAGCGGAATAATTTAAAACTTTAGACATATGCGTTTAAACCATGCAATTAAAACATGAAACATGTTTATGTATCTTAGCTATCATTCTTAAACATGGTTACTTGGTAAACTTAGCATTGTCATAACATAAAACATAGCATGTGAGACATTACAATCTTGAACATACTTGCATTATACATAACTTATCCTACCATCATGCTTAAGCCAACTTATTGTTCTAAATGAACACATCATGGTATAGCATGTTAACATCATGATTTAGCCATGATACGTGTATCAATAAAGCATGATATAAAAATCACATAAGTTGTTCATAAGCAACATAAGTAGTAAGTATGTTTTTAGACAAAACCATCATAAGTATAGCATGAAACTAAAGAGGACAATGCAAAATATAAGACATGTGACAAGGTATAAGTATTAGAATCTTTTTCTTTTGCCATGTCACTGCCACACACACACACACTTTCCCCTCCTGCTACTTCCTTAGTTTAATATCCTCTTGCTTGATCTGTGGTATAAGAAAGTAAAACGTATAAGCACATAGGTTTAATAAGACTCTTTCCTACTCACTAAAACCATACGTCACATATAGTCAATAGAAAGACATAACCTGGATAGTGTAACATAAAACAAAGCATATCATGAGAGGGTATTCATAAACCATTTGACATGAAGAGGCATATAAATGTACATGAAAATACATAATCATATAGAAGTGCTTAACGTGAAATGAAGGTGTATAGAGTTCATGGCATAAGAAGTACTTGACATAAAATATAAGCATATGAACATACTTTACATGGCATAGTTCTTGACATAAACATAAGCATATGACATACTTGACATGGCATAGTTCTTGACATAAACATAAGCATAAGACATACTTGACATGACATAGTTCTTGACATAAACATAAGCCTAAGACATACTTGACATGGCATAGATGCATAACATGAATGAATGCATGAGTTAAATACACATAACATAAGGATGCTTACTTGAAAATCATAGTTATTAATACTTAAACATAAATCATAACATCATGGGGGGGCCCGGCTTATACCACATACATACATCCATCATTTGCGCGCATCCCTAAGTAAATACGAGGTAGCTAGTCTCGACCTACTAGGGTACTAGGTTACCTTCAACCTAGGGACAACTTCGGTAGTCCATCACCGGGGCTTTCATAAGGAGTCCATCTCTGTTAGACAGCTTCGGTAGTCCCACACCGAGGCATTCATAAGCAGCCCATCCCTTGGACCTTACTTGGGTCCGGTACAAGCCCATCCATAAAGTAAAATAGCTTCACATGCTTCTTTTTACATCATTCATATAAATTACATGTCATATATAAAGACATAACATGATCTTAATACATGAAGCATGGTATAAAGCATACTTAGCATTTCATCATTCATAGTTAATGCATATCATCATTATGCTTTAAAGGCATGAACATCATCTTTATTCATAAGGTATGTCATGCACACATCATTATGCCTTAGAGGCATGAACATCATCTTCATTCATCATCTTCATTATTAAGGCATGACATACATACATAATTATGCCTTAAAGCATAAACATCATCTTAGTTCATAAAGCTTGCATGATCATGGTATATAAGGTAAGTATGCATAGATAAGTTTTTTTTCATACATGGTACATATCACAAAGTATACATGATCATGGTATCTAACATAAAGCAAGCATGGGTAGAATCCATATGAACAGGATACATACTACATAGGTTCATGACATTCAACATAATACATGCGTAGGTTTACATAACCATAATATACATATGTTCAAGGCATTTAGCCTAATGCATGCATAATTCTACATAAACATGATGCTTACTTTACAACACATGTGTTCATGGTATATGGTTTAAAACATTCATAAATAAAACCTACTAAAACATGACACATAATATAAGCATACAAGGTCATGATACATAGCACATAAAGTTAGGGTTAAAATTCATACAACATTCTTGAACATACATCTACATCATAGTAAGTCATAAACAAGTATACTTGAAACCTTAGACTAACCCAAACCCTAGACTTGGTGCTTGGCCGAAACCCTAGAAGATGGAAGTCCCATTATTCAAGTAAAATGTGAGATACCATAAGTAACATAACACCCATACAATTCATACAATGCCATAGGAAGCCATTAGAACACATGATTGGGCTAACCCTAGCTCCTAGCCCTAACATTTGGTCTTGGCCGAAACTTATAGTGGTCTTAAGTCCATGGAAAAATTCATATAATTCACAATGTACATCCATTATATCATAGGGAATCATAATAAGCATACTAGGAGGGTTAGATCTAATCCTAACCATGGAAATGGGATGGTGGCCGAAACTTGTAGGGTGCCTTGGGTGCTACAATAATTCCACAACTCATAATTTATTCTTTATTTATCATGAGAAAGCATTAGGAATCATAAGTGAGGTTTTAACATCATTCCAAACCCAAAAACCATGCTTGGTCGAAACTTGTAGAAACCCTAATCCATAGTTTTCTCAACATAGATCCCAAACAAAACTTAAATCATGATAGACAACATAGAAAACTATTATACCACAGATGAGGGAGTCTTACATCTCTTTATCTTGGTTATCAACCTTGAATAGAGAATGAAAATGAATACCTTCTTGACTTTAGATCACTCCTTGCCCTTGTAGCCTTGTAGAACAAGTTGGATCTTCAAAAGGGAGTCTTCTTGAGAAGTTTTCCAAGGGGAAAGGCCCCTTGTGGCTCACGGCAAGGAGGAGGAAGAAGAAAGAAGAGGAAGAGCCTTGGTGGAAGAAAATGTAACTTAAGCCTCTTCACTTCTCATCCAACCTTTTTATACTAAGTGAAGGAGCATGGTGTCTCTTCACATGGTGCCTCTTCACCTTCGTTAACCTCAACTAAAATCTTCTTCCTTTTCCACTAGCACTCTCTTGCTAGGTGAATTAGTTAGTACATGCATGATGAGGCTCTAGGTCCAAGGTTCAATCCTTGGTGCATGCACTTTATTTTTATTCCATTTACTCTTATTTTTGGCAAGGCCCACATAAGAGCCCATCAAGAGTTATGCTAATATTCCAAATTGGAATTCATTTCTATCTATGTTAAAATTCTACCTAAGGTCCACTAATAGCCATGGTACTAGAAGAGCCTATGTAAGGCTCATTAATACTGAGCTTTTTAATCTATATAAGAAATCATGCTAAGGTTAATGCTAGTATTCATATGTTACTCAAGAATCCATATAGGCATCATCAATATTTTTTAAAAAATATTGTGAGGATTTTACGGGCGTTATAATCCCCCATACCTCGTGAAAGTTCGTCCTCGAACTTAGAATAGCTCCAGGTACTTGCGTCTCATCTCATCCTCGCGTTCCCAGGTAGCTTCCTCGAACCTTTGACTTTGCCATAGGACCTTGACTAAGGGTACCTCCTTGTTCCTTAGCCTTTTGACTTCCCGATCAAGGATCTCGATAGGTCGGCTTTCAAAACTTAGGTCCTCCTGAACTTGTACTGTCTCCGGCTCGATCACTTGGTCTGCGTTTGGAATACACTTCTTGAGCATCGACACATGGAACACGTTATGAATAACCGATATCTCCTAGGGCAGATCCAGCTCATAAGTCACCTTGCCTACTCTTTTCAAGATCTGGTACGGTCCCACATAACGCGGACTTATTTTTCCTTTCTTCTCGAATCTCATTACCCCTTTCATAGGAGCCACTTTGAGGAATACCAAATCTCCAACATCCAGGGGCCTATGTCGAACACCCGCATAATTCTTCTGCCGGCTCTGAGCAGCTTCTATTCGTTGTCGGATGTTCTGGATAGCTCGGGTGGTGCTGTCGATAAAATCCATCTTGAGCCCCATTTCCTTCTTTTCACCACCTTCGTACCAACAGATCGGAGACCTACATCTCCTCCCGTACAAAGCATCATAAGGTGCAATTCCAATAGTAGCTTGGTAGCTATTATTGTAAGCGAATTCCGCTAAACATAGATATTGACACCAACTCCCTTTGAAATTCAGGGCACAAGCTCGTAACATGTCCTCCAGTACTTGATTCACTCGTTCAGTTTGCCCGTCAGTCTGAGGGTGAAAGGCGGTACTGAATCATAGTTTAGTGCCGAGATACTTCTGGATGCACTCCCAAAAATGTGAGGTAAAGCGACCGTCCCTATCTGAGATGATGATCTTGGGAACTCCATGAAGTCTGATTATCTCCTTAGCATATAATTGAGCTAGTTGCTCAATCGAATAAGTCATCTTGATTGCTAGGAAATGGGCAGACTTCGTCAACCTGTCCATAATTACCCATATCGCATCATATCCATTCGTAGTCTTGGGAAGTCCTGAAATGAAATCCATAGAGATATCTTCCCATTTCCATTCCAGGATTGGAAGTGGTTTCAGAACTCCTCCGGGTCGATGGTGTTCTGCTTTCACTCGTTGGCAGGTCAGGCAAGTGCTGACATACTGAGCCACGTCTCTGTTCATACAGAACCACCAGAATTTCTCCTTCAGGTCTTGATATATTTTGGTGGATTTCGGATGCATCGAATAAGGGGTTCTGTGAGCTTCTGCTAATATTTCCTTCCGTAGCACCGGATCATTAGGGATACATAGACGATCCCCAAGGTATAATACTCCACCGTCGGCGATACAAAAACCATCGCCCTTTCCTTCTAGAATCTCCTGCTTGATCTCTGAAGACTCAGATCACCATTTTGTTTTTCTAATATGTCGTCGAACAGCGTCAGTGATATTGTCATGGTAGAAAGCCATCCAGAAATGATCTCGACCCTGAAATTCATAATTTCTCTTTCGAGTGGGCAGGGTAATATAGATAAGGACATCAAGGTGGCACTGGACTTCCGGCTGAGTGCATCAGCCACTTTGTTTGCCTTCCCTGGATGGTAGAAGATCTCGCAGTCGTAGTCCTTCAGCAACTCAAGCCATCGGCGTTGTCTCATATTTAGGTCTTTCTGAGTGAAGAAGTATCGCAGACTCTGGTGGTCTGTATAAATCCTACACTGCGCTCCATATAGATAATGCCTCCATATTTTGAGAGCGAAGACCACAACGGCCAGTTCTAGATCGCGAGTGGGGTAGTTCTGTTCATGTTCTTTGAGTTGCCTAGAGGTAGGCAATGACTTTACCACTCTACATAAGTACAGCTCCGAGTCCCAATTTGGAGGCGTCGCTGTATATGTCGAAGCTCTGGTTACTTTCCGGAAGAGTAAGAATCAGAGCACTTGTAAGTCTTCTTTTTAGTTCCAGGAAACTCCTTTTGCAGTTTTCCATCCATTCGTACTTTTTATTCTTCCGGGTGAGAGCTGTTAGAGGGGCTGCAATTCTCGAGAAGTCCTCCACAAATTTTCGATAATAGCCTGCCAGCCCGAGAAAGCTTCTGATTTCACTAGCATTCTTTGGCCTGCTCCAGTTACTCACAGCATCAATCTTTGTTGGGTCTACCATAACTCCGTCTTTGGAAATAATATGACCCAAAAAGGCTACTTGGTCAAGCCAGAACTCGAATTTGGAGAACTTTGCGTACAGTTGCTTTTCCCGAAGAATCTGTAATACTATCTTCAGGTGCTCGACGTGCTCTTCTTGGTTTCTCGAATAAATAAGGATATCGTCGATGAAGACGATTACAAATTTGTCGAGGATAGACGAGAATACCCGATTCATAAGGTCCATAAACATAGCAGGAGCATTTGTCACGTCGAAGGGCATGGCAACGAATTCAAAATGCCCGTACCATGTTCGAAAAGCTGTCTTCAGAATATCATCCTGTTTTACTCTGACTTGATGATAACCAGACCTCAGATCGATCTTAGAGAAAACAGTGGCTCCCTTCAGCTGGTCAAACAGGTCATCTATCCTCGGTAGAGGATACCTGTTCTTGATCGTCACGTTGTTCAGCGCTCGGTAATCTATGCACATTCGCATAGATCCATCATTCTTCTTCACAAACAGTACCAGAGCTCCCCATGGAGAATGACTAGGGCGAATAAGTCCCTTATCGAGTAACTCCTGTAGCTGTTCTTAAAGTTCCTATAATTCAGCCGGCGCCATACGGTAAGGTGCCTTGGAGATCGGGTTAGTACCACGAACCAATTCGATCTCGAATTCCACTTCTCTATTAGGAGTTAACCCTGGTAATTCATCTGAGAATACCTCTGGGTAATTGCATATAATTCTGACATCTTTTAGCTTCTGGTCCTTTGTTTGACTTGCGTCGACCACATGGGCTAGAAATCCAGTGTATCCTTGTCTAACATCTTCTGTGCTTTGATAGTCGATAAGAATTTCCTCGTTCTTTTCCTTGGCTCTCTGATAAATTCAAACATAGGATCCGCCTCGGGTTGAAAGACCACCTTTCGCTTACGGCACTCGATAGAAGCACCGTATTTGGTTAAAAAATCCATACCCAATATAACATCATAATCCTGCATGTCGAGTACTATCAGATCGCAGTAGAGTTCTCTTTCTGGGATTTCGACTGGCACAACACCCATCATGTGAGTGGATGTCATTATTTCTCCCAAAGGCAGGGTCATCAAGAACTTGCAGTCTAGAACTTGTGGAGGCAAATCTATCTTCTTAGTGTATGACACAGAAATGAACGAGTGTGTTGCCCCAGTAACAAATAATGCAGTAGCATACTGACTATAAATAAGTATCTGACCAGTGACAATCGTGTTGGGGCAATCAGCCTTGAGATAATCTGGAGGATCATGATATTTTGATGTGTGGGCAATATGGTTAAGTTAGGATGTGTATTGTTCTCATATGTGTACATGAGTGTGCAGGTGTACAGGTACACATGGACTTAGTTGATGTCTTCAGGTGAAGGATGGCATGGAGGCAAGCTGGAGGCTTGCGTGCACATCCGAGGGACCGTTGGATAGCAAGGATGATGAGTCGTGGGACGCGAACTTCGAGGCGTACGTGAAGGGTGGCATGGAGGCAAGCTGGCGGCATGCGTGTGTATCCGAGGGACGAGGGCCGAAGATGAAGAGGGCGTAAAGGCAATAGTCAAGGCTGCTGGTGAAGAGTCAACTGAGGTGTGAGGGTCTGAGTATGTGTGGTTGTACTCAGGGGCTAAGCCGGGAGGGTTTGAGTGCGGAGCGACTTGTACTCAGGAGTGAGACCCTAGGCTTAGGTGTGTACCAGTCGACTGGCCCATGGGCAGTCGACTAGTATAGCTGAAACAGGCTAGCTGATTCGAACGTTGTGATGTAACGGTCGGATCTGAGTGGGGCTAGTCGACTGCCCCAGGGGCAGTCGACTGGTAGCGACTGTTTCAGATTCGAGTCCTATTTAAAGGGACTCGTTTCCTACTAACTCGCTTGGAAAAAATGGGTTAGTAGTCTAATGTGATCAGAGAGCGTCCGAAGTGTTGGCGAGGTTTCTCCACCCATAAGGTGCGACAGATCTAGCCGGAGGTTATCCGGGGGTTGATCCATCGAAGGATTATTGGATTAGTCACCCGACCGGGGTGGATACCAAGTAAATATGTTGTTAGCATTGTTTATTTCTTATTTACTTTGCATATTAATGTTTCCGCTGCGCTAACAACTTTGTAGAGATCCAACGACGAAAAAGTGCTACTCACCCCCCCCTCTAGCTCGCCTAGACGATCCTTCAGTTGGTATCAAAGCTAGGTCCACTCTTGATTGGAATAACCGCCAAGGGAGCAAGGCAAGGCTAGAGGGAATGATGGAAGACAAACTTGGGGATGATATAAACTCACCACCACCGTTTGAGCATGAAGAATTCGATCATTGGAAGACAAGGATGGAGAATTGGCTAGGGATGGATTGGGAATGTAGAATGACGATTGAAGACTCATTCGAAATCCCCAAGGATAAACATGGCAAGAGGCTTCGCCCCAGATATTGGACAAGTGAACAACAAGAACAAGCTAGGGCAAATGAAAAGGTGATCAATATATTGATTAATATCTTACCTACTAATGTGATGAGTTGTATAGGAGATTACAAAAGCGCACATGACATATGGAAGAAATTGGAAGAAGTTCACAAGAACTCTGAACAAGTTCAATGGGTGGAAGAGCATGATGAAATAAGTTCAAGGGTCCAGGAGGACCAAAATGAAGAATTGTTCATGCCATCAAGTGAGGAGCCATCCACCTCATCAAGAGAAGAAGAGGAAGAATTAATATCAAGAATTGAGGGGGAGAAGAGACCCTCAACTATACAAGAGCAAGAAAAGACTTCCAACTCCACCAAAGTCAAGTCAAAAGAGCACATCACGTGCTTTGGATGCAACAAAAATGGGCACTACAAGGATAAGTGCCCACTAGGTAAAAAGGAGGTAATTCCTAAGACCAAGTCCATTCAAATTAAATCTAATATGGGTTGTAGGAATGAGGAAGCTCAAAACAAAAGAAGGAAAATTCGATGCTTCACATGCGGGGAGCTCGGGCATTATCATACAAAATGTCCAAGAAGTGGAGAGCTCAAGAAGATGGAGCACCTTAGGAAATGGGAGAAAGAAGAAAGGAAGAGAAACACTCATCAAGGGGGAACCCCAAGGGTAAGGGAGGTAACCTCTAACTCTACTCATGCTTCAAATTCTTCCATGATTGCTCAAAATGTTTGTATGAATGATAGAATTGATAACAATTGCTTGTCCATGCGTGTTTTTGGTTTTAAATATCATGATAGGAATAGAAACAATGTTGTATGCCAAAACACCAAAAATTCTATGATGCATGATAAATCTAGGAACTCTAGGAATAAGGACCAAGGCAAAAATTCTAAGAAAGGGAGAAATATGCCTAGAAAAATAGGAAGATCTAGAAATGATCAAATTAGGTCTAGTGATCCTAAGGTTAGGGAGTTAGAAAAGGAAAATCAAGTTTTAAGAACAAACTTGATCAATTAGAAAGAAATCTAGGTAGAGTCATTCAAGGTCCAAGAGATTGAATATGATATCAAAGGACCAAAATCATAGGAATGGTAGGTCAGGTTTAGGATACCATCCTAGGAGGGCTAATATTGATAAAATATCATATTCAAGGATGCCCTATAACTATGGTAGAGAAAAAGTCAAAGATGGCAAGGAAAAACCATTTAAAGGAAAAGAAAAGAAATTGACCAAAGAAAAGGTCTATAGGGTTAAGAGAGTAATAGTGGAAGGTCAAGAAGCACCAGAGGAGCACCGGTGTGGTCTTGCCTTTATAGAAGAGTTACCTAGGGAGGTAACTAGGGCTAGGAGCACAAGGGAGAGCTCTAGAAGTCAAAGTGGGTTCCATGGTCAATGGATCTCAGATGGTTTCCTTCTAGGAGATTGAAAAGAACTATAAGGTGTGCCAAGAGGTTTAAAAGGCTAAGGTTAGTCTTAATCCTAGAGAATTGGCACACTAAAGGTAGGATTATAGAGAAAAAGGTGAAGTTGGGATTTTAATTGAGACAAATAGGTATGAATGCCTAAATACCATATAACTTGATGGTATGAATGGATTATGGATGAGTATGGGAAGAAGCATCAAGGTGAGGTCCAAATTAGAACTTTTGGGAAAGGTTTCAAGATACTATTTAGAGAAACTCGAAGTTTATACCAATCATGGGATTTGGGATGACTTTGACTGAAATAATATTTTTCCCAAGTAAATATAGGATCCACAAATCTCCCCACAAAAATTCATAATTTTTGGGAATTTGTGAAATTAGTTATACATTTCTAAAGTTCGGATTGGTAAACTGAAAATCAGATACCAGTCGACTGCCAGGAGGGTAGTCGACTGCGAAAATCCATAGAATGTAATTACACTCTGGCCCAGTCGACTGCCAAATCCCAGTCGACTGGGACGCGAGTTTTATAAAAGGAAAGGGTGTGTCGGGGAGAAGCAAACCTCTAGGATTTTGGCGATTTCCCGGTGATCTTCACCTCTCTCACACTCCTCTTTCGATCTTAGGCCCCTCCAAGCCCTAAAAACCCTTTCTAAGTCATTCCCCCAACCTCGATCTATTGCTAGGGTTTGTTAAAACCTCTCCTTTTCAAGCCACATTCTCAAACTCAAGTCAACATGAGAAGAATGAAAAGGTATTGCGTTTTAAGGTTCATTTTTCTTGGTTAAGCAATTATTCGACACTAACATGGTATTTTTGTGTGCATTCCTTGATGTTTTTCCTTTTTGGGGGTTGTTATAGCATGCATGTGTATGTGTGGTGTGTTAGAATGGCTTCAAAGAGGTCTAGGAGTGAAGGGTCATCCCGATAGAGTCAGGAAGGGTCCAGGTTTAGGTCCCTGGAGTGTAAGCAACATTTTGAAGAGAATGAATTTGTGGTAATGAATTGCAGATACCTGAACAAGACTTTCTTTCAAGAAAAGTCACCCCAGTTGGCTGAAATAATCACTCATTTTCAGCTAGATCAGCTAGTTTACTGTCTGCAGGACATAGACATTGACTTATGTTCAGAGTTTTATGCAAATTTGACCTATATTGACTCTGATAACAATTTGTATGAGTCCCGGGTTGCTGGTGTTCCTATCCCCTTCTCTGTCATGGGTTTAGCCGGGTTCCTCCAGTGTAGGGCGTCCAACAATGCATTTGTGTATTTTTCTACTGTTGTTGAACCTTTAGAGTTTCCTAGAGTCACTATTGATCAAATTCACATGCATTATTTTCGAAGACATAGGAATGACTCGGAGCGTCTTTTTGATGCTAAACTCATGCAACCGTTTAGTCACGTCTCGTATAAGGTCGTCGTCGAATGCATCCTGCCTATTGTCACCAAGGGGAGGTCTAAGGTTAGACTCCCACACTTGGTAATGATGTATGCTTTAGAGAGGAGGTTGGACATTGATGACTCCCTCCAGGATTTTAGAGCTATCTGTCATTCTTCCCATAGTGTCAATGGGAAGATATATATGCCATTTTGCCACATCCTTACAGCATTTTTCCACTTACATTTTGGGATCCAGGTGTGTAGTGGTCAGGTGAGATACCTGTCAAAGGACTATGATCAAATTGACATGCGCCAGTTGTCCTTAGCAGGTATTGAGTGTAGACAGGGGGCATTTGTTTGGAGGGAGCGCCCAGAGGCCGCAGATGCAGATGAGGAGCCCACCGAGCTGGTCACACGTGCAGAGATTACCCAGCTCCAGGTGGATGTTCATGGGCTCCGGGGGATGTTCACGTTATCCGCGAGAACATTCACGGATGCCAGCAGACAGAGAAGAGGCTTGAAGCAAAAGTTGATAGGATGACCAGCCGCCAAGATGAGATGTACGAGATGATGCAGCAGTGGCATCTTGCTTATCAGGCTCCTCCTCCTCCTCCTCCTCCCTCTGGCGGTGGCGATCACATGTATTTCTGACCAGTGGATACAGCTTTTGAGAGGGATTCTAGTGTTGAGAGTATTCTATTTTGATGTTTTATTATATCTCTCGAACACCTTTTATTCTGATGGTTGTATTTAGATGGATGACTTTCGGGTTTTTGGCCCTCGACACTTGCTATGACTATTGCATGAAACATCTATTTATGACTCTATTCTGTAGTTGTTATGACATGTGAGTTGCTTTACTATGTTTCTATTGAAATATTGAAGCATTATCATGACTAGATACTATGTTGAAAGTTTCTTGAGAATCTCTAAATGCTAATGGATGTTTCTATTATGCATTTTATTTATGTGTTCATGATATGATTTGAAAATTTTATATTGTATATCATCTAACATGATTTGATTGGAAATCAAATAATGGTATTATGTATAAACCGAATGCTCATCTAGACTTAAAGAAAAAAGAGGGGGAGCTCTTGTCAAAATCGAAATATCTATATGAAAAAGGGGCGTTCGGGGATCATTTTAAATGTCAAGTGGAAGTGATAAAAGGTGGCACACATTGGATACCATGATTAGGAGTCAAACTTGATACAAAATTGCCACAAATTAAGAAGCTTAGAATTTGTACCAAAAGTCAAGCACAGTTGATGTTTTTCATGAACCAAATTTTTCTGGGGTAGGGAATACCTTAACAATCGTGCTTGCAAAGTTTCACATTTTTCCAGAATTTTTGGAATTTTTAATTCGTTTCTAAATTTCGGCTGAATGTTTGAAATCTGCCGTATCAATCGACTGCCATGGGGGCAGTCGACTGGTAATATAGGCAGATTAGGTTTTGTGATTTCTGAAGGGTTTTCAGAAGTAGGGTTATGTTCTATTTGGCACCAAGGGTAGGGTTGCTTGGGGCAATCTTTTGATGGTGTCAAAGGGGGAGAACTAGGGTGTTAAGATAGGGTTGGGTTAAAACTTAACTTAGGTTTCATTACAAAACTTTAGAGTTAAGTTGGGAGAACTTATCTTGGGATTAGCAATAAGAGTTGAAATTTTGGGAGAAAGCATAGGTTAAGGGGGAGGTTGCCTCTTGTGTGATATGTTTGAATTTTAATTGCTTTTGCTATTATCATTGCTATGTGTTTACCTAACTTACATATTGCCACACATCAAAAAGGGGAAGATTGTTGAGGCAATCGACCATGAGATAATCTGGAGGATCATGATATTTTGATGTGTGGGCAATATGGTTATGTTAGGATGTGTATTGTTCTCATATGTGTACATGAGTGTGCAGGTGTACAGGTACACATGGATTTAGTTGATGTCTTCAGGTGAAGGATGACATGGAGGCAAGCTGGAGGCTTGCGTGCGCATCCGAGGGACCGTTGGATAGCAGGGATGATGAGCCGTGGGACATGAACTTCGAGGCGTACGTGAAGGGTGGCATGGAAGCAAGCTAGAGGCTTGCGTGCGCATCCGAGGGACGAGGGCTGAAGATGAAGAGGGCGTAAAGGCAACAGTCAAGGCTGCTGGTGAAAAGTCAACTGAGATGTGGGGGTCTGAGTATGTGTGGTTGTACTCAGGGGCTATTCCTGGAGGGTTTGAGTGCGGAGCGACTTGTACTCAGGAGTGAAACCCTAGGCTTAGGTGTGTACCAGTCGACTGGCCCATGGGCAGTCGACTGGTATAGGTTGAAACAGGCTGGCTGATTCGAACGTTGTGCTGTAACGGTCGGATCTGTGTGGGGCCAGTCGACTGCCCTAGGGGCAATTGACTGGTAGCGACTGTTTGTGATTCGAGTCCTTTTTAAAGGGACTCGTTTCCTACCAACACCCGAGAAATTTTCCAGTTTCAGTCTCAAGCACTGGATCAGATAAGCCTCTTGTCGTGCTACAGTGGTAGGGCTTGTCGGAGGGGCTTGCGTAACCGTAGGCGTGACGGGTAATACCGTCTGGTTCGCCGACGGAGTGGTAGAATTTTCTTACTGGTTCATCAGGGTATTAATTGTTTGCTGCTGCTCGGTAACCTGACGCTGAAGTTCGGTCACTAATTGCATCAGGTCGGGCGATGAAGTAGTCTCATTAATTCTGTTACTTTGTCTTCTAGCCATGCTTTTCTTCATAAAAGACAAGTAAGACTAATATAAGTTATTGTATTCCTACCCACATATCATACTCTAAAGTATTCGATATCATAAAGTAAGGTAAGGTATCATTCATATTTACATATTCTACAATCACAAAAGAAAGTAAGGTATGCATAGAGGTACTTACTTGGAAGCTGCAGGAAGAAGGCTTGATGTGTGTGTAGAGATATGGCAATTTTTCGCTCTAATACCAACCTGTAACGCCCGCCCTTCCCAGCATTACGGTGTAGGCGGAAGGCGGCGTTACACTAACATACATATAGGCATATGAATATCTTAATGCAGCGGAATAATTTAAAACTTTATACATATGCGTTTAAACCATGCAATTAAAACTTGAAATATGTTGATGTATCTTAGCTATCATTCTTAAACATGGTTACTTGGTAAACTTAGCATTGTCATAACATAAAACATAGCATGTGACACATAACATTCTTGAACATACTTGCATTATACATAATTTATCCTACCATCAAGCTTAAGCCAACTTATTGTTCTAAATGAACACATCATGGTATAGCATGTTAACATCATGATTTAGCAATGATACGTGTAGCAATAAAGCATGATATAAAAATCACATAAGTTGTTCATAAGCAACATAAGTAGTAAGTATGTTTTTAGACAAAACCATCATAAGTATAGCATGAACCTAAAGAGGACAATGCAAAATATAAGACATGTGACAAAGTATAAGTATCAGAATCTTTTTCTTTTTCTTTTGCCATGTCACTGCCACACACACACACTTGCCCCTTCTGCTGCTTCCCTTAGCTTAATATCCTCTTGCTTGATCTGCGGTATAAGAAAGTAAAACTTATAATCACATAGGCTTAGTAAGACTCTTTCCTACTCTCTAAAATCATACGTCACATATAGTCAATAGAAAGACATAACCTGCAGAGTGTATCATAAAACAAAACATATCATGAGAGGGTATTCGTAAAGCATTTGACATGAAGAGGCATATAGATGTACATGAAAATACATAATCATATAGAAGTGCTTAATGTGGAATGAAGGTGTATAGAGTTCATTGCATAAGAAGTACATGACATAAAATATAAGCATATGAACATACTTGACATGGCATAGTTCTTGACATAAACATAAGCATATGACATACTTGACATGGCATAGTTCTTGACATAAACATAAGCATAAGACATACTTGACATGGCATAGTTCTTGACATAAACATAAGCATAAGACATACTTGACATGACATAGATGCATAACATGAATGAATGCATGAGTTAAATGCACATAACATAAGGATGATTACTTAAAAATCATAGTTATTAATACTTAAACATAAATCATAACATCACGGGGGTCCCCGGCTTGTACCATATACATACATCCATCATTTACGCACATCCCTGAGTAAATACGAGGTAGCTAGTCTCGACCTACTATGGTACTAGGTTACCTTCAAACTAGGGACAGCTTCGGTAGTCCATCATCGGGGCTTTCATAAGGAGCTCATCCCTGTTGGACAGCTTCGGTAGTCCCAGAACCGGTGACAACATCGGTAGTCCCACACCGAGGTATTCATAAGGAGTCCATCCCTTGGACCTTGCTTGGGTCCGGTACAAGCTCATCCATAAAGTAAAATAGCTTCAGTTGCTTCTTTTTACATCATTCATAGAACTTACATGACATATTTGAAGACATAACATGATCTTAATACATGAAGCATGGTATAAAGCATACTTAGCATTTCATCATTCATAGTTAATGCATAACATCATTATGCCTTAAAGGCATGAACATCATCTTCATTCATAAGGTATGTCATGCACACATCATTATGCCTTAGAGGCATGAACATCATCTTCATTCATCATCTTCATTCATAAGGCATGACATACATACATAATTATGTCTTAAAGCATAAACATCATCTTAGTTCATAAAGCTTGCATGATCATGGTACATAAGGTAAGTATGTATAGATAAGTTTTTTTTCATACATGGTACATATCACATAGCATACATGATCATGGTATCTATCATAAAGCATGCATGAGTAGGATCCATATGAACATGATACATACTACATAGGTTCATGACATTCAACATAATACATGCATAGGTTTACATAACCATAATATACATATGTTCAAGGCATTTAACCTAATGCATGCATAATTCTACATAAACATGATGCTTACTTCACAACACGTGTTCAAGGTATATGGTTTAAAATATCCATAAATAAAACCTACTAAAACATGACACATAATATAAGCATACAAGGTTATGATGCATTGCACATAAAGTTAAGGTTAAAATTCATACAACATGGTTGAACATACATCTACATCGTAGTAAGTCATAAACAAGTATACTTGAAACCTTAGACTAACCCAAACCCTAGACTTGGTGCTTGGCCGAAACCCTAGAAGATGGAAGTCCCATTATTCAAGTAAAATGTGAGATACCATATGTAACATAACACCCATACGATTCATACAATGTCATAGGAAGCTATTAGAACACATGATTGGGCTAACCCTATCTCCTAGCCCTAACATTTGGTCTTGGCCGAAACTTATAGGGGTCTTAAGTCCATGGAAAAATTCATATAATTCACAATGTACATCCATTATATCATAGGGAATCATAATAAGCATACTAGGAGGGTTAGATCTAATCCTAACCATGGAAATGGGATGGTGGCCGAAACTTGTAGTGTGCCTTGGGTGCTACAATAATTCCACAACTCATAATTTATTCTTTATTTATCATGAGAAAGCATTAGGAATCATAAGTGAGGTTTTAACATCATTCCAAACCCAAAAACCATGCTTGGTCGAAACTTGTAGAAACCCTAATCCATAGTTTTCTCAACATAGATCCCAAACAAAACTTAAATCATGATAGACAACATAGAAAACTATTATACCACAGATGAGGGAGTCTTACATCTCTTTATCTTGGTTATCAACCTTGAATAGAGAATGAAAATGAATACCTTCTTGACTTTAGATCACTCCTTGCCCTTGTAGCCTTGTAGAACAAGTTGGATCTTCAAAAGGGAGTCTTCTTGAGAAGTTTTCCAAGGGGAAAGGCCCCTTGTGGCTCACGGCAAGGAGGAGGCAAGGAGGAGGAAGAAGAAAGAAGAGGAAGAGCCTTGGTGGAAGAAAATGTAACTTAAGCCTCTTCACTTCTCATCCAACCTTTTTATACTAAGTGAAGGAGCATGGTGTCTCTTCACATGGTGCCTCTTCACCTTCGTTAACCTCAACTAAAATCTTCTTCCTTTTCCACTAGCACTCTCTTGCTAGGTGAATTAGTTAGTACATGCATGATGAGGCTCTAGGTCCAAGGTTCAATCCTTGGTGCATGCACTTTATTTTTATTCCATTTACTCTTATTTTTGGCAAGGCCCACATAAGAGCCCATCAAGAGTTATACTAATATTCCTAATTGGAATTCATTTCTATCTATGTTAAAATTCTACCTAAGGTCCACTAATAGCCATGGTACTAGAAGAGCCCATGTAAGGCCTATTAGTACTTAGCTTTTTAATCTATATAAGAAATCATGCTAAGGTTCATGCTAGTATTCATATGTTACTCAAGAATCCATATAGGCATGATCAATATTTTAAAGAAAAATATTGAGAGGATTTTATGGGTGTTACATCACCCGTCCGAGGTGGATACCAAGTACATCGGTTTGTTAGCATTGTCTATTATTGTTTGTTGATTTTTATTTGTATTTTCGCTGCGCTAACAATCTTGTATAGATGAAACGACAAACGCTATTCACCCCCCCCCTCTAGCATACCGGAAACGATCCTACATTATTGACCAAGATGGAAGCATTTCATAAAAATCCTATACAAGCTCAAATAGTAGAGGAGCCTAAGGAAGTGAGCTCAATAGTCCAAGAAGAAGAGAGAAATTCATCCATTTCATCAAGAGAAGGGGCACAAGAGAGTGAGAGATCATCTGCTTCATCAAGGGAAGAAGAAGAGGTCTCCGCTTCAAGAATTGAGGGGGAGGAGGACCCTCATCAATACCGGAGCAAGTAGAAGCTCCTACCTCCACCAAAGCAAGGACAAAAGACCACATAGTGTGCTTTGGGTGCAATAACAAGGGACACTACAAGGAGAAGTGTCCACTAGTGTAACACCCGCTTTTTTTTTTTTTTTGACCACCATAAAGCGGTGTTACGTTAACATACTTAGGGCATGTAGACATCATAACGCAGCGGAAAACTTTAAACTTACACCTACATGCACTTTCTATCATTCCTAGCATCATAACATACTTAGCATCATGTCATACTTAGCATCATGTTATACTTTAGCATTCTGTCATCCTTTAGCATCATATCATAGAGTCATAGTCATATTCAAGTACTTAGTAGTAAAGGTAAAGTTCTATCATAAGGCAAGCAAACATATGGTCTCTTGGCCAAGTCACTATCACACACATTCTGCAAAGCCCTCCTGCTGCTTCCTTACTGTTCCTTTGCGTGATCTGCGGTATAAGATAATAAAACTATAAGCACACAGGCTTAGTAAGACTCTTTCCTACTCACTAAAACCGTCCGTCACTTAATCATAAGCATATGAAACATTAGCACTCTTAGCGCTTTACTTAGAACATCATCCTTAGCATCACTTAGCATTCATTTGACATGTCATGGACATAGCTTCACCCCATTCATAGCATGGCATAAACATAACCATAAACATTCGGGTATGGCATAATTATTGACATAACATAAACATCGTAAACAATCATAGCATGGCATAATACTTGATATAGACATAAATAAAATCATGACATAAATCTAATTACAATCATGGCATCCCATACTAGCATGAGCATGAACAAAATAATGGCATTCTAACGTAACATAAACATAATTAAACCATGGCATCCTAAACTAGCATAAAATCATGGCATCCTAAACTAACATAACATAGATAAAGTCATGGCATCCTAAACTATCATAAACATAAGTAAAGCATGGCATTCTAAACTAGCATAAAATCATGGCATCCTAAACTAACATAAACATAGATAAAATCATGGCATCCTAAACTATCATAAACATAATTAAAGCATGGCATTCTAAACTAGCATCAAATCATGGCATAAACATAAATAACATCATGGCATAAACCTAAATAATATCATGGCATAAGCTTAAATAATATCATGGCATAAACATAAACAAAAATCATGGCATAAACATAAATAAAATCATGGCACAAACATAAATAAAAGCATGGCATACACATAAATAAAAATCATGGCATAAACATAAATAAAATCATGGCATGAACATATCTTCATAACATACTTTTCGTAAACATACTTTTCATAACATAATGCATAGCATAAATGGATGCATGTAGCAACTGTGCATATATATATATAAGGATGCTTAATCTTGAAAACATGCTTTTAAATACTTGAACATAATCATAACATGCATTGGGCCCTGGCTTGTACCACATTCATTCATCATATGCGCGCATCCCTAAGTAAATACGAGGTAGCTAATCTCGACCTACTAGGGTAAGGACAGCTTCATCGGTAGTCCCGAACCGTAAGGACAGCATCATCGGTAGTCCCGAACCGTGGACAGCATCATCGGTAGTCCAGAACCGTGGACCTTACTTAGGTCCGGTACAAGCCCATAAAATAAAATAAATGCTTTCATATGCTTCTTCATTCATCATCATTCATAGCATATTCATTCGTTCATCATTCTTTCATCATCATTATGCCTTAAAGGCATCGTCATGCATAGCATATTCATTCATTCATCATACTTAACCTTCATTCATCATTTCATTCTTAGACATGGCATAGGTACACATCATTCATATAGCATGGCATACACACATAAGCATGGCATACATTCATATCATTCGTAAGACATGGCATACATACATATCATTCATACATCATGGCATACATACATATCATTCCTAAATCATGGCATATGTCTAAACATTCTATGACCTAACGTATATTTCATGACATATAAGCTATAGGTTTAGTTACATGGTATTCCTTCACCTTACTTAAGCATACCTCCTAATTACCTATACCCTAAGGTACTCTAGGGTACCCCAAAAATTCCCAAAAATTATAGTTACTTACTACACATCATAAGGGCACAGTAGATAACATTATCATGATTTTTAACATATTTTTAGACCTTTAAAACATGTTGGCCGAAACCCTTGAACTTAAAGTTCTGGGTTTTGCTTCCCTCATGTTGGCCGAGACCCTAGGGTGTCCTAGGGTACTCTAAAAATTCCCAAAAATTACAGTTAACTTCTAAACATCATAAGGAACCAGTAAATAACATTATCATGATTTTTAACATAATTATGGACCTTTAAAACATGCTGGCCGAAACCTTTGAACATAGAAACCTTGATTTTGTTTTCCCTTCAACATTAATCCGAAACTAACCCATATATCATGCCAAAAATCCCCAAAAATTTCCAATTTACTTCTAAACATCATAAGGGAACATCAAATAATATTATCATGATTTTTAGCATAATTATGGACCTTTAAAACATGCTGGCCGAAACCTTTGAACCATAGAAACCTGGATTTTGTTTCCCTTCAACATTAAATCCGAAACTAACCCATATATCATGACAAAAATCCCCAAAAATTTCAATTAACTTCTAAACATCATAAGGGAACATCAAATAATATTATCATGATTTTTTAGCATAATTATGGACCTCTAGAACATGCTGGCCGAAACCTTTGAACCATAGAAACCTGGATTTTGTTTCCCTTCAACATTAAATCCGAAACTAACCCATATATCATGCCAAAAATCCCCAAAAATTTCAATTAACTTCTAAACATCATAAGGGAACATCAAATAATATTATCATGATTTTTAGCATAATTATGGACCTCTAGAACATGCTGGCCGAAACCTTTGAACCATAGAAACCTGGATTTTGTTTCCCTTCAACATTAAATCCGAAACTAACCCATATATCAGCCAAAAATCATGGAAAACGTTGGTAACTATTATACCACAGGTGAGGGAGTCTTACCTTAGATTTCTTGATTTTTAGACCTTGGATGGAAAGAAGGAAGAAGACTTGACCACACCTAGCCCTTGGAAACTTGAGAAGACCTTAGA
Organism: Boesenbergia rotunda; assembly: GCA_024364735.1. NCBI lineage: Eukaryota > Viridiplantae > Streptophyta > Magnoliopsida > Zingiberales > Zingiberaceae > Boesenbergia > Boesenbergia rotunda. Next base: position 590,176 of record JAGFNQ010000548.1, on the reverse strand, counting down.
TCTTGGAGGATGAGACTTTTTGTGAAGTTTTCTCAAGGGAGAAGTCCTCCTTGAGTGCTCGGCAAGAATGGAGAAGGAAGAGAGGAGCAAATGCACTTGATGGCATGAAGAATGAAACTCCCAAACCCCCTTATTAATCAACCATTAAGGTGGTGAATGAAGAGTTTTCTATGGCCCTTCATCTTCCTCTACCATTTAACCACCATTCACTTCCTTTCCTCACAAGAATTCCTTGCTAGGTGAGTTGGTTAAAGCATTCATTGGTTGTACAAGAGGTCCAAGGTTCAATCCTTGGCCCATGCATCTTTATTTTTATTTTATTTAATCTTTTTTCTTATTTTCGAAAATTCCCCTTTTATTTCGAAAATTCTCCAAAAATGACCCATAATTTTGCCAATATTCCTAAATAAAATTCTTTTATATTTATATGAATTTTACTCAATTAATACCCATTTTTTTCAGAGCCCATTTAAGGCCCATTAGTACCTAATTCCTCAAATTAATTAGAAAAATTAAACTAATACTTACCCATAATCATGCTAATATGTCCCATTAAATCCTATTTATCTTTATACTAATTTCCACCTAAAATCCACCGATAATTATGGTACTAGCAAGCCCATATAAGGCCCATTAGTGCCCTTTTTCCCAATTTAAATGGGAAAACATGGATTTTCTAGGCCAAAGTTTGCATTATTACCTCTAGGTCCTTCGGAAAATTATCTAGACATGCTTAATATTTTAATAAAATATTAAGAGAATTTTCCGGGTCGTTACAACTAGGTAAGAAGGAGGTAAACCCTAAACCCGAGTCAATTCATTTAAAATCTAATGTGGGTTGTAGGGAAAAGAAGGAAAAAAAGTATATTAGATGTTTTACATGTGGGGAGTTAGGGCACTATCATACCAAGTGTCCGAGAAAAGGAGAGCTAAAGAAAATGGAGCATTTGAGAAGATGGGAAAAGAAAGAAGAGAAGAAAAGAAGCTCACATCAAGGGGGAGCTCCAAGGGTAAGAGAGGTAATCCCTAATTCTAAGCATGTTTCAAAATTATTTATGTATGCTAGAAATAATGAAAAATGCTTGCTTGTGCATAATCATCGATTTAGGTATAATGATAGGAATAGGGTTAACAAGGTAGATCAAAACCCTAAAAAGGTCATGCATCATGATAAATCTAAGACCGCTAGACCTAAGGATCAAGGCAAAAATCCCAAGAAGGGGACGCATATGCCTAGAAAGGTGGGTAGGTCTAGGAATGTCCAAGGAGGACATGTGGATACTAGATTTGAGAACGTAGAAAGGGAAAATCAAGCATTGTGGGAAAAGCTTGATAGGTTAGAGAAAACCCTAGAACGATTCACTATTGGATCTAAGGGTTTAGATATGATGTTGGGTGGTCTAAAACCCAACAATGATAGATCGGGGTTGGGATACTGATCTAATAGCTCCAATGCCAATCGGAAGAAATATGCTAGGGTAGCATATGAGTATGGCAAGGAGGGGAAGTTCAAAAATAACAAGGGGGTGTCATTTAAAAGAAAAAGGAAGGATTTAACCATGGACAAGGTGTCTAAGGTTAAGAAGGTTAAGTTTGTAGGCCAAGAGTCACCGGAGGTACACCAGTGTGGCCTAGTGATTGTTGAGCCACCTAGGGAGGTGGCTAAGGGTATGAGCTCTAGGAGACTTTGGGATCCATGGTAAATGGACCTTGGGAGGTGTTTCTCTAGGAGGTCTAGGTGGACCATGGAGTGTGCCAAAAGAGTTGGAGATGCATGTGAGTCTCAATTCTAGGGTTTTCGCATATTGGATTTGAGTTTCATGCATGGGAAGATGACATTGGGGTCATAGTGCATGAAAGGTGGTTTTGATGTATAAATACCATATAAATCAATTCTAGAGATGCATTGTGGGTTGGTATGGGCAAAGATATCAAGAGGAAACCAAAACTAGGATTTTTGGTCAAGGGATAATTGAACTATTTAGGTAGTTTTGGGTTTTGTGTCAATCATAGAAATACTAATAGATACATTTTTGGATGTATTTTTCCCATGTAGATATAGATACAACAAACATCTCCACAAAATTTGGGAATTTTTGGAGACTTGTGAAATTTCTGGTGCATTTCTGAATTTGGGTTTAAAAGGTTAAAAAATGGGGTTTCAGCGTGTCAGTCGACTTGTAACTGTCCCAGTCGACTGGTAAAGGCTGAAAAATGGGTTTCAGCTTTTAAAAGGTGTCCAAATGATATGAAACAAGTGTGGAACCTTATGGGGGGTTAGTACACTGTGTTTATAATCATTTAGAGATTAAAGAGTCCAGTAAGGGGGAAATTATTGGAGTCTTTTGATGTATGACAAAGGGGGAGAAGTATTGGGTTTTAATTTGGGAAACCAAACACGCCTTTGCAAGAAATCCTAGGTCTAGGGGGATCTTAGGTAATGGGAGAGCATGGTAGCTCAATTCTTGGCGTAAGGGGAAACTTGGAGAGGATCCTAAAATGCCTTTGTAAGTGCAATGTAGAGGGAGCCTTGGTGGAACGACCCGTCCCATTTGGCAGCCCATTCGGCGGCCCATTCGGTGACCCCTTATTTTTCTGTGGGTCGTCGACCGTGTCGTTATCTTACTAGGTCATCCCACCCCCTGGACAGTGGATTTTTGCCTTCCCCAGGATTCGAACCCTAGACCTAGGCTTATGTACTAGTTCTTTATGAATCCTAGTAACCAATTGAGCAAATCCTGGGAAAGGCAAAAATCCAGGATTTATAAAGAACTAGTACTTAAGCCTGGGTCTAGGATTCGAATCCTGGGAAAGGAAAAAATCCACACCCAGGGGTGGGAAGGCCTAAGTAAGGTAACAGCACAGTCGACGGTTGACGACCATAAGAAAAATAAGGGGTCGCCGAATGGGTCGCCAAATGGGTCGGGTCGTTACATAAGCTCTATTTAAAAGGGCTTCGTTTTGGCTAGGACTCTTGACGAATTTGGCTTTGGTTAGAGGCCAAATAGTAGTCTAAGAGCTCAGAGGTGTGTTCGAGATTGTGGCGTGGTTTCTCCACCCACAAGGAGTTACACGAGCAAGCCGGAGGGTATCTGGGGAGTGATCCACCGAAGGATCAAGGGATCGTCTACCTTACGGATAGTCGTGGAGTAGGAGCTTCATCTCCGAACCACGTAAATGGTTGGTGTTAGCATTATTTAGTTTTGTTATTATTGTTTCTGCTTCCGCACGCTAACATCGTAGGTAGAAGTAAGTCGAAAATTGCTATTCACCCCCCCTCTAGCAAGTGATCACGATCTAACACATACTAATATAAATATGCAAACAGTGATATTGTGATTCTCATTCAAAATATAGATGTCTATATAAAAGCAAGGCTTTTAGTATACATCCTAACAATCTCCCACTTATACTAAAAGACTATGCTATCCTCACAATGTCATACATCTGACTCCCATATCCTCGACATGCCTATCAAAAGCTCTCACTGGAAGGCCTTAGTGAAAGGATCCGCCAGGTTGTCCTCCGATGCAATCTTGGCAACAACAACTTCTCCTCGCTTTACGATCTCTCGTATCAGGTGGTACTTCCGCTCTATGTGTTTACTCGCCTTATGGGCTCGTGGTTCCTTCGAGTTTCCAACTGCACCACTGTTATCACAATAAATTGTGATAGCTCTGTGCAAACCAGGAATCACATCCATGTCCATCATAAAGTTCCTGAGCCATACAGCTTCTATGGCTGCCTTAGAGATTGCCACATACTCAGCTTCCATGGTGAAGTCCGCCACACATTTCTGCTTGACACTCCTTCATACTATGGCTCCACCTCCTAAAGTAAACACAAACCCCGAGGTAGACTTACTTTTGTCCCTATCTGATTGGAAGTCTGAATCCGCATAACCCACAGGGAGTAATTGATCAGCCTAGTAAACTAGCATATAATCCCTAGTCCTTCTCAGGTACTTCAGTATATGCTTTACCACAGTCCAATGTCCATGACCTGGGTTACTCTGATATCAGCTAACCATGCCCACTGCAAAGCAGATATCCGGTCTCGTATATAGCATACCATACATGAGGCTTCCTACAGCCGAAACATAAGGAACCACCTTCATCTCCTCTATCTCCTTTGATGTTTTAGGACACATCTCCTTAGATAAAGGAACTCCATGCCTAAAAGGTAGAAAACCTTTCTTAGAGTTTTCCATTCTAAAATGAGCTAGGACAGTGTCTATGTATGAAGCTTGTGATAAGCACAACATCCTTTTCTGGTGATCCCTTATAACCTTGATACCAAGGATGTGTCCTGCTTCTCCCAAGTCCTTCATATAAAACTGTTTAGATAACTATACCCTTATGTCTGATACTTTGACATTGTTACCAATGAACAAAATATCATCTACGTATAGTACAAGAAATACCACTACGTTTCCGTCACATCTCTTATATACACAAGACTCATCCAGACTTTGAATAAATCCATATGACTGGATTACCTCATCAAAGCGGATGTTCCAAGATCTCAAAGCTTGCTTCAATCCATAAATTGGTTGATTAAGTTTACACACAAGATGCTCTTTGCCCTTCGCAATGAATCCCTCTGGTTGCTTCATGTAGATGGTTTCCTCAAGACTTCCGTTAAGGAAAGTTATCTTGACATCCATCTGTCATACCTCATAATCCATATGAGCGGCAATAGATAAGAGAATCCAGATAGACTTAAGCATGGCTACCGGCGAAAAGGTCTCCTCAAAGTCGATACCCTCTTTTTTTTTAATTTAAGGAATATCTTATTTCTGGAAAGAAAATCCATATTAGAAGGGGGACCAGACCTGACCTTCTAATATAGAATACAGTGACTCAAAATGATTTACAAGTAAAGCAAATAAAGCAAAGAAAATATAAACGCCGGCTATCTATATAAATCTATACAATTGTCAGCCAGTTTTTATTCATTCAGAACTAATGTTAGAATCAATCTCCATCAGCGTCCCTTTCCCTCTTGCTTTCTAGCAGCCTTCAAGCCTTCCTCGAATGGCGGCAACATCACCTCCAGTCTTGTGATTTTCAAGATCACTAGGACTCGAAATACATCAGCTGTCTCCCTGTATTGAACGTCTCCAAAATAGTTCTTCAAAGCTCCTCCCCCGTGCGCACCCGATGTTCACTTTAGGCAAGTGACCAGCCAAAAATGGATTTGATGCGTCTTTACCGTAGCCGTTACTATGGACTAGATAGATCTATGGTGGATCTATGCACCTTTCTAGGCTTTTGGGCAAAGCCTCAGCCATCAACGGATTTGGGGTGTCTTTACTGTAGCCGTTTGCTACGGACTAGATGGATCATTTATGGTGGATCCATTCACCGCCCCTATCTCTCCATATCTATGCCTCCACAAACCTCCCATGGCATTAAACTCATGATTCCGTGTGAGAACTACAACAATATAGACTCTAAAGTCCCTTTTTAGGTCTGGCATTAAACTCCACAGCTGCTTGCAAATAGCTTCCTTTAATATAACCCCTGTTATTGGTTCCATGCCAAATTCTTTACCAATCAATTGCAGGAAACCCAATTTCACTAATACAGATTAGCCTTTCAGATACATATCAGTGAGCAGCAGCATTAAAAACTGAAGTGGATGCAGCAAAATCAGCTTCCTTTGCATGCTCCAGCTACTTGGCACGCCATGGTACAGTCAAAGCCAAGATAATTATTCCCATGAAATCCCACTGCTTTCCGACTCCCACTAGTCGTCCAGACCGCTGAGCACCAAGTGTGGAACCTCATTTTCCATGCGTGAATAAGTTGGTACAGCACCTTAGGCAAGAAATTATCAGCCCATACCAACCCCAGATAGATTTTCATGGTTTTCGTCGCATTCATCCAGAGGAAATCTGTTTGATTAAGGGATCTGTCAGAAAATGAAAACCAACCAAAAGTAGCAGCAAATTCAGCAAATTCAGTATTCCAATAATAACCCATCCTCCATAACATCACAGTGAGAAACAGAAAATTCAGTACTGCTCCGTTTGGCACGTTTGACACGTTTGGCATGCTTACAACCAGCCTAACATCTTCAAGAGAAGCACTGTCTTGGCAGCAGGATTTGGCTATTAACAGCAGTTCCCAGAGTATTTTCAAGCTTGTCAAAATTCTTACCAACGCCCAGCATAGAACATCTAAATCTGATAACCATGATAGCCATCTCAAAGCGTCTATTTTGCAACCAATGTACATAACTTCATGCAATACAGGGGCTTCTCAATAATTGCTGCAGAATCTGTAAATGGGCATAAACCAACTATATAAATTAGTATACCTCCACCTCCTGCAAGGTATTTCAAGCGCACAGCGACTCATAGCATTATAAAAGCAAAAGGAGCAGATGCAATGCTCTTCGATCACTCTGAGTGTATTTCTACAAATACTCATATCCTCGAAAACCCCTGACCAAGGGCTTACTGTAGGGAGAAGTTGGCACAATATTTGAGACACCACCCCATGCAATGATCTTTTCAAAATTTTGGATACTGAGATTTGCAGCTCACTGCTTGCTTTCGGATTGATTTCAAAATTCTTCACCTCGCTTAACTGTAGCATCAGAGATCTAGCAACCAGATAAGAGTAGCCAAAAATAAAAACTGCACCAAAATAAGAGCCAAATTCAGTGAACACCTAAGTATTTCAAGACTGACTTCAGCACTCAACCTAAAGCAGTTCATTAAGAAATATGCTAAATGATCTGGACAGCTCGTATCAGGAAAATGCACTGCTTTTTGTTTCCTTGTCAGACCTTTTAAGTTTCTATGGAGTCCACGGTTAAAGCCCCAGGAGTACCAAAAAAATATCCAATTAGTGGCTGGGACTCGAAACCCATCTAATTTGGTAGCTCCAATTTCAGACCCCAAAAGAAAAGTTTTGAAGTCGAAAGCCATCAGCACATGCCACATCAGTATGATTAGCATTTCTGCTTCTTTCCTCCAGGAGGCCTCCATTTGCTTTTGTGTGCGAGACCTGCTATTATCAGATTTGCTTATGAGCCTATCTAATATATGGCAATCGCAATTTATCCACCTTACAGATACCATTTAGCAATTTATCGACATCCCATGCCAACAAAACTCTTTCTCCATCATGACTAAAAGCTTGATTCGCAAGATAGTCCACAGTCGCATTTGCTTCTCTATAAACATGTGTGTAGCTCACATGATACTTCATAATTGGTTGTCTGATCCTTAGCACAACCTTCCGGAAATCCCATCCAACCCACGGAGACTTGATAATCTTCAGAGCAACCAAGGAGTCAGATTCGAGCCGAACTGGTAAGAAATTGTGAGTTACACACATCTCTAGTCCAAACAATATTGCCATCAATTCTGCCATTATATTCGAACACACTCCTAGGGTGCCATGTTTGGCCATAATAAATTGACTTGTGTGATCCCTGATGATTGCCCCATACGATGCTTCACCTGGGTTACCTTTTGAGCATCCATCCGTATTCAATTTGAAGCCCCCCCAACCTTGGCTTCTTCCAGTGAACCACTGAGATGGTACTTCTGAAGCTTGCCTTGCATTTCATCCCCCAAGTTGTAGCCACCGAGGTGTAGCCTTTCCAATGTTTGCTCTTAATGGTTCCTGCGGCTTACCCTATATGTAGGTATTGTATGATGTTTTTGCATATCTTTTGTATTTCCGGTTTGAGGCCTCGATGCTTGGCATCATTTCTGGCAGTCCACAAGTACCATATTATTAGAAAAGGAATTGCCTCCCTGATGTGCCCTCCTTTCAACCATTCCGACCCTCCATGTCCCAAGTGGTAGGGGTCTGTGCAAAGAGAAGATGCTCGCAAAATAAGACCACACCTCCTTTGCAATTGGCCCGGTGAAGAACAGATGGTCCCATGCCTCTATTGAGTCGCAGCATTGGCATTTTGAGGCTAACTGAATTCCCCGCTGTTGTAAAATGTTATCCACATGTAGTCTTTGTTTCAGAAAGCGCCATACAAAGATATAGATGTTTGGTGATAGGATACCACTCCAAATTGCGTTTCTTATTGGGTCCACTGATTGAGCCTGTCAAGTAGTACTCCAAGCAGACTTCAAGGAAAACTTTCCATCCATCGAGGGTTTCCATAAAATCTGATCTGTGTCTTCTAGCTGTATAGGAGTTTTAGCTACTGCTGGGACTATATCAGCTGGTATTAGGCTCCTTAGGCTATGTATCTTCCAATCTCCTCCATCCAGAAAATCTTCTATCAGTACATCAGACCTTCCAGATAAAGAACAGGACAGATATAAGGGGCCGCTGTCCAACCAGTTGTCATACCAAAATTGCAGTTTTCCTTGTCCCAAAATCCATCCAATCTTTGACTCTGCTAGGCTGCGGATTTTGGTCATCCTGCGCCAGCATGGAGAGGCGTTACTCTTCACTGGAGCAATGGCTGGATGAATGTCTCCACATTACCTTTTTGCAAGATAAGTGGCCCATGGAGTGGCTAGCTCTCGGAATCTATACCATAGCTTGATTGCCATTGCTGTGCCAATATCCGACAGCTTCCTCACCCCCAAGCCCCCTTCCATTTTCGGCATGCAAATCTCTTCCCAGGCTATCCAATGAGTTTTCCTATTAGATTTTGATGATCCCTAGAAGAAATTTGCAAAAATCATCTCCAGCTTATGTAGGAAGGATAAAGGAGGAAGAAGCACTTGTAGCAGGTATAATGGCATGGAACCCAACACACTCTGGATCAAGAGGAGCCGACCACCGTGTGAAAGCCTTGCTAAATTCCAGCCAAGCAACTTCTTCCTTATCTTGTCCAGCATGGGCAGAAAGTCGGCTGTTTTTTTGTTGCCGGTGAAGATGGGAACTCCTAGATAATTTATTGGCTGAGTTCCTTCTACAAACCCAGTGGTAGCAGTTATTAAACTTCTACATGCAGCTGGAATGTTTCTTGAGGGATATACCAGTCTCTTCCCTGCATTAATAGATTGGCCTGATTGAACCTCATATGAATTAAGGAATGACTTGACCCTTTTGACACAGTCAAGCGAGTCATTCATGAAGATCATAATGTCATCCACATAAGCTAAATGGGAAACCCTCATATCACAGCCCGTAGCAAACCACAGTTTAGGATTTTTAACAAATAGCTCCTCCAAACCTCTAGAGAGAAACTCCGCAGCAATAATAAACAGGAAAGGGGAGATAGGATCTCCTTGACTGAGCCCTCTTTTTGCTTGGAAAAAACCTGAGAAGTGGCCATTGATACAGACCGAAAACCAACAGTTAACAATACTTTTCTTGATGAGGTTTATAAAAGAATCCGAGAAGCCAAAAGCTGCCATTATTCTGAATAGTAGGCTCCACTGAACTCTGTCAAAGGTCTTTGCCATATCAAGCTTCAGGATCAAGTTGCCCCCTCGCACATGAAAATTGAGCTTGTGGTTTAGTTCTTGGGCTAGGAGAATGTTGTCTGAGATTAGTCTTCCTTCCATAAAACCGCTCTGTGCGGGAGAGATGATCTTGGCTAGGACCTTCCTCAACCTGCTCGCCAGCAGCTTAGAAATAATTTTGTAAGAAATATTGCAGAGGCTAATAGGTCTGAAATTTTGCCAGCTTTGTGCGTTTTTAGTTTTTGGTATCAGGACAATAGTTGTAGCATTCATTCCCTTTGGCAGAGACCCTCCTTGGAAATAATCTAGCACTGCTCGGTGTACATCTTCCTTGATAATGTCCCAGCAGGAAACATAAAACACTGCTGAGAATCCATCTGGGCCAGCTGCGCTATCTTGGACCATTTCCCATATGGCCTGTTTTATTTCCTCCATGGATGGTGAGGCTGTCAGCTCTTCATTCTCCATGGTACTGATCAGCGAAGGTATATGGCTCAGATCTGCCAATTCATAGTTAAAGTTGTCCCCTGTTAGCAGTTTTTCAAAATATTGAACTCCCGAAGCTCTAATAAGTTTCGGCTTGTCCAAACAGTCCCCTTTGTCCCAAATCCTGAAAATTCTGTTGGTTATCCTCCTTGTTTGGACCCAATCATGAAAGAATTTTGTGTTTTTCTCCCCCTCCCCCATCCATTTAACTGCTGCTCGTTGCTTCCAAAAGTCTTCTTCCATTTGCAAGGTCTTGAAGAGGTGTGCTTGACACTTATTTCTGTTGAGTTTATTTCCTTCTGTAGGCTCCAGATCGAACTTTCTCTCTGCCTTAGAATATTGATCTTTAGCCCGCTGAATATTGTCATGGATGTTCCCAAATATCTCCTTGTTCCACCACTTCAAATGGTTTTTGAGTCTCTTCAGTTTGAGTTGCAGTTTAAGCAAACCACGACCAGGGGTAGGTAAATTGCAGTTTAAACGTACCGTTTGCATGAAGCCATGGTGTCTAATCCACATTCTTTGAAACCTGAATGAAGCAATTGGCTTCTCAAAACTTGGAAAGGAGATCAGCAAAGGGCAGTGATCTGAGGCTGCCCAACTCAGATGCTCCACCCGAACTGAGAATCCTTGACCTTGCCACGATGGTGAGATTAGAACTTTATCCAGCCTCTTCCACACTCTGTTGTTCATCCAGGTGAAGCAATCACCCACAAAGTCAGCATCTAGAAGCCCTGTGATCATGATAAAGTTGTTGAAATCTTCAACTGCCCCAGATCTGTTAATGGTACCGGCAGAATGTTCCTGTACATTGGCTATTACATTAAAGTCACCACCCACTATCCGGTACCCTCTTTCTGAGTATACCCTTTCGCAACAAGCCTAGCTTTGAAGGTCTCAACCTTCCTGTCTGATCCTCTCTTTCTCTTGTAGATCAACTTGCATCCAATGGCTTGTACACCATTGGGTGGTTCTACTAGCTCACAGACATGATTAGAATCCATAGATTCTATCTCAGAATTCATTTCCCTTTGCCAAGATACCACATCTTTATCTTGGAGTGTCTCGTCATATGTCTAGGGATCAGGTTCATGTTCGCCAGGGACCAAGCCCGACGACTCACCCAAGAACATGAATCTATCAGGTTGTCTAACAACCCTCCTACTATAACGAGGTATCACTTGTGTATCCTCTGTGACACGCGGTGCAATGACTTATGGTATGTCCTCTTGTACGGTTGGTACTAAAGTCGGAACTTCCCCTCTTAATTCCTCAAGAATAATCCCACTGATGGGCTTGTGGTTCATCACATAGTCTTCCTCTAAGAATCGAGCATTCGTGCTAACGATCACCCTCTGATCATTAGGGCTATAGAATAAACCACCTTTCGTTCCTCTAGGATAGCCTACGAACAAGCGTACTTCTATACGAGATTCCAACTGATCAGTAACTCCCTTCAGCACGTGTGTTGGACTACCCTAAATCTGAATATCTCTTAGACTGGCTTTCGCCCAGTCTATAATTCTGTGGGAGTAGAGGGTACTGACTTAGATGGTACCAAGTTCAGTATGTACGTTGTCGTTTCTCGAACATATCGCCAGAACGAATCTGACAACTTAGAGTAACTCATTATCGATCTAACCATCTCCCTAAGAGTCCTATTCATTTGCTCTGCTAGACCGTTCTGTTAGGGTGTACCGGATGCAATCAATTGGAATTTAATCCAAGCCTCTAATAAGTAATTCCTAAACTCTCCTAAGAGGTACTCGCCACCTTGATCAGATCGTAGTGTCTTGATACTTTTACCTTGATGTTTCTCCACATCAGCCTTAAATTCTTTGAACTTATCAAAGCATCAGACTTGCGGCGCATCAAGTAAATGTGCCCATACCTTAAATAGTCATCTATGAAAGAGACAAAATATTCAAAGTCACCTCTAGCCTAGATAGGTAGAGGACCACACAAATCAGAATGAACCAATTCCATCACATCTTTGGCTCTATACCCCTTGGTCTTGAAAGACCTCTTGGTCATCTTACCTTCCAAGCAAGATTCACAGGTTGGGAAGTTTTCCACCACCAATGAACCCAAGGGTTCATCGACTATCAATGTATGAATCCTACTAAGGTTAATATGACCAAGTCTTAGATGCCAACGATATATTTGGTTCATCTTCGAAGGTTCTTTTCTCTTAAGGTTAGACGATGTGTTATTTACTTCTATTTGCATCGTGGGAGATTTTGGTTCTAAAGTGTATAAATTGCCAACTAATTTACCTGAACAAATAATCTCTCTATTCCTTTTTATAACAACTCTGTCATTAAAAGAAATAGGATACCCATCCTTTATTATTTTAGAAACTGAAATAAGGTTCTTTCTAAAACTAGGTACATAAAGGCAATTTCTCAAAACCAAAACTTTATTCCAATCAAAAGGCAAATAAACATCTCCCACTGCAATAGCCGCCACCTCCGTAGCATTGCCCATATACATGGTAATCTCTCCATCAGCTAGTCGTCAGGTTTCTTGGAACCCCTGCAAAGAATTGCAGACATGATCAGTGGCTCCCGTATCTACACACCAGGTACCGGTTGATAACACCGCTAAACATGTTTCAATGACTAAACAAAAAGATATACCTTAATTATTCTTCTGACGGCGGGGATAGTCCGCCTTCCAATGTCCAGTCTGCTTGCACATGAAGCACTTGCCTTTCGACTTCTTCACACCATCCTGAGGTCCCTGTAATCCAGCTACTTTCTTTGCTCCAGCTTGTTTCTTCTTCTTCTTGCCTTTCGGTTTAGAAGTAGAAACCTCTTGAGCAAGGAATGCATGTGCACTCTGAGGAGAAACCCCTTCTACAAACTGGAGTTCTGTCAGAAGTTTCGTGAATGAATATGTACGTTTGTTCATATTGTAGCGTAGGCGACTGCTCAAAACTCCTTGGTAGAGATTGGAGAATGATATCGACCTGGGTTTCCCCATCGATCTCTGCTCCAAGGACTTCCATCTCATTTAGCCGAGCCATCATTTTGAGAACACGTTCCCTCACGAGCACCATCAATTGTGGTGGTCGTCATCAAGATCCTCATAACCTCTTGCCTAGCGGCCCGATTCTGATGCCCAAAGAGTTCTTTAAGATTGAACGTCACATCATAAGTAGTGGAAGAAGCCTGATGTTGATGTTGCTGCACATTTGACATAGAAGCCAAATTGTGACACTGCGTCATCTCGTCTTCTTTTATCCACTGCTTAAAACGTTCCTTCTCCTCTTCATCATAATTCGCACTAGGCTTTTCAGGATAGAAATCAAAAAGTACACATTTGGATTTCTCGGTAATCAAGACAATGCCCAGATTTAGTTTCTAATCATTATAGTTAGGGGCAGTAAGTTAGTTTTCTTTTAAAGTCAAAACAAGTGGGTTGAAAGCCATTTTGAAAAACCTGAGAATCACAATGATCACATACTTTAGATTTCAAACAATATTGATTCCTCAAACAATAAATTTTAAAATCAACCAACACCTCAAAATACCGAGAATATCGCATGTCACGATAGTGTGGACATATACGAATTCTACATTTGTAAGAGGAGGTTTTACCCATTAATTTTATTATCATGTCAACCTAACTTTTTGACAAATAAAATTAATATTTGGTTCCTCTTCGGCCCTACAAATAATGTCAGCGATGGGGAGGATACTATTATTTTCATCTAAGTGTTTACCATTACACGATACTAAGGAAATTATCTCGGATTATGTGTCATCTTATCCCGCAAAATAAAATACATGATAAAGTGCAAAATGTAACTGAATCCAAAACACACAAAACCAGAAACCATTGTCTCTGATACCATTTGATGATCATGGATTCCGGGTCACACATGGGTAACCTCTCCATGTCCACGGATTAAAATTTTCCAATCCGAATGGAGACCTATTTCCCAAACGGTCGTCTCATCGTCGTACTAATTGATTTGAGTTACTACTTGACCAAACTGTTATTCAAGCTGTAAGATGTGTATACTGAAAGACATGACTTTTATTATATGAACATCTTTATTATGAAAAGAGAATCACGACTACACTAGGTGTTTGTTTATATTAGTACATACACGAAGTCCACTTACTTTGCATTGTAGATAACATGGTGTGTGGTGTCACACAGAAGATCGTGTTATCAGTTCCTTGCTTAGTATAAATAATTGGCCCACAACCGAGATGGAATTGTACAACCCATCGGGATGGTTGTAGTGTAGTTAGGTGTGGTTGGTCTTTACCATAGAACTACACTAGTGTGCTATGAGTACATTGAGTAGGACCAATATCCGATGTTATCCAATTTGTACTGACTAGATAATTAGATAGGACCTCTGCTTATATTATGGAGGGTGATCCCTTAATCCCGAAATAATATAGGGTATATATTATTAATTATTATTTCTTTAATTTATCAATGGGTGAGATCTATTCTGTTAGATCGATAAACCCGGTAAGTTGGGAGATAATATTAATAATATGATGTGGCGATGATTATTGACGGAATCCGTGTCTTAGTGAGTCTGGATGATGATACCCCCTTGATGAGCTCAAAAGGTTCATCGTGCTAAACCATGCAGGTGGATTTGATTCGGCACATTGATAAGGTTGAGTGGTACTAATCATGGATCAAGAAGTTAATTAATTTAAATTGTCAGTAATTTAATTAATTAACGGGCATACGAGATCTTAAATACAGGGGGATGGATGACTCGTAATATGAAAATATGGGGGTTGGTGAGGAAGTTCAATTAAGATCCTTTAGTGGAATGGATCTTAATTAATGGATCGGGTTTAGATCCATTAGTGGGCTAAGAACCAATTCCTCCTCTTGGTCCCTACCTTAGCCCTATAAATACCCTATGAGATCAAGAAACCAAGAGCTAATTAATCCAAGACCATACACCCAAAAGCCTCTCTCCTCTCCTCCCTCTCTTCTCTCCTAGGGTTCGGCAACGCACAAAAAAGAAGAGGAGAGTCTCCTCGGTTCTTCTTCCCTCCTCCACCAAGCTCCGGCTGAGGCTCACATAAGCAAGGTAGGGAAGTCCTCAACCTTGCGTGGTGCTCAGGGAGGGCGAACGAGGCGCCGGCGGCCGGTTGCAGGCGGCGCAACCAAGGGTTGCGGCGGCGCCGTAAGGCTGAGGAAGTGAGGGGTTTGCGAGCTGTTTGGGTGAGGATTTCTCCTTCTTCATCTCCTTCTCCTTCCTCTCTAGGTCTGTTGCTGGTCCGGAGGCTTTGGAGCAGCTTCGGTGGTCGGCGGCGCAAGGGAAGAGGAAGAAGAGGCCGCCGGCACAAACCCTAGTGGCTAGGGTTTTGGTCGATTGGAAGATAGGATTGGTTGGAGCTCTTGGTGATCTCGGATCGCAGTAGATCATCGCCAACACGACGTCCGTGAAGGGAAGGACATAAGGTAGAAGACCGCGAGGTGATCAGAAAGGTATATCATTCCCTACGCTCCTTTGTATTTCCTTATGTCGATTTTTTGCCATGGTCATATGCCTCATTATTTTATGATTGAGAATTTATTATCTTGATTCCAAAATATGATGAATAAATTCTTAACTGGACCCCGATCATAAACACAAAACCTGGCGATCAACTTGTCACCTTTTCCGCGGTCGAACCGTCGAGCAAATTACAAGGCCGATTTTGGTAATTGGCTAAGTTGTAATTTGGATCGTTCAATACGTCACGAGATGGTCGATGGGAGACGCGTCTCCACTCGGATTAATTTTTAATCCATAGACGTGGAGAGGTCTCTCGAATCGACCAGTTATTTGCTAGGGAAACCCACCAAGTCATACCCTACACAAGCCTTGTAACTTACCTAACCAATTAGTCACGGAATAGACGATGAGTGGATCGCCGATTTTTGTGTTTATCATCGGGGTCCAAAACAATTAATTATCATAATTAATTAACCAATAATTAACATGCAATGATAATTAATTAAACATATAAAATGATAGAATGAACAAAGGAACCAAAGGAGAAGTTATACCTTCCCTTTTACCTCACGATCTTCTATTGTATGACCCTCCCTTCTTAGATGTCGTGTGGGCGACAATCTACCAAGAACCGAAGTCACCAAGGCTCAAGCAACCAATCCCCTTCTCCTTGCGCTAATCACCCTAACCCTAGGGTGCCGCCGGCCACCTCAAAGAAGAAGAAGATGAACGAAATGAAGAGAAGAGTTCTTCTCCCTCACAACATCCTTAACCGACCTCCTCTTCTTTTTCTATCACATGGCACCAAGCACATATGGAAGAAAAGAGCTCCTCTCCTCTTCTTCCACTCATGTGTCGCCGTGCACCACAAGGAAGAAGCTCCGCCCGCCCGCCCGCCGCCCTTCTTCTCCCTTGTTTCCTCATGCCGCAAAGGAGGAGAACCCTCCTCCTTGTCTAGTGAACACCGACAACAAAGAAGAAAGGGAGAGGAGAAGAGAAGAGGAAGAAAAACCCAAGGTTTTTCTCCACCTTCCAACGCCGGCGTGACCTAGGAGAGAGAAGGGAGAGAGAGGAGGAGAGGAGAGACTTAGGGTTGGATGAATTGGATGCCTTGGTCTCATGACTACATGGGTATATATAGGGCTACAATAGGGACCATGAGGAGGAGTTGGGTCTGTAGGACCGGTGCCGTTGATTGAGGGGGGGGTGAATATCGACTCAAAAAAATCTTTCGAAAACTCGTCGAAAATTTTGACGTTCGTTCGTTCATTCTAATCAGAGAGTTAGTAGCAGCAGAAATAATAAAGAACGAAAGTAAACGACACTCGTACACGCGGGATTTACTTGGTTCCCAACCCCCCAGGGTTAGTACATCCAAGGCCTAATTACCGGTAGTGCTCGTACACTAGTGGTCTCCTTTCTGGACTTTCCGGAGGCGGAGAAACCTGTCTTACAGTTCAGAGTTGTTTGTGTTAGTGATATGAGAGAAGTGTCCTAAGACAATCGCCTTATGATTGTAAACATTTATTTTAATAAATGAAAATTCACTATTTGAGTATACATGTTTGTGTATTTGATTGGGATCTTAAACTCATCTACTGAATGTCCGCAATACAATTCACAGCATAAGAGAATTTGTGATGAGATTACAACTAGTGATTATCTCTACATGTGCAATTGTGAAGTATTGAAAATATCCCTAGTCGATAAATTGATAAAAACGGACACTATCAATTCTGTTGAGACTAGCATGGGTTATTCTCTAATCAGCTGATTCTCACTGGCTGGTGACATTGGGATGTCCGGAGATAAACATGGATGCTAGTTAAGAGAACTAGTTCATTGGAGTGACTAGCTGTAAAACTTCATATGGTAATCTATATAGATATGTCAGTGAAGTTCTTACTGCAGCTTAAGTGCGATGTTCCTTTGACTTGCGGTGTTCAAGTCATCTTGGTCATGAAGACTTATACTTTAACATCTTAAGCAAGCATCTCCAAGGAGGTGTGGACCCAGGATGATTGGGTATAAGCCGAAGTGCCCGAAGATGTTTGAACAGCCTACAAAGGATTCACCACTCCTTGCGAGGAAATGTATACCCAGGCCTATCGTCGGATTGTTACTCAAAGCCTCTGGCCAGAGCATGTCATGTTTAGAGTATGAGTCTCTTAAATATATGAGAGTAATTAGAAATCCAAAGGACGAGAAAGACACTACTTGGGCTAGGTGTGACGTAGTCAGCCTAGTGGGGACTGACACACACATACCATGTCCTGAACCAAGTGGGTATAAGATGGTGAAGGGAATGGGGCACGATTCATTAGAGCTGCTGAAGGGTTTCAAAATTACTTCTGAGGTCAACCGTTGATCTTTCGATTAATTGGGGGTCATGATGTACTACTAGGTGCCACTCATGATCGTTCTATAATTAGTTGATTATAGACGGCCAACATAAATCGAAAGCCTATTTAGTCACACGCACTACGAGTAATCCGAGGGATTTAAAACGAGTTGAAAATTGGATTTTCCGATCAAGAGAAATAAGTCGAATCTGAGTTAATCAGAGGCGCAACGGAAGCTAAAAATGGCTAAGTCTTTTGAAGGCTTATTGGGCGAATTAAATGAGTTTAATTAGCGATGGGTTCGGCTCGGTTTGGCCGGCCAAAGAGGGTGCCAACCCTCTTTGGTTTGGCCGGCCACAATAAAAGAGAGAACCAATTTATTTGGTTTATTTTATAAAATAAATAAAGTGCGATTTGTTTTATAAATTATGGATAAATAAATTTGTATAAAGAAATTTATATAAAGAAATTTATAGAAATTTATTCTTTTTTATGGAAATTAAAATGATCCATGGAATGGTTTATTTTAATTTTATAAAATCAATTATGAATTGATTTTTCCATAATAAGAAAATTTATAAATTTCTTGTAAAATTTATTCCATACTAAAAGGAGAGATGTATTTGTTTTTATTATAAAATTAGTTATAATAAAACTTGGTTTAAACGGAATAATTCATAAAGAAAATTTATACGATAAATTTCTTATGAAAAATTCCGTTAAAGGGGAGACTTGGCAAGGGAGAGACTACTATATAAAGGAACCAAGGCTAGGCTTGATTTCCTTAATAAATTAATCACGAGATTAAGAAGCTCTCTCTCTCTCTCATTCTCTCCCTCTCTCTCTAGGGCCGGCGCCCATCCTATATCTCTCTAGGGCCGGTGCCCATTCTCTCTCTAGGGCCGGCGCTGTAACGACCCAGAAAATTCTCTTAATATTTTCTGAAAATATTGAGCTTGTCTAGATAATTTTCCGAAGGACCTAGAGGCATTAATACGAATATTGGCCTAGGAAATCCATGTTTTCTCATTTAAATTGAGGAAACCAAGTACTAATGGGCCTTATATGGGCTTCCTAGTACTATGATTATAGGTGGATTTTTAGGAAGAATTAGTATAAATATAAATATGAATTTATTTGGGCACATTAACATGATTATGGGAAAGTATTAGCCTAACGTTCCCATCTAAATTGAGGAATTTGGTACTAATGGGCTTTAAATGGGCCCAAAAATAGGTATTAATTAGGTAAAATTAATATAAATATAAAATAATTTTATTTAGGAATATTAGTATAATTATGGGTAATTTTAGGGGGGATTTTCGGAATTTAAGAAAATAAAGTAATAAAATAAATGAAATGAAAATCAAAATAAAAATAAATGTGCATGAGCCAAGGATTGAACCTTGGACCTCTTGTACAACCAAGAATGCTTTAACCAACTCACCTAGCAAGGAATTCTTATGAGTAATTGAAGTGGAGGTTGGTTAAGAGGTAAAAGGAGGTGAAGGGTCATGGAGAGGCTCTTCATTTGCCTCCTTGATGGGTTATAATGAGAGGAGTTTTGGGAGTTACTTCTTCTCTCAATCAAGTGCATTTCCTCTCCTCTTCATTCCTCATTCTTGCCGAGCACCAAAGGGAGGAGTTCCTTGGAGAAAACTTCACAAGAGGTCTCATCTCTCAAGATCTAAAGTTCCTACAAGGTGACAAGGTCTAGTTGTGGTCAAGAGATACCAAGTCCTCTTCCTTCTCCTCTTTCAAGGTTCAAAAAATCAAGAAATCTAAGGTAAGACTCCCTCACCTGTGGTATAATAGTTACCTATGATTTCCATGATTTTTAGCATGATATATGGGTTAGTTTTCGGATTTAATGTTGAAAGGAAACAAAATCAAGGTTCCTATGTTCAAAGGTTTCGGCCACTAGGATTTAAAGGTCTATAAATATGATAAAAAATAATGATAAAGTTATTTAATGTTCCCTTATGATGTTTAGAAGTTATGTATAATTTTTGGGAATTTTTGGAGTATCCTAGGACACCCTAGAGTTTCGGCCAACATGAAAGAAGCAAAACCCAGAACCTTAATTTCAAGGGTTTCAGCCACCATGTTTTAAATGTCTAGAAATATGTTAAAAATCATGATAATGTTATTTAATGTTCCCTTATGATGTTTAAAAGTTAAGTATAATTTTTGGGAATTTTTGGAGTACCCTAGGACACCCTAGAGTTTCGGCCAACATGAAAGAAGCAAAACCCAGAACCTTAAGTTCAAGGGTTTCGGCCACCATGTTTTAAATGTATAGAAATATGTTAAAAATCATGATAATGTTATTTAATGTTCCCTTATTATTTTAGAAGTTAAGTATAATTTTTGGGAATTTTTGGAGTACCCTAGGACACCCTAGAGTTTCGGCCAACATGAAAGAAGCAAAACCCAGAACCTTAAGTTCAAGGGTTTCGGCCACCATGTTTTAAATCTCTAGAAATATGTTAAAAATCATGATAATGTTATTTGATGTTCCCTTATTATGTGTAGAGGTTAAGTATAATTTTTGAGAATTTTTGGAGTACCCTAGGACACTCTAGGGTTTCGGCCAACATGAAAGGGGCAAAACCAAGGTCCCTATGTTTATGGGTTTCGGCCACCATGATTTAAATGTCTATAAATATGTTAAAAATTATGATAATGTTATTTGATGTTCCCTTATGATTTTTGGAAGTTATGTATAATTTTTGGGAATTTTTTGAGCATCCTAGAGGCCCATATGGTTCGGCCAACCCTAAGGACCCAAGGGTTAGGGTTGAGTCTTTAACTTCAAGCATATGATTATGTGTTGCCATGATATAAGGATGATGGATAGTGGTTATGTGAATTTTCACATGGCCTTGGGACTCCACAAGTTTCGGCTAATAAGGGTTAATAGGATAAAAGTTAAGATTTATTTCAAGTAAGGGTCCCAATGGCCTTATGGTAAGATGTGATTTATGTTTATAAATGATATGCCATGGTTATGCATGATATGCCATGTTTATGAATGATATACCGTGTTTATGAATGATATGCCATGTTTATGAATGATATGCCATGGTTATGCATGATATGTCATGTTTATGAATGATATGTCATGTTATGAATGATATGCCATGTTACGAATGATATGTCATGTTTATGAATGATATGCCATGTTTAGGAATGATATGCCATGTTTTAGGATGATACGAACATATGCCATGCTCTATGAATGATGTGTACATATGCCATGTCTAAGAATGAAAATGATGAATGACAAGTATGATGAATGAAAGATGATGCTTATGTCTTTAAGGCATAAATATGCTAAACGGCACGGTCGATGGTCGACGGTACGACGGTCGAGAGGACAGGTAAATGGGCCGGTAGATGGGCCGAGCCATAACAAGTTATGCTATGATGAGTATGCCATGAATGTCTTATGAATGATGAAGCATGAAAAGTATTTTACTTTATGTATGGGCTTGTACCGGACCGAAGTATGGGTCCAAGCGATGGGCACCTTAAGAACGCCCCGGTTATGGACTACCGAAGCTGTCCACGGTTCTGGCACTACCGGAGCTGTGCAACAGGGATGGGCTCCTTAAGAAGCGCCTCGGTTCGGGGACTACCGATTATGCTGTCCTTACCCTAGTAGGTTGGGGTTAGCTACCTCGGATTTACTAGGGATGCGCGCTATGATATATGTATGTGGTACAAGCCGGGGACCCCAAATGTTATGATGATGATGTTTAAGCATTTTCAAAGTATGTTTTAAAAGTTAAGCATCTTTATGTAAATGCATTCCACCCATGCATTCATACATGATATGCATTATGTTACGATAATGATGTCTTATACTTATGCTTGACGATAAAAGATATGCATGAATGATCTATGTCAGGATTATGTTAAGAAGATGTTCATATGATAGGATAGAAGATATGCCTATGTTATGCCATATAGGTGGATTTTTGTTACGTTATGCTATGCCATGTATTATGCCATGCTACTACGTTTAAGCTTATACCATGTCTTATGCCATGCTAGGGAAGATTATTATGTTATGTTATGCCATGTTTCATGCTATGCTTAGAATGTTAGTATGATTATGTTCATGCCATGTCTCATGCTATGCTACGAATGTTCACTTATGTTTATGATCAGGCCATGTCAAGGGTATGGTAAATATGATGATGTTTTATGTGCTTATTATGAAATGACGAATGTTTTAGTGAGTAGGAAAGAGTCTTACTAAGCCTGTGTGCTTATAGTCTTCTTTCCTTATACCGCAGATCATGCAAGAGGATAACGAGGGAGCAGCAGGAGGGCCTGAAATATGTGTGTGATGGTGACTTAGCCCATGAAATCGAATGTGTTAACCGTTTATGCTAAGAACTTTATTTTTGCTACCTATCTGCTCGAATAGTGACTTATGGAACTCTATGATAAGATGTCAAGTATGATATGATATGAACCTTATGGTATGATGTTAAGCATGTTATCATATGATGTTAAGCATGACGTTCATATGTTAAGTTCCATGTCATTATATTAGGGATGGTAGTAGGGGCATGTATATGTAAGGTTTAAGTTATTCCGCTGTAGTATGATATTACATGCCTTAAGTATGTCAGCGTAACGCCGTTTTTTTTTAAAAAAAAAGTGGGCGTTACAGGCGCCTCCTTCCTTGCCGTGAGCCACCACCAAGATGAAGCGGGTCGCGACTCCTTCTTCCCTTCACGGAATCTTGATTCCGTTATTTGGTGGTTAGTTTCTATCTCTCTCTCTTGATATTCTAGTTGTGCCTTTAGAGAATCTAGTAGTTCTCGTCGGCACAAAACTCGTGGCTTTGTGAATTCATCCCGAAGAGAATTAGGCGTGGACGCGAATAGAGGCGGAGCTTCCAAGGGACGCTACGGTTGGATCTCGTCCCTTACTTCGAGTTACGCGAGGTATTGAGTAAATTAGTTTACTTTCTACAAAATTTTAATTTATGATCATGTCCACACATCATAAGGTCGCATGCTAGATACGTGGTTAAAAATAATTTGAGAAATTATTTAATGCTAATTCTTCCGCTGCACGTAAATATTTTAAAATTTACGAACCCGTATCCTTGTCAACATGCACCCGGTCCTAACAGTGGTATCAGAGCCGGTTAGTGTTCGATATAATCATATAATTATTTTGTGGAAAACTTTGTCATAATCTCAATTTTGGAAAAATTTTCAATTATGGAAATTTTCCAATTATTATATATTTTAGATTTAGGAATTTCAAAGTTTTGAAATCCTCATGAAATTTATCAAACGTTTGAAATATCCTAGTTTCTGAAATTTTATGATAATTGTGAAAACTTCTCATCTTTGGAAACTTTCCAATTTTGGAAATTTTCTATTTTAGAAATTTTCCAATTTTTGAAATATGTAAGTTTTCTTTGTACCAGAAACTTACAATTATTCTGAAAACCTATTATGAAATCTCGCAATTTTGGGCACTTTCTTTCAAGAAAGTCTAGACAAATTTATGGACAATTAATTGACAATTAAATTTGAATTGGGTTTTAAATTGACAACAAAATTTTTTATTTTGGATTGAGCCTCGGGGAGCCGTCCAATTTAAAGTTAGTTGTTGTAATTTAATTTCCCAATTTTAAATGAAATTGTCATGTTTAATTTGGTTACGCTTCCGAAGCGGACCAAATTGGATTTACGACAAATTACTTTTCTTTGGGTATCTGAGCCTCGGGGAACCACCCTTAGAAAACGATTTGTTGTAATTAATTAAATCCATGAATAAAATATGATTTAAGAGGTGATGCTCTTACATATTGTTGTCTCCAAAATTAATTAGGAAAATGGTTTCCTATAGAGTTTCTTAAATGAGATTTTCATGAAAATAATATGTGGTTGAATTAAGGGAATCTATCTCTTAATTTAATAAGATTTGATTTAGAGAAATCAAAGTCTTAAACATATTATTTCCGAAATTGATTATGACAATTTAGGAAATTGTTTCCCAAAACAATTCCTTTAATAAAGTATGAAATTAGAATTAGGAAATCCGGTTCCTAATTCAATTCATGGGACTTGATAAATTAAGTCACATACATACTTTATTAAGGAAATCGTTAGTCATGACATAATTATATGTCATGAATGTGTTTAGAAAAGATGAGACCCAAAACCCCTTACAAAATATTAAGGCCAACACCTTCCATTAATATGGTTAGAATCGGAGTTTTGTTTCTTGTTTGGGTTGATGGACACATCCATGCCCAGCTTGAACCTCAACATGATCAAACCATGGAATTAGTTTATGATTAATACAGTTGGAGTCAGAGGTCAATCCTTAGTTATGGTTGTTGGACACATCCAAGCCTGACTAAACTGTTGAATGAGCTCCAACCATATTAAAACTATTTCTTGATTAATGGGTCAGCCTTAAGCTTGGAGCATCGATTTGTTGTGCCACAGCCAAGGTCGATGTAAAGAGAGGTGCAATTGGGTGCTATGTATAATGACGCATACTTGTTAATGAGTTAACAACCTAATGATTTATGCAAACATTCAATTAGTTGATAGCATAAAGTGATAGTTACATATATGTGATATGTAATCGGTATAATTACCTACCTTCATAGCTAAGAATAACTTGATGGTCATGTCCATGGTGGTTCTTATCTATGGTTGGATATCAACCTATTTGGAGATATTCCTACAATCTCCCGAATTGATAAAAAGGGTTATTCAATTTGAAAAATAAATAGGATTTTTATTAATGTATAATGATACATTCATTAATCATTCTTCTCACATAAGCTCAATTTGTATTTCTAGGTCAATCACTCGATCATGTCTTCTCTAAACTTGCGTTCCATTTTGGACACCAATAAACTGACCGGGCCGAACTTCATGGACTGGCTTCGAAACCTAAGGATAGTCCTCAAGGCAGAGAAGCTTGCTTATGTCATTGAAGATCAACTTCCCAACCATCCTCCAGAAGGTGCAACTCCAGACCAGCTAGTGGCCTATCAGAAACATATGACCGATTCTGAACTTGCGAGTTGCATCATGCTAGCCTCTATGGTACCTGAGCTGCAAAAGCAGCATGAGCATTTGGATGCTTATACCATCATCTTCCATCTTAATGAGTTGTTTGAAGAGCAGGCGAGATCCGAAAGGTTCGAAGTCTCCAGACTCCTCTTCACCACTAAGATGCAGGAAGGCACTTCTGCCTCACAGTTTGTGTTAAAGATGTTGGGGTACATTGAGCGACTGAGCACACTCGGTTTTGCAATGGATCATGAACTAAGTATTGACTTAATTCTGAGTTGTTTGCCCAAAAGTTATTCACAATTTGTGATGAACTATCGGATGAACAAACTAGAGACTACCATTCCTGAGTTGCTCAACCTGCTGAAGACTGTGGAGCCTTCTGTAAAGCCGGATCAAAAGACGGTACTGTTAGTTGGTTCCTCGAAGAAAGGTTCTAAGAGGAAGGCCAAAGAACAGAATAAAGGGAAGAAGAAAAAGGCCAAAAAGACTTAAAAGAAACCAAAAGGAACTTGCCATCAGTGTGGCAAGGAGGGTCACTGGCGAAGAAACTGCAAGGTTTATCTTGAGTCCTTGAAGAATAAGGCATCCGATGCCCCATCCTCTTCAGGTATCTTCGTTATTGAATGTCACTCTATTTCCTCAAATACCTGGGTACTTGATACTGGGTGTAGCTCACATATATGTAATGCATACAGGGGCTAAGGAATAGAAGAAGACTCGTCAAAGGAGAAGCAAATTTGCAAGTTGGAAATGGAGCAAAGATTGCTGCTGTTGCCATCGGAACATATTTGCTAAAGCACCCCACTGGACGTGTCTTAGAATTGGATAATTGTTATTTTGTTCCTTCGTTAATAAAGAACATTGTATCTATTTCATGTTTGAATGAAAAGGGTTATCATTTAACATTTAGTAACAATTGTTGTTACATAACTTTAAATGGCGTTCTTTATGGGAATGGAACTTTGTGCAATGGTATCTACACGTTAGATTTATCCAATGACATTTTCAATATCGAAGTTAGCAACAAACGTGCTCGAATAGATAATCGAATAGACTCCTACACTTGGCATTGCCGTCTTGGCCATGTAAGTAAGAAACGCATGACCGAATTACACCGATATGGAATTCTGGAATCATTTCAACCCGGTTCATTTGATACATGCGAATCATGCTTAAAAGGCAAGATGACCAAATTACCCTTCTCTGGAAAAGGTAATCCAGTGGGAGAATTGCTTGGTCTAATACATACTGATGTATGTGGACCAATGTCAACTCTTGCACAAGGAGGCTATAGCTACTTCATCACCTTTATCGATGATCACTCACGATTCGGGTATGTGTTCTTGATGAAACACAAATCTGAAGCTTTTGAGAAATTCAAAGAGTTCAGAAATGAAGTAGAGAAACAGCTTGGCAAAAGTATTAAGATACTTCAATCCGATCGAGGTGGTGAATACTTAAGTCAAGAGTTTCAAGATTATCTTAGGGACAATGGGATATTATCCCAATGGACTCCGCCATATACACCACAGCATAATGGTGTATCTGAGAGGCGCAACCGAACCTTAATGGACATGGTTAGGTTGATGATGAATCATGCAACTCTTCCAAAATTCTTTTGGGGCTATGCACATAAGACAGCTGTTTACTTGCTAAACAGTCCCGACCAAGGTAGTCTCTACTACTCCATATGAGACATGGAATAGTAAGAAACCTCACTTAACTCACCTTAAGATATGGGGTTGTCCTGCTTATGTGAAGCGGACTATATCAGACAAATTGGATGCTAAGCCTGATAAATGTCTATTTATTGGATACCCTAAGGAAACGAAGGGTTACCAATTCTATCATCCCTTGGAACAAAAGGTGTTTGTTTCAAGGCATGCTGTATTTCTGGAAAAAGAATTTCTTTTACAAGAAAACAGTGGGAGTGGCATTGAACTTGATGAAGTTCAAGAAACTCCAATAGACATTACAGAGACACCTAGTCTAGACCCACAACCAATAACTCATAATGATGAGCTATCAGTTGAACATAAAACAGCACCACCTCTTCGTAGATCTGATAGGACACACAATATTCTAGAGAGATACGGATTTCTCATAAGCGAATCGAATGACGTGTTACTCATAAGCGATGACGAACCTATCAGTTATGACGATGTTCTGAAATGTTCAAAAAGGGACAAATGGCTTGAAGCCATGAAGTCGGAAATGGATTCCATGTACGAAAATCAAGTATGGGACTTGGTTAACCCACCTGAAGGGATTAAACCTATAGGGTGCAAGTGGGTTTTCAAGAAGAAAACCGACATGGAAGGTAATGTTGTTACCTTTAAGGCTAGATTAGTGGCAAAAGGATATCGTCAGAAACAAGGAATTGATTATGTCGAAACCTATTCGCCAGTAGATATGCTTAAATCCATTCGGATGCTCCTAGCCATAGCAGCTCATTATGATTATGAGATATGACAAATAGATATGAAAACAGCTTTCCTTAATGGAAACCTGCTTGAGGATGTATGCATGATACAACCTGAAGGTTTCACATCGGTTGATAAAACCAAAGTATGCAAGCTTCGACGATCTATATATGGACTGAAGCAAGCATCTAGGAGTTGGAACATCCGTTTTGATGAGACAATCAGTGTGTACAAGAAGGTTAGTGGGAGTGCAGTCGTATTCCTAGTATTATATGTCGATGACATATTACTTATAGAAAACGATATATCAGTTTTACAGACAGTTAAAATTTGGTTGTCCAAAACTTTCTCCATGAAAGACCTGGGAGAAGCAACCTATATCCTTGTGATTAGAATCTATAGAGATAGATCAAAACGGTTGCTTGGTCTTTCGCAGTCTACGTATATAGACCGAGTGCTAAAAAGGTTTAGCATGTCGGAATCCAAGAAAGGTTACCTTCCCATCAGGCATGGGATCAACCTTTCAAAGTCTATGTGTCCGCGCACAGAAGACGAGAGGATTTGCATGAATAAGATTCCTTATGCATCCGCGATAGGATCTATCATGTATGCTATGTTATGTACAAGGCCCGATGTATCGTATGCTTTGAGCGTCACAAGAAGATATCGGTCGAATCCAGGAATGGATCATTGGGCGGCTGTCAAGACAATCCTTAAGTACTTAAGAAGAACTAAGGATGTGTTCCTAATATATGGAGAAGGAGATATGATAATACGTGGGTATACAGATGCCAGTTTCCAAACAGATAAGGATGACTCCAAATCTCAGTCTGGATACGTATTTACTTTGAATGGAGGCGCAATAAGTTGGAAGAGTTCCAAACAAGACACCGTAGCGGATTCTACCACGGAAGCGGAATATATCGCAGCTTCGGAAGCAGCAAAGGAAGCAGTCTGGATCAAGAAGTTCGTCTCTGAACTTGGTGTGGTTCCAACCATTGATGAAGCAGTGTCGGTTTACTACGACAACAATGGAGCTATTGCACAAGCAAAGGAACCAAGGTCTCATCAGCGATCCAAACACGTGCTTCGCCGCTATCATCTGATCAGAGAGATTATAAGTAGGAATGATATACAAATTGAGAAAATTCCCACTGAAAGGAATTTAGCGGATCCTTTAACTAAGGCCTTGCCTCAGAGCAAGTTTGAGGGTCATGTTAGAGCCTGTGGTATTGGATACCGTAGCGATTGGCATTAGGCCAAGTGGGAGTTTGTTAGTGATATGAGAGAAGTGTCCTAAGGCAATCGCCTTATGATTGTAAACATTTATTTTAATAAATGAAAATTTACTATTTGAGTATACATGTTTGTGTATTTAATTGGGATCTTAAACTCATCTACTGAATGTCCACAATACAATTCACAGCATAAGAGAATTTGTGATGAGATCACAACTAGTGATTATCTCTACATGTGCAATTGTGAAGTATTGAAAATATCCCTAGTCGATAAATTGATAAAAACGGACACTATCAATTCTGTTGAGACTAGCATGGGTTATTCTCTAATCAGCTGATTCTCACTGGCTGGTGACATTGGGATGTCCGGAGATAAACATGGATGCTAGTTAAGGGAACTAGTTCATTGGAGTGACTAGCTGTAAAACTTCATATGGTAATCTATATAGATATGTCAATGAAGTTCTTACTGCAGCTTAAGTGCGATGTTCCTTTGACTTGCGGTGTTCAAGTCATCTTGGTCATGAAGACTTATACTTTAACATCTTAAGCAAGCATCTCCAAGGAGGTGTGGACCCAGGATGATTGGGTATAAGCCAAAGTGCCCGAAGATGTTTGAACAGCCTACAAAGGATTCACCACTCCTTGCGAGGAGATGTATACCCAGGCCTATCATCGGATTGTTACTCAAAGCCTCTGGCCAGAGCATGTTATGTTTAGAGTATGAGTCTCTTAAATACATGAGAGTAATTAGAAATCCAAAGGATGAGAAAGACACTACTTGGGCTAGGTGTGACGTAGTCAGCCTAGTGGGGACTGACACACACAGACCATGTCCTGAACCAAGTGGGTATAAGATGGTGAAGGGAATGGGGCACGATTCATTAGAGCTGCTGAAGGGTTACAAAATTACTTCTGAGGTCAACCGTTGATATTTCGATTAATTGGGGGTCATGATGTACTACTAGGTGCCACTCATGATCGTTCTATAATTAGTTGATTATAGACGGCCAACATAAATCGAAAGCCTATTTAGTCACACGCACTACGAGTAATCCGAGGGATTTAAAACGAGTTGAAAATTGGATTTTCCGATCAAGAGAAATAAGTCGAATCTGAGTTAATCAGAGGCGCAACGGAAGCTAAAAATGGCTAAGTCTTTTGAAGGCTTATTGGGCGAATTAAATGAGTTTAATTCGCGATGGGTTCGGCTCGGTTTGGCCGGCCAAAGAGGGTGCCAACCCTCTTTGGTTTGGCCGGCCACAATAAAAGAGAGAACCAATTTATTTGGTTTATTTTATAAAATAAATCAAGTGCGATTTGTTTTATAAATTATGGATAAATAAATTTGTATAAAGATATTTATATAAAGAAATTTATAGAAATTTATTCTTTTTTATGGAAATTAAAATGATCCATGGAATGGTTTATTTTATTTTTATAAAATCAATTATGAATTGATTTTTCCATAATAAGAAAATTTATAAATTTCTTGTAAAATTTATTCCATAATAAAAGGAGAGATGTATTTGTTTTTATTATAAAATTAGTTATAATAAAACTTGGTTTAAACGGAATAATTCATAAAGAAAATTTATAGGATAAATTTCTTATGAAAAATTCCGTTAAAGGGGAGACTTGGCAAGCGAGAGGCTACTATATAAAGGAACCAAGGCTAGGCTTGATTTCCTTAATAAGTTAATCAAGAGATTAAGAAGCTCTCTCTCTCTCTCATTCTCTCCCTCTCTCTCTCTAGGGCCGGCGCCCACCCTATCTCTCTCTAGGGCCGGCGCCCATTCTCTCTCTAGGGCCGGCGCCTCCTTC
This sequence comes from Boesenbergia rotunda, assembly GCA_024364735.1. Lineage (NCBI taxonomy): Eukaryota > Viridiplantae > Streptophyta > Magnoliopsida > Zingiberales > Zingiberaceae > Boesenbergia > Boesenbergia rotunda. The sequence goes on along the minus strand of JAGFNQ010000548.1, from coordinate 559,905 downwards.
CTTGCCGTGAGCCACCACCAAGACGAAGCGGGTCGCGACTCCTTCTTCCCTTCACGGAATCTTGATTTCGTTATTTGGTGGTTAGTTTCTATCTCTCTCTCTTGATATTCTAGTTGTGCCTTTAGAGAATCTAGTAGTTCTCGTCGGCACAAAATTCGTGGCTTTGCGAAGTCATCCCGAAGAGAACTCGGCGTGGACGCGAATAGAGGCGGAGCATCCAAGGGACGCTACGGTTGGATCTCGTCCCTTACTTCGAGTTACGCGAGGTATTGAGTAAATTAGTTTACTTTTTGCAAAATTTTAATTTATGATCATGTCCACACATCATAAGGTCGCATACTAGATACGTGGTTAAAAATAATTTGAGAAATTATTTAATGCTAATTCTTCCGCTGCACGTAAATATTTTAAAATTTACGAACCCGTATCCTTGTCAACATGCACCCGGTCCCAACAGTTAGGAACTTGTCGTGTGCTAGAGGTGGTGAATAGCACCTTTTCGATCTTGTCGTCCTACACGTTGTTAGTGCGTAAGCGGAAATACAATTAAACTAAAACTAACAACTAAGGAGGCAAAGCAATTTACGTGATTCGGAGATGAAACTCCTACACCACGGCTGTCCGTAAGGTGGACGATTTCGATCTGTCGGTGGATGACTCCCCGGAAGACCTTCGGCTAGCTCGTGTAGCTCTTTGTGGGTGGACAAACCTCCCCACAACTCGGAACATCTTCCTAAGCTCTTAGACTGCTAATTGGCCTTTAACCAATCCCAATTTCGTCAAGAACTCTCAGCCAAAATCGAGCTCTCTTAAATAGAGCTTAAGGCTGAAAAGACTGTTACCAGTCGACTGGTCCGACTGGATTCGAACGTACAACCCCAACGTTTGAATTTTTGCTGCCATCAGTCGATTGCCCCTGGACCAGTCGACTGATCTTTCTGTGGACATCATCAGTCGACTGATCCAGCATCAGTCGACTGGTTCACCCCTAAACCTAATGTTTCCCTTCCAGAGTACAATTCTCTCAGCACTCGAACCCTAGGATTTACCGAGTACACTTCTCTCATCACTCGAACACTTACGACTTAGCTGAATCTTCATCCAGCAGCCTTGATCTGTTGCCTTCAAGCCCTATTCGACTTTGGCTCTCGTCCCTCGGATGCATGCAAGTTCGCGACCTATCTCCCATGTCATCCTTCGCGTATGCCTCGAAGTCCCCTTCCCTCGGCTCATCGTCCCTGCTCCACCCACGGTCCCTCGGATGCATGCAAGCTCACTTCTTGTCTTCCATGAAATCCTACACCAGTCCCGAAGCCGTCCAGCTAAGTCCATGTGTATCCTGCATGACCTGTACACTCAAATACATATATCAAACACAAGGGTGAACCTAACTTAAATCCTTTACCCAAACATCAAAACATATGGTCACTCCGGACCATAGATTGTCGCAATAAGGGTTACAAGCAAAACAATAGTAAATAACATTAACTTGAAAGTAAAAAACCAAACCAAACAAGAGTCGAAGACCTGGCCGATCTGGAAGTCCGAAGTGCAACGCACTTCCTCCTGGAGCCTCCTTGGTCGCAGAGCTTCGTCTCTAGCACTTTTTCTTCGCTCAAAATGCTTAGAATGATGTTGCGATTGATGTTCTGAGCTGAGGGGTCAAATCCCCTTTTATAGCATCTTCTCGGGTACCCTAGAGGCCTTTTAAGCGCATCAATACGGTCAAATTTGATCCATAATCGCGAACTTCACGAGGCTGATAAAACTTCCATTCAGTCACATGATTCCATTCAGGCACCTCATTCCATTCAGGAGCCTGATACATGTAGGGTGCCTGTGAAGGGAATCGATGTCTAGTGTGGCTTTCCTTATAGGGTGCCTGACCATATAGGGCGCTTGATTTCATTCAGGCGACTGGGAAGCTTCCCACCAGTCCAGGGTGCCTATAGGACACCTGATTACATTCAGGCACCTGATTCCATTCAGACGCCCAGGAAAGTCTTCCCGACAACCTGTTTTCTTGTGTTTGCTCGCCTGCTTTGCCTCCAACTTTAGGTTCATGCAAGATACACAAACACAAGACAAACAAATGTATAATCATAGCCTTAATGATTGGTTTGACTTTGGATTTCTCGCGAAACCTAGGTCGAACCGACTCCTAGTGTTCCTTTCCCGGGAAACATGCCCTCGCCTACTCCTCTCAGGAGAAGTTTGCCAACCGGCTCCTCCGGTTGGACTTTTCCCTAATCTTCCGGATCAGGACTTTGGTGCCCAGTCCACGACCAGGACTTATTGCCCAATTCCATGAATCAGGACTTCGTGCCCAACCCTCGATCAGGTTTTAGGTGCTCAACCATCGACCAAGACTTATTGTCCAATTTCACGAACCAGGACTTCGTGCCCAACCCTTGGTTAGGTCTTAGGTGCCCAGCCCTCGGCCAGGACTTGTTGCCCAATTTCATGAACCGGGACTTCGTGCCCAACCCTTAGTCAGGTCTTAGGTGCCCAGCCCTCAGCCAGGACTTAGTGCCCATTTCCTTAAACCAGGACTTATTGCCTAGGTTAACTAGGACTTTTCTTTATCTTGATCACATTGACTAACTAACCCTTACCTTGTCTAACACATATTGTTACTAACATAAGCATATTGTTAAACATCAAAACACTTAGAGAGGGGCATCATTGATGCATCTTGCACCAACAAGGTCTTGGCCACCCAATGGATCAAGGCTTGATCCATTAATGAAGATCCATTCCACTAATACATCTTCATTGATTTACCTCACCAACCCCCATATTTAAATATGGGTTCCATCTATTATGAGTACAAGTATCTCCCCGTGTTTAAGATATCGCATGTCCATTAATTAATTAAATTACTGACAATTTAATTAATTAACATCTAACTCCTTGAGTAGTATCACTCAACCTTATCATCATTTCGGACCAAGTCCACCTACAGGATTTAACATGTAGAACCTTATGAGCTCATTAAGGGGGCATTATCAACACGACTCACCATGACACGGTTTTCTTCTATAATCAACAGCAGACCATGTAAATAATATTATTTTCCAACCTACCGGGCCTATCGATTTAACACATAAATTTCGCCCATTAGTAAATCAATGAAATAAATATTAAGTACATGTACCCATTATTATAGTGGGATTAAGAGCATGTACTCCATAATAACTGAGGTCTGATTCAATTATAAAGTCAGTATAAATTGAATCACCTCTGTGTCGGTCCTGCTCAATACACACAAAGTGCACTAGTATAATTCTATGGTCAAGATAAACCAACACCAAATTACACTACAACCATCCTGATGGTTTGTCCAAATCCATCTCGGTTGTGAGCCACTACTTAACTCTATAAAGAACTGATAACATGATCTTCTGTGCAACACCACACACCATGTTATCTACAATGTAAAGTATCAGACAATATGTACATACTAATATAAATATGCAAACAGTGATCTTGTGATTCTCTTTCAAAATGTAGATGTCTATATAAAAGCAAGGCTTTTAGTACATCCTAACAGAGATCTGCAGTGGGGCTCCGGCAAGCTCTTTACGGTGAGTGTGTTGCACCTCTTCGACATTGACGTGTTTGACAGAGCACCCCGGTAAGTCGTCGAAGATGATTGCCGGCTTCTTCACCAGTGATCGGAAGAAGTCACCTTCGGATAGTCCCTGAGTAAAGGCGCTGACAAGGATCTCTGATGTAGCGGCTGACACATCTTGCGCCACCCGATTGAACCACTAGATATAGTCCGTCAGCGGTTCTTTCGCCTTCTATTTGAGGTCAAACAGGTTTAACGTCACCTTCTGATACCAACGGCTGCCGGCGAAGTGATGCAGGAACACGATTCTAAAATCTAGGAAGGAATTTATAGAACCTTAAGGCAGTCTTTGGAACCATCTCTAGGCGGCCCCTGACAAGGTATTCAACAACACCCGCCATTTCACACCATCCGTATACTGATGTAAAAGAGCCGTGTTCTCGAACATGCAGACGTGGTCCTCTGGATCTGTCTTCCCATCATAGTCAACAATTCTTGCACCACAGAATTGCATGGGTATGGGGTCTTCTATAATATCCAGGGAGAAAGGGATAGAAGGAGCCTTTGGAATGACTTTGAACCCCTAAATCCTCCTTGGTCCTTCTTCCTGCTATAGGACACTAGAGGCGATGGAGTTGGCTTTCTCCAAATCTCCTAGGGAATCTCACCAGTGTGTTGGAGTTGTCAATGCCTGTCCCACCGGTGGCGAGACCGATCTTCGGTTTTGGTGATGTGAGGCGGACATCCTTGGGATTTCACCTTGTACCGAAGACGCTCATCGTGAGGCAGCTTGCTCGATTTGATATTGTTCGAGTGCTCCTTTGACGTCATTGGCGACGAGGTGATCCAACTATTCTTTCGTCAAGACGATGAGTTATCCCTCTGGATCTGCCATCACGGTGCTCCTTCTGGTGCTTTTATTTAATTTACCACAGACGGTGCCAAACATGTTCCAGAATGGAATCGACACGGATGACAGGTAACCAGAGTGCAACCCACAAGGACGATGACGAGGAGAAGAAGATTATGCCCTGCAAGATTAACACAAGCATTAATGCGAACACACCGGGGGATTTTCGGCGCTGTCCACTCCAATGCTCAAGTCAAAATCTAGGTCACTTGTAGGAGGACAACAAGGAAGTAGAATATTTGTGTGTTTAGAGAGCATACCCCCTTTACCTGCATGTCGAAGCACATTATATACCTGAGGGCTTGGTCACACGTATCTCCACATTCTCCTCCATGTTCCGTAATTGTCGGTTACATGATATCTTCAACGTAATGACCACAACAATTATTAAGGCCTTAATTGTCGCGTGATGTACGATAATTATCCTACGACTTTCCTGATCTGGAAAGAGGAACGGTCACTTGAAGTTGGGCTATCTGGTGTATTGACCTTTGTACTCCGCTCTCCCGAGTTGTTCCTAGGGCATCTCCTCCCGGGATAGCCTCAAGGGTCTGCCCTCCCGAGGTGGTTTCAGGAGTTTATGACCTGGCCTGACCTCAGGCGTATGACATCCCGAGATGGTCTCGGGCGCATATCCTCCTGAGGTGGGCCTAGGGGTCTGTCCTCCCAAGGTGATCTCGGGAGCTTATGACCCGGCCAGTCCCCGAACACTTGTACTCCCGAGGTGTTCTCGAGAGCTTGACCATGGTCTTCAAGTTCAGTGGACCCTGACACGTAGCTTCCCTATGCCACGTGTCAACCCTGGGATGCTCGACCCCATCAAGGAGCATGCAAACTAGAGGTTAGACTTAAGCTAAGTTCATAACGAAGAAATCCCTAGTTTTGAGATGGGTAAGTTTTTTTATGAAAACTAAGTAAAAAAAGTAAAAAATTTAAAAACATGATTTAAAAATATGTATTTTTAAAAAGAAGCTAAAGAAGATAATTTTTGAGAAATAGCTAAAGAAAATGATTTTTGAGAAATAGTTAAAGAAAATAATTTCTGAAAAAAAAACTAAGCACAAAAACAAATAAAAGCTATTCTACTGAGCACAATCATGTAATAAAGACAATAAAGACAAGTCAAATATCAAAGTCCACTATCGTCAACTACATCAAAAGTCAATAGCTAGTCCGTCCCATGTCCAACCATAGAAAAATACAAGTCATGTATCTGAGGAAGATAAGCTTGGGTGCCATGAATGAAGCAAAGCTATAAGCTCTCTAGGTATGGCCTAGTCTACGTCCATCCTCTCCACATGCTTGGCCTCCATCTCCTCCCGTAAGCTATGAATCTCCCACTCATGTCGGGTAAGGCGCTCATCTGTAGTCAATGCGGGTGGAGGTGGCGAAGTCTGCTCTAGCTGCGCCTCGATCTCGGCAACGAAGTCGTCATCCTCGTCATCCTCTACATCATCCTACTATGGAGCTCCCTGTTGTCACCAAGAGATGACCCTAGAGGCCGAGACATCTATCGCAGCAAATGAGAAATTCCTAATCCTTATCTCATCAAACTCGGTCATACGGATAACCTAACCACCATAGATGTCGCATTCGGAAGAATGGAAGAGTATGGTTAAGATGTGGCAATAAGGTGTCCGAACTCTCGAACGGGTAGAGACACTAGACATGTAGATAATAGTCTGGAATAAAACTCTGCACATAAAGTGGTATTTATTGGGCTAGTGCAGTAGACTAGAGAAGTAACCTTTTGCCAACCGGCACCTCCGGTTGAACTTTTGCTCGGCCTCCGAAGCTTCCAGATCTTATGTCGTCCATACTTCAACCCATACCTACTTCTGTCTGTTGTCCTCGCTCGGCTAAGACTTCTTCCCGATCTTCTAGATCAAGTCTTTATTGCCTACCCCTCGGCCAAGACTTCGTGCCCAACCCTGTAGGTCAAGACTTCATGCCTAAGTAAACTAGGACTTTCATACACACTTAGTGATTCATGTTAGATCAAATAGCATACTTAACTTTGAACCCCTTGCTATTATCAAAACCAGGTTCGATCTGGTGCATTCGGTACCAACAGGAAACCCTATGGAGTTGACCTTAGGTAGTAAAATCTTGGATAGTTGACTCCAAGCAAAACCTAGTAGGTCAGGTAGACTTATAGAAGTTGGATTAGGATGTTTGCTTAGATTGTGTGGTTGCTTGTCTTGAAGGAATCCAAAGCTGGAGACAAGAAAGGAGAGTAAAAGCAAAGAAGAAAAAAACTACAGCCTGGGACTACTCCTAGGCACCTGGAAGCTCCCGGGTGCTCGAGTGACTCGGGCCCCAAGAGTCACTTGGGCGCCCCGATCACTCGGGCGCTATAAAGGCTCCCAAGTGTCTGACAACCTTTCCACAGGTCTTATCCCCTACAATGTGCGCCCTAAAGGCTCCTAAGTTCCCGAGAGCCTAAAGGGATTCGAGCCAAGGTTTCAAATCATCAATTCTATCATTCTACTACTCATTCTCTGCGAAGCAAAAGTGCTAAGACAAAGTTCTATGACCAAGGAGGTTCCAGGATGAAGTGCACTGCGCTTTGGACTTCCGGATTGGCCGAGATCATCTTTCTTTATTGGTTTGCTTTTATTATTACAAGTTGTACATAATTTCATTTACTTTTGGTTATACTTCTTGAACTGTAAGATGGGTTTTCTCTGCCTACGAAAATTCTAGAAAGGAGACCAATAGTGGGCTCATGCCGAGTACATAGGCCTTGGATGTTGTGACCCTAGGGGTTGGGAACCAAGTAAATAAATTCTGCATGTCTACTATCTTGTTTCTTTATTTTATTGCGTTGTGATACTAACAATATGAAATTGAATGAATGAATGACTCAAAGATGAAAGGAAATGAAAGTCGATATTCACCCCCTATCGACGCCACCGATCCTACAGTTGGTATCAGAGCCCATAATAATTTTCGAAATGCAAGTAAATATTTTAAGTGAAGCAACTAAATAATGCTAAGTAAAAAATTGAACAACTATTTTAAGTTAAGTAGATAGTTAGTGCTAAATTAATTTTGAAAGAGGTATTAGGGAATAACTAAGCAAAAATTTCAGAACCAATTTGATTCACCCATTTGAGTCCAAGCATGATTGGAGTCCGAGTATAAAAAAGTAAACAAGCAATAATTTTGAAAATAATTTGAATAACAAGACAACAAAAAATATAAATCCTCAGGTCCTTGTCTAACCCAGTTTGTTATTTACTGACTGCTATAAAATAGTAGCTTTCACTTGGGTTAGTCAAGTTAAGTAGTCTGATTAAGTTAGATTTACTATGCTTGATTACTCAACTTGATTGATGTTCAACTATTTTTATTGCCCCAACTACTATTGATGCACTATCTTAAAGCATTTTGAGTCAAGGCATAGGCCTAAGCATCTCAACCCAGTCTAAATTGTCAAGTACGGTATCCCTAATGTACTTATGAGATGTTGGCTTCTAAATCTATAGAAGCATGCAAACTAGAGGTTAAACCAAAGCTAAGTTCATAACGAATAAATTCCTAGTTTTGAGGGGAGTAAAATATTGAAAACAAAGTTGAAAAAATAGAGTAAAACATTTTAAAACTTAGAATAAAACATGATTTTTGAAAAAAATTAAAATTAGTAAAAAGATGAATTTTTGAAAAATAATGAAAAAATGATTTTTTAAAAGCATTTTTATATAAAAAATAGATTTTAACGAAGAATAATTAAGCAAAAAATCTATTCTATTGAGTGCAGTCCTAGCTGCCTTCTTAGTGAACTAACTCAGACTTAGGTAGTGATTTAGTAAAAATGTCAGCTATATTAGATTTGACTCTATATGTGTAAGTACAATTTCACCTCTAGCCACATGATCCCTAACAAAGTGATGTTTTACTTCAATATATTTAGTCGTAGAATGGTGTATTGGGTTTTTTTGTAAGGTTAATTGTGTTAATATTATCAATATAAACCTTAGTGGCAGTGTAGGTTAGTTCGAAGTCCTTAAGGGTATGCATTATTCATAGTAGTTGGGCTACACATTCTCCTAAAGTTATGTATTCAGCTTCAGTTCTGGATAATGCAACACAGTGTTGCTTCCTACTACACCAACTAACTAAGTTATGACCCAACATTTGACAACTTCCACTAGTTCTTTTTCTATCTAATTTGTACCCTGCATAATCTGAATCAGAGTAACCTAGTAAGTCAAAATTAGGAATTCTAGGATATCAAATTCCTACATTTAGGGTACCTTTAATATAACTAAATATTCTTATGATAACACTTAAGTGAGACTCCTTAACACAAGTTTGGTACCTAGCACAAATATCTATTGCAAATAAAATATCAAGTATGCTAGCAGAAAGGTAAAGTAAGCTACCTATGGCACTTCTGAAGTGCTTTAAGTCTACAGGTTTTCCTTCTGGATCACTATCTATATTAATGTTAGTTGCCATAGGAGTGTTTATTTCTATAGAATTTTTCATTCCAAATTTTTAATTAATTCTTTTACCTATTTCAATTGGTAAACATAATTTTCATCCTTAGTTTGTTTGATTTGGAGTCCTAAGAAGAATGTTAGCTCACCGACTAGACTCATTTCAAACTCACATTCCATTACTTTTATAAATTGTTTTAAAAAAAATTATGTTAGTTATGCCAAAAATAATATCATCCACATAGATTTGAGTTATAAATATATTTTCATCTAGGGTTTTAACAAATAAGGTTGGGTCAATTTAGCCTTGGATAAACCCCTTAAAAACTAAGTGGGCAATCTTTCATACCAGGCTCTATGTACTTGTTTTAGTCCATATAGGACATTTTTAAGTTTAAAGACATAGCTAGGCTGGTCTAAGTCCTCAAAACCTGGGGTTTGACTTATATAAACCACCTATTTTATAAATCCATTTTGGAAGGCATACTTAACATCTATTTGATATAACTTAAATCCCTTATGGGCAACATAGGCTAAAAGCATTCTTATTGATTCAAGACTAGCTACAGGTGTATAGGTTACATCATAGTCTAATCCCTCAATTTGACTGAACCCTTTAGCTACTAAACGGGATTTATTTCTAACTATTTCTCCTTTATCATCTAACTTATTCCAAACTCACTTAGTGTCTATTATGGTCTTACCTTCTAGTTTTCGTACTAAGGCCCACACTTAGTTTCTCTCAAATTGGGTTAGTTTTTCTTGCATAGCTAGAATCTAGTTTGGGTCAGGTAAGACTTCTTCTATTGACCTAGGTTCAATCTTAGAAATCAAGGTAATCTGATTTAGGATTCAATAAGATGATCTAGTTCTAACACCTAAGTATGGGTCACCCAAAATTTGGTCAGTTAGGTGATTCGTTATCCTAGATGATGGTTCAATTGGTTCAGTAATTAGTTTATCTGGTTGGTTTAAGCTAGGTTCAAGAATTAATTCTGCATCTTCTAAGTCTTGGTTTGAGTGTTAGGTTAGGTAGGTTGCGTGGGTTGATTAAGTTAGGTTCATCGATTATGTTAGGTTAATTGGTTATGTCACACCCTGAGACCAAAGGAGTCATTGATCCAATATAAAATCAGACAGCATCTCTCTTGTACGGCGGACAATTTAGACATACATACAACACACGCAGCATAATAATTGACCTCAGGCCTTAAAGCAGGAGATATAATAAAGGAAAATAAGTGTATCTCTGAAATAAAACTATAAACCTCACCTGCACTGCCCTCAGTGCAGACACGCAACAAAATAACAACCATAAAGTCCAACAAAGGACTCAAAAATATAATACCACAGTGAATGAATCACGATACAAGTCCACGACATAAAAAAATGAATACAAACCAAAGAGTATGCTATAAAAGAAAACAAAATACGTGGAAGCACCCAACATTGGAGTCATAGGGACCTGAGACTAGTAATGAGGCTTCCCCTGGCGACCTATCAACATGAAAATAAAAACATTATGATAGGTGGTGAGTCCAAGTGGACTCTACAGGTATAGAGAAAGATGTGCATGTCATAATAAATACCTGAATAAGCTATACAGAAATTACAAGATATGCATAACTGAAAGTACTAAATGAATGTACATACCAGTGTTAGGATGTATACTAAAAGACTTATCTTTTTCTATGAACATCTACATTTTTAAAGAGAATCACAACAACACAGTTGCATGTTTATATTAGTATATGCATAACAGTCTCATACTCTGCATTGGAGATGACATGGTGTGTGGTGACACACAGAAAATCATGTTATCAGTCTCTTGCATAGTATAAGTAGAGGCTCACAACCGAGATGGAGTTGGGCAAACCATCAGGATGGTTGTAGTGCAATTAGGTGTGATTTGTCTTGACCATAGAATTACACTAGTGCACTTTATGTCCATTGAGCAAGACAAAAATAGAGGTGATCCAATTTGTACTGACTTTATAATTGGATCGAACCTCGGTTTATTATGCAGTACAATCTCTAAATCCTGATATAATAACGGGCATATGAAATTAGTATTTTATTTCTTTGATTTACCAATGGGCGAGATTTATTCTGCTAAATTGATAGGCACGGTAAGTTGATAACTAATATTATTTACATGGAGTGTCGTTGATTATTTATAGAATCCGTGTCCTGGTGAGTCGGGATGATGATGCCCCCTTGATGAGCTCATAAGGTTCATCATGTTAAACCCTACAGGTGGATTTGATCCAACATTATGATAAGGATGAGTGGTACTAGTCAAGGAGTTAGAAGTTGATTAATTAAAATTGTAAGTAATTTAAATTAATCGACGGGCATTCGATATCTTAAACACGGGGAGATGGATGTACTCATAATAGGTGGAGCCCATATGAAAATATGGGAGTTGGTGAGGAAGATCAATGGAGATCCTTTAGTGGAATGGATCTTCATTAATGGATCTGATTTAGACCCATTAGCGGGCCAAGACCCAACTCCTCTTCATGGTCCCTATCGTAGCCCTATATATACCGCATGGAATCATGAAACCAAGGCCAATCCAATTTGATCACCACAACTCAAGGCATTTCTCCTCTCCCTCTCTCCCTTCTCTCTCCTAGGTCACGGCAAGGAAGAAGAGTTCCCTCTCCTTCTTCCTTTCTTCTCTTCCTCTCAACCACTCGGTGGCTAGCCTCTACTAGACAAAGGGGGAGTTATTCTCTCCCTTTTGTGGTGTGCGGCGAGGAAGTGGAGGTGGCCGACAGTCGGCGGCCCGCTGTGCAAGGGAGTGGCGGCGGCGCCACAAGCTTGGGGAGAAGAGGATTTTTGACTGGTTTGGGTTGGGAAGGAGAGCTCTTCTCTCTTAGATCTTCTTCTTCATCATCCTCCTTGGAGCTTCCTTGTGGCCAGCGGGCTTGGGAAGCTATTGGTGGTCGACGGCGCAAAGGTTGGAGGAGGAAGAGGCCGGCGGTGAAACCCTAGGCTAGGGTTGTGTTGGCTTGTGAAGAAGGTGATTAATTGGAGGCCCTTGGTGATTTCGGATCTTGGTAGATCATCGCCCACGCAACATCCAAGAGGGGAGGGACATACGGTAGAAGACCGTAAGGTAAAGGAAGGTATAAATTTCTTCCTTGGCTCCTTGGTTTTCTTATCATTTCATGTGATGTTATAATTGATTATCATGTTTAATTAATTCTTTAATTAATGTTTGATAACTAATTATTGGACCCCGATAATAAACACAAAAACCGGTGATTCACTCGTCATCTTTTCCACGGTCGATCAGTTAGGCAAATTACAAGGCTCGATCTTTAAGATTGGCTAAGTTGTAATTCGAATCGATTGATACGATGACGAGATAATCGTTTGGGAGATGGGTCTCCATTCGGATTAATTTTTTAATTCGTAGACATGGAGAGGTCTCTCAAGGACGACCAGGTATTCGCTTAGGAAACTCTCCGTGATATTCGTTCAATTGGTACCAGAGTTGAGGTTCCAGTTTTGTGTGTTTAGGATTCGATTAATTTTTTGCACATTATCATATATTTTATTTTTGTTGGATGATATGTGGATGTGTGTAGGCTAACTCTTTGTTGCAGACACTAGATTCCAACTTATCATGGCTTAAATAATGGTTATATGTGATTGATTATGTATTATTATAATTAATTAAATCCTCGAGGTTGACGAGGCTAGATAGGTATTTAATTTTTATAATTAAATACGGCACGTGTTTAGCCGAGCTTTTTATTTACTTTCGACCTAGATTTTTTGTACACTCCTTCATGGAGTATAGGATCGATGGATGTAAATAATTAGCTAGTCATCTCAGCTTAGAGATCCCTTCAATGATGGCTTGCACATGGTGTAGGGAGGAGCGAACGAGGTGACGACACGACTGGAGGCGCATTGGAGACCAAGGCCATGATAGTTGGAAAAATCTAGGATTTTTCTTATTTGTCTCTTTGGTTATGTGCTTGTTGTGTGTGTGCTTGAAAATTCCTCAAATTAAATAACTAAGTGGGAGAGGGACCCTAAGGGTCCCGTGGCCTCCAATACAATCTGACAAGTGATGTGAACAAGTATGCGCGTCAGCTCTGAGTGCCTTCCTCCCCATCGTATGGGCTTGTTCTACGGATCACTGGGTCAGAAAAGATCATAGAAAGTTATTGAAGAGCATGTGTACTTCCCCATCGAATGACACATAATCAGATATAATTTTATTAGTATCGTATAATGGTAAACACTTAGATGCAAATAATAGTATCCTCCCCATCGGAGCCACTACTATTATTTGTAGGGCCGAAGTGAACCAACAATTAATTTTATTTGTCAAAAAGTTAGGTTGACAAGATAATAAAATTAATGGGTAAAACCTCCTCTTACGAATGTAGAAATTCGTATACGTCCACACCATCGTGGCATGTGAATTTCTCGGTGTTTTGTGGTGTTGGTTGATTTCGAAATTTATTGTTTGAGGAATCAATTTATTTTCGAAATCTAAAGTTGTGATTGTTGTGATTCTCTGGTAGTTTCAAAATGGCCTTTAACCCACTAGCAACCATACTTAAAGAGAATAAACTTACTGCCCCAATTACATAGACTGGAAAAGAAACCTAGACATTGTCCTTTCTGGTAAAGAGTACAAATATGTACTCTTTGAGGAGTGTCCTAAAAATCCTGGCGAGAATTCTGGTGAAGAGCAGAGGGAACGCTATAAGAAGAGGGTCAAGGCAAATGAGATGGTGCGGTGCTACATTTTGGCATATATGTCAAATGTATTACAACATCAGCATCAGGCAATGCCCACTACTTATGATATGATGCTAAACCTCAAGGCGCTCTTCGGGCACCAGGGTCGGGCTGCTAGGCAGGTTGCGATGAAGAACTTGATGACGACTACCATGGTTGAAGGGACACCTGTGAGGGATCATGTCCTTAAGATGATGACCCACCTCAATGAGATTGAGGTCCTTGGAGCACAGATCGACGGGGAAACCCAGGTCGATATCAGACTCCAGTCTCTGCCTAGGAGTTTTGAGTAGTTCTGGCTCAACTACAACATGAACAAGCATGAATATACATTGGGGGAACTGCTGGGAGAACTCTAGGCGGCAGAGGGACTTTTTCGTCAGAGTTCTCAGGCCTTGGTAACTCAAAGGGTTTCTACTTCTGTGCCGAAAGGCAGGAAGAAGAAGAAACAAGGTGGGTCCAAGAAGGCAGCAGGATCGCAGGGACCTCGTGTTGGATCGAGAGATGCGAGAGAGGGGGGGTGAATGTCGCAAATCGTTCGGATTTAAAAGAGCAAGTGCGCAGCGGAATAAAACAGAGCAAAACAACGCTAACACGGTCGTTTTACTTGGTTCGGAGCCTGGGTCGACTCCTACTCCAAGGCCCACGGTCGTTGACCGTTTTCTGCGGACAATTCTGTAAGTTCGTAAAGTTTACAAATAGATTTTACAAGAAGGCAGAATAGTAAACTTTAAATACAGAGCTCTTCGTTACCGACGTCCGGTGTAGATCGAAGTTTCGGAGCAGCGGGACGTCGTCAGCTTGAGTTGGAAGATTTCTGGAGCGTGTCGCGGAAGCAGAAGAGCGCAGAAGTGTCGCAGTGATTGATGCACTGAAGAAGGGGGTCGAAGGCCCTTTATATAGGGCCTGGGGGCGCCCTGGTCGACGGGGGCGCCCCCCCACGTGGCAGCAGATCCACACAAAGCGCAGTCAACGACTTATCCCTTGAACCTCGGGATAAGGTCATGACTGGGGCGCCCTGTACGCTGGGGGCGCCCTAGTTGACTCGGCCAACTCTTATCCGCAGCGCTGAGTCTTCTTTGGTAAATCTGGCTGGGGGCGCCCGGGACAGCGGGGGCGCCCTGTGCATGTAGCGCAGACGCGACAGAGTTGATTTGCAATGGGGGCGCCCGGGACAGCGGGGGCGCCCTGTGTATGTACTGTCGAAGTCTTTCTTGTCTTGTTGTGTTTTTGGTCACCATGGGGGCGCCCGGGACACTCCGGGCGCCCTGGTCAGCGGTTGCCTCACTCCTTTGAGGCATTCTGAGCTGCAGACACTCGTTCCTTCGGTCCTGCATCCAAGGTTAGTCCAAAACACAATAAAACAATAAAATAATAGGTTATACAGCCTCAGCTGTCTTGGTTCTGACTTTGGTCTCCAAAATGGAGCCCTAGGTCGAACCGACGCCTAATGTTCCCTCAAGGGGAACGCGTCCTCACCTACTCCTCTCGGGAGAATTTACCTAGTGCCAACCGGATCCTCCAGTTGGACTTTTGCCCCGCAGCCCTTCGCCAGGTCTTGGTTTTCGCCTAGCAGCCCTTCGCCAGGACTTGGTTTTCGCCTAGCAGCCCTTCGCCAGGACTTGGTTTTCGCCCAGCAACCCTTCGCCAGTACTTGGTTTCTTGACAGCCCATCATCAGGTGCCTAGCATCCCTTCGCTAGGACTTGGTTTTCGCCCAGCAACCCTTCGCCAGGACTTGGTTTCCTGACAGCCCATCGTCAGGTGCCTAGCAGCCCTTCGCTAGGACTTTGTTTCCTGCACTCTCAAGCAGCATTGTTAGACAACAAATAACCCTTAACTTTGAATCCTTTGCCAATATCAAAACAAGGTTCGATCTGGTGCTTCCTGCACCAACAATCTCCCCCTTTTTGATTATGGCAACACAATTCAAAGTTAAGGAAAAAGATAGCAGTTTAAGCATAAAGGTTAAGACTAATAAAACATATCAATTCGTAACAGTCTAAACCCAAATGTAATTTGAACAGTGAAAAGAGAGAGAGAACAAAAATTTCTCATGCTCATTCTCCCCCTGAATAATTAACTTAACTCTTAACTTTGACCTTTCCTCCCCCTTTGACATATATCAAAAACAAGCATGGGTGAACAAGGTTTCTAATGGGGAGTTTTGAGTTCTACCAAAAATAGGTTTTTGACAAAGTATTTTTCAAAAAAGAGCAAAAGTATTTGTATCCATAGACACTTTTGAAAAGCAAGCTTAAACTTTGTTAAAAACCCTTTTTCTCAGACAAATTTTGATTACTAAGGAAAATTTTATTTAAAAAACATGCACTAAAAATAACTTCGAACCACTTAGAAATGCTTAAAATTTTGAAATAGCTTAAAAATAAAATTCCCTTTCTCTCCCCCTTAATGTAAAACTCTTCTCCTTATGTTTTAGACCATTTTTAAGTCTAATATAAAAATATTTTGAGAGAAGTTTTAAGGAGAGCGTTTGTGTATCAGAGCCTATAAGTTTTGAAAGCATGAAAATACTTAGTATAATTCTTGAAAGTATAGCAAAAAGTTTTAAATTGCACCAACAAAACTTTATTTGGAAAAGTATTGAAAAGATACTTTATATTTGTAGGCCAATCTTTTAGAAAATTCACGCACTTAGAACAATATTACCTTGAAAAATATTTATACTTTTGAAAACATTATTGCAGTACTTTTTGACAGATATTATGTATTTTTGAGGATATAAGTGCTTTTGAATCTTCAAAAGTACTTTTGAAATAAATATTATGCATTTTTGAAAAATCTAAGTACTTTTGAAATAAGTTAAGATTTGAAACACATAAGTACTTTTAAAAAAGTATTTAGACTTTGAAAGATATAAGTAATTTTGAAAAGACTTAGACTTTGAAAAGTATAAGTAATTTTTGAAAAGAATTAGACTTTGAAAAGTATAAGTAATTTTTGAAAAGAATTATGCATTTTGAACACAAAATATTTTACTTGACTAGGTTTCTTTTCCAGTCTGACACAATCCTAGGAAACCTTGTTGACTACAAGGACATTTTCCTAAGTGTCCTGGAAAATATTCTCCAACCCAAGTAAATATTATAAAATTAATTTCATAAGCCACAAGAATTTTGTAAAATAATAGTATTTTGACAGAAAAATTATTTAAGTTTTCAAAAGGATTTTGAACTTGCAGTGCATGAAAACATATAATTTTGAAAATGTTCAATAATTCTTTTAATTTCATCTCCCCCTAAACTTGACCCAGTCCTAGGAAGCTTGTTGACTACAAGCGATCTTCCTCTGAGTTTTAGGGTTTGATTTAAATTATAAGAATTATCTAATAACTTCAAAACAAATAATTACCAAAAAAAATTTTCATAAATTCTTCTTTTGAATCAAACTCCCCCTAAATTTGACACATCCTAGGAGTCCTAGTAGATCATGAAGTGGACCTTCCTCTGTGTCTTTAGGGTTTATTAAAAACAAAAGAATAACTTTGAATAATCTTCTGAGTATGAAACTTTCAAGGAGATAAATTTTTGACACCTCAATTTGAAGTAATAATAATACCACAGTTTTTGAAAAGAAATATTTTGAAATAATTTTCAAAGAGATAGTAATATACCAAGAATTTTGAGTAATTTTTGAAGGCCTTATTCTGAAATGATACTAAATTTTAGAGCATTAGGTTTTGAGAATAAATCTAAAAAGAACTCCCCTTGTATTCGACTTGTCTTAACTTTATCTAAGTGCTTGAAGGGTCTTTAGCATTAACTAGGTCTGACCATGTTTGACTCAGTTGACTAAGGTTTAACCATGTTAATCATGGTTTGACTATGTTGAAATTATTCTCTGAATGAAAACACAACATAAAAGAAATTTTAATTTGAACTTAATTTTCCTGTCTCACCCAATCTAGGGTTTTCAAACAGTTAGCCTTAAAAGTTCTTGTGAGACAGGTTTGAAGGTAAAAATAATTTTAAAAAAATGTTTAACTTTGAAAAGAAAAAAAAATGTTTGTTTTTGAAAAAGTATAATTGACTTCGAAGACAGAAAAAGAGTGATTTTGAAAAAGAATTTTTGAAAACAGGTTTGAATCTATAATTATTTGAAATTTGTGTTAGATTCGAATTTGACATAAGATGATTTGAATTTGAATTTCAGAAATTGGCTTCCAGGTCTTGGCGAGGCACTAGGCCTTCTTTGGCCGTAGCCTTATGGGATCATCCACCCTTTCCTTGACAAAGCCTTTTAATGAAATTTCATTTTCAAATTAAATTAGGTCATTTTCTGGTCCAACTAGCTTGGGTCTTGGATCGGTAGCTTCGGCTGGTTTCACCAGTCTAAAGAGACCAAGTAGACTTGATCTTATTAGAGTTGGTTTCCCCAACGTACTATCATCTCACCTCCTCCCAATACTATGTTGTCAAATTTCAACTAGTTGGTTAAGTCCTTAAGGTATCTAGTCCTATGAATAGCCAAGACAAAACTTCAGATAATGTCATAGTGAGGAGAAATTTCTGGATTTTCTAAGTTTGCAAAATTATTAATCAGTTTTTCTTGTGTATCAATTTTAATTTTCAAAGTCTCATTTTCTTGTCTTAACATTTTGAATTTTGACTTTGCTAATATACATGATTTCATTAAGTTATCTAAGCATGCATCCATATCTAAATTTGACCAAGGGAGATTAATTAAACTATCAGTATTCAAGGTAAAGAGTTGATTTGGATGTAAATTACAGTTACCCATTTTGGTTGGTTTCCCTGGATCTTTGTAACGTTTATCTGTGCATTCCTCTTTGTAATGCCCAACCTCCTGACACTTAAAGCATTGGATGCGACTCTTGTTCTTTCGTGTTTTGGAGCTCGTTCCTTTGTCGCCGTCGGTGGTATCG
Source organism: Boesenbergia rotunda (assembly GCA_024364735.1). NCBI lineage: Eukaryota > Viridiplantae > Streptophyta > Magnoliopsida > Zingiberales > Zingiberaceae > Boesenbergia > Boesenbergia rotunda. Next base: position 541,301 of record JAGFNQ010000548.1, on the reverse strand, counting down.
TTTGAATCTTACGGGTAGGACACTTAGTTTGGTAGTGCCCTCTCTCCCTGCATATGTAACAAATTATATGATTTTTAAAATTCAAATTTGTAATTTTACCTTTTGATTCTTTATTAGGAATCTCCCCCTTAATTGTTGCTGTCTCGGATCTAAATTCATCTTCTGATTCCGTGTCTGAGTCGGACTTGGGTACCGGTTGAAGCTCCTTCTTTGATGGTTCTCTTGGAGTTTTCCCTGCAAAAGTTATACCTTCCTCGACCATTGCAGTATCAGCTTGATTATTTAATTCTAATTTAGAAAAGAATTTGAAATTGGTTACCATCTCAGTCAGTTCGTTGTCTGATTCTGCTGGTTCGATTTCGACTCTGGGTTCAGGTTCAGACTCTGACTCGGCTATCTGTGCTTGGACCGAGAGTGCGAGATAACTTACCTGATCTTCTTCTTCATCTGAGATTTCTTGATGAAGATTGATCAATTTCTCCAACATTTCTCTAGCACATCCAAATGAACCGACTAGCTTGAGTTGTTCGTTGGTTAGACCGCATTGAAGAATTGCAGTTGCTCTTGCATCAGTCTCAATTTGGTTGAGGGTTGGTTTATCCAGTTTGTCCCATGCAATTGATAGTTCATCTTCTGTATGGAGGTGGAACCCTGTTTGAATGATCATCCATATGTCCATATGGGTCTTCAGAAGGGACTCCATTTGTCTTCTCCAAAAGCTGAAGTTCTCGCCGGAGAATAGCGGTGGACGGGCACTGTTCTACTCTTGGTTGGCCATAAAATAACCTCTTGCACACAAAAGAACTAACAGAATGTACCAAGACTTGGTCTTGGATTAGTAGTGCGGGAGAAGAAGAAAAAAAATTTGCCCAAAAAAATTGCACGAATTTCGAGGCAGAATAATAAAAAAATAATAATAAAAAATTTGAGACAAAATTTTTGGGAAATGAATATTCTGATTAATGGTGAAAAATAAGAGTTAAAAGATTGCTCGAATTAAAGTGGCACGAATTTCGAGAAATAATATTAAAATAATAAAAAAAAAATTATGACAAATTTTTAAGAATTGTTCGTTTTATTAATTCAGACTTATGGTGAAAAGATGAAAATTCAAAATTGAAAAAGGCGTACGAGATTGAGTTGCGTTGATTAACAAAAAGAAAAGAAATAAAATTAAAAAATTCGTAAATCTGAAAAAAAACTTTCAAACTGGTGGTTGCACCAAGTTTGAACTACCCCGCTCTGATACCACTTGTTGGATCGAGAGATGCGAGAGAGGGGGGGGTGAATGTCGCAAATCGTTCGGATTTAAAAGAGCAAGTGCGCAGCGGAATAAAACAGAGCAAAACAACGCTAACACGGTCGTTTTACTTGGTTCGGAGCCTGGGTCGACTCCTACTCCAAGGCCCACGGTCGTTGACAGTTTTCTGCGGGCAATTCTATAAGTTCGTAAAGTTTACAAATAGATTTTACAAGAAGGCAGAATAGTAAACTTTAAATACAGAGCTCTTCGTTACCGACGTCCGGTGTAGATCGAAGTTTCGGAGCAGCGGGACGTCGTCAGCTTGAGTTGGAAGATTTCTGGAGCGTGTCGCGGAAGCAGAAGAGCGCAGAAGTGTCGCAGTGATTGATGCACTGAAGAAGGGGGTCGAAGGCCCTTTATATTGGGCCTGGGGGCGCCCTGGTCGACGGGGGCGCCCCCCCACGTGGCAGCAGATCCACACAAAGCGCAGTCAACGACTTATCCCTTGAACCTCGGGATAAGGTCTTGACTAGGGCGCCCTGTACGCTGGGGGCGCCCTGGTTGACTCGGCCAACTCTTATCCGCAGCGCTGAGTCTTCTTTGGTACATCTGGCTGGGGGCGCCCGGGACAGCGGGGGCGCCCTGTGCATGTAGCGCAGACACGACAGAGTTGATTTGCAATGGGGGCGCCCGGGACAGCGGGGGCGCCCTGTGTATGTACTGTCGAAGTCTTTCTTGTCTTGTTGTGTTTTGTAGTCACCATGGGGGCGCCCGGGACACTCCGGGCGCCCTGGTCAGCGGTTGCCTCACTCCTTTGAGGCATTCTGAGCTGCAGACACTCGTTCCTTCGGTCCTACATCCAGGGTTAGTCCAAAACACAATAAAACAATAAAATAATAGGTTATACAGCCTCAGCTGTCTTGGTTCTGACTTTGGTCTCCAAAATGGAGCCCTAGGTCGAACCGACGCCTAATGTTCCCTCAAGGGGAACGCGTCCTCACCTACTCCTCTCGGGAGAATTTACCTGGTGCCAACCGGATCCTCCAGTTGGACTTTTGCCCGGCAGCCCTTCGCCAGGTCTTGGTTTTCGCCTAGCAGCCCTTCGCCAGGACTTGGTTTTCGCCTAGCAGCCCTTCGCCAGGACTTGGTTTTCGCCCAGCAACCCTTCACCAGGATTTGGTTTCTTGACAGCCCATCGTCAGGTGCCTAGCATCCCTTCGCTAGGACTTGGTTTTCGCCCAGCAACCCTTCGCCAGGACTTGGTTTCCTGACAGCCCATCGTCAGGTGCCTAGCAGCCCTTCGCTAGGACTTTGTTTCCTGCACTCTCAAGCAGCATTGTTAGACAACAAATAACCCTTAACTTTGAATCCTTTGCCAATATCAAAACAAGGTTCGATCTGGTGCTTCCTGCACCAACACCTCGGACTGATGTGAAGAAGCCGAGAGGCAAGTGCTTCACGTGTAAGCAAATTGGGCATTGGAAGGTGAACTGTCCCCGTCGTCAAGACAAAGGTATTTCCTCATGCTTAGTCATTGAAAGATGTTTAGCGGTGCTATCTACCGGTACCTGGTGCATAGATACGGGATCGCCCGATTATGTCTGCAACTCTTTTCAGGGGTTCCAGGAAATCTGACGTCTAGCTGATGGGGAAATCATCGTTTACATGGGCAATGCTACCGAGGTGGCGGTAGTTGCAGTGGGAGACATTTATTTATCTTTTGATAGGAATAAAGTTTTGGTTTTAAGAAATTTCTTATATGTACCCTCTTTTAGAATGAACTTGATTTAGGTTTCTAGATTAATAAAGGATGGATATTTTATTACTTTTAATAACAAAGTTGTTATAAAGAGAAATAGAGAGATTATCTATTCAGGTACTATGACTGACAATTTGTATACTCTAGAACCAAAAACTCCCACGATGCAAATAGAGGCCAATAGCTCATCATCTAACTAAAATAAGAGAAAGGAACTTTCTAAAATGAACCAAATATATCTTTGGCATCTTAGGCTTGGACATATTAACCTTAGTAGAATTCAGAGATTGATAGTCGATGGACCCTTGGGTTCATTGGTGGTGAATGAAATCCCAACCTGTGAGTCTTGCTTTGAAGGTAAGATGACCAAGAGGTCGTTCAAGGCTAAGGGGTATCGAGCCAAAGATGTGTTAGAACTTGTTCATTCTGATTTATGTGGTCCTATGTCCATCAGGCTAGAGGTGGCTTTGAATACTTTGTCACTTTTATAGACAATTATTCAAGGTATGGGTATATTTACCTGATACGCCACAAGTCTAAATGCTTTGATAAGTTCAAAGAATTCAAGGCTGATGTGGAGAAACATCAAGGTAAAAGTATCAAGACACTACGATCAGATCGTGGTGGTGAGTACCTCTTGGGAGAGTTTAGGACCTACTTATCAGAGGCTGGGATTCAGTCCCAATTGACTGCACCCGGTACTCTCCAACAGAACGGTGTAGCAGAAAGAAGGAATAGGACTCTTATGGAAATGGTTAAGTCAATGATGAGCTACTCTGAGTTGCTAGATTCATTCTGGGGATATGCTCTGGAAACGACAGCGTACATACTGAACTTGGTACCATCTAAGTCAATCCCTTCTACTCCCACAGAACTGTGGACTGGGCGAAAGCCTAGTCTAGGACATGTTCGGATTTGGGGTAGTCCAGCACATTGCTGAAGGGAGATACTGATAAGTTTGAATCTCATACGGAAGAGTGTCTGTTCGTAGGCTATGCTAGAGGGACGAAATGTGGTCTGTTCTATAGTCCTAAGGATCAGAAGATAATCGTTAGTACGAATGCCAAATTCTTAGAAGAAGACTATGTGATGCACCATAAGCCTAGGAGTAGACTTGTGCTTGAAGAATTAAGAGGGGGCGTTCCGACCTTAGTACCAACTGTACAAGAAGAAACATCATAAGTCACTGTACTGCGTGTCACAGAAGATACGCAGGTGGTACCTCGTCGTAGTAGGAGGGTTGTTAGACAACCTAAAATATTGATATTTTTGGGAGAGTCTTCAAACTTGGTCCCTGGGGAACATGAACCGAATCTCTGGACCTATGATGAGGCACTCCAAGATAAGGATGCGGATTCTTGACAAAGGGCAATGAATTCCGAGATAGAATCTATGGATTCTAATCACGTCTGGGAGCTAGAAGAACCACCCAATGGTGTAAAAGCTATTGGATGCAAGTAGATCTACAAGAGAAAGAGAGGATCAGACGGGAAGATTGAGACCTTCAAAGCTAGGCTTGTTGCGAAAGGGTATACTCATAAAGAGGGTATCGATTATGAGGAGACCTTTTCGCCAGTAGTCATGCTTAAGTCTATCGGATTCTCTTATCTATTGCCGCTCATATGGACTATGAGGTATGGCAGATGGACGTCAAGATAGCTTTCCTTAAAGGAAGTCTTGAGGAGACCATCTACATGAAGCAAATAGAAGGGTTCATTGCAAAGGGCAATGAGCATCTAGTGTGCAAGATTAATTGGTTCATTTATGGATTGAAGCAAGCTTCACTATCATGGAACAATGCTTTGATGAGGTAATCCAGTCATATGAATTTATTCAAAGTCCAGATGAATCATGTATATATAAGCGATGTGACAGAAACGTAGTGGTGTTTCTTGTACTTTACGTAGATGACATTTTGCTCATTGGCAACAATGTCAAAGTATTGTCAGATGTAAGAGTATGGTTGTCCATACAGTTTGAGATGAAGGACTTAGGAGAAGCAGGACACATCCTTGGGATCAAGGTCATAAGGGAAGGATGTTGTGCTTCAAACATAGACACTGTCCTGGCTCGTTTTAGTATGGAAAACTCCAAGAAAGGTTTTCTACCTTTCAAGCATGGAGTTCCTCTATCTAAGGAGATGTGTCCGAAAACATCAAAGGAGATAGAGGAGATGAAGGCAGTTCCTTATGTATCGGCTGTAGGAAGCCTTATGTATGCTATGTTGTGCATGAGACCAGATATCTACTTTACCGTGGACATGGTTAGCAGATATTAGAGTAACTCTGGGCATGAACATTGGACTGCGGTAAAGCATATATTGAAGTACCTAAGACAGACTAGGGACTATATGCTGGTTTACCGAGTATACCAATTAATCCCTGTGGGTTATACGGATTCAGATTTCTAGTCGGACAGGGACAAAAGTAAGTCTACCTCGGGGTTTGTGTTTACTTTAGGAGGTGGAGCCATAGTATGGAGGAGTGTCAAGAAGAAATGTGTGGCGGACTCCACCATGGAAGCTGACTAAGTGGTAGCTCAGAGGCAGCCAAGGAAGCTGTATGGCTCAGGAACTTCATGATGGACTTGGATGAGATTCCTGGTTTGCCCAGATCTATCACAATCTATTGTGATATTAGTGGTGCAGTTGAAAACTCGAAGGATCTATGAGCCTATAAGGCGAGTAAACACATAGAGCACAAGTACCACCTGATACGAGAAATCGTAAAGCGAGGAGAAGTAGCTGTCGCCAAGATTGCATCGGAGGACAACCTAGCGGATCCTTTCACTAAGGCCCTTCCGGTGAGTGCTTTTAATCGGCATGTGGAGGATATGAGAGTCAGATGTATGGCACTGAGAGGACAACAGAGTCTTTGAGTATAAGTGGGAGATTGTTAGGATGTATACTAAAAGACTTGTCTTTTTCTATGAACATTTATATTTTTAAAGAGAATCACAACAACACAGTTGTATGTTTATATTAGTATATGCATAACAGTCTCATACTCTGCATTGGAGATAACATGGTGTGTGGTGACACACAGAAGATCATGTTATCAGTCCCTTGCATTGTATAAGTAGAGGCTCACAAACGAGATGGAGTTGGACAAACCATCAGGATTGTTGTAGTGTAATTAGGTATGGTTTGTCTTGACCATAGAATTACACTAGTGCACTTTGTGTGCATTGAGCAAGACCAAAATAGAGGTGATCCAATTTGTACTGACTTTATAATTGGATCGAACCTCGGTTTATTATAGAGTACAATCTCTAAATCCCGATATGATAACGGGCATATGTAATTAGTATTTTATTTCTTTGATTTACCAATGGGCGAGATTTATTCTGCTAAATCGATAGGCACGGCAAGTTGAAAAATAATATTATTTATATGGTGTGCCATTGATTATTAACAGAATCCGTGTCCTAGTGAGTCGGGATGATGATGCCCCCTTGATGAGCTCATAAGGTTCATCATGTTAAACCCTACAGGTGAATTTGATCCAACATGATGATAAGGATGCGTGGTACTAGTCAAGGAGTTAGAAGTTGATTAATTAAAATTGTAAGTAATTTAAATTAATCGATGGGCATTCGATATCTTAAACACGGGGAGATGGATGTTCTCATAATAGGTGGAGCTCATATGAAAATATGGGAGTTTGTGAGGAAGTTCAATGGAGATCCTTTAGTGGAATGGATCTTCATTAATGGTTCTGATTTAGACCCATTAGCGGGACAAGATCCAACTCCTCTTCATGGTCCCTATCATAACCCTATATATACCCCATGGAATCATGAAACCAAGGCCAATCCAATTTGATCACCACAACTCAAGGCATTTCTCCTCTCCCTCTCTCCCTTCTCTCTCCTAGGTCACGGCAAGGAAGAAGAGTTCCCTCTCCTTCTTCCTTTCTTCTCTTCCCCTCAACCACTCGGTGGCTAGGCTTTGCTAGATAAACGGGGAGTTATTCTCTCCCTTTTGTGGTGTGCGGAGAGGAAGAGGAGGTGGCTGGCAGTCGGCGGCCGACTGTGCAAGGGAGTGGCAGCGGCGTCGCAAGCTAGGGGAGAAGAGGATTTTCGACTGGTTTGGGTTGGGAAGGAGATCTCTTCTCTCTTAGATCTTCTTCTTCATCATCCTTCTTGGAGCTTCCTTGTGGCCGGCGAGATTGGGAAGCCATTGGTGATCGGTTGCGCAAAGGTTGGAGGAGGAAGAGGCCGACGGTGAAACCCTAGGCTAGGGTTGTGTTGGCTTGTGATGAAGGTGATTAATTGGAGGCACTTGGTGATTTCGGATCTCTGTAGATCGTCGCCCACACAACGTCCGAGAGGGGAGGGACATATGGTAGAAGACCGTAAGGTAAAGGAAGGTATAAATTTCTTTCTTGGCTCCTTGGTTTTCTTATCATTTCATGTGATGTTATAATTGATTATCATGTTTAATTAATTCTTTAATTGATGTTTGATAATTAATTATTCGACCCCGATAATAAACACAAAAATCGGCGATCCACTCGTCGTCTTTTCCGCAATCGATTAGTTAGGCGAATTACAAGGCTCAATCTTTGAGAATGGCTAATGTTTAATTCGAATCGATTGATACGATGATGAGATTGTCGTTTGGGAGATGGGTCTCCATTCGGATTAATTTTATAATCCATAGTCATGGAGAAGTCTCTCAAGGACGACCAGGTATTCGCTTAGGAAACCCGCTGAGCTATTCCTTCAACCAGAAATTAGCCCATCCTGATTATAAAATGGCTCGTATCATACAAGCAGGTACAGGGTCATCAACCCAATCATATAATATCTCCTGTATATGTGCATGTCATACATATGCAGCAAACAAGTACAACAATCACAATCAAATGCACAATGCATCATATGCACATGATGCAATGACATTGTCACCTTTGACGCCACTCAAGCCACCAAGATATGTCATGTGTCAGCTGAGTGGGTAGAGTTGTGACACTATATGCACTCTGTCATCACTGCTCCTGAGTGATCGAGTAGACAAAATGCTGGTGGAGTAAACAATCCGCCCCATGTACATATAGGGGAGATATCTCTCTCATCTCCTCTGGTCTATGGGAAGAGGAGGGATCCCTGCATGCTACCATGCTTCGGAACCACTACCCACGAGCGGCCTAGAGGAGCAGTACAGAGAAAATGCACACACCCAATGGTATTCACTACCCCATGAGTGGTCGTGTGTGCATATCATATACTGGATGATTGGCTCAAACCAGAAGGGAGCCAATGATCACCGGTATGCAACGATGCAACAATGGTGCATGACTCTAACTCATGCAACCCCTACCAGGTCATCAATATATAACTCAACCTAATGTGCATATGTAACGCCCGCCTTTTTCCCACACCTTATGGTGTGGTGAGAAAACGGCGTTACGCTAACATACATGTACGCATATGAATATCTTAATGCAGCGGAGTAAAATTTTTTTTCTTAAACACATGCGTTTAACCATGCAACTACCACATGAATCATATATATATGCCTAAATTATCATTCATGAACATGGTGACATTGTAACTTAGCATATTACTGGCATACATAGCATCATGATATAAACATTCCATACTTATTCATAAGCACCATAAGTAGCAAGTAACTTATCCATAAGTATCATAGGTAGTAAGTTATTTCTTAGGCATAACTATCATAAGTATAGCATAGAACCAAAGGAGGCATTTCAAACACAAGACATACGATAAGTGTAAATAGAAGAATCCTTTGCCATGTCACTGCCACACACATGCCCTTGCCCCTCCTGCTGCTTCCCTTAGTAACCTCTTGCTTGATCTGCGGTATAAGAAAAATAAGACTATAAGCACATAGGCTTAGTAAGACCCTTTCCTACTCACGAAACTCCATACGTCACATAAACATAAACACAATGCTTAAACCATACTTATCATGGCATAATTCTTGACATGAACATAAACATAAACATACTTATCATTGCATCATTCTTAACATGAACATAAACATAAACATACTTATCATGGCATCATTCTTAACATGAATATAAACATAAACATACTTATCATGACATCATTCTTAACATGAACATAAACATAAACATACTTATCATGGCATCATTCTTAACATGAACATAAATATACTTATCATGGCGTAATGCATAACATGTATGGATGCATGAGTCAAATGCATATATCATAAGGATGCTTAATTTGAAAACCATAATTATAAATACTTAAACATAATCATAACATCATGGAGGTCCCTGGCTTGTACCACATTCATACATCATATACGCGCATCCCTAAGTAAATACGAGGTAGCTAGTCTCGACCTAGTAGGGTAGGAACAACTACGGTAGTTCCAAAAATCGAGGCGTTCTTAAGGTGCCCATCCCTGTTGGACAGCTACGGTAGTCCCAGAACCGTGGACAGCTTCGGTAGTCCAGAACTAACGTGTTCTTAAGGTGCCCATCCCTTGGACCCTTACTTCGGTCCGGTACAAGCCCATTCTTAAAAATAAAATACTTCACATGCTTCATCATTCATAGAACATAAATAGCATAACATAATCTTGTTTCATGAAACATGACATAAGAATAGGAACAGCTACGGTAGTTCCAGAACCGTGGACAGCTACAGTAGTTCAGAACTGAGGCGTTCTTAAGGTGGCCATCCCTTAGCATGACATAAGCATACTTAACATTTCATCATTCATACTTAACATCATTATACCTTAAAGGCATGAACATCATCATCATTCATCATCTTCATTCATAAGGTATGTCATGCATACATCATTATGACTTAGAACCATGAACATCATTTTTATTCATCATCTTCATTCATAAAACATGGCATACATACATAATCAGCATCTTAATTCATAAGGCATGCATGATCATGGTACATAGGGTAAACATACATAGATCTTTTCATACATGATACATATTACATAGCATATCTGATCATGGTATCTATCATAAAGTATGCATGGGTAGGATTCATATGGACATGATACATACTACCTAGGTTCATGGGATAAGGTTTAAAACATTCATGATTAAACATAACACATAACCTAAACATACAAGTCAAAAAAAAAACCTAAACATACAAGTCATGATACATAACACATGAAGCTAGGGTTTTTAGGCGACATAAAAATTCTTACAACATGCTTAAACATGTACATATATCATAGTAACCTATAAACAAGTATTCTTGAGACCTTAACCCAACCCAAACCCTAAAACTTGGAGTTGGCCGAAAGTTCCATAGGATGAGGCTCCATCATTTAAATCAATATAAAAGGTTCCATGAGTAAAAGAAAACCCATACATTACATACAAAGCCATAGGGAGCCATTAAGCCCCATAATTGGAGCTAACCCTAAGTCCTAGCCCTACATTGGGACCTTGGCCGAAACCCTAGAGGGTCACAAGCACATGGAAAAATTCCTATCATTCACAATTAAGATCCATTAAATCATAGGAAAACATAATAAACATGCTTGAAGGGTTAGATATCATCCTATCCATGACATGTTGATATGGACCGAAACCCTAGAGGACTTTAGGGTGCCACAAACTTTCCCTAAATCATAATCTATACCTTACTTATCATAATAAAATATTGAGGTGCACAAAAGAGAGTTTACATCATCCCTAAGCCCAATATCAAGCCTTGGCCGAAACCCTAAGGGCCCTACCTCATGGTTTTCTCAACTTAGATCTTAAACAAAAGTCTAAATCTTGATAGACATCAGAGAAACAATTATACCACAGGTGAGGGGGTCTTACCTTGGGTTATCTTGATTATCACCTTGAATAGAGAAGCCAAAAGAAAACTCCCTTGACCTTAGACTACCCCTAGCCCTTGTAGCCTTGTAGAAAGCCCTTAGATCTTGAAGAAGAGGTCTCTTTGTGAATCTTTTCAAAGGGATAACCCACTTTGTAGGTTTCGGCTAGGAGGAGAAAGAAGGAAGAAGGAGTTTTTGGTGGAAGAAGAGACAAATGCTTAAGTGCTAAGTTGTCTCTTCCATTCCCCTCTCTTATATACTAGATGAAGGAGGCAAGTGAAGAGACATGATGCAATGACTCTTCACTTCCTTTAGCCTCAACTAAAATCCCTTCCCTTTTCCAGTAGCACTCCCTTGCTAGGTGAATTGGTTAATACATGCATGGTGGTACATTAGGTCTAAGGTTCAATCCTTGGTGCATGCACTTTATTTTTATTTTTTTTTATTTTTTTTATTATTTTCGGCAATGCCCCCCTAAGATCCACCCATAACTATGCTAATATTCCTAATTGAAACCCATTTCTATTTATATTAAATACTACCTAAAATCCCCTAATAACCATGGTACTAGAAAAACCCATGTAAGACCCATTAGTACTTAGCTTCTTAATTTATATGGGAAAATCCTAGATAATTATGCTATGGTTCATACTAGTATTTCTAGATTCCTCGAAAAACTATCTAGACATGATCAATAGTTTAAAGAAAAAATTGAGGAAATTTTCCGGGTCGTTACAACATAGATCGAAAATATGTATTATAACCTAATCATTATACATCTAGGTACACATGCAAGTATAGCTAGAATTAAATCAATGCAACCATACAGTGACATGCTACCCTATCTACGTACACATACTCGCACAAATACTATATAGAATCAAATAGCAATAAATGAGACTGTATGAAAGGAAACTAGATCATATCTAAGATCAAGCAACAAGTATCAAGTTGGATAACAACGGTAGCAGATTTAAGGTAAAAAAAAACCTATTGCACATAAAATAAATAGTCATGCATAATGGTAAAGTAGATCTATAGAAACAAGCAAGAGTACTCGTCTCCAAATGGAAGAATCCGTATGCGAAGAGAACCACCCACCTCCAAATGGAATAATCCACAACAATAATCAAAATCAAGGTCATGTAACAAAGGACATACTTAAATTGCCATTACCAAAATATAGTAACTATTTAATATGTCCCTAAACCATATTAGGGTTATCTTAATAATTCCCTTTTCATTTAATTATATCCGATTGTATGATAGTTTCTTAATTACTCTACATAATCAAGATTAGGTTTGATCCTAGCTAATCCAAGTTAGGGTTCGTAGATCAAGATGGAATCAAAGGATTAACCTTCATTATTGCAGTTATTTAATTGGCCCAAGTTAAATGACTAATCAACAACTACTCCTACCCATAAGGTTAGGTTTGATTTAAGTTTAGCCTAAACCAAATTCAAAATCCACGCCAACTCACTCATCCTAGTAATTTAGCTCTCAGCCCAAGCTACACACCCAACTACACTCCAAATATATATCAACCACAAATTGAATTGGCTCTATAACATAATGAACTTGCTTCATACATAGATTTAACAGATTCATCATCAATAAGATCCTAAAATTGAATAGATCACAATTTGAGCTACACAATTCTAAATTTAATTTCCAAAATCGAACGAAAACACTAGGTTATCGAATTGAAACACACTCCAAACCACTAAGCAAAATGAATTAGCACTCAATCCAACTCCTTACCAGAGCCATGCACCTCTTCAAGTCAGGAATGTGGGATCGGTTTGAATCAATAGAGTGGCGGGGGGGGTGAATATCGATTGATAAATTTTTCGGAAAACTTACGAGTAATTGCGCAGCGGAAAAGAAAAACAACGCTAACATGTTTGTTTTTACTTGGTTCGGAGTCGCGGTCAGCTCCTACTCTAAGGCCTACGGTCCTTAACCGTTTACGACGGGCAATTCTATATTGCGTAAAGATGTTATAACTTGAGTACAAATATAGAATTTAAAATACAATAATTAAAAGAAAATTATACCGATGACCAGAAGATTTAGAAAGTCGGAGCCGTGGGTCGTCGTTGGGGCTTGAATCTTGAGCACGGAGCGTTTCGGAGCAGAGCGCTTGGAAGAATACGTAGAAAGTAGTTGTTCTAAGCCAAGGGGGTGAACCCCTATTTATACTTATAGCTGGGGCGCTTGTGTTGAAGGGAGTGCCTGACACATGGCCCTTACTACGCGAAACTCAATCCGCAGACTTGGCCAGCGCTTATCCCCTCAACCAGGGCACCTGAGCTGACTGGGGTGCCTGTGTTAACACAGGTGCCTCATATGCAGTCATGAGGCTTGCTTCGATGTGGCTTGGAATTACCCTTTGTCTGGGCGCCTGTCTCAACACAGGAGCCTAGTCAAACAGGGCGCCTCACACCATTAAGGCTCCTGGGAGCAGAAACCTTCATCCTTTTGTTCCTGCAACCAGGGTTAGTTCCAAAACACAAATAACATATAAATGTTAGTAGGAGCCCTAGAGCCAATTATGTGATGATTGACTAGAGACTTTTTGTATCATATTTTATTATTAATAAAGGCATGTTTGGTTATTATACTTACTTTATTTTTGTGTCAAATAACTAAGTATAATAATGCCCTTGTGTAGTAGGTTCTTATCTACATTATATCGATTGGTTGAATCGATAGTGAGATAATATAGAGAACACTACACTAAATTATTCCTAGTCAAGTATTAATATTCATGGGCAATATTAATGCATGGAGACTAGCATGTAGGTCAATTGATGACTTGAGCTCACAAGTCATGGATATGTGACATCAAGTTGACACATGGGTATACATTAGAGAATGTGTACTGAATTGACTCGCCATGAGAAAGTTTCATAGATTGTCATATGAGTGTCATAAACATTCTCATGTGACTATTAGTATGAATAGTCCTTAGACCTGAAGTCACTACGGTTCCCTATATAAGGAGTTATGTACTTTGGGATCGTCAAACGTCACTCGTAACAGGGTGGACTATAAAGGCGATCATTGGATATGTAATGAATTATGCGGAGGGATATTAGTGATGTAGATGGGATCTATCCCTCCAATATGACAGGAGTGATATCTGTGGGCCCCTTGATCGAGTAGGACTGCTAAAACGCATGACCATGCTCAAATGAGTCAATATGAGATATTGAGCTCATTTATTTTAGTGAGTCTACTCGTGGATCAAGAAACACAAAGATTAATCGAGAGTGACACAGTCTATGTCTCATTGGTCAATCTAGATATCAAGGATAGAAGGACAAGGTCATACATTATCATAGTCACGGAGGTTTAGTCGGATCTCGATTTTTCTTATTACATGGGTAGCAATGATGCATTGTTAGATGCCGCTCATTGCTTATGTGTCTAAAGTGTTTAGGCGCAATGCCAATGTTACGAGAACCTATTGGGTCACACACTAAGGACATGATGCTTTGGAAATCTGATCGTGAACCCGAGTTGGGAACTCGAGAGATCTGATCGGAGCTCGAGTTGGGAACTCGGGAGACTAGTTCGGGAGCTCGGGACAGGAGCTCGGGAGACTCGGGTCGGGAGCTCGGGTCAGGAGCTAAGGGACATGGTCGGGAGGTCGGCGCTTGGAAGACTGGGTCGGGAGCTCGGCGCTCGGCAGACTGGGTCGGGAGCTCAGCAGACTGTGTTGGGAGCACGACGACTTGCTCAGCAGACTTGGTCGGGAGACCTGGTCGGAAGCCCGAGAGGCTGGGTTGGAATTGCAGGGGAAATTCATTAAAGTGTTTACTGAAAGAAAGAGAAAAGTCTTTCTTCATTGGATGAAGAGAAGGTGAAGAGCCACATGAAAAGATGTGCTCTTTATTGGCTTTAATGACGGGAAGTCAAAGAGACAAAAGACTCTTCATATTCATGGGATGAGTATAAAAGAGAGTCTAGTCATTTTGAATGACAAGTAAGGGAGAGCTATCCATTCTTCCCTTCCTCTCTTCTTCCTCTTCTCCCTCTTGGCCAAAACCCTTTTGGGTTCTTGGTTGTCTTGTGAACTACCTCAAGTTGCAAGCACAACTAAGGTAGTTCTTCCCGAAGTTGAGAGATCGTGTCCGTGTGGATACGAATAGAGGCACGGGCACTTGAACATGCAAGAGATCCGACGCATCTTGGACGAGCGGGATAAGCGAAAGGGCATGCTCCAAAGGAATACACTGTAGATAGATCTATTAGATAGATGAACTTTTACGAGTTTTTCTTTTGCATAGATTGCTCAAGGGATCTTATTTCCGCTGCATTTTATGTTTTGGTGTCGGGAGATCCCAACAATAAATGATATAGATTTAAGCATGATTTACAGCCTGAGCTGTCTTGGTTCTGACTTTGGGCTACCCAAATGGAACCCTAGGTCGAACTGACGCCTAATGTTCCTTCCTACGGGGAACGTGTTAAATCGATGTAGCTTGCTTGAGGGGGGGGGGGGGGGGTTAATAGCACCTTTTCATTTTCTTCCTACAATTGTTAGTGCACAAGCGGAAATACAATAAAACAAAACTATCAACTAAACAATGTTAACACCACCAGATTTATGTGGTTCGGAGATGATGCTCCTACTCCACGACAGTCCGTAAGGTGGACGATCCCTTGATCCTTCGGCGGATCACTTCCCGGATGCCCTCCGGCTAGCTCGCGTAGCTCCTTGTGGGTGGAGAAACCTCGCCACAACCTTGAACACACTTCTGAGCTTTACAAACTACTAACAAGCCGTAACCAAGCTTGTTTCGTCAGAGGTTTCTAGCCAAACCTGAGCCTCTTTAAATAGAGCTCAAGGCTGGAAATCACCCTACCACTCGACTGCTCCCAGGGCAGTCGGAGCGTGTCGGAGCGTAGCGCATGAACGAAAGTGCTTGGAGCTTTGTGAATGGTGTTCTTCGAAGCCTTGGGGGCGAACCCCCTTTTATATCACCCATGGGGGCACCTGTGTCGATGGGGGCACCTACACATGGCCTTTCCTATGTGATCTCTTATCCGCAGGCTCGGGCAGTGCTTATCCATCTTCACAAGGGCGCCTGAGCTGATGGGGCGCCCATATGGTCCCGGGCGCCTGAGCTGAGTATGTCCAGAGGCTTCGTGGCAGTTTTGCTTTGCTTGCTTTGGTTTAGCCTTTAACTGGGGCACTCGTATCCATACGGGCACCTAGCCCCAGTGAGGCGCCTCACTCCTTTGAGGCGCCAGAGCTGCAGAAACACATTCCTTTGTTCCCTGCAACCAAGGTTAGTTCCAAAACGTAAGAAGCAAATATATTAGCCATTATTTATAGCCTAAGCTGTCTTGGTTCTGACTTTGGGTCTCCCAAATGGAACCCTAGGTCAAATCGTCCCCTACTATTCCCTCGCACAGGGAACGCGCCCTCACCTACTCCTCTCAGGAGAGTTTACCTTTTGCCAACCGGCTCCTCCAGTTCGACTTTTGCCCAATCCACCTGACCAAGTCATCGTGCCCAACTTCTGGTCAAGTCTTCTTGCCCAACTTCCGGTCAGGTCTTCGGTGCCCAGCCCTTTGCCAGGACATCTTGCCCAGTCCTTGACCAGGACTTCTTTTCCCAACTTCCGGTCAGGTCTTCTTGCCCAGTCCTTTGCCAGGACTTCTTGCCCAACCCTTTGCCAGGACTTTTCTTGCACACTCAGTAAGCTTGTTAGATCACAATGACACCTTAACTTCTGAACCCTCTGCCATTATCAAAATACAGGTTTGACTTAGGTGCTTCCTACACTAACAATCTCCCCCTTTTTGATTTGTGGCAACACGGTTCAAAAAGTTAAAGTTTAAAAAACATATAACAAGCAACATATTAAAAAAATATTTAGTTTCCTCTCCCTGAAGCGAAAATTCTCCCGTGAGTTTTTTAAAGTTATGTGGGTTTTGTAAACCTTCTAAGTGCTTTAGATTTTTGCAAGGTTTTCATGCTTAGCAAAGATTTCCAGAAAGTTTTTGCATACATAGAAAATTTTCAGAAAAAGTTTTTCACATTATACTTAGAGAATTTTCAAAAAAGAATTTCACTTTATACTTAGAGAATTTTCAGAAAAAAAATTTCACTTTATACTTAGAGAATTTTCACAAAAATTTTTTTTAAGCATTTTCGTTATTTACTTTACTTTTTGAAAAAGTGATAAAAGTTTTGAAAAAAAAATTAAAAATTAAAATTTCAAAATTTCGTTTCTCTTTTCCTTCTCTCCCCCTTTGCCATATATCAAAAAACTAATTATGGCAAAAAATTTAGAGTACAAAAACATGAAGTTTTGTATTGAACCAACTCTATAAACTGGACCAAACCAAATTAAATCATTCTTTTTCGGGTCCTGTCTACCCCAGTTAGCTACTTACTAATTGTCATAAACAGTAGCTTTCACTAGGGTTAGTCATGTTAAGTGACCAGATCAAGCTAGATTTTCTAAGCTTGACACTTAACCTGATTGCTGTTCAATTGGTATTTATTGCCCCAATTACTGCAGATGCACTGACTTAAAGCATCTTGAATCAAGGCATAGACCTAAGCATCTCAACCTAATCTAGGTTATCAATCAAAAGTACCCTAAGGTGCTTGTGAGATGTTGGCTTCTAGATCTATAGGTGTATGCAGTTCTAGGGTTAGGGCCTAGGCTAAGTTCATTTGCAAAAAAGCCCTAGTTTTGAAAGGGGTAAGTTTTTGAAAAAACTAAGCCAAAAAAATCATTTTAAATTTCAAGACTTTGATAAAAGAAATGATTTTTCATAAAAAAATTAATTAACATATAAGAAAGTACAAAAAAATATGTAGAGCAGTCCTATTCTACGAAGCATAACATTCAATTATGAGGTATATGACGTAGCAGTTGAAGTAAAATGGCATAAGACTAATAACTTATCAAACAAGTAATCAACAAGTAAATCTGATAAATGCATAAGAGTCAGCTGGTCAATAGGAGGACCAACAATGTCAAACCATAGTCAACCCTACTCAGTAGGGACAGTCAAACAGTCACCAATACAATGAGATAGCTGAAAACATCACTCTGATCTATGAAGAAGGGCCAGGAGGGTTGAATGAGCCAGTCTGCCAAGATCAAAACAAGGACATCATTTCATTGTATCGCGCCTCGTTTGTCTCTTGATCGGCTGGGAGGGTGTCCATGTGCTCAATTTGATGTGCCTCGTTTGCCTAATGTTCGGCGTGAAGAATGTCCAAGTACTCAATGTGGTAGACCTCATTCACATTGTGTTCATTCAGTAGGGCCTCCATATACTCGGCGTGATGGGCCTTCATCTCCTCCCTGAGGCTGTGCATCTCCGTCTGCAATAGTGTAATGCGATGGTCGGTGGTCAGTGGAGGAGGCTCCTGTAAGTGCTCGTTGATCTCGGCTGCGAGATCGGCCACGTCTACCTCCACCTCCTTGTCAGAGTCGTCCTACCGTCGAGCCCTCTCTCGTCTCCATGATAGGACCTCGGTGGCCGAAACATCTATTCCCGCTAAAGAGAAATTTCTAAACCCGATTTCATCAAACTCGGTCATCGAGATGATCTCCCCAGCAGTGATGTCGCGGCCATGGTGGTGAAGGAGGGCGGTGATAATATGACAGTAGGGTGTTCGTACTCGATCGTGAGTAGATACGCTCGATGCGTAAATGATGGTGTGGAACATGTGGAGGCCTACATCTATATCTAATTGATGGATCATGGCGTAGAGTAGGAAAGTGTGAAAAGGTCGCATAGTCGCGACATCTCGGGTGGTGAGTGGGAGAACACAACGAACTATAACTTTGTAGAGAGCATAATCCTGGGCTCGGAGGTCAACGGACTGAAACCGCCATACTAACGGGTTCCGCAATCTCAAAAAAAGTATGAGTAAAGAGTGTCTAGATTGATGTGCGAATAGGGGGGAGCGAAGGGAGGGTCGGCTGAGGATGGCAAAAAAAGGTTGATTGTGACTGTCGTAGTGCGAGGAATTGATTAAATAAAGTTGGAGAAATAGTGAGAGGAGTGCCTTGTATGGTGGTAGAGTAGAGCAGATCATCAATTTTGACTAGGTTGTTGTAAAATTCGGCACACAATGTCAAATTTACTGGATGTGTACAGTAGACAAGATGGTCTAATTAATAGAAATTTATAGCATCCATTGCTATTGGGAAAGATTGAGTAAAAAATTGACTATTCAAGAAACTCGTCTTGATAGGTTTGAAGGTGGTGGATGAGAATTTGTTAAATAGGGCTATTGTTGGAAACCTAGGATCCGGGCTAGGTTCGGCCCCGGGGTCAACTTGTGTGACACGACGTTTTCTAGATAGATAAAGAAAATTATGCATTTACTAAGTGCTATAATAGGAAAAATAATTCTAAATGCATAATTAAAGTAGTACTGGGGAGGCAATGTCGAAGCAGGGCATTTGAATACAAGGAGGGAGCATTCGGGCGCCTTAGGAAGAAGAAGAATGAAGAATGATTTCGTTTGGTGTGGGAGATGAGAGGGATTCAAGGCTTTATATAGGGTTACCCGAGCGCCTGTGAGGGGATAGGCGCCCATGTTCATTGGGGCGCCCGTAAGGTCACGGGCGCCAGAGTCAGTGGTCAAGTACTTTTGGCAGATCTGACTACCTTGGATGAAAATAAAGCTATAGGCGCCTGATAAGTCACGGCGCCCAGGTCAGGTGTGTTGGGGTTGACAGCATTGACTGTCTTGGTCGAAGATAAAGTCTGAGGTACCTGACAAGTCACGGGTGCCCGTGTTGACCGAAGTTTGACTATTTACTAGTTTGACTATTGACCAAGGTTGACTGTGATGACTAGGTTTGACTCAACCAATCAAGCCTAGATTATATTCAAACTGACATAAAATTAAAGTTGATTTTGAACACATTTTGAAAACAGTTCAAGTTTTAAAATAAATTATACTATCAGGTCCTAAACATCCCACCCAGTTCTATGTGATCAAACATGTTAACCTTATAAGTTTTGTGAGACGGGTTTTGCCAAAAAAAATTTAATTTGAAAAATAACAAGGTTAATTTTGAAAGGTTAAATTAATTTTGAATATGTTTATTTTGAAAAATTGAGTTGAATCTAAGATTAATTGAAATTTGTGTTAGATTCAAATCTGACCATAGTAAAGTGAATTTGATTTTCTATAATTGGCTTCCAGATCATGGCGAAGCACTAGGCCTTCTTTGGCCATAGCCTTATTGGATCATCAACCCTTTCCTTGACAAACCCTTTTATAGAAAATTCATCTTCAAGTTACTTCTTGAAAGATTTTGGTCTAACTAGCTTGGGTCTTGGATCGGTAGCTTCGGTTAGTTCCACCAGACTAAACAACCAAGTAGAGTATACTTGACCTTATTAGAAAGGCTTCCCTAACGTACTATCATCTCACCTCCACCCAATACTAGATTGTTCAAATTTCAACTAAGTCATTTAGTCCTTAGTCTAACTAGTCCTAGATCTAAGCATAATGAATTGCAGAAGGAAATAAACAAGCAAACATGCAATAAAGTTAAAGAAGTAAGCAAAAAAAACTTATCTAATTATGAAAATTATTTTTTAAATTAGCTCCTCCTGGACTATAGCCTCGATAATGATTAGGCAAGATGTGAATCTTGTCGTTGGAGATCCAATACTGGTTTGGTCCAGCTTGATTGTTCAAGCAAAGCTTGGGGACCCATGCTTGAACTTTGGCTCTAGGTTGGTTCAATATAGCATAATAAGACCGTTGTCTAAATTGTTGGTGCAGTCAGCACCATATCGAACCTTGTTTTGATATTGGCAAAGGATTCAAAGTTAAGTACTATTTGTGACATACGGTGTTCAATGAGTGTGCAGAAAGAAGTCCTAGCGAAGGGTTGCTAGGCACCAAGCGAAGGGATGCTAGTAGTTGAAGACCTGGCGAAGGACTGCTAAGCACCTAGCGAAGGGATGCTAGGCATTGAAGACCTAGCGAAGGACTGCTAGGCACCTGTGAAGGGCTGCTGGGAATCCAAGACCTGGCGAAGGGCTGCTAGGCACCTGGTGAAGAACTGCTTGGGCAAAAGTCCAACCGGAGGAGCTGGTTGGCAAAAGGTAAATTCTCCTGAGAGGAGTAGGTGAGGACGCGTTCCCCGTCGAGGGAACAGTAGGCATCGGTTCGACCTAGGGTTCCATTTGGGAGACCCAAAGTCAGAACCAAGACAGCTACGACTGTAAGAAAAATTATCTAACACTCTTGCTTTGCTATTTTAGAACTAACCTTGAATGCAGGACCGAAGGAATGTGTTTCTGCAGCTCAGAACGCCCCAAAGGAAAGGGGCAGATAGCTGGGCAGGGTGCCCCGGAGGTCCCGGGCGCCCCCAAGGTCAAGGCAAAATAAGTTGAGCAAGAATCGCTTCGATAACTAAATGGGCTAGGCGCCCTGATGGTCCCGGGCGCCCTGGATGCCTCGGCGCCCTGGGTCCAAGCCAACCAGCCAGCGAAGCAAACTCAGCCACGAAGCCAAGCAGAACAAGTCAACCGGGGTGCCCCCAGTGTCCTGGGCGCCCCCGTCAGCTCCGAGCCGATTCTGGAGGGATAAGCGCTGACCGAGCTTCAGATGAGAGTTCTCGAATCCGAAGGCACATGTCAGGCGCCCCCAGCATCCCGGGCGCCCCCAGGAGTGCTATAAAAGGTGCTCGACCCCTAAGGCTTCAGTATGAACTTTTCTAACGCCTCTACGCTCTTCGACTCAAGCGCTTTGCTCCGGAAACCTCCAATCTCGAGATTCAAGAGCCGACAATGACCCTCCGCACCGAAGTACAATCCACACCGGGCGTCGGTAACGAAGAGTGTAATTGTTTTTTTCTGCACCATTACTGTACAAATCTTTGTAAAAACATGCACGATTATAGAATTGCCCGCAGTAAACGGTCAAGGACCATGGGCCTTGGAGTAGGAGCCGACTGCGACTCTGAACCAAGTAAAAAATACTTGTGTTCGTGTCTGTTTTGTTTTAATATTCCTCTGCGCATTCTCTTTTCTAATCCGAAACGTTTTCACGATATTCACCCCCCCTTCTATCGTGTTTTCTTTATCCAACAAGTGGTATCAGAGCGGGGTAGTTCAAACTTGGTGCAACCACTAGTTTGAAAGTTTTTTTCGAATTTACGAAATTTTTCATTTTATTTCTTTTCTCTTTCATTAATCGAGGTTGGTGCAACACCACTCGATCTTTTTCGTTTTTTCAAATAAATAATATCTGTGGGTGCAATACCACTTGAATTCTTATTTTTTCACCATAAGTCAAAATTGATAAAACAATCAACTTTCGAAAATTTGTCATAAATTTTTTTTATTATTTTAATATTTTTTTCTCAAAATTCGTGCTACCTTAATTCAAGCATTTTTTTTAACTCTTATTTTTTCACCATTAATCAGATTTAAAAAAATATTATTTTCCAAAAAAAATTTTGTCACAAACTTATTATTATTTTTTATTTCGTCTCAAAATTCGTGCAATATTTATTTTGGGCTATATTTTTCTCTCTCCCGCACTACTAATCCAAGACCAAGTCTTGGTACATCTTTTGTTATTTCTTGTGTGTACGAGGTTTAAACTAAATGGCCAACCAAGAGTGGAACAGTCCTCGTCCACCACTATTCTCCGGCGAGAACTTCAAGTTTTGGAGATGTCAAATGGAGTCCCTTTTGAAGGCCCACATGGACTTATAGCGGATCATCCAAACGGGATTCTCTTTTCCCATAGAAGATGAGTCATCAATCGAGTGGGACAAACTGGATGGAAACACCCTCAACCAAATCGAGACCGATGCAAGGGCAACTTCAATCCTACAATGTGGCCTAACCAAGGAGCAACTCGAACTAGTAGGTCCATTCAGATGCGCCAGAGAGATTTGGGAAAAGCAAATCAATCTACACGAAGAGAGCTCCGGTATTGAGATCTTAGATCAATTCGAGCCAGAGTCAGAAGACGAATTGACTGAGACAAAAATGGTAACCAATTTCGGATCTTCTTTTGAATTACAATTAAATAATCATACAGATACTATAATGGTCGAGGAAGGTATAATTTCATGTGTAGGGAAAACTCCAAAGAAGAAGCTTCAACCTGTACCCGAGTCTGACTCAGACTCGGAATCAGAAGACAATGAGGGAGATTGACCCAAACTGGTCTGATTAGCTCATGATCATTACAAGAATACTGGACAAACAATCGGGAAAGGTAAGTTTTCAATATTTGAAAATCCAATACTTATCTCAAATAACATGATTTATTCATATAAATTAGTTAAGGTTAATATGTTAGAAATCTTAATTCACAACATTGCTGATTTTAAAAACCCAAAGTATTATTTCAATTATGATATAACTTAGATCATTTTTTTGTCATGTTTGCTTGTTTTTTTACTTAGAATTAGGATTGGTTAGTATAAGGACTAAATCAATTAACTGAAATTTGAACAACATAGTATTGGGTGGCGGTGAGATGAGTGTACGTTAGGGAAGCCTTTTCTAATAAGGTCAAGTATACACTACTTGGTCTCTTTAGACTGGTGAAACTAGCCGAAGCTACTGATCCAAGACCCAATCTAGTTAAACCAGAATTTCTCAAAAAGTAACCTTGAAAATGAAATTTCACTAAAAGGCTTTGTCAAGGAAAGGGTTGATGATCCAATAAAGCTACGGCCAAAGAAGGCCTTGTGCCTCACCAAGACCTGGAAGCCAATTTTTGAAATTCAAATTCAGTTTACTCTTTGTCAAATTTGAATCTAACACAAATTTTCAGTTAATCTTAGATTCAAATATTCTTTTTCAAAATAAATTCAAAGCTAATTGTTTTCAAAAATTAATTTAACCTTTTAAAATTAACCATGTTTTTTTTCAAACTTAAAATTTCATTTTGTTAAAGTATCTCACAAAACAGATAAGGTAACATGTTTTGTCATGTAGAATTGGGTGAGATGTCTAGGACCTAATTATATAGTTCAATACTTTTTCAAAATCAACTCAATTTTTTTAAAATTAATTCTAAATATAAATCAACTCATTTTTTTAAAAAATTAATTCTAAATTAACTCTATATGTTTTCCACTCAACATTTTTCAAAAATTGAATTTCATTTGTTTTCAAAATTAACTCATCAAACTAAGTCTTGATTGAATTAATACTAAGACCTAGGACTTGATTGGGTCAATTATTGGTAAAACCAAGTCAACATAGTCAAACCTAGTCAATACTGAAGACCCTTCAAGCACTTAGACAAAGTCAGACGAGTCGGATATAGGGGGAGTTTTTTTTGAAAAAGTTAGATTTTTTTTCAAAAACCTTATGCTCTAAAATTTAGTATCATCTCAAAAGAAGGTTTTCAAAAATTTGATTCAAAACCCCTCGTATATTACTATCTCATTGAAAAATTATTATCATTCTAAATTATGTTGAAAATTACCATATTGTTATTCAAAACTATTCTTTTGATTTTAATAAACCCTAAAGACATAGAGGAAGGTCCACTTCATGATCTACAAGGACTCCTAGGAAGTGTCAAATTTAGGGAGAGTCTAAATCGAAAGAAATAATTTATGACAATTATGTTTCAAAATTATTAGATAATTCTTATAATTTGAATCAAACCTTAAGACTCAGAGGAAGATCGCTTGTAGTCAACAAGCTTCCTAGGACTGGGTCAAGTTTAGAGGGAGAGCAAATTAAAAGAATTATTGAACATTTTCAAAATTATATGTTTTCATGCACTGCACTTTTAAAATCCTTTTGAAAACTTAAATAATTTCTCTTTCAAAATACTATCCTGTAAAATCATTTTTGCTTATACATATCATCACTTTCAAAATTTTACGTGACTTTGGAATACTTTTAAAATCTATTTAGAATACTTCTGAAAAGACTTGACTTTGGAAAATTTTCCAGGACACTTAAGGAAATGTCCTTGTAATTAACAAGGTTTCCTAGGATTGTGTCAGACTGGAACAGTAACCAAGTCAAGTAAAGTATTATGTTTTCAAAATAACATTAAAATTTTTCTTAAAATATAATGTTTTCAAAAGTACTAATACTTTTCAAGGCAATAATGTTCTAAGTGCGTGAATTTTCTCAAAGACTTGCCTACAAATACAAAATATTTTTTTAATACTTTTCAAAGTGGAGTTTTATTGGTGCAATTTAAAGCTTTTTGCAATGCCTTCAAGAGTTATACTAAGTATTTTTATGTTTTCAAAACTCATAGGCTCTGATACATAATTTTTTCTTAAAACTTATTTCAAAATATATTTCTTTATTGATATATAGCCAAGGAGGAGAGAAAGAAAGAGATAAAGGAATTTTTCTATATTTAACTTTTATCTCTTTTTTTTCAAAAAGCAAAGCAAAAATTTCTAAGTACTTCAAATTGTTTTTAAGTGCTAAGTGTTGTTAAAATTTCAAACTACTTCAAGTGCTTTCAAGTATTTCTAGTGCTTCAAAACTTTCTAAGTATTTCTAAGTGTTTCAAATTTGTTAAGTGCATGTTTTTTTCCTAAGTAAAATCTTTCTTAGTAAACAATGTTTGTCTGAGCAAAACCTTTGGAAATTTTTGGGCAAATGTTTCTAAGTATAGTTTTCTTAGTAAACAAATCTTTGTTTTGGCAAAAACATGTCCATTTAAAGATTTTTTTCAAAATAGTTTTAAATGCACAAAATATGTTCCAAAGAAAGTTTTCTATGTGTGCAAAAATTGAAATTTCTTTTAAAAGGAAATTTGTTTTCAAAATGTTGGCTAAGTAAGCTACTGTTAAATCTTTCTTGGAAATTATGTTTTTGAAGTTTTTTTTAAAAAAATAAGGAGAAGAGTTGTCACATTAAGGGGAGCTTCATGCATTTTCAAAACACCCATTACTTAAATCCTTTACCTAAAGTTATTTTGGAACAACTCAAAAACCCCTCTTAGATATTTTTCATCCATAAATATTTTTTTTTGATATATGTCAAAGGGGGAGGAAAGGTCAAAGTTAAGTGTTTTATAACACAATATTTCGGAAAGGTCAATGTTAAGTGTTTTATAACACAATATTTTGGAAATAAAAGGGGAAATAAATTTTTTTCGGTTCAAAACTGCAGTGGTTTTTTACTCTGTTCAAAATTACATTGGTCTTAGACTTTATACTGTTCAAAATTGCTATATTTAATTGGTCTTAATCTTATTGCTTAATCTGTTATAATTTTTACTTAACTTTGAATTGTGTTGCCATAAATCAAAAAGGGGGAGATTGTTGGTGCAGGAAGCACCATATCGAACCTTGTTTTGATATTGGCAAAGGATTCAAAGTTAAGTACTATTTATGATCTAACGGTGTTCACTGAGTGTGCAGAAAGAAGTCCTAGCGAAGGGCTGCTAGGCGTTGAAGACTTGGCGAAGGACTGCTAGGAACCTAGCGAAGGGCTGCTAGGAGTTGAAGACCTGGCGAAGCACTTCTAGGCACCTAGCGAAGGGCTGCTAGGCATTGAAGACCTAGCGACGGACTGCTAGGCACCTGGCGAAGGGCTGCTGGGAATCCAAGACCTGGCGAAGGGCTGCTAGGCACCTAGCAAAGGACTGCTGGGCAAAAGTCCAACCAGAGGAGCCGGTTGGCAAAAGGTAAATTCTCCTGAGAGGAGTAGGTGAGGATGCGTTCCCCGTCGAGGGAACAATAGGCGTCGGTTTGACCTAGGGTTCCATTTGGGAGACCCAAAGTCAGAACCAAGACAGCTACGGCTGTAAGAAAAATTATCTAACACTCTTGCTTTGTTTTTTTAGAACTAACCTTGAATGCAGGACCGAAGGAATGTGTTTATGTAGCTCAGAACACCCCAAAGGAGAGGGGCAGATAGCTGGGCAGGGCACGCCGGAGGTCCACGGCGCCCCCAAGGTCAAGGCAAAACAAGTTGAGCAAGAATCACTTCGATGACTAATTGGGCTAGGCGCCCTGATGGTTCCGGGCGCCCTAATGGTCCTGGGCTCCCTGGATGCCTCGGGCACCCTGGGTCCAAGCTAACCAGCCAGCGAAGCAAACTCAGCCAAGCAGTACAAGTCAACCTGAGCGCCCCTAGTGTCCCGGGCACCCCCGTCAGCTCCGAGCCCGATTCTGGAGGGATAAGCGCTGACCGAGCTTCGGATGAGAGTTCTCGGATTTGAAGGCACGTGTCAAGCGCCCCCATCATCCCGGGCGCCCCCAGGATTGCTATAAAAGGGGCTCGGCCCCTAAGGCTTCAGCATGAACTTTTCTAACGCCTCTACGCTCTTCGACTCAAGCGCTCTGCTTCGGAAACCTCCAATCTCGAGATTCAAGCGCCGACGACGACCCTCCGCACCGAAGTACGATCCACACTGGGCGTCGGTAACGAAGAGTATAATTATTTTTTTTCTGCACCATTACTATACAAATCTTTGTAAAAACTTGCACGATTATAGAATTGCCCGCAGTAAACGGTCAAGGACCGTGGGCCTTGGAGTAGGAGACGACTGTGTCTCCGAACCAAGTAAAAAATCCTTGTGTTCGTGTCTGTTTTGTTTTAATTTTCCGCTATGCATTCTCTTTTCTAATCCGAAACATTTTCACGATATTCACCCCCCCCTCTATCGTGTTATCTCGATCCAGCATAAACCTGGTTCGATAACCGAGTCCAGATCGATTAAGAACGAACTTCTGTATTCCAAGGATCATATCAAGACCCTTGGAACCCAAAGTGAATCGTTCCAAAGCCCACTATGAGCTCCTTGACTTGAGTTTTCAAAGAGGAATTCTCTTTCTCAAGCTTTTCAACTTGAGTCGAGTTTCCTTCTTGAACCTTCTCGGTCAAGGATCTCGAGTCGGCTTCCTCTTTCAGGAGTTTTACTTCCTGTCGGAGGGACTCGACCCGGATTTTGTCTTTCGCCAAGTTACGAGATAAATATGAAATTAACTTCGAAAGTTCATATTCTGAATAGCCTCTTACCGTTATTTGGGTGTTTTCCGAGATTGTAAGCATTTCGTCGTCTGGCTCCGATTTTGACCCGGTGTCGATGTCTTCCGAAGCGGTTAAGGTGAGACGATTTGATTACGAGGCCTCTTCTTCTTCGGAGGAGGAAGATTCATCCCACGTGGCTTGAAGAGCTTTCTTCCTTCATGTATTCTTTACCTCCTTCAATTGGGGCACTCTGATTTGTAATGTCCCTTCTTGTTGCATTCGTAGCAGGTGACATTTGTTTTGCCTTTTGAAGTTGAAGGTTCAACTGGATCTTCCTTTCTTCGGCTTGCTTTCTTTCTATTTGTTTGATGCTTCAACGCCTTGTAGTAGTCCCGAGCTAGTCGAACCAACTTGGGGTGATCCCCTTCACTGTCTTCTGAGTCCGAGTCAGACTCGAGTGTTGGTTAGGGTTTCTTCTTGAGGACTTTTCCTTAGGATTTACCTGCAATAAACACAATACTTTTCTCGACCATAGTGGAGTTAGTCTGTTCATGCAATTCTAATTCAGAGAAATGTTCATCTAATTTAATTTTTGAAAGGTCCCTGGAAACCTTGTAAGCATCTACCATAGATACCCACAGTGTGTTCCTAGGGAACGCGTTTAGGGTATACCTGATCAGGTCACGATTCTCTACCTTATGACCTATTGTATACAGCCCGTTCATTAGCTCCTAGATTTTGGCGTGGAGTTGTGCTGTTGATTCTCCTTCATTCATTTTTATTGTGTAGAGTCTGTTCAGCAACAGATCTCTTTGGTTGATTCTGGTGTCGGAGGTACCTTCGTGCAGCTCAATCAGCTTGCTCCAAAGTTCTTTGGCACTGCTGAAAGGACCCACCCGATTCAGCTCTTCCTTGGTCAATCCGCATTGCAACGTCTGAGTTGCCTTTGCATCAGCCTCGATCTCCTTTTTCAACGAGGCGTCCCATTCAAAGTAGTGTTGTGCCACTCCTTCTGCGTTCTTGGGAATCTCCAAGCCAGATTGGCTAATTATCCATATGTCCACCTGAGTTTTCAGGTCGACTTCCATCCTGCTTTTCCAGTAGGAGAAGTCTTCTCCACTGAAAAGCAGTGGTCTGGCTGTACTGAATCCCTCTTCTATGGCCATTAATATTTTCTGAAAAAGAAAAACAAAGAAAACTTATTCCAAGACTTAGTCATGGATTAGTAGTGTGAAAGAAGATTAATAGAAATGAAAACGATCGAGTGGTGTTGCACCAACCTCGATTAACGAGAAAATTTCGAAAAAAAGAGATTAAAATAATTTCGTAAATCTGAAAAAAAAAACTCTCAAATTGGTGGTTGCACCAAATTTGAGTCACCCGCTCTGATACCAATTGTTAGATCAAAGAAATCGATAGAGGGGGGGTGAATATCGATATCAAATTTATTCGAAAACCCAGAGAATATACCCAGTGGAAAATAACAGAACAAACGCGAACATAAGTTGGTTTTACTTGGTTCGGAGTCGCAGTTGGCTCCTACTCCAAGGCCCACGGTCCATGACTGTTTACTTTGGGCAATTCTATAGTCGTAAAAGGAGTTTTACAAATTGAGTACATAAATAGAACTGAAATTAAACTTGCAACACTTTTCGTTACCAATGCCCGCGGTGGATCGAAATTCGGAGCAGAGGGTCGTCGTCGGCGCTGGAACCTCGAAGTCAGAGCGTGTCGGAGCGTAGCGCTAGAACAAAAGTGCTTAGAGCTTTGTGAATGATGTTCTTCGAAGCCTTGGGGGTGAACCCCCTTTTATAGCACCCATGGGGGTGCCTACACGTCGCCTTTCCTGCGCGATCTCTTATCCGCAGGCTCGATCAGCGCTTATCCATCTTCACAGGGGTGCCTGAGCTGATGGGGGCGCCCGTATGGTCCCGGGCGCCTGAGCTGAGTATGTCCAGAGGCCTTCTGGCAGTTTTGCTTCACTTTCTTTGGTTTAGCCTTTAACTGGGGCGCCCGTATCCATACGGGCGCCTAGCCCCAGTGAGGCGCCTCACTCCTTTGAGGCGCCTGAGCTGTAGAATCACATTCCTTCGTTCCCTGCAACTAAGGATAGTTCCAAAACACAAGAAGTAAATATATTAGCCATTATTTACAGCCTAAGCTGTCTTGGTTCTGACTTTGGGTCTCCAAATTGAACCCTAGGTCGAACCGACGCCTACTGTTCCCTCGCACGTGGAACGCGTCCTCACCTACTCCTCTCAGGAGAGTTTACCTTTTGCCAACCGGCTCCTCCGGTTCGACTTTTGCCCAATCCACTTGACCAAGTCATCGTGCCCAACTTCTGGTCAGGTCTTCTTGCCCAACTTCCGGTCAGGTCTTCGGTGCCCAGCCCTTTGCCAGGACTTCTTGCCCAGTCCTCGACCAGGACTTCTTTTCCCAACTTCCGGTCAGGTCTTCTTGCCCAGTCCTTGACTAGGACTTCTTGCCCAACCCTTTGCCAGGACTTCTTGCCTAGTGTACCTAGGACTTTTCCTGTACACTCAGTAAGCTTGTTAGATCACAATGACACCTTAACTTCTGAACCCTCTGCATTAACAAAACATAGGTTTGACTTAGGTGCTTCTTGCACCAACATGATTGACCCAACAATCTCCCCCTTTTCGATGTTTGGCAATACGTTTAAGTTAGAGAAAACAAATTGCAATAAATAGCAACAACAATGCTAAACAATCATTTGGACTTACGTTGTCAAGACTCCATCTTGGACTTATACCACCAATGCATATGCAAACGGGCTTTTTAAAACCTATCCTAAGGCTCCTCCTACATTGGACTTACAAAGGCTTTTTAAGAACCTCTCCAAGGTTCCCCTTACACCATGAATGGAGCAACTATGCTCCCCCTTTACCTAGGATCCCCCTAGACCTAGGGTTTCTTGCAGAGGCGTGTTTGGTTTCCCAAATTAAACCCAACACTTCTCCCCCTTTGCCTAACATCAAAAAGATCCAATAATTTCCCTCTTATTGGACTCTTTAACATTTAAATGATTACAAACATAGTGTACTAACCCCCCACAAGATTCTACACTTGTTTTACATTAATTGGGCATTTTCCAATGGATGAAAACCATTTTTTAGCTTGTACCAGTCGATTGCCCCCTAGGCCAGTCGACTGGCATGCTGAAATTCCCAATTTTAGCTTTCTGAATCCAAATTTAGAAATGCGCCAGAAATTTCACAAATCTCCAAAAATTCCCAAATTTTGTGGAGAGATTTGTGGTACCCATACCTACTTAGGAAAAATACATTCAATAATATATCTATGTCCATTCCCATGTTTGACACAAAACTCAAAACTACCTATGAAAATTAAGACATAGCAAACAAGAGGCAACCTCCCCCTTAACATGTGCCCTCTCCCATTTTTCAATTTTCACAACCAAGAATCAAGTTAAGTTCTACCCAACTTAACTTCATAACTCCATGTTAAGCTCTACCCAACTTAACATCACATTACCAAGTTAAGTTCTACCCAACTTAACACCATCCATTCTTACGGCAAGTTAACCCTAACTTAACAGCCCAAGTTCTTCCCCCTTTGGCACCATCAAAGGATTGCCCCAAGCAATCCTACCCTTAGTGCCAAAATGAACTCAACCTATTTCTGAAAAACCCCTCAAAAATCAATACATAGACTTACCAGTCGACTGCCCCCTGGGCAGTCGACTGATACAGTCAACTTCTGAAATTCCAGCCTAATTTCAGAAACTTCTAGACAATTCTAGAAAACCCAGAAAAATCTAAAAATTTACAAGCACATTTGATAGGATATACCCTATCCTAGAAAAATATGGTGCCATGAAAAATATCAAATGTGCTTGACTTTTAGTACAAACTCTAATTTCCTCACACATGGTCATTGTGTATCAACTTCGAAACCTAACCATAATGTCATGTGTTTGCCACCTCCATTCATTAATATTTCACACATATAACTGCCTTCAATTCTCCCCTTTTTCCTATGTAATCTTAATATGATAAAACCCTCTTCTTCTTATCTCTTATCCCTAAATACATATGCACTTATCACTCTTCCTTGAATTCCATAATATCCACAGAGCCTCATTTTATATAATCAATATTAAATCATGAGATAACACTTTATTCAAGGAATATGAAATCATAATCAAGGATTTTAATTCAAATCCATATCCTATCATTCAATAGCAATTTATGACCTTCAAACCATATAATATCAAGCCATGATATAAAATCACATAAAGTAACATGACCCTTTCTTATGCTTCCAATTTTGCAAGTTCTTATTATCCAATATGCCTTTTCAACTTGATCCTATGGGCTAGTCGACTGCCCCAGAGGTAGTCGACTGATAAAATGAACAGAAAGTTCCTAGTGTCGAATTCACCTGGACCAGTCGACTGGTCCTGAACCAGTCGACTGGTACCTGAATTTCAATTTTTCAGCCTAAATTCAGAAATGCCTAATTAATTCCACAAATTTCCAAAAAATCTGAAATTTCTTGGAGAGATTTGTGGAGTCTATGTCTACTTGGGGAAAATATGTTTTCAACCAAATCTACTCCAGATCCCAAGATTGGCATGAAATTCAACCCTTCCTAAATTGTATCATTTAAACTTATCCAAAAGTCATAATTTAGGTCTCTCCTTGATGTATCTTCTCATTCCTGATCATAATGCATTTCTAGCACTGAGTTATAAGACATCTACACATCAAACCTTAATTTTTTTTATCAAATATACTCTCATTTTCATCTTTTTCTCCATAAATTCCTTTTAATGTGTCAATTCCCTAGAATTAAGACTTACCCTAGCCTTCCAACCCTTTTGTCACATTTCATAATTCATCTAATCTCCTAGGAGAAAGCCTCCTGAGATCAATTTACCATAGATCCCAAAGACTCCTAGAGCTCCCCCTCGAGCTCGTAGCCCTAGTCACCTCCCTAGGTGACTCAACCCATACTAGACCACACCGATGTGCCCCCGGTGATTCTTGGCCTACAAACCTAACTTTTTTAACCTTAGACACCTTGTCCTTGGTTAAGTCAATTTTTTCCTTTTGATGGCATCCCCTTGCCATTCTTGGACTTCTCCTTCTTGCCATAATTATATGCTATCCTATCATACATCTTTCCATTGCCATAATTATAACTGTCCCAAACTCCATTTTACCTTTGTTATGTTTAATTGTGTCATGTCGCTTTGTCTCGTCATTTTATGCATGTTAGTTAGTTATTTTGATTGTTGATCATTGATAATAATTATCTAACTGGACCCCGAAGATAAACACAAAAATCGGCGACCTAAATCGTCGTCTTTTCCGCAGTTAATTAATCCGGAAAGTTACAAGGCCTTAACCTTGATGTTGGCTAAGTTGTAACTTGGATTAAGTAACACGACGACGAGTCGGTCGTTAGAGGGACGGGTCTCTTTTCGGACTAAATATTAATCCGTAGACATAGAGAGGTCTCTCAGATACGACCCTGTGGTTGCACTACAAAAAAAAAGGGTATTCTGCGACAAATTTGGCGATGACTTTTTAAAAAAAATTCGTCGCAAAAATTTTTTGCGACCAATTTAGCGATGAAAAAAATTCGTCGCCAAATACTTGTGGCAGAATTCTACGACGAAACAAATGAATTTGTCATAAATTTTGCGACAAATTCATTTTTCGTCGCAGAATTTGGGACAAATTAAATTTTCATTGCTAAATTATCACAAATTTTTATAAAATTTGTCACAATACTTGCGACGAATATAACATTTGTCGCAAAATCTGCGACAAATTTTAAAATTCATCGTAAAAATTTGTGACAAATTCTGAAAGTTGTCGCAGATTCTGCGACAAATTTCATAATTTGTCGCAAAAATTCTCCGACAAATATAATAATTCGTCGTAGAATTTGCGATGAATTTTAAAATTTGTCGCTAATTATTTCCAACGAATAAAAAATTTATCGCAAAATTTGCGATGAATAACAGAATTTATCGCAGAATTTTTGGGATGAAAATATAAATTTGTTGCAAAAACTGCGACAAATCTTTTATTTGTCGCAAAATATCTGCAACAAATTTGAAAATTCGTCTCAAAATTCTGCAACAAATTTCTTAATTTGTTGCAAAATTTGCGACAAATATCAAAATTTATCGCAAAAAGAATCACCTACAAATTACTAAATTTTTCACAAATTTTGCAGACGAATGTAAAAATTGTCGCAGATTTTGCGACGAATTTTAGAATTCGTTGCAAATTTTTGCAACGAATTTTAGAATTTGTGGCAAAATCTAGGACAATTTTTTTTTGTCGTTAATTTTGTGTGATGTATTTATAATTTCATCGTAGAATTTGTGACTAATTTTAGTATTCGTCGTAGTTTTTTACAACGAAAATATATTCGTCGCAAAATTGATTGCAAAATAAATAAATTTTTAAAAAAATTATATTTATCAATAATATTTTAATAAAATAAAATTTAATTAATTAAAATCAAAATCAAACCTATGTTATTTTCTCAAGATTATTTTATTGAAAAATACACTCTAATTGATTATCTATAGATAGCAATAAATATAATACATTACATGGTAAGAAAATCACAAACAGTAAATATAATAGTTTGCATGGAAAAAGTCAATATCAGCAGAAAAGATAATAATCGTTATAATTACAGGATAACAATGAAGTACGTTTCCTATTACAATAATCTCAGTAAGCTTTGTCATGGAGAATGTAGAGGAGATGGTCTGACTCTATTCTTCAAAATGATCTTTATAATACCTGATAACAATGAAAAAAAAGTAAGATATTCATGAAATAGAACAATATAAATGTGTAATGCTCTTATACAGTATAATAAAAAGAATTAGTGTAGGCAATAATGTAGCTAACATAAAACCTTCATACTCTTATGCAATACTATTATTGAGGATCTCAATAATAAAGACCATGAAGGAAACTCAAACTTCAATATTAATGTATGCAGTATAAAAGTCAACTGTACAAACAAGCATATATATCAAATAAATCTAAAAAATGAGAACTTACTACAAGCCTAGAAAATGAAAACTATCTCTGTTATTGGAACTGAACTATAAAATGTAAAACTAAAAAAATATATGGTGCATAGAAAATAAGATAAGCTATGAGAATTTGTTCTTAAAAAAATATTTATCTTGTTAACAAAAATTTAAACAATCTCAGTGAACATTAAAAATTTATGCAATTTCAATGAACATTAACAAGTAATAAGAAAGATACCTCATTATTTTATTTTCATGCTTCAACAAGATATAATTGTATATAATAATAAAAATTGATGCCTGAGAGTTATATAAAAATTAAGGATACTCATCTGTAAAAAAATGAAAACAAAAATTTATACCTACATTTTCAGCCTGAGAACTACGTCTACGACCACCACCCCGTCTAAAGATGTGCTGTAAAATAAAAAATAAGATAATGTTTAAATAAATTTGATACATAACAATTAATATAAAAAACCTTACCATATTTGTTTAGATAAAGAGAATGCGTAAATCCTACGACAACAAGATATCACTTGTAATGACCTATAAATAGCAAGAAATATAAAACATTAACAGATAGCATCTATAATGAGATTTAATTAAATTAAATAATTACTTTTGTATTAAAGTGAATAATTATTTAATTAATATCTTAAATCGATCAATTAGTTAACCAAATGTAAACAAAGAAAAACAAATAGTCATTCAAATAATACCCTAATTGTATGTTATAATATAAGTAAACACAAATTTTTATAAACCAATATAAACTACTGAAACCTAATCTTATAAAACACTCACACTAAAACATGAATTCTTATAGTAAACATTAATCAGAATATTAAATAATAAAAGAGAGATATATACATACCAAACGAAGGTCACCAACAAAGACGTCGGTTCTCACTCCAGACACATCTAATTAAGACCTACACAAAAAATATTACAGGGTCAAAAATATAAATCAGAAATCAAATCTTCAATTGTAAAATCCGACCGTGAGCGATGTGGCCCAAGCCCAGCCAAGCTTGATATTTTGGGTCGGACCAGTCAAACCCGGATCAGACTGGACCAGGCCAGCTCGGACTGACCCGGCCAAGCCAGGCCCCACCCCGGGCCAGACATGGCCGGCCGAATAAACCCGCGTGCCCTAGCGTGGCCAGGCCCGGTGCAAAATTGTCGCGCCCGCCTGGTAACTCAAGAGCAAGGTCGCACAGGCCGGGATCCCACGAGCGCGACCACACCTGGCCGGGAAAGCACAAGGATGGCCGAGCGCGGCCGGAAGAGAGCGAGCCGCCTCACGCAGCAGGTATCGTACGACCTCCACCATGCGCGGCGGGTATCCCGCAAACGTGGTCGCGCACGACCGGCAGCGTGCGAGGTGAGGGCACCGGGTGAGGCCGGTACCACGCGAGCGCAAGGACCATAATATTTATATAATCAAAATCCTGATTATATATAATCCTCAGCCGGCGAGCGGCACCGGGTGAGGATTTATATAATCAAAATCCTGACTATATAAATGACCTCAAACTTGGAAAATATTTACATTTTTTAAAACATTATTTATTTGGAAAATAAAATTTTGTGGTTTTAAAATTTTTTTATATAAATTTATCTGGTAAAATTTATGTTTAACGTCATTTATCTTATTTATTTAATGAAATGAGTTTCTACGTGCTCATATTGATAAATGACCTCAAACTTAAATTTTACATAATATATTTTTATTTGTAATTTTCTAAATTTTATTTAGTTGGAAAATATAATTTTGTGGCCTAAAATTTTTTTTCTATAAATTTATATGGTAAAATTTAAGTTTGACGTCATTTATTTCATGATGAAATCACTACAAGCACATAGAAAATTATTTCATGAAATTTGGAGCTCCGTACGTTTATTTATGATTTTTTGAATGTATTTAGGTTTCTTTTTAAAAATTTAAAATTTTGTGATGAATTTCAGAATTCGTCCCAAATTCTGCAACGAATTTCCAAATTTGTCGTAGATTATGGACGAATTTTGAAATTTGTCGTAGAATTAAATTTTTAAAAAATCAAAACAAATATCGTTTAATTATCGTAGATGGACCTAGAGAACTCGGAATTTAATGAAACAAGTTTCTATATGTTCGTATTGATCCCCTGATGAGCTAAACGACCACAAATATAAATTTCTATTAATATATTTTTTTTCATAGTTCATTATTTATATCAGCATTGACTTAGTTAAACTTCTCTAAGTCTGGAACTGTTATAAGCAATTTCATATTAATCCTTCATTGATCCCTAAAATTTTTATTAAAATTTGTGTTTAAGATCATTTATAACATGAGGACGTCGATACGAACTCGTAGAAACTTGTGTCATGTCATTCTGAGTTTTGTAGCTCAATCTACGAAATTTCAAATGTATTTCAGATTTTCTAAGTTTGCGACGAATTTCTAAATTCGTCCCAAATCTGCGACGAATTTACAAATTCGTTGCAAATTTTGCAATGAATTTTGAAATTCATTGCAAATAATTATTTTTAAATAAACCAAAAGAATATTAATAAATTTCATGTATGGACCTACAGAACTCGGAATTTAACGAAACGAGTTTCTACATGCTCGTATCGATATTCTCGTTATATAAATGACCTCAAACTTAAATTTTACATAATATATTTTTATTTGTAATTTTCTAAATATTATTTAGTTGGAAAATATATTTTTGTGGCTTTAAAATTTTTTTTCTAAAAATTTATCGAGTAAAATTTAAGTTTGACGTCATTTGTGTTGGGAACGAGATAACTATAAAGGGGGGGGGTGAATATAGCCAACACTTGCAACTTGAATTCTAATCAAGGTTTCTGCACTTAAACTATCAGCGGCACATCGGAAGAAACAAAGCAATAGCAGACAATGTAGAAAACAGAAACGGAGATGAAGAACTAACAACAGCAGCTATCAAGAACGCTAACAAGAGGGTTTACAAGGTTCGGGGATAACTTGCCCCTACTCCTTGGCGTGCCCTTAAGGTGGGCGATCCCTTGATCGTCGGCAGATCAAGCCCCGGTGATCACCGGATATAAAGCAACCTCCTTCTCGGTGGAGAAACCTCTCCACAGCGTTTCAATCAAATATAAATGTTTAAGCTCAATGAAACTACAAGAAAGATCTTACTCAAAACCCTCGGCAAGGACAAGAACACAGCAAGCTTCCTTGAGCTCCACCCAGTGGCGATCTCACGCGAGAACCCTTCCCCGTGTCTTCCCACTGTCGGACTCCAAGCTTCTTGTTCCCTCCTTCAAGGCTCAAGTAAAAGATGATTGCTTCTCAATCGCTTGCTCAGAATGATGGAAAACTCAAGAACGCAGCAAGCAGGTTGTGGAGAACTCAGAGCACGGCAAGAACACAGTTCACAAGACTTGCTTCCACGAAGCCAACTGTCGCTTCTTTTGTTCCTCCACACAGCACCAGGTGACGACATCTCTGTAGCTCCCAGCTACTCGTCTGCCAATGCCAGCCTCCACTGAGCTACCTCTGGACTCACTGAGCTCCCTCAGTAACGCTCCAGTCTTCAGCCCGGCCGTTGCAACCTGAGATGGGAAAACGGACAAACCTGCTCCAAGGAAAGCCACTGTTGACCTCTCCTTGAGTGTTTGAATCCTCCCCTGTCACCTGCACCTTAATCAGTCTGTTAGAGCATCAAATCAACCAGTAAATCATGTATCAGAGCCATACATCAGCAAATCAGATACGATCAGACGCTCTGACCATGTCTGACAGTGAAATTTGAATTAAAGTGATCGGTCACCAGACCGATCCAGGGTGTGTGAATCGGTCACCAGATCGATCCACTTCCTCGCCGGGATTCCCAGCTCTCGCAGCTATACACACCTGATCGGTCACCAGACCGATCAGGGTGAAGCCTGATCGGTCATCAGACCGATCAGAGTGAGTCCTGATCGGTCACCCAGTCCGATCAGGGCATATGAACAGTAGTTTTTTAATTAGATCCAAGATCCCTGGATCGGTCACTGGATCCACTGGATCGATCCAAGACTTTGATTAGCAAGGGAACTC
Organism: Boesenbergia rotunda; assembly: GCA_024364735.1. Taxonomy (NCBI): domain Eukaryota; kingdom Viridiplantae; phylum Streptophyta; class Magnoliopsida; order Zingiberales; family Zingiberaceae; genus Boesenbergia; species Boesenbergia rotunda. Next base: position 502,416 of record JAGFNQ010000548.1, on the reverse strand, counting down.
ACTCACCGTTTGCTCCCTGATCGGTCATCAGACCGATCAGGAGCAAGACAGCAAGGAAGCAGCCTGCTCCCTGATCGATCACCGGTCCGATCAGGAGCCACACAGTAGATTCCCAATCTCACTGCGCGCTCCCTGATCGGTCACCAGTCCGATCAGACATAGCTGGATCGGTCACCAGACCGATCCACTAAGGAGCAGCTTGCCAATGTCCCTGATCGGTCACCAGACCGATCCAGTGACTTAACCCTAGCCTTCCAAGTTAGGAATTCATCCACCTTAGGCCTCCAAGCTAAGGATTTTTCCATCTAACTCTCCAAGTTGGGAATTTGCACCTAACCCTCCAAGTTAGGACTTTTCACCTAGCCCTCCAAGCTAGGACTTTTCACCCAACTCTTCCGAGTTAGAACATCATCTAGCCTAGCTCTCCAAGCTAGGCACCTGACCCTCCAAGCCAGGACTTTTTCACCTAATTCTCCAGGATAGGAATTTGCACCTAACCCTCCAAGTTAGGAGTTTTCACCTAGCCCTCAAAGCTAGAACTTTTCACCTAGCCCTCCAAGCTAGGACTTTTCACCCAACCCTTCCGAATTAGGACTTTTCCAACACCTAGCCCTCCAAGCTAGGATTTTCCACACCTAACCTCCCAGGTTAGGATTTTCCAACACATGCCTGATCCTCGATCAGGACTTGATCATAATCATCATAATCATCACACCTAACCTCCCAGGTTAGGATTTTCCATATCATGCCTAATCCTCGATCAGGACTTAATCATAATCATCCTCCTAAACTAAAATCGTTGTCAACACCAAAACAACAATTAGGGTTAGACTGCATCAACAATCTCCCCCTTTTTGTTGTTTGACAACCCGATTTTATGTTTAGGGATTCTCAATCAATATTCCAACTTTAGAATCATAGGGTAATCCAGATCCTCCCCTACAACATAATCATGCTAAACTTAACCAATCCACACTCTCCCCCTTTGTCGAACACCGAAAAGGGATCTAGAGGGGCTGATAAGTCGTTACAACACTCCCCCTAAACCCTAGGGGTATCTCAAAACATCATTTTGATCAATAATTGATAATCATATGACTACATATGGCAACATGATATAGGCATGGCAACACAAGCATATGTATCATAAGAGCATGAAGTATCAACTCACAACGCATGCCATAATATTCATAAGTATCAAATAGACATGGCAATATAAACATGAATATGGCAACCAAACAATCATAACATGCACATCAACATGGCATCAGCAATAAATAGATAAGCATGGCAGGTAAAAATAGATAAATCAAAGCATGAAAACATCCGAACAAGTAGCAAAATGTGTGTGACTCGAGGTCACAACAACAAAGTCAGAGGGCATACAGCCCAAAAGTAACATAGTCAAATACACGGATCATGATAACACAGCAAATATCCGAGCTCAAGTGTCAGTGGGGGGGTCGTCATCGCGCATAAGATCATCCATCGTGGCATCATCAGCAACCCCTGATCATGGTGCAGCACTGAGGGACGATGTCCCTTCTGGAAAAGTGTGTCGACGCCACTCCTCATACCACGTGCGCTGAAGGGTGCAAGACTCCGTGACTACAGACTCAACCGTGGTCAGTCGACGATCAAAGAGACGGAAGTCCGACTGAGCCTCCTCACGCCAGGTCTCCCTTAATTGTAAGTCCTCCTGCAGAGTCCTGTCGAGCTCTGAAATCTGCCATCGGAGATCCGGATCCGGCTCGACATAGTCATCGTCATCAACAGGAGCGGCCGGCGCCTGACCCTGTGGACCTCCCCGTGGTAACTCCCCGAGAACCCTACCATCTTTCCAGATCAACATCTGATCGGGCCCCCGAACAATGATGCCAGACTTGGCGAAAGCACGCTGGCCAAGTCTGCAATCCTGTCGTATCATAGGCATCGTCTGACCCTTGGTAACATCAACACCTACTGACATGAGCCAGTCGGTGATGACGTGACCAAAAGGCATATAGACAGTGCGGCGGCTGGACTCCTCACGATAAGACAAAATGGACTGGAAGATGCTCTCCATAATATCAAAATCCGAACGGCTGTGCATGCCGTAGAGCATCAAACAGTGGTAGGGTCGGATCTTAGCTAAGGGTTTTGAGGTGATTGGAAGGATACAATTTGTGATGATCTTGAATAGTATATAGCTAGTGGGAGACAGACGCAGCGCATCAAAGGTAGGAAAGTCAGAGCCAAGCTCATCAAGACCGTCGGGACGCGGATAACCAAAGAAATACTGATGGATGGAATCAGGGGTAACGTCTGCAAAGGGTGCTAGCAGGGGATCAGGAAGGTTAGGATAGAGCGAATAAAGATTCGGTGATCGTCGACCACCCAAGTACTCAGCCAAAATCTCATATGAAAAATCAAGGTTCATCTTCCCGACACGAGTAGTGAACTCGAATCCCCCTTTAGGACCTTGTTGTAGGTTGTTGTAAAATTCAGATACAAGGTCGACATTTATAGTTCTCTCCAAAGTAAGAAGAAACCCCAGATTGTAATAAGTAACAATCGCCATAACAGAAGGGCAGAACTCCGTTAAGAAAGGAACATCAATGGATCTGCAGGGTAAAAGTTTGAATGTCCTAGCTTGAAAGGCCTGCTCACAGGCCGCATTTGGGAACCTGGAGCTAGAAGAAGGCTGTGGCCTTCTGGAAGGGGCAGAGGAGGAAGGAGCCTTTCCCCTTGAACTCCCTTCGGCTACCTCCTTTCCCTTAGAAAGCACAAGAAAGCAAGAATTGATCATAGATAAGACCCAATTATAAGATATAAAATTTTGGTCATAAGATTAGAAAGAGGGTCACGGCAAAGGAAAAAAAAATCAAGACATCACAGCAAGAACAAAAACACAAACATGGTTAGCTTCACAAACATATATTATAGATTGATATGAATGGAAAACCAAAGCAAGAACTTTGGTGCCATCGTTGTCGTTTTTGGAAGTTGAGAGAAAGAAACCGTGCACAGGAAAGTGTTCTCGGCGCAAAAGATGGTTGCAAAACTTTCTGTGAGAAAGAGATGAGCACAGATCTCACGCTCACGCAAGGAAGGAGAGCACGCAGAAGGATCTTCTCGCACAAGCAGGTCGCGCAGATGAGGGTCGGCGCTAGGTTTTGGCGCTGAAGAAGGTTTTGCGAAGTTAATCGGTTGGTGGATCGGTCCACCAACCAAAATTTAATGCGGTTGATCGGATCACCGTTCGATCTGATCGCGTCCAGACCGTTCAGGAGACGGCCTGATCGGACTGACAGGGTCCTGATCGGTCGGATGACCGATCAGACGTACTCCTGATCGGTCGGGTGACCGATCAGGTTTTGATCAGTAGAGTCCGGAAAGAAAACTCTGAGCTCCCTGATCTGTCTGTGGACGGATCCCTACAGGTTGCCAGATCGGTCGGGAGACCGATCCAGGCTAGCTTAGAACACATAGTCAGATTTCGAGAGATCACGGCTCGCCTTGCAGATCGGTCTGTGGACCGAACACCATAGGAAGGGGTCAGATCGATCCAGGGACCGATTAGCCCGATTCCTGATCGGTCCGGTGACCGATCAGGATTCCTGATACGAACTGAAATGTTCAGTTTCAGAACTTCTGAAATTTTCAAAAGGAATCTGATGAACTTTGTCGAACTTAGACATGATTTTCTGACTAAAATTGATCCCTGAACACGAATCAAAAATCCTTATAGGTTCAACAAACACTTTGACCCATCTTAATGGAGTCAAACCCAACCATCAATCAATCAAGCAAATTCAAACAGGTTTTTACTCCAACTTCATGTTTCCAATCAAGTTGCCTTGATTGGAATGTCCAAGTATGATCATGGAGCCATATACACATGTTATGCAATGGTTTTCCCCATACTTGGTCACCACCGTGATTATTATCTCGTCAACTTAATTCCTCAAGTGATGTATTGACATTTTGAGAAATCGAGTTGAACCTAACATCTCACCCCATATCTAGCAAACAAAAACATTTTGGTAAACCTTATAGTTTGTGTGAGATGTTCCCAAAGTTACCCAATTGTTCCCTAACAATTTGAAATAATCATGAAGGGTTTTGAATACAATTTGAGGATCATGAAGCGCGACACATTCCCAATTCCCGTCTTAGGAAACTAAATTCACTCTCGGGAAGTGGTTTAGTGAAAATGTCAGCTAGGTTTGACTTTGACTCTACATGTGAGAGTATGATGTTCCCCCTAGCTACATGATCTCTAATGAAGTGGTGTCTTACCTCAATATGTTTTGTCCTAGAATGATGGACCGGATTCTTGGTTAAGTTAATTGTGCTAATGTTATCACATAACACTTGCACACCCTTGTAACTCAATCCATAGTCCTCTAAGGTGTGGATCATCCACAACAATTGTGATATACTCTCTCCCATGGCGATATACTCTGCCTCGGTAGTGGAAAGAGCAACACAATGTTGCTTCCGACTCGACCAACTTACTAGAGACGATCCTAAGAATTGGCAGCCCCCACTAGTGCTTTTTCGGTCCAACTTACATCCAGCGTAGTCGGAATCCGTATAGCCCATCAAATCAAAAGATTCGGTACGGGGATACCAAAGACCTACACCAATTGTGCCTTTTAGATATCTCAAAATTCACTTAACAGCAATTAGGTGAGATTCCTTGGCACACACTTGATACCTAGCGCACATACCTACAGTAAATAGTATATCTGGTTGACTAGCTGTGAGGTATAGCAAACTACCTATCATGCTTCGATATTGAGTTAGATCAACGGGTTTACCACTCTCATCATTGTCTAATCTTGTGTTTGTAGCCATGGGAGTGGTTACCTCTTTCGAATCACTCATATTGAATTTTCGAAGCATTTCGTGTGTGTACTTTGATTGGTGCACATGGATACCATCGCGAGTTTGCTTGATTTCTAGTCCAAGAAAGAAAGTCAACTCTCCCACTAGACTCATCTCGAACTCACTCTCCATGTGTCCAATGAATTCATGTAAATAGCCCTTGTTATTGGAGCCACAAATTATGTCATCGACATATACTTGGGCTACAAATATATTGTCTTCGTAGAAATAGTGTAGGGTCTATTTGACCTCTAACAAAGCCTTTCTCAATCAAGAATGTTGACAACCGCTCATACCAAGCCCGGGGTGCTTGTTTAAGGCCATAGAGTGTCTTTTTGAGCTTGAACACGTGGTTTGGATATTCGGTACTCTCAAACCCCGGAGGTTGTTCGACATAGACCTCTTCCTTAATTAAACCATTTAGGAAGGCTGATTTAACGTCCATTTGGTATAGCTTAAAACCACGATGTGCTGCAAATGCAAGCATCAATCGGATGGACTCTAATCGTGCCACAGGAGCATAAGTCTCATCATAATCAAGACCTTCAACTTGACTATAGCCCTTGGCTACCAAGCGTGCCTTGTTTCTAATGATTTCTCCCTTGTGGTTCAATTTGTTCTTGAAGACCCATTTGGTTCCAATAATGGTGGTCTTCTTAGGTCTAGGGACTAGGTCCCAAACTTGACTTCTCTCGAATTGACCTAGTTCATCTTGCATTGCGATAATCCAATCGGGATCATTTAATGCTTCATCAATTTTCCTAGGTTCAATTTCGGAAATGAGAGCAACTTCATTAGCCTCATTCCGGAAGAATGATCTAGTCCTAACCCCTTGATGGATGTCTCCAACGATTTGGTCTTGGGGATGGCTAGAGGCTAATCTCGTTTGTCTAGGAGTTGGTGGTGCTTCTTGAATGGGTTCACCAGACACAATTTCAGCCTCAGGATCCGGCTGATCAATGGATTGTCTAGGTTCACCGTCATCAGACTCATCACCATCAACAACAATTGGAGATTTATTCAAACTTAGTCTCTTAAGTTCGAGTTGAACTCCTTCTACATTTTCTGATTGGTCACTTAATTTCGGATCTCTTCAAAGACTACATCAGAGGACTCTTCAACTAATCTAGTTTTCTTGTTGTAGACTCGATAAGCTTTACTAACGAGGGAGTACCCGACTAGTATCCCTTCATCAGCCTTTGTGTGAACTTTCCAAGGTGGTCCTTGGTGTTTAGGATGAACACCTTACAACCAAACACCCTAAGGTGTTTAACCGTAGGTGGTTTTCCAAACCAAAGTTCATGGGGAGTCTTTCCTAAAAACCTATGGATGAGGACTCGATTTTGCACATAGCAAGCTGTATTTACAGCTTCAGCCCATAAGTAACTCGGGAGTGAGTACTCATTGAGCATGCTTCGTGCAGCCTCTTGTAAGACACGATTCTTCCTCTCTACAACACCATTTTGTTGTGGTGTTCTAGGAGTAGAGAACTCATGCTATAACCCTTATCTTGACAAAATTCTAGAAACCTATGGTTTTGAAATTCACCTCCATGATCACTTCTAATTGTCTTAATGGTTGATGATTTTTCATTTTCAACTCTTCTACAAAAAGAAATGAAAACATCTAAGGTTTGGTCCTTATATTTTAAAAAGTAAGTCCATGTGTATCTAGTAAAATCATCAATAATAACAAAGCAATATCTACTTCCATTCAATGATATGATGGTACTACAATCAAATAGATCATGTGAAGTAAATCTAATGCATTTGAGGTACTTACAGTGCTTTTACCTTTATGAGCAGATTTTGTTTGCTTACCCATTTGACATGCATCACATAATTTATCTTTTCTATACTTGATGCTCGGTAAGCCTCGAACTAGTCCCTTGTTGGCCAGCTTCCGGATGTTCTTCATGTTCACATGTGCTAGCCTCCGGTGCCAAAGTGTGGACTCTCCTTCTTTTACATGAAACACTTAGCAAGAGCATTAGTAGCACTTTTAAAAGAAACTTGATAAATATTGTCTACTCTTGCTCCTACTAGTACTGTGTCCAAGGTGTCATTTTGTCTAACTAGACACTGACTTGGTTGGAAGTCAATTGTGTAACCCGTGTCACACAATTGACTGACACTTAGGAGATTGAACTTCATCCCCTTGACTAGAAGGAATTTGAGATTCTAAGACATTCGGATATTTGAATGTCTCCTATTCCTATGACCTTAAGGCTACCATTGTTACCAAATGATACATTACCTCTACTCTTCTTGTGAAATGTGGTGAACAATGATCTATCCCCGGTCATGTGTTTGGAGCATCCACTATCAACGAACCAAGTTGATAGATGCTCCCCTCAATCATAACCTACAAATCGAAAAATAGAAGTTTAGTACCCAAACCTTGGGACCTAAAGTGTCAACTAAGCATGACTTAGGCACCCATGCCTTGACAACTTTCTTTTGAGTTTTGGGTGTCCTAGATTGTCTTATGTCAGTCCTAGACATGAGAGACACAAATGAGGGTTCTTTAGGGCGGTAACCAATACCGACCCTATTGTAAACCGCTCTTTGGGCATTAAGAATCATATCTAGGGTCTTAGAGCTATTTGAGAATTTCCCAAGAATATTCTTGAGCTTCCCAACTTCACTCTTCAAAGATTGGTTTTCCTCTACTAACAAGTTATCATGCAAATCATTGATTTCCTCAACCTTAGAGGATTTCAATCTGACAATCTCATGCTTCAACAATTTAATTTCATCTTCTAGTAATTCAACATGCAAGTCATCAATGTTATCATCCCTAGAAGCTTTCAATTGACCAATCTCTAATTGCAATGCTTTAACTTTATTTTTGGATTTCTTAAGCATACTAGTTAAACATGCAATTGCTCTATAACATTTCAAGCTCGGGAGTTACCTCTTCATCATCCGAAGATGATGAAGCCGTGTTTGCGGAGCTTGAAGATTCATCACTGCTCTCCTCTCCAAGAGCATGAGAGCCACTTGCCTTGTGCTCTTCTCCTCCTTTTCTTCATCGGATGAGCTAGAGGATGACTCATCCCAAGAGGCCTTCAATGCCTTCTTCTTCTTCTTGGATTTCTCTTCTTTTCTTTTGGATTTTTCCTCCTTCTTCTTAAGCTTCGGACACTCATTCTTGAAGTGTCCTTTCCTCCACACTCAAAACAGGATGCATTATTCTTATCAAGTTTGGATTCACTAGCGTTACCTCTACTTTTGAACCGTCGATCCCTTCGCATCATCCTCCTCACAAAGTTTGTCATCTCAGATGAAGAGGAGCCACTGCCATCTTCCTCAGAATTTGACTCGGATTCGGAAGAGGATGAAGATGATGAAAGTTCCTTTTCCTTCTTCTTCTCCTTCTTCTTCTTGTTGGTCCGGTCCCCTGCAACTAAGGCAATCCCCTTCTCCTTGGGGCCTTTGTTAGCCATTTCATGCAATTCCATCTCACAAAATAAATCATCTAATTTCACAATAGATAAATCCTTAGATACTTTGTAGGCATCCACCATGGATGACCACAAAGCATTCCTTGGAAATGCTTTCAAGACATACCTCACAAGGTCGCGGTTCTCGACCTTTTCATCAATTGAATGAAGCCCATTAAGGACTTCCTTGAAACGACTATGGAGCTCGCTTACCGACTCGTTCTCCTTCATGGTGAGATTTTGAAGTTGATTGAGGAACAAGTCCCTCTTTGCAATCCTAGAGTCTCGGGTGCCCTCATGAAGCTCAATGAGTTTGTTCCACAAGTCCTTTGCACTTGTGAAAGGACCAACCTTGATGAGTTGGTCTTTGTTCATGCCACATTGTAGAGTGACAACCGCCTTCGCGTCGGCTTCACTCTTCCTTGTTTGTTCGGTAGTCCACCTCCATGACTCAAGTTCTTTACCTTCGTCATCCTTAGGAGGGATGAATCCCTCCTTCACTGCGAACCAAGTATGGATGTCCATCTTCAAGTAGTACTCCATTTTTGATCTCCAGTATTGTAAGTCGGCGCCATCAAAGAATGGAGGTCGGGTGGTGAAGAAGCCTTCTCTCAATGCCATCTTGTTGAGAACTCTCGGTTGTTAAGTCGTAAACAGAGCACCTTGCTCTGATACCACTTGTTGGGAACGAGATGGCTATAGAGGGGGGGGGGGTGAATATAGCCAACACTTGCAACTTGAATTCTAATCAAGGTTTCTGCACTTAAACTATCAGCGGCACAGCGGAAGAAACAAAGCAATAGCAGACAATGTAGAAAACAGAAACAGAGATGAAGAACTAACAACAGCAGCTATCAAGAACGCTAACAAGAGGGTTTACAAGGTTTGGGGATAACTTGCCCCTACTCCTTGGCGTGCCCTTAAGGTGGGCGATCCCTTGATCGTCGGCAGATCAAGCCCCGGTGATCACCGGATATAAAGCAACCTCCTTCTCGGTGGAGAAACCTCTCCACAGCGTTTCAATCAAATATAAATGTTTAAGCTCAATGAAACTACAAGAAAGATCTTACTCAAAACCCTCGGCAAGGACAAGAACACAGCAAGCTTCCTTGAGCTCCACCCAGTGGCGATCTCACGCGAGAACCCTTCCCCGTGTCTTCCCACTGTCGGACTCCAAGCTTCTTGTTCCCTCCTTCAAGGCTCAAGTAAAAGATGATTGCTTCTCAATCGCTTGCTCAGAATGATGGAAAACTCAAGAACGCAGCAAGCAGGTTGTGGAGAACTCAGAGCACGGCAAGAACACAGTTCGCAAGACTTGCTTCCACGAAGCCAACTGCCGCTTCTTTTGTTCCTCCACACAGCATCAGGTGACGACATCTCTGTAGCTCCCAGCTACTCGTCTGCCAACGCCAGCCTCCACTGAGCTACCTCTGGACTCACTGAGCTCCCTCAGTAACGCTCCAGTCTCCGCTCCAGTCTTCAGCCCGGGCGTTGCAACCTGAGATGGGAAAACGGACAAACCTGCTCCAAGGAAAGCCACCGTTGACCTCTCCTTGAGTGTTTGAATCCTCCCCTGTCACCTGCACCTTAATCAGTCTGTTAGAGCAGCAAATCAACCAGAAAATCATGTATCAGAGCCATACATCAGCAAATCAGATACGATCAGATGCTCTGACCATGTCTGACAGTGAAATTTGAATTAAAGTGATCGGTCACCAGACCGATCCAGGGTGTGTGGATCGGTCACCAGATCGATCCACTTCTTCGCTGGGATTCCCAGCTCTCGCGGCTATACACACCTGATCGGTCACCAGACCGATCAGGGTGAAGCCTGATCGGTCATCAGACCGATCAGAGTGAGTCCTGATCGGTCACCCAGTCCGATCAGGGCATATGAACAGTAGTTTTTTAATCAGATCCAAGATCCCTGGATCGGTCACTGGATCCACTGGATCGATCCAAGACTTTGATTAGCAAGGGAACTCACTCACCGTTTGCTCCCTAATCGGTCACCAGATCGATCAGGAGCAAGACAGCAAGGAAGCAGCCTGCTCCCTGATCGATCACCGGTCCGATCAGGAGCCACACAGTAGATTCCCAATCTCACTGCGCGCTCCCTGATCGGTCACCAGTCCGATCAGACATAGCTGGATCGGTCACCAGACCGATCCACTAAGGAGCAGCTTGCTAATGTCCCTGATCGGTCACCAGACCGATCCAGTGACTCAACCCTAGCCTTCCAAGCTAGGAATTCATCCACCTTAGCCCTCCAAGCTAAGGATTTTTCCATCTAACTCTCCAAGTTGGGAATTTGCACCTAACCCTCCAAGTTAGGACTTTTCACCTAGCCCTCCAAGCTAGGACTTTTCACCCAACTCTTCCGAGTTAGAACATCATCCAGCCTAGCCCTCCAAGCTAGGCACCTGACCCTCCAAGCCAGGACTTTTTCACCTAATTCTCCAGGATGGGACTTTTCACCTAGCCCTCCAAGCTAGGACTTTTCACCTAGCCCTCCAAGCTAGGACTTTTCATCCAACCCTTCCGAATTAGGACTTTTCCAACACCTAGCCCTCCAAGCTAGGATTTTCCACACCTAACCTCCCAGGTTAGGATTCTCCAACACATGCCTGATCCTCGATCAGGACTTGATCATAATCATCATAATCATCACACCTAACCTCCCAGGTTAGGATTTTCCATATCATGCCTAATCCTCGATCAGGACTTAATCACAATCATCATAATCATCCTCCTAAACTAAAATCGTTGTCAACACCAAAACAACAATCAGGGCCAGACTGCATCAACAGTAATAGGGTTTTTGTAGCTCCTGGTCGGGCATCCGCAGCACCATGACCAGACCTACTCACCTCGGGCATCTGTAATACCGTGAGGTATTAGGGTTTTAGCAGCTCCTGGTCGGGCATCCGCAACACAACAACCAGACCTACTCACCTTGGGCATCCGTAATACCGCGAGGTAGCAGGGTTTTTTAGGCAAGTACTCTGGATCTTTTAAGAGATATTTCGTTTGCTTCTTTGATTACCGAAACTGCAAAGCAGTGCCAACAAGAATACAAATACATTTGGACATCTCAAAATCTCACTGAGTGCGATATGGTTGGAGATGATTGGCATGTCATGGTCTCTCCAGCCTCTTTCCCTTGTCATCCTCTAGATAGTAGCTACCTCCGGTGAGCTTTCTGGCGACGATGTAGAGTCCACCCCACTGCGACTCTAGTTTCCTAGGGTTGCTGACCGACTTGATCCTCTTCCAGTCTTTGTCTCCGACTTCAAAGCTATGGGTAATCACACGGCGATTGTACGCTTGTTGCATACGCTGCCTGTAGGCTAGTAACCAAGCAGCTGCTTTGTCTCGTACCTCTGCCACCAGGTCCAGGTCGATCAGCCTTTCTCGATCATTGTCCTCTTTATTATAATGCTTCCGCCAAACGGACTCCTCTCCTACTTTCACTGGGATCATGACCTCAACTCCATACACAAGCTGGAAAGGACTCTGACCTGTTCTTTCTTTTGGAGTGGTGCGGTAGGACCATAGAATACTGGGGAGCTCTTCGACCCAGCTATCTCCGACGTGATCCAACTTTATCTTGAGTCCTCTAATGATCTCCCGGTTAACGACCTTGGCTTGGCCATTATCTTGGGGGTATGCGACTGAAGTGAAGGCTTGTCGAATACCCAACCCTTCGCACCATTCTTTGAGTTTGCGTCCTGCAAACTATCTGCCATTATCCGACACCAATTTGTGAGGGATACCGTACCTACAGACGATGTCCTTCCACAGGATCTTCATAACTGCGGACTCCGTGATGTGTGCCAGAGGCTCAGCTTCCATCCATTTGAAAAAATAGTCCACCAGAACCAACAATAACTTCTTTTGTTAAGGCCCGATTGGAAATGGACCCACAATGCCCATTCCCCACTGATCAAATGGGCAGGAGACTGTGGAGACTCGCAGTAGCTCAGTCGGGCGGTGAGTGATATGTGTTGGATAGAGAATAACGATAGAGGGGGGGTGAATATCGTAAAGCGTTTTCAGATTCGTAAAGAGAATGCACAGTGGAAAAATTAACGCGAAAAACCAAACGCGAACACAGGGATTTACTTGGTTCGGAGTCGCGGTCGGCTCCTACTCCAAGGCCCACGGTCGTTGACCGTTTACTGTGGACAATTCTATATGTGCGCAAAAAAGTTTACAGACAGATATTACAATTCTGGTACAGTAAACTTAAAATGACAGCTCTTCGTTACCGACGTCCGGTGTGGAATGTATCTCGGAGCAGAGGGACGTCGTCAGCACTTGTATCTCGAGTTGGGAGGTTTCCGGAGCAGAGCGCTTGAGTAGAAGAGCGTATTGGCATTGGAAGCAGTTCTGTTCGAAGCCTTGGGGTCGAGGGGCTTTTTATAGTCTCCAGGGGCGCCCTGAACGTTGGGGGCGCCCCCACGTGTCAGTCGATCCGGACAAGTCTCGGTCAGCCGTTATCCCTCCAGGATCGGGCTGAGGTTTGACCGGGGGTGCCCGGAACGTAGGGGCGCCTGGGTTGACTCGTTCCACTGGCTTCTCAACTGGATAAGTTTTATCCGCTTCGTTGGCTTGAGCCCGGGGCGCCCGAGGCATCCGAGGAGCCCGGGAGCACGGGGGCGCCCCCCAGTGAGCTTCCGAAGCGTTTTCTTGCTTAACTTGTTTTGCCTTGACCTTGAGGGCTCCTTGCCTAGCTGTTTGCCCCTCTCCTTTGGGGTGTTCTGAGCTGTAGAAACACATTCCTTCGGTCCTGCATCTAAGGTTAGTCCAAAACAACACAAAGTAATAAAATATTAGGTTTACACAGCCTTAGCTGTCTTGGTTCTGACTTTGGGTCTCCAAAATGGAGCCCTAGGTCGAACCGACGCTTACTGTTCCCTCGACGGGGAACGCGTCCTCACCTACTCGTCTCAGGAGAATTTACCTGTTGCCAACCGGCTCCTCTGGTTGGACTTTTGCCCAGCAGTCCTTCACCAGGTGCCCAGCAATCCTTTGCCAGGTCTTCGTTTCCAAGCAGTCCTTCGCCTAGTGCCTAGCAGTCCTTCGCTAGGTCTTCGACTCCTAGCAGCCCTTCGCTAGGTGCCTAGCAGTCCTTCGCTAGGTCTTCGACTCCTAGCAGCCCTTCGCTAGGTGTCCATCAGTCCTTCGTTAGGTCTTAGGGTTCTGATGCCTAGCAGTCCTTCACTAGGTGTCTAGCAGTCCTTCGCTAGGACTTCAATCTGCACACTCAAATAGCTTGTCAGATAAACATAACACCTTAACTTTTGATCCCTTTTGCCATTATCAAAACACAGGTTCGACTTAGGTGTTGTCTGCACCAACAATCTCTCACTTTTTGATTTATAGCAACCCGGTTCAAAAAGTTAAGTTAATCAAGAACAAGTGATGAAAAAAGTTTAGTTTCCTCCCCCTAGAAGGAATCTCCCCTAGGTTTTTTAAAGTTTCGTAGGGTTTGAAAAAATTTCTAAGTCAAAAAATGATGGAATTAATTTTTCAAAACTTAGAGGATTTTTCAAAAAAAAAATACCTTTTGATTGGGCACTTTTGAAAAAAAATTTATACTTAAAAATTTAGAAAAATAACTTAGTGGAAAAGATTTCTAAAACATCTTTTAAGTTCTTGGAAGCACTTTTAAAAGTCTTCAATCTTTTTAGTGCTTTTAGAGACTTAGGAATTTTTCTAGAGAAGTTTAGAAGTAAGTACATAGCTTAAGTTTAAGTACTTAGAAAATGCTTTTGAAAAAACTGCTTGGGTCAAGTACTTAGTGTTGGAAACCGGATGGTTAGAGAGGGGGGGGGGGTGAATATAGCCACTCACTTTGACCTCTGGCACTTATTAAGTTTCTGCACTTAGCTTTGTTAGTAGCACAGTGGAAGTATGAAAACAGAAAATGCAGAAACAGAAAATGAAGGGAAACAACTACAACTACCAAGATCGCTAACAAGAAGGATTTACAAGGTTCGGGGATAACTTGCCCCTACTCCTTGGCGTGCCCTTAAGGTGGGCGATCCCTTGATCGTCGGCAGATCAAGCCCCGGTTATCACCGGATAGAAAGCAACCTCCTTCTCGGTGGAGAAACCTCTCCACAGTGTTTCAATCACAGATAAAGTTTAAGCACAAAGAAACAACAAGAAGGATCTTACTCAAACACTTAGCAAGGATAAAAACACAGCAAGCTTTCCTGAGCTCCACCCAGTGGCGATCTCACGCAAGAACCCTTCTTCGTGTCTTCCTATTGTCGGACTCCAAGCTTCTTGTTCTCTCCTTCAAGCGCTCAAGTAATGGATGATTGCTTCTCGATCGCTTGCACAAAGTGATGAAAACTTCAAGAACACATCAAGCAAGTTGTGGAGAACACAAGGCGCAACAAGAACTCTGTATTCGAAAACTCTGCCTCTAACGAAGCCTTCCTCTGCCCTTTTGTTTCTCCACTCAACATCAGGTGATAACATCCCATGCAGCCTCCAGCTACCTCACTGCCAACGCCAGCTACCACTGAGCCCTCTCTGGACTTCCTGAGATCCCCTCAGCCAAGCCCCAGTCGGCAACCCAGTCTACAGTCCCAGTCGTTGCAGCCTGAAATGGAGAATCGAACAAACCTGCTCCAAGGAAAGCCTCCATTGACTTCTCCTTGAGTGTTTGAATCCTCCCCTGTCACCTGCAGCTTAATCAGAGTGTTAGAGCAGCGTATCACACAGTAAATCAAGTATCAGATGTAAGTAGCAGCGAATCGGATATGTTCAGACGCTATCAGAGCGTCTGACAGTGCATTTGAATTAAAGTGATCGGTCACCGGACCGATCAGAGCGACTCCTGATCTGTCACCAGACCGATCAGGCTGGGTGCAGACCGATCAGGCTCCATCCTGATCGGTCCCCAACGCTCAATTAGAAATCGCGATTTCTTTGGGACTCTCCTGGATCGATCACGAGACCGATCCCAGGTTGTGGATCGATCACCCGTCCGATCCACCCCTTTGTTGGGCGATTTTTGAGCTTCGCAGTCCAGACCTCCTAATCGATCACCAGACCGATCAGGAAGCCTCCTGATCGGTCACCAGACCAATCAGATCATAACCAGACCGATCAGGCTCCGTCCTGATCGATCATAGTGAGGAACTTGCGACGCCGGATCGTTCTCCAGAACGATCTGCACAGTGATCCTGATCGGTCACCGGACCGATCAAGAGCATATCAGCAAGGGAACTCAACCTCACTGTTCGCTCCCTGATCGGTCACCAGACCGATCAAGAGCCAAGCAGTGGGTGAAACACACACTCCCTGATCGGTCACCAGATCGATCAGGAGCAGTACAGTAGGTTCCCAACCTCACTGTATGCTCCCTGATCGGTCACCAGACCGATCAATCATTGCTGGATCGGTCACCAGACCGATCCACGATGGAGCAGCGTGCCAGATTCCCTGATCGATCACCAGACCGATCCAGGGACTCAAACTTAGCCCTCCAAGCTAAGTTTTCATCCACCTTAGCCCTCCAAGCTAAGGATTTTTCACCTAACTCTCCAAGTTGAGAATTTACACTTAACCCTCCAAGTTAGGACTTTTCGCCTAGCCCTCCAAGCTAGGACTTTTCACCCAACCCTTCCAAATTAGGACCTTTTCAAACCTAGCCCTCCAAGCTAGGACTTGACTCTCCAAGCCAGGACTTTTTCACCTAATTCTCCAAGATGAGAATTTGCACCTAACCCTCCAAGTTAGGACTTTTCACCTAGCCCTCCAAGCTAGGACTTTTCACCCACCTCTTCCGAATTAGGACCTTTCACACACCTAGCCCTCCAAGCTAGGATTTTCAATACCTAACCCTCCAGGTTAGGATTTTCGCAACACCTAGCCCTCCAAGCTAGGATTTTCCATACCATGCCTGATCCCCGATCAGGACTTAATCATAATCAATAATTATCCACCTAAACTAAAATCGGTGTCAACACCAAAATAACAATCAGGGCCAGACTGCATCAATACTTAGAATTAATTTTGAAAACAATTTGGATCAAGTATTTTTCGAACAGTTTTGAGAAAAAAATAGATTAAAACTAGATTAAGTACTTTGAAAATAGTTTTGAAAAAAAAACTAGATTAAGTAGTTTGAAAATAGTTTTGAAAGACTTGGCTTAAGTACTTTTTGAAGAAAGGATTTGAAAAAAAACTAGATTAAGTACTTTGAAAACAGTTTTGAAAGACTTAGCTTAAGTACTTTTTGAAGAAAGGATAAATTTTTGAAAGTTTAGAATTTTGAAAAATTTAAAGCATCTCTCCTTTCCTATCTCTCCCCCTTTGCCATATATCAAAAACAAAGAAATATAGCAAAAGAAATAAACTGCATAACGATATAACAGAACAATGTGCTGTACTGAACCAAATCAAGATATAAACTGAACCAGACTAATTTCAATTGTCTCTTTAGGGTCCTGTCTAACCCAATTAGCTACTTACTAACTGTTATAAACAGTAGTTTTCGCTAGGGTTAGTCAAGTTAAGTGTTATGTTTAAGTTAGATTGTCTAATCTTGACACTTAACCTGATTACTGTTTAAGTTGTATTTAGTACCCCAATTACTGCAGATGCACTGACTTAAAGCATCTTGAATTAAGGCAAAGACCTAAGCATCTCAACCCATTCTAGGTTATCAATCCACAGTATCCTAAGGTGCTTGTGAGATGCTGGCTTTTATATCTATAGGTGCATGCATTTCTAGGGTTAGGGCCTAGGCTAAGTCCATTTGCGAAAAAGCCCTAGTTTTGAAAGGGGTAGTTTTTTTTCAAAAAAACTAAGTCGAAAAAATTATTAAAAAGAAATGCTAAAAAGATTTTCAAATTAATTAAAGGCTGATTTGGAAATCAAGTAAAGCAGTTTTAAAATTATTTTAGAAACTGACTTTTCAAATCAAATAAAGCAGTAAGAAAACCAAAAGTAGAGTAAACCTATTCTACCAAGCATAATCCTAACTGCCTTCTTAGTGAGCTGAACTCAGATTCAGGTAGGGGTTTGGTGAATATGTCGGCTAAGTTAGATTTAGAGTCTACATGCCTAAGGACTATCTCACCTCTGTCTACGTGATCTCTTACAAAGTGGTGTTTGACTTCTATGTGTTTAGTTCTGGAGTGTTGGATTGGATTTTTAGTTAGATTAATTGAGCTTATATTATCAATGAAGACTTGGGTTTGATTGTAGTCAAGCTGGAAGTCCTTAAGAGTGTGCATCATCCATAAGAGTTGTGCTACACACTCTCCTAAAGCAACATACTCAGCTTCAGTTGTGGACAAAGCTACACAGTGTTGCTTTTTGCTGCACCAACTTACTAGACTGTTTCCTAAGAGTTGGCAGCTTCCGCTTGTACTTTTTCTATCTAGCTTACAACCAGCATAGTCAGAGTCTGAATATCCCGATAGATTAAAAGTTGAGGTCCTAGGATACCAAATCCCTACATTTAGGGTGCCCTTAATGTATCTTAATGTTCTTTTTAGGGCCGCTAAGTGCGTTTCCTTAGCACAGGTTTGGTATCTAGCACACATTCCTACAGAAAAAGGATATCAGATCTGCTGGCTGTAAGGTATAGTAGGCTTCCAATCATACTCCAATAAAGTTTAAGGTCTACTGGTTTCCCATCAGGGTCACTATCTATTTTTATATTAGTGGTCATTGGAGTACTTATGCTTTTAGAGTTATCCATTTTAAATTTCTTTATTAATTCCTTAGCATATTTGGATTGATGGACATAGTTTCCATCCCTAGTTTGTTTAATTTGTAACCCTAGAAAGAAATTGAGCTCACCAACTAAGCTCATTTCAAATTCATTTTCCATTATTTTAACAAATTCTTTTAGGAAGTTTGAGTTGGTGGACCTAAAGATTATATCATCAACATAGATTTGAGCAATAATGATTTCTTTTCCTAAGGTTTTAATAAATAGGGATGAATCGATTTGTCCTTGTTTAAATTCTTTAGAAATTAGGTAAGTGGATAAACGTTCATACCATGCCCTAGGTGCTTGTTTTAGTCCATAAAGTGCTTTAGTAAGTTTATAAACATGGTCAGGTCTTTCTAAGTCCTCAAAACCAGGGGGTTGTCCTACATAGACTTCTTCCTTAATGAATCCATTTAGAAAGGCTGACTTTACATCCATTTGATATAGTTTAAATCCTTCATGGGATGCAAAGGCCAATAACATCCTAATAGACTCAAGTCTAGCTACCGGGGCTAGGTTTCGTCATAATCTAACCCTTCTACCTGACTGAATCCATTCGCTACTAAGCGGGCTTTATTTTTGACAATCTCTCCTTGATCATTTAACTTATTCCTAAAAACCCACTTAGTGTCAATGACGGATTTGCCCTCAGGTTTAGGTATTAGTTCCCAGACTTGGTTCCTTTCAAATTGGGCTAATTATTTTTGCATAGCTATGATCCAATTTGGATCAGGTAGGGCTTCCTCTATAGTCTTAGGTTCAAATTTTGAAATTATTGCTATCTGACTAAGGTTTCTATAGGAAGACCTAGTTCTGACTCCTAAAGTTGGATCACCCACAATTTGATCAGTTGGGTGACTAAGTCTGGGTTTCTTGGTTTTTCTTAAACTTGGATCAGCCTCAGGTCCGGCTGGTCGATTTGGTTCAATATTTGATTTAATATCTGGTTTAATGTTTGGTTCAATGTTTGGTTCAACATTTGGTTCAATTGACTCAAAAGTTGGTTCAATAGTTAGTTCATTTAAGAGTTCAATTAAAGGTTCAACAGTTTGTTCATTATCTTCTTGATCAATATTTGATGAAGTTTGATTTGTATTATCAGATTTTGAGTTGATTTCTTCATCAAATATTAGATTTGTTGTTTCTTCAATTTTTTTAGTTTGTTTGTTGTAAACCCTATAGGCTCTACTTGTGGTTGAATATCCTAGGAAGATGCCTGGGGTTGACTTAGACTGGAATTTACCTAGATAGTCCTTGGTGTTTAGGATATGGACTTTGCACCCAAAGACCCTTAGGTAGTGTAGGTTTGGAAGTCTATGGTAGTATAATTCATAGGGTGTTTTGTTGTGTCGCTTGTTAATCAGGACCCTATTTTGAATGTAGCAAGCCGTACTAATTGCTTCTGCCCAATATTGGTTGGCTAGGTTAAATTCATTGAGCATAGCCCTAGCGGCTTTCTGTAGGGTTCTATTTCTCCTTTCGACTATCCCATTTTACTGGGGGGTTCTAGGACACGAAAATTCATGTATATACCCATTTACCTTACAAAATTTCTCGAACCGTTGATTTTCAAATTCTCCCCCGTGGTCACTCCTAAGTCTTTTGATTTTAGTATCGTTTTGATTTTCAATTAACTTACAAAATTCATTAAATAGGTTTAGGGTTTCATCTTTGGTTTTTAGAAACTTAACCCAGGTAAACCTAGAGTAATCATCAACTATTACTAAGCAGTACCGGTTTCCGCTTAGTGACTTAGCTCCATGTGAATCGAATAGGTCAAGGTGCAGGAGCTCAAGTGTGGTTTGAGTTAGATCAGATTGAATTAGTTTGTGATTAGATCTGGTTTGTTTACCTTGATTACATGATTCACATATTAAGTTTTCATGATTTTTAATTTTAGGGATGCCTTTAATTAGGCCAAGTTGGGTGATTTTCGAAATTATTCTCAAATTTGTGTGACCTAATCTCCTATGCCAGAGGTTTGATTGTTCTAACTGAGTTAACATACACTTAGGTACTAGAGGTAGGTTTATAGTGTAAACATTATTTTTCCTATTGCCCTTAAGCATGATTTCTGAATCTTGCAAGTTTCTAATCAGGCAGTTAGAATTGTTAAAGGTAACTACATAACCAGTATCACACAATTGACTTATCTAAGCAAGTTAAATTTAAAATTTTCAACCAAAAGAACTTTCTTAATAACAAAGTCAGATTTAAGTTCAATATTACCTGACACAATCACCTTGAGTGTAGCATTGTTGCCAAATGCTACTGAGCCTAGGTTCTTGAACTTGAGTTTGGTGAATTTCAATTCATCTCCAGTCATGTGTCTAGAGCACCTGCTATCCAACATCCATTGGTCCAAATCTTTATGTTCCTACACATAAAGTGTTTTGTTGATTTGGATCCAATTAGAATTAGGATTAACCTAAATTGATTTTCACAGCCTAGTCTGTCTCACCCAAATCTAGAGTTATCAATCACGTAAGCCTTATAGATTTTTGTGAGACAGGTTTTGATAGTATTATTTTTAAAAAAATCATGATTTATTTTGAAAAAGTCTAATTAATTTTAAAAGCAATTGATTTTGAGTTTATTCTAAAAATAATGTTTAAATCTATAATTAACTGAAAATTTATGTTAGATTCGAATTTGACAAAGAATAATTTGAATTTGAATTTCAAAAATCAGCTTCCAGGTCTTGGCGAGGCACTAGGCATTCTTTGGCCGTAGCCTTATTGGATCATCAACCCTTTCCTTGACAAAGCCTTTTAATGAAATTTCATTCTCAAAACTATTTCTTGAAATATTCTGGTCTAACTAGTTTGGGTCTTGGATCGGTAGCTTCAGCTAGTTTCACCAGTCTAAAGAGACCAAGTAGAGTATACAAGACCTTATTAGAATTGACTTCCCTAACGTACTATCATCTCACCGCCACCCAATACAATGTTGTTCAAATTTCAGTTAAGTTAGTTCAATCCTTAAACTAAACATTCCTAAGTCTAAGCATGGTAAATTACATAAATTAAATAAACAAACAATCATGCATTTTGAAAATAGGATTTGAAATTTATCTAGCTATAAATATTGTTTTTAATTTGGCTCCCCCTGGACTAAAGCCACGATAATGGTTAGGCAAGGTGTGAATCTTGTCCTTGGGGATCCAATACTGATTTGATCCAGTTTGGTTGTTCAGGCATAGTTTGGGTACCCATGCATGAATTTTAGGTCTGGATTGGTTCAGTACACCATAGTAGGATCTTTGTCTAGATTTGGTTCTATAGCCTAGTCCGGATCGATTTAGAACTGACTTTTGTTTTCCAAGGATCATGTCAAGACCCTTGGAACCAGAAGTGAACCGTTCTAAGGTAGCTCTATGATGCTTAACTTGAGTTTTCAAGGAAGTGTTCTCTTGTTCAAGTTTTTCAACTTGAGCAGAGGTTCTTTCTTGAACCTTCTCAGTTAAAGATTTAGAGTCTGCTCTCTCTTTTAGGAGTTTTACTTCCTGTCGGAGAGATTCGACTCGGAGTTTAGCTTTTGCCAAATCTCGAGAAAGATAGGAAATTAACTCATTTAACTGATTTCTTGAAAAACCACTTACAGTTATTTCGCCGTCCTCTGAGAATGTAAGTTTGCCGTTGTCCGACTCCGACTCTGACTCGGTCTCGATTTCTTCTGAGGCGGTTAGTGCGAGCAGGTTCGACTGTGGGACCTCTTCTTCTTCATCGGAGGAGGACTCATCCCACGTTGCTTAGAGTGTTTTCTTTCTTCTTGTCTTCTTGATCTCCTTTAGGTTCGGACACTCCGTCTTGTAGTGACCCTTCTTCTTGCACTCGTAGCAGGTCACGTTTGGTTTGTTCTTGTCATTTGAGAGTTCAGCTGGTTTTTCCTTTCTTCGGCTTGCTTTTCTTCTGTTGGTCTGGTTTTTTAGCTCTTTGTAGTAGTCTCGGGCTAGCCGAACCAGCTTCGGTCGATTTCCCTAGCTGTCTTCTGAGTCTGAGTCTGAATCAGACTCGGGTGCAGGTTGAGGCTTCTTCTTGGTTGTCTTTTCAGCTTTACCTGCAACAAAGGCAATGCCTTTCTCGGCCAGATTGCAGTTAGTCTGCTCATGCAATTCTAATTCAGAAAATAGTTAATCTAACTTAATTTTTGAAAGATCCCTTGAAACTTTGTACGCATCTACCATAGATGCCCACAAAGTGTTTCTTGGGAAAGCGTTAAGTGCATACCTTATTAGGTCACGGTTTTCTACCTTATGACCGATTGTATGCAGTCCGTTCATTAACTCCTGAATTCTGGCGTGGAGCTGGGCTGCTGTTTCGTTGTCATTCATCTTGATCGTGTACAGCTTGTTCAGGAGGAGATCTCTCTTGCTGATTCGAGTATCTGAAGTTCCTTCGTGCAGCTCGATCTGCTTGCCCCACAGCTCCTTGGCACTGTTGAATGGTCCTACCCGATTCAACTCTTCCTTGGTCAGGCCGCATTGAAGGGTCTGGGTCACTTTAGCATCATCTTCAATTTATCTTTTCAGAGTGGTATCCCACTCAGTGTAAGACTGTCGCACTCCATCAGCATTCCTTGGTATTTCCAGTCCTTACTGGATGATTATCCATATGTCCACCTGAGTTTTCAGGTGGACCTCCATTCTGCTCTTCCAGTAGGAGAAGTCTTCCCCACTAAAGAATGGCGGTCTTGCGGTACTGAAGCCTTCTTGCATGGCCATTTAAGAATTTATTTGTAATAATAAAAAAGAAAGAAAATATCCCAAGACTTGGTCTTGGATTAGTAGTGCAGGAAGAAAAATATTTATCAAGGGGTGTTGCACCAACCTCGATTAACGATGAAAATTCAAAAAAAAGAAATCCGAAAAAAACTCTCAAATTGGTGGTTGCACCAAATTTGAGCTTCCCCGCTCTGATACCACTTGTTGGATCGAGAATAACGATATAGGGGGGGTGAATATCGTAAAGCGTTTTCAGATTCGTAAAGAGAATGCACAGCGGAAAAATTAACGCGAAAAACCAAATGCGAACACAGTGATTTACTTGGTTCGGAGTCGCGGTCGGCTCCTACTCTAAGGCCCACGGTCATTGACCGTTTACTGCGGGCAATTCTATATGAGCGCAAAAAGGTTTACAGACAGATATTACAATTGTGGTACAGTAAACTTAAAATGACTGCTCTTCGTTACCGACGTCCGGTGTGGAATGTATCTCGGAGCAGAGGGATGTCGTCGGCGCTTGTATCTCGAGTTGGGAGGTTTCCGGAGCAGAGCGCTTGAGTAGAAGAGCGTATTGGTGTTGGAAGCAGTTCTGTTCGAAGCCTTGGGGTCGAGGGGCTTTTTATAGCCTCCCGGGGCGCCCTGAACGTTGGGGATGCCCCCCGCACGTGTCAGTCGATCCGGACAAGTCTCGGTCAGCCGTTATCCCTCCAGGATCAGGCTGAGGTTTGACCGGGGGTGCCCGGAACGTAGGGGGCGCCCCGGTTGACTCGTTCCGCTGTCTTCTCGATTGGATAAGTTTTATCCGCTTCGTTGGCTTGAGCCCGGGGTGCCCGAGGCATCCTGGGCACCCGAGGCATCCGGGGCGCCCGGGAGCATGGGGGCGCCCCCCAGTGTGCTTCCGAAGCGTTTTCTTGCTTAACTTGTTTTGCCTTGACCTTGGGGGCGCCCTTCCTAGCTGCTTGCCCCTCTCCTTTGGGGCGTTCTGAGCTACAGAAACACATTCCTTCGGTCCTGTATCCAAGGTTAGTCCAAAACAACACAAAGCAATAAAATATTAGGTTTACACAGCCTTAGCTATCTTGGTTCTGACTTTGGGTCTCCAAAATGGATCCCTAGGTCGAATCGACGCCTACTGTTCCCTCGACGGGGAACGCGTCCTCACCTACTCCTCTCAAGAGAATTTACCTGTTGCCAACCGGCTCCTCCGGTTGGACATTTGCCCAGCAGTCCTTCGCCAGGTGCCCAGCAGTCCTTCGCCAGGTCTTCGTTTCCAAGCAGTCCTTCGCCTGGTGCCTAGCAGTCCTTCGCTAGGTCTTCGACTCCTAGCAGCCCTTCACTAGGTGCCTAGCAGTCCTTCGCTAGGTGCCTAGCAGTCCTTCGCTAGGACTTCAATCTGCACAATCAAGTAGTCTGCACCTACAAAGGTCACTACAAGATGGAGTGTCCGAACCTAAAGGAGACCAAGAAGACAAGAAGGAAGAAAGCACTCTAAGCAACGTGGGACGAGTCCTCCTCCTCCGAAGAAGAAGAGGTCCCACAGTCGAACCTGCTCGCACTAACCGCCTCAGAAGAAATCGAGACCGAGTCAGAGTCGGAGCCGGATGACGGCAAACTTACATTTTAAGAGGACGGCGAAATAACTGTAAGTGTTTTTTCAAGAAATCAGTTAAATGAGTTAATTTCCTATCTTTCTCGAGATTTGGCAAAAGCTAAACTCTGAGTCGAATCTCTCTGACAGGAAGTAAAACTCCTGAAAGAGAGAGCAGACTCTAAATCCTTAACTGAGAAGGTTCAAGAAAGAACCTCTGCTCAAGTTGAAAAACTTGAACAAGAGAACTCTTTCTTGAAAACTCAAGTTAAGGATCTTAGAGCTGCCTTAGAACGGTTCACTTCTGGTTCCAAGGGTCTTGACATGATCCTTGGAAAACTGAAGTCAGTTCTAAATCGATCCGGACTAGGCTATAGAACCAAATCTAGACAAAGATCCTACTATTCTGTACTGAACCAGTCCAGACCTAAAATTCAGGCATGGGTACCCAAACTATGCCTGAACAACCAAACTGGATCAAATCAGTATTGGATCCCCAAGGACAAGATTCATATCTTGCCTAACCATTATCGTGGCTTTAGTCCAGGGGAGCCAAATTAAAAACAATATTTATAGCTAGATAAATTTCAAATCCTGTTTTTAAAATGCACGATTGCTTGTTTATTTAATTTCTGCAATTTACCATGCTTAGACTTAGGAATGTTTAGTTTAAGGATTGAACCAACTTAACTGAAATTTGAACAACATAGTATTGGGTGGCGGTGAGATGATAGTACGTTAGGGAAGCCAATTCTAATAAGGTCAAGTATACTCTACTTAGTCTCTTTAGACTGGTGAAACTAGCCGAAGCTACCAATCCAAGACCCAAACTAGTTAAACCAGAACTTTTCAAGAAATAGTTTTGAAAATGAAATTTCATTAAAAGGCTTTGTCAAGGAAAGGGTTGATGATCCAATAAGGCTACGGCCAAAGAAGGCCTAGTGCCTCGCCAAGACCTGGAAGCCGATTTTTGAAATTCAAATTCAAATTATTCTTTGTCAAATTTGAATTTAACACAAATTTTCAGTTAATTGTAGATTTAAACATTATTTTTAGAATAAACTCAAAATCAATTGCTTTTAAAATTAATTAGACTTTTTCAAAATAAATCATGATTTTTTAAAAATAATACTATCAAAACCTGTCTCACAAAAACCTATAAGGCTAACGTGATTGATACCCTAGATTTGGGTGGCTGTGAAAATCAATTTAGGCTATTCCTAATTCTAATTGGATCCAAATCAACAAAACACTTTATGTGTAGGAACATAAAGATTTGGACCAATGGATGTTGGATAGCGGGTGCTCTAGACACATGCTAGAGATGAATTGAAATTCACCAAACTCAAGTTCAAGAACCTAGGCTCAGTAGCATTTGACAACAATGCTACACTCAAGGTGATTGGGTCAGGTAATATTGAACTTAAATCTGACTTTGTTATTAAGAAAGTTCTTTTGGTTGAAAATTTTAAATTTAACTTGCTTAGCATAAATCAATTGTGTGATACTTGTTATGTAGTTACCTTTAACAATTTTAACTGCCTGATTAGAAACTTGCAAGATTCAGAAATCATGCTTAAGGGCAATAGGAAAAATAATGTTTACACTATAAACCTACCTCTAGTACCTAAGTGTATGTTAACTCAGTTAGAACAATCAAACCTCTGGCATAGGAGATTAGGTCACACAAATTTGAGAATAATTTCGAAAATCACCCAACTTGGCCTAATTAAAGGCATCCCTAAAATTAAAAATCATGAAAACTTAATATGTGAATCATGTAATCAAGGTAAACAAACCAGATCTAATCACAAACTAATTCAATCTGATCTAACTCAAACCACACTTGAGCTCCTGCACCTTGACCCATTCGATTCACATGGAGCCAAGTCACTAAGCGGAAACCGGTACTGCTTAGTAATAGTTGATGATTACTCTAGGTTTACCTGGGTTAAGTTTCTAAAAACCAAAGATGAAACCCTAAACCTATTTAATGAATTTTGTAAGTTAATTGAAAATCAAAATGATACTAAAATCAAAAGACTTAGGAGTGACCACGGGGGAGAATTTGAAAATCAACGGTTCGAGGAATTCTGTAAGGTAAATGAGTATATACATGAATTTTCGTGTCCTAGAACCCCCAGCAAAATGGGATAGTCGAAAGGAGAAATAGAACCCTACAGAAAGCCACTAGGGCTATGCTCAATGAATTTAACCTAGCCAACCAATATTGGGCAGAATCAATTAGTACGGCTTGCTACATTCAAAATAGGGTCCTGATTAACAAGCGACACAACAAAACACCCTATGAATTATACTACCATAGACTTCCAAACCTACACTACCTAAGGGTCTTTGGGTGCAAAGTCCATATCCTAAACACCAAGGACTATTTAGGTAAATTCCAGTCTAAGTCAACCCCAGGCATCTTCCTAGGATATTCAACCACAAGTAGAGCCTATAGGATTTACAACAAACAAACTAAGAAAATTGAAGAAACAACAAATCTAATATTTGATGAAGAAATCAACTCAAAATCTGATAATACAAATCAAACTTCATCAAATATTGATCAAGAAGATAATGAACAAACTGTTGAACCTTTAATTGAACCCTTAAATGAACTAACTATTGAACCAACTTCTGAGTCAGTTGAACCAAATGTTGAACCAAACATTGAACCAGATATTGAACCAAATCGACCAGCCGGACCTGAGGCTAAACCATGTTCAAGAAAAACCAAGAAACCCAGACTTAGTCACCCAACTGATCAAATTGTGGGTGATCCAACTTTAGGAGTCAGAACTAGGTCTTCCTATAGAAACCTTAGTCAGATAGCAATGATTTCAAAAATTGAACCTAAGACTATAGAGGAAGCCCTACCTGATCCTGATTGGATCATAGCTATGCAAGAAGAATTAGCCCAATTTGAAAGGAACCAAGTCTGGGAACTAGTACCTAAACCTGAGGGCAAATCCGTCATTGACACTAAGTGGGTTTTTAGGAACAAGTTAAATGATCAAGGAGAGATTGTCAGAAATAAAGCCCGCTTAGTAGCGAAAGGATTCAGTCAGGTAGAAGGGTTAGATTATGACGAATCCTATGCCCCGGTAGCTAGACTTGAGTCCATTAGGATGTTATTGGCCTTTGCATCCCATAAAGGATTTAAACTATATCAAATGGATGTAAAGTCAGCCTTTCTAAATGGATTCATTAAGGAAGAAGTCTATGTAGGACAACCCCCTGGTTTTGAGGACTTAGAAAGACCTGACCATGTTTATAAACTTACTAAAGCACTTTATGGACTAAAATAAGCACCTAGGGCCTGGTATGAACGCTTATCCACTTACCTAATTTCTAAATAATTTAAACAAGGACAAATCGATTCAACCCTATTTATTAAAACCTTAGGAAAAGAAATCTTTATTGCTCAAATCTATGCTGATGATATAATCTTTGGGTCCACCAACTCAAACTTCCTAAAAGAATTTGTTAAAATAATGGAAAATGAATTTGAAATGAGCTTAGTTGGTGAGCTCAATTTCTTTCTAGGGTTACAAATTAAACAAACTAGGGATGGAAACTATGTCCATTAATCCAAATATGCTAAGGAATTAATAAAGAAATTTAAAATGGATAACTCTAAAAGCATAAGTACTCCAATGGCCACTAATATAAAAATAGATAGTGACCCTGATGGGAAACCAGTAGACCTTAAACTTTATAGGAGTATGATTGGAAGCCTACTATACCTTACAGCCAGCAGACCTGATATCCTTTTTTCTATAGGAATGTGTGCTAGATACCAAACCTGTGCTAAGGAAACGCACTTAGCGGCCCTAAAAAGAACATTAAGATACATTAAGGGCACCCTAAATGTAGGGATTTGGTATCCTAGGACCTCAACTTTTAAACTATCGGGATATTCAGACTCTGACTATGCTGGTTGTAAGCTAGATAGAAAAAGTACAAGCAGAAGCTGCCAACTCTTAGGAAACAGTCTAGTAAGTTGGTGCAGCAGAAAGCAACACTGTGTAGCTTTGTCCATAACTAAAGCTGAGTATGTTGCTTTAGGAGAGTGTGTAGCACAACTCTTATGGATGATGCACACTCTTAAGGACTTCCAGCTTGACTACAATCAAACCCAAGTCTTCATTGATAATATAAGCTCAATTAATCTAACTAAAAATCCAATCTAACACTCTAGAACTAAACACATAGAAGTCAAACACCACTTTGTAAGAGATCACGTAGACAGAGGTGAGATAGTCCTTAGGCATGTAGACTCTAAATCTAACTTAGCCGACATATTCACCAAACCCCTACCTGAATCTGAGTTCAGCTCACTAAGAAGGCAGTTAGGATTATGCTTGGTAGAATAGGTTTACTCTACTTTTGGTTTTCTTACTGCTTTATTTGATTTGAAAAGTCAGTTTCTAAAATAATTTTAAAACTGCTTTACTTGATTTCCAAATCAGCCTTTAATTAATTTGAAAATCTTTTTAGCATTTCTTTTTAATAATTTTTTCGACTTAGTTTTTTTGAAAAAAACTACCCCCTTCAAAACTAGGGCTTTTTCGCAAATGGACTTAGCCTAGGCCCTAACCCTAGAAATGCATGCACCTATAGATATAAAAGCCAGCATCTCACAAGCACCTTAGGATACTGTTGATTGATAACCTAGAATGGGTTGAGATGCTTAGGTCTTTGCCTTAATTCAAGATGCTTTAAGTCAGTGCATCTGCAATAATTGGGGGCACTAAATACAACTTAAACAGTAATCAGATTAAGTGTCAAGATTAGACAATCTAACTTGAACAAAACACTTAACTTGACTAACCCTAGCGAAAACTACTGTTTATAACAGTCACTAAGTAGCTAATTGGGTTAGATAGGATCCTAAAGAGACAATTGAAATTAGTCTGCTTCAGTTTATATCTTGATTTGGTTCAGTACAACACATTGTTCTGTTATATCGTTATGCAGTTTATTTCTTTTGCTATATTTCTTTGTTTTTGATATATGGCAAAGGGGGAGAGATATGAAAGGAGAGAAACTTTAAATTTTTCAAAATTTTAAACTTTCAAAAAATTATCCTTTCTTCAAAAAGTACTTAAGCTAAGTCTTTCAAAACTGCTTTCAAAGTACTTAATCTAGTTTTTTTTTCAAATCCTTTCTTCAAAAAGTACTTAAGCTAAGTCTTTCAAAACTGTTTTCAAAGTACTTAATCTAGTTTTTTTTTCAAAACTGTTTTCAAAGTACTTAATCTAGTTTTAATCTATTTTTTTCTAAAAACTGTTCCAAAAATACTTGATCCAAATTGTTTTCAAAATTAATTCTAAGTACTTGACCCAAGCAGTTTTTTCAAAAGCATTTTCTAAGTACTTAAACTTAAACTGTGTACTTACTTCTAAACTTCTCTAGAAAAATTCCTAAGTCTCTAAAAGCACTAAAAAGATTGAAGACTTTTAAAAGTGCTTCCAAGAACTTAAAAGATGTTTTAGAAACCTTTTCCACTAAGTTATTTTTCTAAATTTCTAAGTATAAATTTTTTTTTCAAAAGTGCCCAATCAAAAGGTATTTTTTTGAAAAATCCTCTAAGTTTTGAAAAATTAATTCAATCATTTTTTGACTTAGAAATTTTTTCAAACCTTACGAAACTTTAAAAAATCTAGGGGGAGATTCCTTCCAGGGGGAGGAAACTAAACTTTTTTCATCACTTGTTCTTGATTAAATTAACTTTTTGAACCGGGTTGCCATAAATCAAAAAGGGAGAGATTGTTGGTGCAGACAACACCTAAGTCGAACCTGTGTTTTGATACTGGCAAAAGGGATCAAAAGTTAAGGTGTTTTGTTTATCTAACATGCTACTTGAGTGTGCAGATTGAAGTCCTAGCGAAGGACTGCTAGGCACCTAGCGAAGGACTGCTAGGCATCGGAACACTAAGACCTAGCGAAGGACTGCTAGGCACCTAGCGAAGGGCTGCTAGGGGTCGAAGACTTAGCAAAGGACTGCTAGGCACCTAGCGAAGGGCTGCTAGGAGTCGAAGACCTAGCGAAGGACTGCTAGGTACCAGGAGAAGGACTGCTTGGAAATGAAGACCTGGCGAAGGACTGCTGGGCACCTGGTGAAGGACTGCTGGGCAAAAGTCCAACCGGAGGAGCCGGTTGGCAACAGGTAAATTCTCCTAAGAGGAGTAGGTGAGGACGCGTTCCCCGTCGAGGGAACAGTAGGCGTCGGTTCGACCTAGGGCTCCATTTTGGAGACCCAAAGTCAGAACCAAGACAGCTAAGGCTGTGTAAACCTAATATTTTATTGCTTTGTGTTGTTTTGGACTAACCTTGGATGCAGGACCGAAGAATATGTTTCTGCAGCTCAGAACGCCCCAAAGGAGAGGGGCAAGCAGCTAGGCAGGGCGCCCCCAGTGTCCAGGGCGCTCCCAAGGTCAAGGCAAAACAAGTTAAGCAAGAAAATGCTTCGGAAGCTCACTGGGGGGGGGTGCCCCATGCTCTCGGGCGCCCCAGATGCCTCGGGCACCCCGGGCTCAAGCCAACGAAGCGGATAAAACTTATCCAGCCGAGAAGCCAGCGAAACGAGTCAACTCGGGCGCCCCCTGCGTTCTGGGCACCCCCGGTCA
This sequence comes from Boesenbergia rotunda, assembly GCA_024364735.1. NCBI lineage: Eukaryota > Viridiplantae > Streptophyta > Magnoliopsida > Zingiberales > Zingiberaceae > Boesenbergia > Boesenbergia rotunda. Next base: position 471,402 of record JAGFNQ010000548.1, on the reverse strand, counting down.
AACCTCAGCCCGATCCTGGAGGGATAACGGCTGACCGAGACTTGTCCGAATCGATTGACACGTGGGGGGGGGGGGGGCGCCCCCAACGTTCAGGGCCCCCCGGGAGGCTATAAAAAGCCCTTCGACCCCAAGGCTTCGGACACAACTGCTTCCAACGCCAATACGCTCTTCTACTCAAGCGCTCTGCTCCGGAAACCTCCCAACTCGAGATACAAGCGCCGACAACGTCCCTCTGCTCCGAGATACATTCCACACCGGACGTCGGTAACGAAGAGCTGTCATTTTAAGTTTACTGTACCATAATTGTAATATCTGTCTGTAAACCTTTTTGCACACATATAGAATTGTCCGCAGTAAACGGTCAACGACCGTGGGCCTTGGAGTAGGAGCCGACCGCGACTCCGAACCAAGTAAATCCCTGTATTTGCGTTTGGTTTTTTGCGTTAATTAAGGGTTCAGCTAGTTCTTCCTTCCTTCAGCTGGCTTTTCTTCTGTTGGTCTGGTTTTATAGCTCTTTGTAGTAGTCTCGGGCTAGCCGAACCAGCTTCGGTCGATTTCCCTCGCTGTCTTCTGAGTTTGAGTCTAAATCAGACTCGGGTGCAGGTTGAGGCTTCTTCTTGGTTGTCTTTCCAGCTTTACCTGCAACAAAGGCAATGCCTTTCTCGGCCAGATTGCAGTTAGTCTGCTCATGCAATTCTAATTCAGAAAATAGTTCATCTAACTTAATTTTTGAAAGATCCCTTGAAACTTTGTACGCATCTACCATAGATGCCCACAAAGTGTTTCTTGGGAAAGCGTTAAGTGCATACCTTATTAGGTCACGGTTTTCTACCTTGTGACCGATTGTGTGCAGTCCGTTCATTAACTCCTGAATTCTGGCATGGAGCTGGGCTGCTGTATTGTTGTCATTCATCTTGATCGTGTACAACTTGTCAGGAGGAGATCTCTCTTGCTGATTCGAGTATCTGAAGTTCCTTCGTGTAACTCGATCAGCTTGCCCCACAGCTCCTTGGTACTGTTGAATGGTTCTACCTGATTCAACTCTTCCTTGGTTAGGCCGCATTAAAGGGTCTGGGTCGCATTAGCATCAGCTTCAATTTTTCTTTTCAGAGCGGTATCCCACTCAGCGTAAGACTGTCGCACTCCATCAGCATTCCTTGGTATTTCCAGTCCTGACTGGATGATTATCCACATGTCCACCTGAGTTTTCAAGTGGACCTCCATTCTGCTCTTCCAGTAGGAGAAGTCTTCCCCATTGAAGAGTGGCGGTCTTGCGGTACTGAAGCCTTCTTGCATGACCATTTAAGAATTTATCTGTAATAATAAAAAAGAAAGAAATATCCCAAGACTTGGTCTTGGATTAGTAGTGCAGGAAGAAAAATATTTATCGAGGGGTGTTGCACCAACCTCGATTAACGATGAAAATTCGAAAAAAAGAATCCGAAAAAAAACTCTCAAATTGGTGGTTGCACCAAATTTGAGCTTCCCCGCTCTGATACCACTTGTTGGATCGAGAATAACGATATAGGGGGGGGGGTGAATATCGTAAAGCGTTTTCAGATTTGTAAAGAGAATGCACAACGGAAAAATTAACGTGAAAAACCAAACGCGAACACAGGGATTTACTTGGTTCGGAGTCGCGGTCGGCTCCTACTCCAAGGCCCACGGTCGTTGACCGTTTACTGCGGGCAATTCTATATGTGCACAAAAAGGTTTACAGACAGATATTACAATTGTGGTACAGTAAACTTAAAATGACAGCTCTTCGTTACCGACGTCCGATGTGGAATGTATCTCGGAGCAGAGGGACGTCGTCGACGCTTGTATCTCGAGTTGGGAGGTTTCCGGAGCAGAGCGCTTGAGTAGAAGAGCGTATTGGCGTTGGAAGCAGTTGTGTCCGAAGCCTTGGGGTCGAGTGACTTTTTATAGCCTCCCGGGGCGCCCTGAACGTTGGGGGCGCCCCCCCACGTGTCAGTCGATCCGGGCAAGTGTCGGTCAGCCGTTATCCCTCCAGGATCGGGCTGAGGTTTGATCGGGGGGGGGGGGCCCGGAACGCAAGGGGCGCCCGGGTTGACTCGTTCCACTGGCTTCTCAGCTGGATAAGTTTTATCCGCTTCGTTGGCTTGAGCCTGGGGCACCCAGGAGCATGGCGCCCCCCTAGTGAGCTTCCGAAGCGTTTTCAAAACTGTTAGGACCATAGAATACTGGGGAGCTCTTCGACCCAGCTATCTCCGACGTGATCCAACTTTATCTTGAGTCCTCTAATGATCTCCCGGTTAACGACCTTGGCTTGGCCATTATCTTGGGGGTATGCGACTGAAGTGAAGGCTTGTTGAATACCCAGCCCTTCGCACCATTCTTTGAGTTTGCGTCCTGCAAACTATCTGTCATTATCCGACACCAATTTGTGAGGGATACCGTACCTACAGACGATGTCCTTCCACAGGATCTTCATAACCACGGACTCCGTGATGTGTGCCAGAGGCTCATCTTCCATCCATTTGAAAAAATAGGCCACCAGAACCAACAATAAATTCTTTTGTTAAGGCCCGATTGGAAATGGACCCACAATGTCCATTCCCCACTGATCAAATGGGCAGGAGACTGTGGAGACTCACAGCAGCTCAGTCGGGCCGTGAGTGATATGCTGGTGCCTTTGATAGGCCTCACATCCAGCGACGAACTTGAGGGCATCGACTTGAAACGTTGGCCAAAATTATCCGGCCAAGATGATTTTCCGAGCTAGGGATTTCCCCCAATATGACTCCCGTAAATGCCTTCATGGACTTCTCGCATGATATAGTCAACTTCCTTTGGTCCGACATACTTGAGTAATGACCGAGCAAAGGCCCTCTTGTATAATTGGTCTCCGACTAGTGTAAATTTAGAAGTCCGACGGCAAAATAGTTGGATCCCTTTATCATTAGCTGGTGTGTTCCCATTGCATAAGAATTCCACATAGGGTTGTCTCTAATCAGTAAAGATAATACTCTCGGTATCTTCCTCGATTTGAGCTACCATTCATTTTGGAGTACTGGGCTCGTCCAGTATCCACGAAGTGATGGTTGGCTAAATCGTCTGCTTTGACATTGTCTGCCTGGGAGATCTTCTACAAAATGACCTCCATGAAGGAGGATCAAAGCTGTTCATAGATGGCTACATACTTCTGTAGGAGCTCGCATTTTATTTCGAAGTCGCCCTTTATTTGCTGTGCCACGAGCTGAGAGTCAGAATGCAAGATGACTCGAGCAGCTTCCATGTGCTTGGCTGCTTGTTTTTTTATTATTATTAAAAGAAGAAAATCTGTAACAGAAGGGGGGCCAGACCTGACCTTCTGAAACATAATAACAAGATACAAAAATGGTTTACATGCATACCAGAAAAACCAGTTCAAATAGATTTATATGAGACAGTACAAACTATCACCAGCTTTTGAGTAATTCTCCTTCAACAGCATGTGTATAGCAGTATATACCAATTCCTTCAGAAAATACTCAGAACCTGCTGATCATCCAGAAGCCAAAACACTCCAAAAGCCATTTTGACACTCAGGTAGGTGCCGCGTGCCATGCAAACCAGAGAAGCCAGAGCCATTAGGCAACAAAATAATACTGCCACAGCAAGGTAAATATTTTCTGCAAATTAACGGTGAGTATCCTCTTCTTCCAGGCAACTTTGACACATACCATATGACAACAAAGAAACTCAAATATAAGCACACAAATCTTCACACATTGCACAAGAATCATCACCCTGATTTCTGAACTTTTCATAACAATAGTCAAACCCCGTGCCACATTGAGTCAAGCCAAATTTTATATCAGAAACAGACAAAAAGGAATTAGATATCAGCCAAGTATAACTGCCGAACGATCCATTACTACTGCAGGAAACCTTCCATTGCAGTAACCTTCAGTTACTACACTATACAACACCCTATAAGAAATGAGTTTTGAGAATTAGAGACAGCTTCCACCAAGAGAGATCTTTCCCAGGTTCCTGTCTTCTGCAGTTTATCAAGTGAGCATCATTTGCTGGCACACCATCACACAACTTATGATGACCAATTGTAACTGAATACATATTGCCTAGAGCATGTGATCCATCCCTTAAAAACTGAGCAGCCACATTCAGATGACCAGAACAAATCACTTACAGAGCAACCAATACTGGTAAATAGAAATCTTATCTACATAATATCTCACCAGAACACAGGTATGCTACTCACTAAAAGACAGAAATGTTAGGCTTAATTTGACACGCTTAGTAGCATATTGGCACAGCAGCCCAGCAGAATAGCATGAACTGTAAAGTCAGCAAAAAAAGACAATTCAAAATTTACTTTAACCTCTGTCCAGCCTTACAAATACAAGCATGATCCTCCTTCTTTATTATGACTGCACTGGCTATCTTTATCTGCTAGGGGACCAAAACTTACTCAACCCACAGATTTCCTAGCAAAGCGAATGTATGGCATGCTCAATCTATCCAATTTGCAAATGCCAATAAGCATCTTATCTATCTCAGCAGCAGACAAAACTTTTTCTACAGGAGAGCTAAAGGCTTGGTTTGCGAGATAATCAGCAGCTGAATTAGCCTCCCTGTATACATGAGTAAGTCAGATCTGATGTTGACTCAATATACCTTTGATTTTAATGATCAGGTTACGGTATATCTAGGGAAAAGAAGAAGATTGCAGAATCTTTAGAGCCACTAAAGAGTCAGATTCTAGCCAAATGGGGATATAGCCATTGCACAAACATAGTTCCAGACCCATCAATATTGCAGTTAGCTCAGCCTTCACATTTGAACCCACACCAATAACTTCATACTTTGCTTGCATAATCTGGCCCACATGATTCTTGATAATAACCCCATACGAAGCGGGACCTAGATTCCCTCTTGAGCATCCATCTGTATTTAACTTATAGATACCATATTTCGGCTTCCTCCAGTGCACCGTTGAAATGGAAGTTATGACCCTATTTTCCACCTGGAATCCCATAAATCGCGCTGCCTTACTACAACCTTTCCAATGAATCATCTTGATCAGACCAGCTGCCATGGCTAGTTGTATATAGGAAATGACCTTCCATATAATCCTTTTTGCTGACGGCCTGATACCACGATGTTTAGCATCATTCCCAGCACACCATAGATGCCAAACAATCAATAAAGGAATTGCCTCTTTAATATGCCCATCTCTCGACCAGGAACATCCCAATCTCTAACTCTTAAAAATTTGATATCTATCCACTCCAAATAGTTGGGCAAAATATCTCCAGGCCTCCTTAGCAATCGGACCCATAAAGAACCAATGATCCCACGATTCCACAGCTTCACAATATTGACATTTGGAAGCTAATTCCACTCCTCTTTGCTGTAATATATCATCTAATGGTATCGTCTCCTTAAAAAGCGTCAAATAAAGACCGATATACTTGGGTATAGAATCTTACTACAGCAAGCTCTCCAGATCCCATGAGGCTGTTACGCATTCCTAATGCAGTTCTAGGCAGATTTCAATGTGAATTTGCCATTCAAGGTCGGCTTCCAAATAATAGACATAGTAGTTCAGATTATCGCCTATTAATGTTGCATCTTCCTTGAACATAGGCCCAACAACCTCCACTATCTCCTCCACAATTCTATCTGGGACAGTATTTTGCAGTTTGGATAGATTCTATCCTTGGTTGCTAGTAAATTCTACCACTTTGCAGTTTGGATTCCCCACAACCTCACACATTTGAAATAATGACCCTTGGTCTGGCCAAGTATCATACCAGAAATTTAGCTCTCCGTTGCCTATGATCCAACCAATATTATCCTCTGCTAAACATCTAATTTTAATCAGACGGCGCCAACAAGGAGAAGCCTTCCAATTTACCAAAACAACAATTGATGGAGTTGATCTGCAATACATTTTTAATAAAAATGTTGCCCATGGAGTACATTGCTCACGGAATCTAAACCAAAGCTTCATCGCAGTAGCTGTGGCAATATCTGATAATTTTCTGATACCCAATCCCCCCTCCAACCTTGGTTTGCAAATTTCAGACCAAGCTATCCAATGAGTTTTCTTTTTTGAATTTGCCATGCCCCAGAAAAAGTTAGCAAATAGCATTTCTATATGATGTTGAACCGACAAAGGAGGAAGGAGAACCTGCAAGATATAAAACGGAATTGAAGTTAAGACACTTTGTAGAAGTAGCAAACGACCACCATATGTTAGTCTCTGGATATTCCACCCCATTAATCTCTTTCTGATTTTTTCAATTAATAATTGGAAATGGCTTGATTTTCTGTTCCCAGCTGCAATAGGTACTCCCAAATACATTATGGGATGATGACCTTCTATAAACCCAATAATGGAAGCAATTAACCCTTTTCTGATACTTGAAATACTTTTGGCAGGGAAAAATAAACTTTTACCAGTATTGATGGATTGTCCCGAGCAAATCTCATACTCTAAAAATTTCTTGACACGCTTGACATTATTAATTGACCCATTCAATAAAATCATAATATCATTAGCATATGCTAAGTGTGATAATTTAATATCACAACCCAATGTAAAATATAGTTGAGGGGATTTGTTAAACAAATCATCTAGACCTCTGGATAAGAATTCCGCAGCAATGACAAAAAGTAGTGGAGAGATAGGGTCACCCTACCTCAGGCCTCTCCTAGAATGAAAGAATCCCGACAAGTGCCCATTGATTTTAACAGAAAACCAACATTCAGTAATACAACGCTTGATAAGTCCAATAGTTGTTACCGAAAACCCAAAAGCCTCCATGACTTAAAAAAAAACCATTGAACTCTATCAAAAGCTTTGGTCATGTCTAACTTCAAAATTAAGTTGCCACCCCTGACATGATAATTCAACTTATGATTTACCTCTTGCGCCAATAATATGTTGTCTGAAATCAATCTACCTGATACGAAACCACTCTGCGAGGGCGAAATGATTTTGCCCATGATTTTGCTCAACCTTGAAGATAATAATTTGGAGATAATCTTGTTAGAAACATTACATAAACTAACCGCCTGAAATCTTTCCATTGTTGTGCATTATCTATTTTTAGAATTAGAATTATTGTAGTAGTCACCATACCCTTTGGCATTGAGCTGCCATGGAATAGATCCAAAACTACTTCAAGTATATCATCCTTGATAATTCCCAATAGGACCTATAAAATTGTGTTGAGAACCCATCAGGACCAGCTGCACTATCCATAGACATTTCCCAAATAATACACTTTATTTCCTCCATATCCGGAAGCATGGAAATACTAGCATTGTCACCTGCATTAATCAAAGGTGGTATATGATCAAAACTAGCATCATCACAATTATAAACCTCACCAGTTAGCAGCTTCTCAAAATAAGTTGAGCTTGAAGTATGAATAAGCTCCGGTTTGTCCAAGCAAACCCGTTCCTCCCATATTCGAAAAATTCTGCTAGCCAATCTTCTTTTTTTCACCAAACCATAAAAGAATTTGGTATTTCTTTCACCTTCAGCCATCCACTTCACCGCAGCCTTTTGCTTCCAAAAGGCCTCTTCCATGTGCAAAGTATGGAGAAGCTGCGCCTGCTTCTGAGCTCTCTCTATTTTATTAGCTTCCGAAGGATCCAGGTCAAAAATTCTCTCTGCTGCAGCAAAACTTTCCTCTGCTTTGATGATGTTATCATGTATGTTTCCAAAAACTTTCGAATTCTACCATTTCAAATGTTCTTTAAGCCTTTTTAACTTGAATTGTAATTTTCTGAGACCCTTTTCAGCAATTAGCAGCCTCCAATTCAGTGTTACAGTTTGAAGAAAATTACAGTGCTTGATCCACATGTTCTGAAAACGGAATGAAGCAGCAGGTTTTGGAAATTTAGGAAAAGTAATAAGCAAAGGGCAATGATCAGAGGCAGCCCTGCTTAAATGTTCAACTCGAACTGAAAACTCATTAACATTCCAGGAAGGTGATAAAAGAATTCTGTCCAATCGTTTCCAGATTTTATTATTCGTCCAAGTGAATCTATCTCCAACAAACCTAGCATCTACTAGACCAGCTAGCATAAGAAACTCATTAAAGTCATTAACTGGCCCAAGCTTAGATAGCGAGCCTTTAGAGTGCTCACTTGGGCTGGAAACAACATTAAAGTCCCCACCAATTAGCCAAAACTCAGTATCTTCTGGTCTGATTTCTAATAGCTTCTCCCAAAGGACAGCTCTATCTACTTGTGTACATTTGGCATAAACCACTGTAATTATCATTTTTATAGGAAAAATATGCGAGCTAATTTTCATATGAAGAAACTGCTCATGATCCAATAACATTTCACATTCTATATTAGCATCAAACAAAAACCAAACTTTCCCAGAGCAATTAGAGATAGCATTATCAAACCCCAACCGCCTAGTAACAAAAACCTCATCTAGTTTAATAAATGGTTCAAGAATACCCAAGAAGTTCAGATGATAATTTTTCTTTAGAAAGTGGACTCTTCTCAAAGATGCGTCGTTCCCAATCCCTCTGAATTTCCATATAATACCTGCCATTAAAAAAAGGTTGAGGAATTAGCATTTTGTGCTTGTGATTTACTCCTGGTAACTCTTCGATCTTCACCCGAAACTGCTATAAAGAGAGCAGCTGTTTTGGAAAGTTTTTGACCTCTCCCCACTGCCCTGCCTCTGATTGTTCTTTGGGACCCCATTTCTGCTAAATTAGAGGATGATGATCTTTGTAGTTGTCCCTCTTCCCAATTATCTTAATCTTCCTCTTCCATAAATGATTTTGAAACTTCAGCAATATTAGTTCCCTCCTGCTCTTCCCAAGGCTTACCATTTTTATCAGCCCGTGAAGCCTCTGCCATTGGAAATCCTGCTGCATATGTTCCCTTTGTAGGTTCCATAGCTTGCTTCAAAACTGATATATGTTGGTGCAGAAGGCAACCAAATCGAACCTGAGTATTGATAATGGCAACAGGGCTCAAAAGTTAAGTCTTACTTGTTATCTCACATGTGACTCTAGTGTGCAAGGTAAAAAGCCCTAGCGAAGGAATGCTAGGTACTGGAGAAGGAATGCCAGGGTGAAAAGCCCTAGCGAAGGACTGCTAGGCGCCAGGCCAAGGACAGCCTGGGATTGAAGCCCTAGCAAAGGAATGCTAGGCACCGGGCGAAGGACAGCTCGACATCCAAGACCTGGCGACGGACCGCGAGGCAAAAGTCCAACTAGATGAACGGTTGGCATCAGGTAAATTCTCCCGAGAGGAGTAGGTGAGGACGCGTTCCCCGTCGAGGGAACAGTAGGCGTCGGTTCGACCTAGGGCTCCATTTTGGAGACCCAAAGTCAGAACCAAGACAGCTAAGGCTGTATAAAAATTAATATGTTATTGCTTTTTGGACTAACCCTGGATGCAGGACCGAAGGACTGAGTGTCTGCAGCTCAGAGAGCCTCAAAGGAGTGAGGCAGAAGCTGAGCAAGGCGCCCCGGATGTTCCGGGCGCCCCAAGGTGAAGACCAACCAGCAGGAGCAAACTCTGCTTAGACAACTGACTGTCGGGGCGCCCCGGATGCTCCGGGCGCTCCCATCGTGCCGGGCGCCCCGCATGCTACGGGCGCCCCCAGCGCCAAGTACCGAAGCAGCTCCCCTCGAAGCCAGCGGATAAGAGAGCTGACCCGGTCATCCCGGGCGCCCCCAGCGATCAGGGCGCCCCCGTCAAAGCTTGATCCCGATTTTTGAGGGATCAGAGCTGACCGAGACCGAGGCGGATCGGCTGACACGTGGGGGGGGGGGCGCCCCCGACGTTCCGGGCGCCCCCAGGGCCTATAAAAAGGCCCTCAAACCAAGGCTTCAAGACATCCATGTTTTCCAACGCATTCACGCTCTTCCGCTCCCGTGCTCTGCTCCAAAAACCTCCTGACTCGAGATACCAGCGCCGATGACGTCCAACTGCTCCGAAAATACCATCTACTCCGGACGTCGGTAAAGAAGAGTTGACTTTTAATTTACTGCACTTATTATGTAATCAATCTTTGTAAACTGCTTTTGCGCCTCATATAGAATTGCCCAAAGTAAAGGATTAACGATCGTGGGCCTTGGAGTAGGAGTCGACCTAGGCTCCGAACCAAGTAAAACCACTTGTGTTCGTGTGTTGGTTTTAATTTCCGCTGTGCAATTTCTCTCATATTAAATCCGAACGTTTTTCGATATTCACCCCTCTCTATCGGTTCTCTCGATCCAACAAGTGGTATCAGAGCGGGGAAGTTCAAACTTGGTGCAACCACCAGTTTGAAAATTTTTCGGATTTTTTTTCTTTTTCTCGTTCGAATTTCTTCTAAATTTTTCGTTCGAATTTTTTTCGTTAATCGAGGTTGGTGCAACACCCCTCGATATTTTATTTTCCTTATCCCGCACTACTAATCCAAGACCAAGTCTTGGGAAATTTTTTTTGTTAGTTATTTTTTTCAGATCAAATGGCCATGCAAGAAGGATTCAGCACCGCCAGACCTCCACTTTTCAGTGGAGAAGACTTTTCCTATTGGAAAAGTCGAATGGAGGTCCACCTGAAAACTCAGGTGGACATGTGGATAATCATCCAGTCCGAACTGGAGATTCCCAAAAATGCTGAAGGACAACCTCAAAGCTTCACAGAGTGGGACACCGCTCTGAAACGAAGAATTGAAGCAGATGCAAAGGCGACCCAGACCCTTCAATGCGGCTTGACAAAGGAGGAGCTGAACCGGGCGGGCCCCTTCAACAGTGCCAAAGAGCTGTGGGTAAAACTGATCGAGCTGCACGAAGGAACATCAGACACTCGGATCAGTAAAAGAGATCTGCTCCTGAACAAATTGTACACCATCAAGATGGCCGACAACGAAACAGCAGCGCAGCTTCACGCACGAATCCAAGAATTAATGAACGGTCTTCACACTGTAGGTCACAAGGTCGAAAACCGTGACCTAATAAGGTGTGCTTTAAATGCTTTCCCTAGAAACACCTTGTCGGCATCTATGGTAGATGCATACAAGGTTTCAAGGGATCTCTCTAAAATTAAATTAGATGAATTGTTTTCCGAGTTAGAACTTCATGAACAGACTAACTGCAATATGGCCGAGAAAGGTATTGCCTTTGTTGCAGGAAAAACTGGAAGGTCAACAAAGAAGGAGCCACAACCTGAACCCGAGTCTAACTCAGACTCAGACTCAGAAGACGAAGAAGGAGATCGACCTAAGCTGGTCCGACTGGCCCGAAGCTACTATAAAGAACTGAAGAACCAAACCAACAGACGGAAAACAAGCCGAAGAAAGGACGAACCAGCTGAACCCACAAATGACAAAAACAAGCCCAACGTGACTTGTTACGAGTGCAAGAAGAAGGGCCACTACAAGACGGAGTGTCCAAACCTAAAGGAGACCAAGAAGACAAGAAGAAAGAAAGCACACCAAGCAACCTGGGACGAATCATCCTCAGAAGAAGATGAAGAAGCATCCCAGTCAAACCTACTAGCCCTGACCACCTCAGAAAAAGTCGAGACCGAGTCAGAATCAGAACAGGACGACGACAGACTAACCTTTTCAGAAGACGGCAAAATCAAGGTAAGTGGTTTCAATAGAAGTCAATTAAATGAACTTATATCTTATCTTTCTCGAGATTTGGCAAAAGCTAAACTCTGAGTCGAATCCCTCCGACAAGAAGTAAAACTCCTGAAAGAGGGAGCTGATTCTAAACCCTTAACCGAGAAGGATCAAGAAGGAACTCCTACTCAAGTTGAAAAACTTGAGAAGGAGAACTCCTCCCTGAAAACTCTGGTTAAGGATCTTAGATCAGCTTTAGAACGATTCACATCTGGTTCCAAGGGTCTTGACATGATTCTTGGAAAGCAGAAATCAGTTCTAAATCGATCCGGTCTTGGCTATAGAACCAAATCTAGACAAAGATCTTACTTTGCTGTACTGAATCAGTCTAGAAGTAAAGTTCAGGCATGGGTACCCAAACTGTGCCTGAACAAACCAACTGGATCAAATCAATATTGGATCCCCAAGGACAAGGTTCACATCTTGCCTAACCATCATCGTGGCTTTAGTCCAGGGGGAGCCAAACTGAAAACTATATTTATTGTTAGATAAAATTTAATTCTTGATTGCAAATTGCATGTTTGATTGTTTATTTAAATTTCTGCAATTTACCATGCTTAGAAATAGTTAGAATAAGGACTGAACAAACTTAACTGAAACTTGACAACATAGTATTGGGTGGAGGTGAGATGATAGTACGTTAGGGAAACCAATTCTAATAAGATCAAGTACACTTGGTCTCTTTAGACTGGTGAAACTAGCAGAAGCTACCGATCCAAAACCCAAACTAGTTAGACCAGAACTTTTCAAAGATTAATTTTGAAAATGAAATTTCATTATACGGCTTTGTCAAGGAAAGGGTTGATGATCCAATAAGGCTGCGGCCAAAGAAGGCCTAGTGCCTCGCCAAGACCTGGAAGCCAATTTTTGAATTTCAAATTCAAATTATTCTTTGTCAAATTCAAATCTAACACAAATTTTCAGTTAGGTATAGATTCAAACATTGCGTTTCAAAATAAACTTAACTGTCTTCAAAATTAATTTAAGGCTTTCTAAATAAAAATTAACTTTTTCAAAATAATTTTACTTACTAAAATCTGTCTCACAAAACCTATAAGGCTAACGTGATTGAAAACCCTAGATTTGGGTGAGACAGACTAGGCAGTGAAACTCAATTTAAGCTATTCCTGACTCTAATTGGATCCAAATCAATAAAACTCTTTATGTGTAGGAACATAAAGATTTGGGCCAATGGATGTTGGATAGCGGTTGCTCCAGATACATGACTGGAGATAAATTGAAGTTCACCAAACTCAAGTTCAAGAACCTAGGCTCAGTGGCATTTGGCAACAATGCTACACTCAAGGTAATTGGGTCAGGTAATATTGAACTCAAATCTGACTTTGTTATTAAAAAAGTTCTTTTGGTTGAAAACTTCAATTTTAACTTGCTTAGCATAAGTCAGTTATGTGATTCTGGTTATATAGTCACCTTCAACAATTCTAACTGCCTGATTAGAAATGTACAAGACTCAGAAATCATGCTTAAGGGCACTAGGAAAAATAATGTATACACTATAAACCTACCCCTAGTACCCAAATGTATGTTAACTCAGTTAGAACAATCAAACCTCTGGCATAGGAGATTAGGTCATACCAATCTGAGAACTATCTCAAAAATCACCCAACTTGGATTAATCAAAGGTGTCCCCAAAATTAAAAATAATGAAAACCTAATATGTGAATCATGTAATCAAGGCAAACAAACCAAATCTAATCACAAATTAATCCAATCTGATTTAACTCAAACCACACTTGAGCTCCTGCACCTTGACCTATTTGATTCACATGGAGCCAAGTCACTAAGCGGGAACCGATACTGCTTAGTAATAGTTGATGATTACTCTAGGTTCACCTGGGTTAGGTTTCTAAAAACCAAAGATGAAACCCTAAACCTATTTAATGAATTTTGCAAACTAATTGAAAATCAAAACGATACTAAAATTAAAAGACTTAGGAGTGACCACGGGGGAGAATTTGAAAATCAATGGTTCGAAGAATTCTATAAGGTAAATGGGTATTTACATGAATTTTCATGTCCTAGAACCCCCCAACAAAATGGAATAGTCGAAAGAAAGAATAGAACATTACAGGATGCCGCTAGGGCAATGCTCAACGAATTTAGCCTAGCAAACCAATATTGGGCAGAAGCAATCAGTACGGCTTGTTACATATAAAATAGGGTTCTGATTAACAAGCGACACAACAAAACACCCTATGAACTGTACTACCATAGACTCCCAAATCTACACTACCTAAGGGTCTTTGGATGCAAAGTCCATATCCTAAACACCAAAGACTATTTAGGAAAATTTCAGTTCAAGTCAAACCCAGGTATCTTCCTAGGATACTCAACCACAAGTAGAGCCTATAGAGTTTACAATAAACAAACTAAGAAAATTGAAGAAACAACAAACTTAATATTTGATGAAGAAATCAACTCAACATCTGATAATCCAGACCTAACTTCATCAAATTCTAATCAAGAAAATAATGAACAAACAAGTGAATCTTTAATTGAACCCATAAATGAACTAACTATTGAACCAATTAATGAGTCAACTGAACCAATTATTGAACCAACAAATCAACCAGCCCAAAGAGTCGAATCCAATAGTGAACCAAACCGACCAGCCGGACCTGAGGCTGAACCAAGTTCTAGAAGAACCAAGAAACCCAGACTTAGTCAGCTAACCGATCAAATTGTGGGTGATCCAACTCTAGGAGTCAGGACTAGATCCTCCTACAGAAACCTTAGTCAAATAGCTATGATATCAAAAATTGAACCCAAAATTATAGAGGAAGCCCTACCTGACCCTGATTGGATCATAGCTATGCAAGAAGAATTAGCCCAATTTGAGAGGAACCAAGTCTGGGAACTAGTGCCTAAACCTGAAGGCAAATCCATCATTGCCACTAAGTGGGTCTTTAGGAATAAGCTAAATGATCAAGGAAAAATAGTTAGAAATAAAGCCCGCTTAGTAGCTAAGGGATTCAGCCAAGTAGAGGAATTAGATTATGATGAAACATATGCCCCAGTAGCTAGACTTGAGTCCATTAGAATGTTGTTAGCCTTTGCATCCCATAAAGGATTTAAGCTATACCAAATGGATGTAAAGCCAACTTTCCTAAATGGATTCATTAAAGAAGAAGTTTATGTAGGACAACCCCCTGAGTTTGAGGACTTAGACAAACCTGACCACGTTTACAAATTAACTAAGCACTATATGGGTTAAAACAAGCACCTAGTGCTTGGTATGAACGTTTATCAACTTACTTAACTTCTAAAGAATTTAAACAAGGACAAATTGACTCAACCCTATTTATTAAAACCCTAGGAAAAGATATATTTATTGCCCAAATTTACGTAGATGACATAATCTTTGGATCCACCAACACAAACTTCCTAAAAGAGTTTGTCAAGATAATGAGAAATGAATTTGAAATGAGCTTAGTTGGTGAGCTTACCTTTTTCCTAGGACTACAAATCAAACAAACTAGAGATGGAAACTACGTCCATCAATTCAAATATGCTAAAGAGTTAATAAAGAAATTTAAAATGGATAACTCCAAAAGCATAAGTACCCCCATGGCCACTAATGTAAAAATAGATAGTGACCCTGATAGTAAGGCAGTAGACCTCAAACTATATAGAAGTATGATAGGTAGTCTACTGTACCTTACAGTCAGTAGACCTGACATTATTTTTGTTGTAGGGATGTGTGCTAGATACCAAACCTGTGCTAAGGAAACACACTTAGCAGCCCTAAAAAGAATACTAAGATATGTAAAGGGCACTCTAAATGTAGGGATTTGGTATCCTAGAACCTCAACCTTCAATTTGTCAGGATACTCGGATTCTGACTATGCTAGTTGTAAATTAGATAGAAAGATCACAAGTGGAAGCTGCCAGCTGTTAGGAAATAGTCTAGTAAGTTGGTGCAGCAGAAAACAACACTGTGTAGCTCTGTCCACAACTGAAGCTGAGTATGTAGCCTTAGGAGAGTGTGTAGCACAACTTTTATGGATGATGCACACTCTTAAGGACTTCCAGCTCAACTACAACCAAACTCAAGTATTTATTGACAATATAAGTTCAATTAATCTAACTAAGAACCCAATCCAACATTCCAGAACAAAACACATAGAAGTTAAACATCACTTCGTAAGAGACCATGTAGCCAGGGGTGAGATAGTACTTAAGCATATAGACTCAAAATCCAACTTAGCTGATATATTCACAAAACCCTTACCTGAGTCTGAGTTCAGCTCACTAAGAAGGCCGTTAGGATTGTGCTCTGTAGAATAGATTAAGTCTACTTTTGATTTGTTTACTTAATTTAAAAATCAGTTCCTAAAAGAATTTGAAAAACTGTTTTACTTAATTTCAAAATCAGTTTTTAAAATTTTTTTTCTCGACTTAGTTTTATTTCAAAACTACCTCCTTTCAAAACTAGGGCTTTTTCGCAAATGGACTTAGCCTAGGCCCTAACCCTAGAACTGCATGCACCTATAGATTTAGAAGCTAGCATCTCACAAGCACCTTAGGGTACTTTTGATTGATAACCTAGAAAGGGTTGAGATGCTTAGGTCTTTGCCTTAATTCAAGATGCTTTAAGTCAGTGCATCTGCAGTAATTGGGGCACTAAATACAATTTACACAGCAATCAAGTTAAGTGTCAAGTTTAGAAAATCTAACTTGAACAGAAACACTTAACTTGACTAACCCTAGCAAAAACTACTGCTTATAACAGTTAGTAAGTAGCTAAATGGGTTAGACAGGTCCCTACAAGAGAAAATCAACTGATTTAGTTTAAGTCTTATCATGAATTGGTTCAGTACAACAAAATCATGCAAATATTTTCCTTTATGAAAGTTATTTCCTTTATGCAATTTAATTTCTACTATATTTATCTGTTTTTGATATATGGCAAAGGGGGAGAGATAAGAAATGATAGAATTTAAAATTTTTTTCTCTCAAAATTTCAAATAAAATTTTTTATTTTTTTCCCTCAAAATTTCAAAATCTATCCCTTATTCAAAAAGGTACTTAAGCTTTTCAAAAATTTCTAAGTACTTAAGCTTTTAAGCTTTTCAAAATTTTCTAAGTACTTAAGCTTTTCAAAAATTTTCTAAATATTTAAGCTTTTCAAAATTTTCTAAGTACTAAAGATTTTAATTTTCTAAGTACTTAAGCCTTTCAAAATTTTCCAAGTACTTAAGCTTCTCAAAAACTTACTAAGTACTAGAGTTTGTCAAAAATTTACTAAGTACTTAAGTTTTTTTAATCTTACTAAGTACTTAAGTTAAAGCTTTCAAAAACTTTTGAGTACTTTAAAACTTAAGGCTTCAAAATTTTTCTAAGTACTCTAAACTCATGCTTCCAAAAATTCTTCTATGTACTTTTAAAAATTAAGTTGTCAAAAGATTTCCAAGTACCTAAACTTAAGTTTTCAAAAGTGCAAAAATCATTTTTGAAAATACAAAAGCCTTCTGTTGAAAAATTCTAAGTAAAAATTTTTTTAAAAAACTTAGAACCCCACGAATTTTTGAAAAATCTAGGGGGAGATTCCTTCCAGGGGGAGGGAACAAAAGGTAATTTTTGGTATGCCTTGATTAAACTTAACTTTTTGAACCAGGGTTGTCATAAATCAAAAAGGGGGAGATTGTTGGTGCAGAAGGCAACTAAATCAAACCTGAGTTTTGATAATGGCAACAGGGCTCAAAAGTTAAGTCTTACTTGTTATCTAACATGTGACTCTAGTGTGCAGGGTAAAAAGCCCTAGCGAAGGAATGCTAGGCACTGGCGAAGGAATGCTAGGGTGAAAAGCCCTAGCGAAGGACTGCTAGGCGCTAGGCGAAGGACAGCCTGGGATTGAAGCCCTAGCGAAGGAATGCTAGGCACCGGGCGAAGGACATCTCGGCATCCAAGACCTGGCGACGGACCGCGAGGCAAAAGTCAAACCAGAGGAACGGTTGGCATCAGGTAAATTCTCCCGAGAGGAGTAGGTGAGGACGCGTTCCCCGTCGAGGGAATAGTAGGCGTCGGTTCGACCTAGGGCTCCATTTTGGAGACCCAAAGTCAGAACCAAGACAGCTAAGGCTGTATAAAAATTAATATGTTACTGCTTTTTAGACTAACCCTGGATGCAGGACTGAAGGACTGAGTGTCTGCAGCTCAGGGAGCCTCAAAGGAGTAAGGCAGAAGCTGAGTAGGGTGCCCCGGATGTTCTGGGCGCCCCCAAGGTGAAGACCAACCAGCAGGAGCAAACTCTGCTTCGACAACTGACTGTCGGGGCGCCCCGGATGCTCCAAGCTCCCCCATCACTCCGGGCGCCCCGCATGCTGCGGGCGCCCCCAGCGCCAAGTACCGAAGTAGCTCCCCTCGAAGCCAGCGGATAAGAGAGCTGACCCGGTCATCCCGGGCGCCCCCAGCGATCAGGGCACCCCCGTCAAAGCTTGATCCCGATTTTTGAGGGATCAGAGCTGACCGAGACCGAGGCGGATCGGCTGACACGTGGGGGGGCGCCCCCGACGTTCCGGGCTCCCCCAGGGCCTATAAAAAGGCCCTCAAACCAAGGCTTCAAGACATCCAAGTTTTCCAACGCATTCACGCTCTTCCGCTCCCGCGCTCTGCTCCAAAAACCTCCTGACTCGAGATACCAGCGCCGACGACGTCCAACTGCTCCGAAAATACCATCTACTCCGGACGTCGGTAAAGAAGAGTTGACTTTTAATTTACTGCACTTATTCTGTAATCAATCTTTGTAAACTGCTTTTGCGCCTCATATAGAATTGCCCAAAGTAAACGATCAACGATCGTGGGCCTTGGAGTAGGAGTCGACCTAGGCTCCGAACCAAGTAAAACCACTTGTGTTCGTGTGTTGGTTTTAATTTCCGCTGTGCAATTTCTCTCATATTAAATCCGAACATTTTCCGATATTCACCCCCCTCTATCGGTTCTCTCGATCCAACAATATACTCACATCCATCCCAGAGGAAGAGCCTGCTAATAATTTATCCTTTCCACACCCTGCTTCCTTCTCGGACCATGACACATGCTTCTTAGACTTTGAAATTTTTTTATGTTCTGCTTCAGTACCAGCTGATACACCATTGTCCTCTTGTAATTTTTCCTCCTGATCAATCTTATTTGCTACAAGCACATCTTTATTTGGAATTACAACAACCAAAAGCTCTCCTTTTTCATTTCTTTTCTGTGCCTCCCTTCTTGGTACATTCTGTATTGCTTTTATAGTCTCACTATGATCTTCCATAGAACCTTTACCATTTCCAACAAGTTCTTCAAAAGATACATTATTATCTTGATCACCTTCTTCTAAATAAGTCAATGGCTGAAATCGATTTACTATTTCACCATTCACATTATCCTCATAACTATTGATTTATGCAGTTTTCTTCTTCTGAACCCATTTTTGCTTCTCTTTTTGTTTCAATCCCATCTCCATTGTTTGCCCTTCTACATGTATCGGCACTGCATCTTGATACTCCTTCCTATTTAAATGAGGCCTCAAGTCTTCATCCACAGGATTAACCTTTTCACCAGAGTTCCATATTGGCTTTGGTCTATTACCATTAACATAGCATTCCTCTATCGAATGCCCCAGATGCTTACAATCAACACAATATTTTAGCAGTTTTTCATAAAAAAAACTTTCTGTAAACGCTTCTCTTCCTCTATGCCAATCCAAAAATCTTCAACTTTAGGTTTCAACAGATCTAGCTCCACACAAATTCGAGCAACTGAAAGTCTAGAACCATCCGCTGTACCTTCATCAATCTTAATTGGTTTTCCAACAATTCTTGCCATTGAAAAAAGACTTTGCTTATTAAACATATGAATTGGTAGATCTGGTAATTGGATCCAGATTGGAACCACTGATGATTCTACATCATAAGAAAAGTGAGGCGACCACTTGAAGATTCTCAATGGCACACCTCCAATAAACCAAACCTCTCGGCTCCATACACGCGCCATGTCTTCATTTGAGGTAAGATGAATAAAAATATACCCGTCTCTCAACAATCGTATATTATAGAAGCTAGAGAGACCAAGATTACCAAAAGCTTGTACAATGATCGCTTGACTCGGGCGACATCCTGAAAATTTACCAATTAAGGAGAACTGATAGGGAATCGCCATACCTGAAATCTCATCTTCTGAATAAGAAATCCCAGGCTTGTTATTGTAGATTGTAATCGGCTTGAAATTGGTTCCTATATCAACAAAGCTTTTCTTGATCGCTCGGGGGGAGACGGGTTTGACAGCCGCTGCATACGATGTGATTGACCTCTGTGCCACAGCTTGAGAGAAGTTACGATCTGATGTCGCCGTCACAAGAGATGCTCTCGCTATTGCTGAAGAACCGAGATTAGGGTTTGCAGTGGTCGGCGACTCTCCAATCTCTGGCGCGCCGGCAACAAAAGGCCGTCGGCGGCCAGGCCGCCAGAGGGAAACGCTCGTGCGCGCTGATCCCGCGTGAATCGCCTTCAAATCGCCCAGAGATTAATTAGACCAGCCTCTCTCTCTCTCTTCCTACTATCCTGCTTGGCTGCTTGTAAACCTGCTAATATCCCCTCATACTCAGCTTTATTGTTAGTGGTCCGAAAGTAGAGTCGGATAGATTAATGCAACGTATCTCCCCTGGGGGAAACCATTAGCACTCCGACTCCGTTGTGCTTGCTATTGGATGACCCATCGACATAGATCTTCCAAACTCCCTCGGCTTCGAATATGAAATCTGAAAGGGCCTGTGCCTTGATGGCAGTACGAGGCTGGTACTCAATCCCGTACTCGCTTAACTCTACTGTCCATTTGATCAGCCGACCTGAGGCTTTCAGATTGGTGACAACTCATCCCACCAGGTTGTTGGTGAAAACCACGATAGGGTGTGCTAAGAAGTATGACCTGAGCCTCCGGGTCATTAATACCAGAGCGTAGGCCAACTTCTCCATTGTAGTGTAGCGTGTCTCTGCATCCTTCAGGAGGTGTCCAAAGAAGTAGACCGGATACTGCACAGTGCCTTCTTCTCAGATGAGTGCAAAGTCCACTACTTGTTCAGTTGCGGATAGGTAGACAAACATATTTCCCCCTCCACTGGCTTGTAAAGGATGGGGAGCTCGGCATGATAGGATTTTAGATCTGTAAACACCTTCTCACACTGGTCGTCCCAGTCGAACCTGACTTCCTTTCTCAGAATCTTGAAGAATGGCAGGGTCTTGTCGGCAGACTTGGAGATGAACCTGGACAGGGCTGTAATTCTGCCGTTCAGCCGTTGTACCTCCTTGAAGTTGTGAAGGGATGGCATGTCAAGGATGACCTTCACTTTATTTGAATTGGCCTCGATTCCCTTCTCTGTCACCATATACCCTAACAACCGACCACTCTTCACTCCGAACAGACACTTGGCTGGGTTCAACATCAGTCTGTTGGCCCTCAGTGTGGTGAAGGTCTCCTCCAGGTTGGTTATCATATCATTCCCCTTGTCTGTCCTGACCAGGATGTCATCTACATAAACCTCAATGTTCCTCCTAATCTGATGCTTGAAGACCTTGTCTATCATCCGTTGATAGGTTGCCTCGGCGTTGCGCAACCCGAAAGACATGACGTTATAGCAATAAGTGTCATCTGCTGTCACAAAGCTGACCTTTTCTTGATATTCCGGTGCGAGAGGAACTTGGTGATACTCTTGGTAGGCGTCCATCATGGAAATAAACTCACAACCGGAGGTGGAATCTGTTAGTGATATGAGAGAAGTGTCCTAAGGCAATCGCCTTATGATTGTAATCATTTATTTTAATAAATGAATATTCACTATTTGAGTATACATGTTTGTGTATTTGATTGAGATCTTAAACTCATTTACTGAATGTCCGCAATACAATTCACAGCATGAGAGAATTTATGATGAATTCACAACTAGTGATTATCTCTACATGTGCAATTGTGAAGTATTGAAATTGTCCCTAGTCGATGAATTGATAAATACGAACACTATCAATTCTGTTGAGACTAGCATGGGTTATTCTCTAATCAACTGATTCTCACTGGCTGGTGACATTGAGATGTCTAGAGATAAACATGAATGCTAGTTAAGGGAACTAGTTCATTGGAGTGACTGGCTGTAAAACTTCATATGGTAGTCTACATATAGATATGTCAGTGAAGTTCATACTACAGCTTAAGTGCGATGTTCCTTTGACTTGCGGTGTTCAAGTCATCTTGGTCACGGAGACTTATACTTTAACATCTTAAGCAAGCATCTCCAAGGAGGTGTGGACCCAGGATGGTTGGGTATAAGCCGAAGTGCCCGAAGATGTTTGAACAGCCTACAAAGGATTCACCACTCCTTGCGAGGAGATGTATACCCGAGGCCTATCGTCGAATTGTTACTTGAAGCCTCTGGCCAGAGCATAACATGTTCAGAGTATGAATCTCTTAAATACATGAGAGTAATTAGAATCCGTAGAACGAGAAAACGTTACTTGGGCTAGGTGTAACGTAGTCAGCCTAGTGGGGACTGACACACATAGACCATGTCCTGAACCAAGTGGGTATAAGATGGTGAAGGGAATGCGACATGATTCATTATAGCTGCTGAAGGGTTTCAGAATTGTTTCTGAGGTCAACCATTGATCTTTCGATTAATTGGGGATCATGATGTACTACTAGGTGCCACTCATGATCATTCTATAATTGATTAATTATAGACGGCTAACATAAATTAAAAGCCTATTTAGTCACACGCACTACGAGTAATCCGAGGGATTTAAAACGAGTTGAAAATTGGATTTTCCAATCAAGAGAGATTAGGTTTGGTTGAGCCAAACGATAAGTCGAATCTGAATTTTCAGAGACGCATCGGAAGCGTAAAATGGCTAAGTCTTTTGAAGACTTAATAGATGAATTAAATAAGTTTAATTCAGTGGGGCGTGGCTTGGATGGGCCGGCCAAAGAGGGCCTCCATCCTCTTTGCTTGGGCGGCCACAACAAATGGAGAGAACCAAGTTTTTGGTTCAATTTATAAAATAAACCAAGTGTGGTTTGTTTTATAAAATTATGGATGATATAAATTTTTTATATAATAAACCAAGGTTTGGTTTTTTTTCATGGAAATTAAAATGAACCATGGATTGGTTTATTTTATAAAATCAATCATGGATTGATTTACCATGATAAGGAAATTTATTCCATAAGAGAAAAGAGACTTGATTGATTTTTATCATGAATTAAAGTATGATTTTAACCATGATATAAAATCAAACTTGGCATGATGGAATAAGTTATTCCATATTTGAGAGGCTTGATGGTTGAGAGGCCACTATATAAAGGACCCAAGTCAAGGCTTGGAGAATAATCGAAGTGATGAAGGCATAGGCTCTCTCCCTCTCTTTCTTTCCTTCTCTCCCCTTCTTGCCGTGCGCCAACCAGCCCCAAGAAGGATCTTTTGCCACAAGCTTCTTCTTTTGCTTCGCCGGAATTTTGATTCCGGCCATCCTTTTGTGGTTAGTCTTCCGACTTCTCTCTTGGTTTTTCTCGTCGCGTTCTCGGAGAATCTAGTAGTTCTCGAGAAGACGAAACTCGTGGCTTTGCGAAGTCATCCCGAAGATACTCGACGTGGATGCGAATAGAGGTGGAGCTTCCTGTTGGTGCAAAAAGCACCCAAGTCGAACCTGAGTTTTGATAATGGCAACAGGGCTTAAAAGTTAAGTCTTACTTGTTATCTAACATGTCACTCTAGTGTGCAGGGTAAAAAGTCCTAGCAAAGGACTGCTAGGCACTGGCGAAGGAATGCCAGGGTAAAAAGCCTTAGCGAAGGACTACTAGGCACCAGGCGAAGGACAGCTTGGGACTGAAGACCTGGCGAAGGAATGCTAGGCACCGGGCGAAGGACAGCTTGGTATCCAAGACCTGGCGAAGGACAGCTAGGCAAAAGTCCAACCAGAGGAGCGGTTGGCATCAGGTACATTCTCCCGAGAGGAGTAGGTGAGGACGCGTTCCCCATCGAGGGAACAGTAGGCGTCGGTTCGACCTAGGGCTCCATTTTGGAGGCCCAAAGTCAGAACCAAGACAACTAAGGCTGTATAAACTAACATCTCATTGTTTTATGGTGTTTTGGACTAACCCTGGATGCAGGACCGAAGGAACGAGTGTCTGCAGCTCAGAGAGCCTCAAAGGAATGAGGCAACAGCTGACCAGGGCGCCCAGAGTGTCCCGGGTGCCCCCAAGGTGAACACAAAACACACAAAACAAAGGCAGGCTTCGACAGCTCATCTCCCGGGCACCCCCGCTGCTCCCGGGCGCCCCCAGCGCTCCGGGCGCCCCCAGTGCAAGCCTACGAAGAGAAGTCAGCCAAGCCAAAGGGATAAGACTTGACCCGGTCAACCCGGGCGCCCCCAGCGTCCTGGGCGCCCCGGTCAAGATATGATCCCGAGTTTGAAGGGATCAGAAGTTGACCGAGGGAAAGGTCGATCGGCCGACACGTGGGGGGGGGGGGGGGCGCCCCGACGTTCTGGGCGCCCCCAGGGCCTATAAAAGGGCCCTCGACCCCGAGGCTTGAAACAACAATTCATTCAACGCTTCAACGCTCTTCGGCTCTCGCGCTTTGCTCCGGAAACCTCCCGACTCGAGACTCAAGCGCCGACGATGTCCCGCTGCTCCGAAAAAAGACAACCTACATCGGACGTCGGCAAAAGAAGTCTCCGACCGTGGAAACTGATTTGTAAAAGTTTCCTTTGCTATATTTGTAATTCAATACTGTAAACTGATTTGCGAACTTATAGAATTGCCCGCAGAAAACGGTCAACGACCGTGGGCCTTGGAGTAGGAGTCGACGTAGGCTCCGAACCAAGTAAAACTACCTGTGTTTGCGTTTGATTGTTTTATTCCGCTGCATAATTTCTCTAATCCTAAAATCCGAACGTCTTCCGATATTCACCCCCCTCTATCGGTTCTCTCGATCCAACAAGTGGTATCAGAGCGGAGAAGTTCAAATTTGGTGCAACCACCAGTTTGAAAATTTTTCGGATTTTTTCTTAATTTTATTTCTTTCTCTCGTTCGAATTTCTTCTAATATATTTTTCGTTCGAATTTCTTCTCGTTGATCGAGGTTGGTGCAACACCACTCGACGAATATTTTCCGTATCCCGCACCACTAATCCAAGACCAAGTCTTGGGAAATTTTTTTTAGTTATTTTTTTCAGATTAAATGGCCATGCAAGAAGGCTTTAGCACCGCAAGACCACCCCTCTTCAGTGGAGAAGACTTCTCCTACTGGAAGAGCAGGATGGAGGTCCACCTGAAAACTCAGGTGGACATGTGGACAATCATCCAGTTCGGACTGGAGATTCCCACAAATGCTGAAGGAATTCCTCAAAACTACACAGAGTGGGACACCGCTCTGAAACGAAGAATTGAAGCGGATGCAAAGGCGACCCAGACCCTTCAATGCGGCTTAACAAAGGAGGAGCTGAATCGGGTGGGCCCCTTCATCAGTGCCAAGGAGCTGTGGGTAAAACTGATCGAGCTGCATGAAGGAACATCAGACACTCGGATCAGTAAGAGAGATCTGCTCCTGAACAAGCTATATACAATAAAAATGACCGACAACGAAACGGCCGCTTAGCTTCACGCCCGAATCCAGGAACTTATGAATAGTCTACACACTATTGGTCACAAGGTCGAAAACCGTGACCTAATAAGGTATGCCTTAAATGCTTTCCCTAGAAACACCTTGTGGGCATCTATGGTAGATGCATACAAGGTCTCAAGGGATCTTTCAAAAATAAAATTAGATGAATTGTTTTCCGAATTAGAACTACATGAACAAACTAACTGCAATTTGGCCGAGAAAGGTATTGCCTTTGTTGCAGGAAAAACTGGAAGGTCAACAAAGAAGAAGCCACAACCTGAACCCGAGTCTAACTCAGACTCAGACTCAGAAGACGAAGAAGGAGATCGACCTAAGCTGGTCCGACTGGCCCAAAGCTACTATAAAGAATTGAAGAACCAAACCAACAGAAAGAAGGCCAATCGAAGAAAAGACGAACCAGCTGAACCCGCAAATGACAAAAACAAGCCCAACGTGACTTGCTACGAGTGCAAGAAGAAGGGCCACTACAAGATAGAGTGTCCGAACCTGAAGGAGACCAAGAAGACAAGAAGAAAGAAAGCACTCCAAGCAACCTGGGACGAATCTTCCTCAGAAGAAGAAGAAGAAGCACCCCAGTCAAACCTACTAGCCCTGACCGCCTCAGAAGAAGTCGGGACCAAGTCAGAATCAGAACAGGATGACGACAGACTAACCTTTTCAGAAGACGGCGAAATCAAGGTAAGTGGTTTCAATAGAAGTCAGTTAAATGAACTTATTTCGTATCTTTCTTGAGATTTGGCGAAAGCCAAACTCCGAGTCGAATCCCTCCGACAGGAAGTAAAACTCCTGAAAGAGGGAGCTGACTCTAAATCCTTAGCCGAGAAAGTTCAAGAAGGAACTCCTACTCAAATTGAAAAACTTGAGAAAGAGAACTCCTCCCTGAAAACTCAGGTTAAGGATATTAGAGCTGCCTTAGAACGATTCACTTCTGGTTCCAAGGGTCTTGACATGATTCTTGGAAAATAGAAGTCCGTTCTAAATCGATCCGGACTTGGCTATAGAACCAAATCCCGACAAAGATCTTACTTTGCTGTACTGAATCAGTCCAGAAGTAAAGTTCAGGCATGGGTACCTAAACTGTACCTGAACAAACCAACTGGATCAAATCAGTATTGGATCCCCAAGGACAAGATTCACATCTTGCCTAATCATTACCGTGGCTTTAGTCCAGGGGGAGCCAAATTAAAAACTATATTTATTGTTAAATAGAATTTAATTCTTGCAATTTGCTTGATTGATTGTTTATTTAAATTTCTGCAACTTACCATGCTTAGACTTAGGAATGGTTAGTATAAGGACTGAACAAACTTAACTGAAACTTGACAACATAGTATTGGGTGGAGGTGAGATGATAGTACGTTAAGGAAACCAATTCTAATAAGATCAAGTACAGTTGGTCTCTTTAGACTGGTGAAACTAGCCGAAGCTACCGATCCAAAACCCAAACTAGTTAGACCAGAACTTTTCAAAGATTAATTTTGAAAATGAAATTTCATTAAACGGCTTTGTCAAGGAAAGGGTTGATGATCCAATAAGGCTACGACCAAAGAAGGCCTAGTGCCTCGCCAAGACCTGGAAGCCAATTTTTGAATTTCAAATTCAAATTGCTTTTTGTCAAATTCAAATCTAACACAAACTTTCAGTTAAGTATAGATTCAAACATTTCCTTTCAAAATAAATTTAACTGTTTTCAAAAATTAATTTAAGGTTTTCAAAATAAATAATAATTTTTCAAAATAATTTTACTTATCAAAACCTGTCTCACAAAACCTATAAGGCTAACGTGATTGAAAACCCTAGATTGGGTGAGACAGTAGGATTAAGACTCAATTGTAAATTCTTTAATGCCTATATTATGAGTTAATCCTGTAGTTCAGATCATAGTCAAACCATGGTCAACACGGTCAAACCATGGTCAACTTTGTCAAACCACAGTCAAAGCAGTCAAATCAATTCAAACCATAGTCAAACCAATTAAACCATGGTCAAACGATGACAAGACATAAAATTTATCTTTTCCTATACAACTCTAGGCGCCCGTGACTCCTCGGGCGCCCCCCATGCCTTTTCCTTCCCTCGAGGCAAAAAGCTGCCTCTGACCATTGACCAGGGCGCCCAGAACCACGCGGGCGCCCCCATCACAGTCAATGCAGTAAAAGCTACAAACACATCCTGACCCGGGCGCCCGGAGCACTCCGGGCGCCCCCATCCAGCCCCAGTCTCTGCCAATGGCAGAGATCACTGACCCGGGCGCTCGGGAGCTCCCGGGCGCCCCCATTGAAATGCCTATATAAGGGCATCCGAACCTCCTCCTCTTCCCACACCAAAAACCAACTTCCTTCCTCACTTCCTTCCTTCCAAGAAGATCAAGTGACACTTGTGCTTCCCCAATCTCACCATGCCTCCCCGGTATGATTTATCTTATGCATTTAAAATTATTTTCTTAAATTCTTTAATGTATTTAGAATTATTCTTTTCTTATACCTCTTAACTTAGAAAACGCCGAGCAAACCAAGCGAACCCCGGTGCCGAACCGAGTCCCGACCCTAGGTTTCCTACTCTAGAATTATGTAATAAGTTTGCTCAAACCATTTACAAGCCTATTAAAACAAGCTATCTTAATAGACATTTCTTTACCTAATCATGCCCCTTAGCTATGAATATTATAAACTTCTATCAATTAGATAATCTTGTATTCTGCACTCATACCATTAATGAATCCTTATGTGCAGAATTCTACAATAACATAGTTCGACAAGACAATCTTATGTTTTACACTACTGTTCAAGGGATACCTCTGTCTATCACCCCTACTTTGCTGAACCGATTCCTTGGACTACGACCCTCCCAGTCCACATTTTGCTGCTATCCACCTAGGAATCCTCCATTTGATCCTCCCTACTCTCACATTATCTTAAACACTATCCACTCCTATTTCTATAGGGATGCGAGACTCCCCGTGAATAGACGATTCCAATCCGTTGACCTTCAGGCACAGGACTATGCCCTGTATAGAGTCCTGGTCCGCTGTATCTTACCACTCTCCACTAGAGATCTCGGGACCATGCGACCCTTTCATGCCTTCCTTCTGTATGCCCTGGTCCATCACCTTGACATTGACATTGGACTACACATGTTTCATACTATTCTACATGCGTCCAGTGTTAGACGAGTGCGCACTCCATTCTGCCACATCATCACCTCCCTCCTTCATCACCACGGTCGTGACATTACCGTGGGTGAAATAACCGCTATGACTGACTTTGATGAAATAGGATTTAGGAACTTCTCGTTAGCAGGTCTAGAGGTATCGGCCACCGGGGTTTTGAGTTGGAGACGACAGCAAGCCGGGGCTCCGATCAACTCAGACGAGGAGGTAGACGTAGACGTTGGAGACATAGCGGCAGCGGCCCGAGCACACATAGACGAGCCCGCTCCACCGACACTCTACGAGAGAGTGACACATTTGGAGACACAGGTCCAGAGTCTCCGAGAGGAAGTGGAGGCGAACCACGATGAAGAAATGGCAACAAATCTAGGCTACTACACCGACTACATGAGTGCCCTTAAAGCTGAGAGAGAGGCCAGAGATGCACAGTATCACGAGATGATGACCCTATTTCGATCCTGGCAGCCAGGCTCCTCTGATCATCCCGGTCCCTCGTCCTAGATTTACTTAGCATTGTACTAGTAACTATTTAACTGCCCCTACTCAGTAGGGTTGACTTATGCCTGACTTGTATGACTGTGTTGGATGTTGAGTACTTGTTCTGTTCTAGTTGACTAGCTGACTTATGAAAATGAGTACTTGTTCTTGTCTATTAGGATTGTGCTCTGTAGAATAGATTAACTCAACTTTTGATTTTCTTACTGCTTTACTTGATTTACAGATCAGTTTCTAAAAGAACTTGAAAAACTGTTTTCAAAATCAGTTTTTTTTTAACATTTTTTTCTTAGTTTTATTTTAAAACTACCCCCTTTCAAAATTAGGGTTTTTTTCGCAAATGGACTTAGCCTAGGCCCTAACCCTAGAACTGCATGCACCTATAGATTTAGAATCCAGCATCTCACAAGCACCTTAGGGTACTTTTGATTGATAACCTAGAAAGGGTTGAGATGCTTAGGTCATTGCCTTAATTCAAGATGCTTTAAGTCAGTGCATCTGCAGTAATTGGGGCACTAAATACAACTTACACAGCAATCAAGTTAAGTGTCAAGTTTAGAAAATCTAACTTGAACAGAAACACTTAACTTGACTAACCCTAGCAAAAACTACTGTTTATAACAGTTAGTAAGTAGCTAATTGGATTAGACAGGCCCCTACAAGAGAAAATTAACTGATTTGGTTTAAGTCTTATCATGAATTGGTTCAGTACAGCAAAATCATGCAAATATTTTCCTTTATGAAAGTTATTTCCTTTATGCAATTTAATTTCTGCTATATTTATCTGTTTTTGATATATGACAAAGGGGGAGAGATAAGAAAGGAGAGAATTTAAAATTTTTGTTTAAATTTTTGTTTATATTTTTGTCTCTCAAAATTTTAAAATCTATCCCCCTTTTTTATGGCAAAGGGGGATATATATTTTTATATTTTTTAAAATTTTTTTTGTTCAAATATTTTTTTAAATTTTATATTTTTTTAAATTTTTGTTAAGAATTTAATTTCAAAATCTCAAAATTTCAAATTTTTTTTATATTTTTGTCTCTCAACTTTTCTAAAGTACTAAGTTTTTCAATGTACTAAAGTACTAAGTTTTTCAAAGTACTAAATCACTAAGTTTTTCTTACTTAAGCTTTTCAAAGTACTTAAGCTTTTCAAAACTTTCCTAGTACTTAAGCTTGTCAAAATTTTCTTACTTAAGCTTTTTAAAGTATTTAAGCTTTTCAAAACTTTCCTAGTACTTAAGCTTGTCAAAATTTTCTTACTTAAGTTTTTCAGAAGTACTTAGGTTTGTTAACTTCACGAAGTACTTTAAAACTTAAAGTTTTCAAAACTTTTTGAAAGTACCATAAACTTAAAACTCTCAAATTGTTGGTA
This sequence comes from Boesenbergia rotunda, assembly GCA_024364735.1. Taxonomy (NCBI): domain Eukaryota; kingdom Viridiplantae; phylum Streptophyta; class Magnoliopsida; order Zingiberales; family Zingiberaceae; genus Boesenbergia; species Boesenbergia rotunda. The sequence goes on along the minus strand of JAGFNQ010000548.1, from coordinate 441,057 downwards.
CTCAAACTAAAGTTTTAAAATCCTTCTTAAACTTAAATTTTCAAATTTGTCTAAATAAACTTAAGCTTTCAAAATTTTCTAAGTATTTGAACTCAAAAATTCTCTACAAGTATCATTTTTTTAAGTAAAAATCCAAACTTTAAACTTGGAACTTAGTGTCGAAAACCCCACGAATTTTTGAAAAATCTAGGGGGAGATTCCTTCCAGGGGGAGGGAACAAAAGGTAATTTTTGTATGCCTTGATTAAACTTAACTTTTTGAACCAGGGTTGCCATAAATCAAAAAGGGGGAGATTGTTGGTGCAGAAAGCACCCAAGTCGAACCTGAGTTTTGATAATGGCAATAGGGCTCAAAAGTTAAGTCTTACTTGTTATCTAACATGTCACTCTAGTGTGCAGGGTAAAAATTCCTAGCGAAGGACTGCTAGGCACTGGCGAAGGAATGCCAGGGTAAAAAGCCCTAGCGAAGGACTGCTAGGCACTGGCGAAGGAATGCCACGGTAAAAAGCCCTAGCGAAGGACTGCTAGACACCAGGCGAAGGATAGCTTGGGACTGAAGACCTGGCGAAGGAATGCTAGGCACCGAGCGAAGGACAACTTGGTATCCAAAACCTGGCGAAGGACAGCTAGGCAAAAGTCCAACCAGAGGAGCGGTTGGCATCAGGTACATTCTCCCGAGAGGAGTAGGTGAGGACGCGTTCCCCGTCGAGGGAAAAGTAGGTGTCGGTTCGACCTAGGGCTCCATTTTGGAGGCCCAAAGTCAGAACCAAGACAGCTAAGGCTGTATAAACTAACATCTCAGTGTTTTATGGTGTTTTGGACTAACCCTGGATGCAGGACCGAAGGAACGAGTGTCTGCAGCTCAGAGAGCCTCAAAGGAATGAGGCAACAGCTGACCAGGGCGCCCGGAGTGTCCCGGGCGCCCCCGTGCTCCCGGGCGCACCCGCTGCTCCTGGGCGCCCCCAGTGCAAGCCTACGAAGAGAAGCCAGCCAAGCCAAAGGGATAAGACTTGACCCGGTCAACCCGGGCGCCCCCAGCGTCCCGGGCGCCCCGGTCAAGATATGATCCCGAGTTTGAAGGGATCAGAAGTTGACCGAGGGAAAGGCGGATCGGCCGACACGTGGGGAGGTGCCCCCGACGTTCTGGGCGCCCCAGGGCCTATAAAAGGGCCCTTGACCCCGAGGCTTGAAACAACAATTCATTCAACGCTTCAACGCTCTTCAGCTCTCGCGCTTTGCTCCGGAAACCTCCCGACTCGAGACTCAAGCGCCGACGACGTCCCGCTGCTCCGACAAAAGACAACCTACATCGGACGTCGGCAAAAGAAGAGTTTTTGTTTTAAAAGTTTACTTTGCTATATTTGTAATTCAATACTGTAAACTGATTTGCGAACTTATAGAATTGCCCGCAGAAAACGGTCAACGACCGTGGGCCTTGGAGTAGGAGTCGACCTAGGCTCTGAACCAAGTAAAACTACCTGTGTTTGCGTTTGATTGTTTTATTCCGCTGCGTAATTTCTCTAATCCTAAAATCCGAACGTCTTCCGATATTCACCCCCACTCTATCGGTTCTCTCGATCCAACACTTCCAAGGGACGCTTACGGTTGGATCTTGTCCCTTCCTTCGAGTTATGCGAGGTAATACGTAAATTAGTTTACGTTTCTACAAAATTTTAAATATATGATCATGTCTACACAAGAAAAAATTGCATGCTTAGATGTGTGGTTAAATAATTTGAGAAATTATTTATGCTAAACCATCCGCTGCACGTAATTAATTTTAAAATTACGAACCCACATCCATGTCGATATGCACCCGGTCCCAACAGTAGTATCAGAGCTAGGTTTGTGTTCGACATAATCATATAATTGTTTTTGCAGAAAGCTTTGTCATGATCTAAATTTTGGAAATTTTTCCTATTATGGAAACTTTTCAATTATGGTAAATTTTTGATTTAGGAATTTCAAAGTTTGGACATCCTCATGAAATTTCGCAAACTTTTGACATATCTCTGTTTCTGAAATTTTATGATAATTGTGAAAACTTTCCATTTTTGGAAACTTTCCAATTTTGGAAAAATGTAAGTTTTCTTTGTACCAGAAACTTACAATTATTCTGAAAACCTTTTATTTTTGGAAACTTTTCATTTATGGAAAGCTCGCAATTTTGGGCACTTTCTTTCAAGAAAGTCTAGACTAATTATGGGAATATTAATTAGCATTTAAATTCACAATTGGAAATTAAATTATTTACAAAATTCTTTATTTTGGATCGAGCCTCGGGGAGCCGTCCAATTTAAAGTTAGTTGTTATAATTAAATTTCTTAAATTGAATTTAAACTGTCAAATTCTTATTTTGGATTGAGACTCGGGGAGCCGTCCAAATTAAGTTATTGATATTAATTTTCCATAAATAAAATATGTGATCAAATCTTCAAAATTTTTTGAGGTGATTCTCAAACGATAATTTCCTTATTTGATTTATGAGGTGATGCTCTTACATATTATTGTCTCCAAAATTATTTAGGAAAATTGTTTCCTATAGAGTATATTTCCTTAAATAAGATTTTCATGAAAATAATATGTGGTTGAATTAAGGGAATTTGTCTCTTAATTTAATAAGATTTGATTTAGAGAAATCAAAGTCTTAAATATATTATTCCGAAATTGATTATGATAATTCAGGAAATTATTTCCCAAAACAATTCCTTGAATAAAGTATGAAATTAGAATTAGGAAATCCGGTTCCTAATTCAATTAATGAGACTTGATAAATTAAGTCACATACATACTTTATTAAGGAAATCATTAGAACATGACATAATTATATGTCATGAATGTGCATAAAAGAAAAGGATGAGACCCAAAACCCCTTACAAAATATTAAGGCCAACACCTTCCATTAATATGGTTAGAACCGGAGTTTTGTTTCTCGTTTGGGTTGATGGACACATCCATGCCCGGCTTGAACCTCAATATGTTCAAACCATGGAATTAGTTTATGATTAATATAGTTGGAGTCAGAGGTCAATCCTTAGTTGTGGTTGTTGGACACATCCAAGCCTGACTAAACGGTTGAATGAGCTCCAACCATATTAAAACTATTTCTTGATTAATGGGTCAGCCTTAAGCTTGGAGCATCGATTTGTTGTGCCACAGCCAAGGTCGATGTAAAGAGAGGTGCAGTTAGGTGCTATGTATATTGTTGCATACTTGTTAATGAGTTAACAACCCAATGATTTATGTAAACATTCAATTAGTTGATAGCATAATGTGATAGTTACATATGTATAATATGTAATCGATATAATTACCTACCTTCATAGCTAAGAATAACTTGATGGACTCTAGCCATGGTTGTTCTTATCTATGGTTGGATATCAACCTATTTGGAGATGTTCCTACGATCTCCCGAATTGATAAAAAAGGGTTATTCAATTCGAAAAATAAATAGGATTTAATTAATGTATATTGATGCATTCTTTATCATTCTCATCACATAACCTCAATTTGTATTTCTAGGATAATCACCTGATCATGTCTTCTCTGAATTTGCATTCCATTTTGGACACCAATAAGCTGACTGGGCCAAATTTCATGGACTGGCTTCGAAACCTGAGGATAGTCCTCAAGGCAGAAAAGCTTGCTTATGTCCTTGAAAAACAACTTCCCAACCATCCTCCTGAGGATGCAACTCCAGACCAGTTAGTGGCCTATCAGAAACATGTGACCGATTCTGAACTTGCGAGTTGCATCAAGATGGCCGCTATGGTACCTGAGCTACAAAAGCAGCATGAGCATATGGATGCTCATACCATCGTCTTCTATCTTCATGAGCTGTTTGACGAGCAGGCGAGATCCGAAAGGATTGAGGTCTCCAGACTCCTCTTCACCTCTAAGATGCAGGAAGGCACTTCTGTTTCACAGTTTGTGTTGAAGATGTTGGGGTACATTGAGCGACTAGGCACACTCGGATTTGCAATGGATCACGAACTAAGTATTGACTTAATTCTGCATTGTTTGCCCAAGTGTTACTCACAGTTTGCGATGAACTATCGGATGAACAAACTGGAAACTACTATTCCTGAGTTGCTTAACCTGCTGAAGACTGTAGAGCCTTTTGTAAAGCAGGATCAGAAGACGGTACTGTTAGTTGGTTCCTCAAAGAAAGGCTCTAAGAGGAAGAAAAAGGCCAAAAAGAGTGAAAAGGCACCAAAAGGCACTTGCCATCACTGCGGCAAGGAGGGCCACTGGTGAAGAAACTGCAAGGTTTATCTTGAGTCCTTGAAGAAGAAGGCATCCGATGCCCCATCCTCTTCAGGTATCTTCGTTATTGAATGTCACTCTATTTCCTCGTACACCTGGGTACTTGATACTGGGTGTAGCTCACATATATGTAATGACATACAGGGGCTAAGGAATAGAAGAAGACTCGTCAAGGGAGAAGCAAATTTGCGAGTTGGAAATGGAGCAAAGATTGCTGCTGTTGCCATCGGAACATATTTGCTAAAGCTCCCTACTGGACTTGTCTTAGAATTGGATAATTGTTATTTTGTTCCTTCATTAATAAAGAACATTGTATCTATTTCATGCTTGAATGAAAAGGGTTATCATTTAACTTTTAGTAACAATTGCTGTTACATAACTTTAAATGGTGTTCTTTATGGGACCGAAACTTTATGCAATGGTATCTACACGTTAGATTTATCCGGTGACGTTTTCAATATCGAAGTTAGCAACAAACGTGCTAGCATAGATAATCAAATAGACTCCTATACGTGACATTGTCGTCTTGGCCATGTAAGCAAGAAACGCATGACCAAATTACACCGATGTGGAATTCAGGAATCATTTGAACCTGGTTCATTTGATACATGCGAATCATACTTAAAAGGCAAGATGACCAAATTACCCTTTTCCGAAAAAGGTAAACCAGTGGGAGAATTGCTTGGTCTAATACATACTGATGTATGTGGACCAATGTCAACTCTTGCACAAGGAGGCTATAGCTACTTCATTACCTTTATCGATGATCACTCATGATTCAGGTATGTATTCTTAATGAAACACAAATCTGAAGCTTTTGAGAAATTCAAAGAGTTTAGAAGTGAAGTAGAGAAACGGCTTGGCAAAAGTATTAAGATACTTCGATTCGATCGGGGTGGTGAATACTTAAGTCAAGAGTTTCAAGATTATCTTAGGGACAATGGGATATTGTTTCAATGGACTCCGCCATATACACCACAGCATAATGGTGTATCTGAGAGGCGTAACCGAACCTTGATGGACATGGTTAGATCTATGATGAATCATGCAACTCTTCCAAAATCCTTTTGGGGCTATGCGCTTAAGACAGCTGTTTACTACTAAACAGAGTCCCGACCAAGGTAGTCTCTACTACTCCATATAAGACGTGGAATAGTAAGAAACCTCATTTATCTCACCTAAAGATATGGGGTTGTCCTACTTATGTAAAGCGGACTGTATCAGACAAATTGGATGCTAAGTCTGATAAATGTCTATTTATTGGATACCCTGAGGAAACGAAAGGTTAACAATTCTATCATCCCTTGGAACAAAAGGTGTTTGTTTCAAGGCATGCTGTATTTCTAGAAAAAGAATTTCTTTTACAAGAAAATAGTGGGAGTAGCATTGAACTTGAAGAAGTTCAAGAAACTCCAATAGACATTACAGAGACACCTAATCTAGACCCACAACCAATAACTCATAATGATGAGCTATCAGTTGAACCTAAAATAACACCACTTCTTCGTAGGTCTGATAGGACACGCAATATTCCAGAGAGATACGAATTTCTCATAAGTGAATCGAATGACATGTTACTCATTAATGATGACGAACCTATCAGTTATGAAGATGTTCTGAAAAATTCAGAAAGGGATAAATGGCTTGAAGCCATGAAGTCGGAAATGGATTCCATGTACAAAAATCAAGTATGAGACTTGGTTAACCCACCTGAAGGGATTAAGCCCATAGGGTGCAAGCGGGTTTTCAAGAAGAAAACCGACATGGAAGGTAATGTTGTTACCTTTAAGGCTAGATTAGTGGCAAAAGGATATCGTCAGAAACAAGGAATTGATTATGATGAAACCTATTCGCCAGTAGCTATGCTTAAATCCATTCAGATGCTCCTGGCCATAGCAGCTCATTATGATTATGAGATATGACAAATGGATGTGAAAATAGCTTTCCTTAATGGAAACATGCTTGAGGATGTATACATGATACAACCTGAAGGTTTCACATCGGTTAATAAAACCAAAGTATGCAAGCTTCGACGATCCATATATGGACTAAATCAAGCATCCAGGAGCTGGAACATCCGTTTTGATGAGACAATCAAAGAGTTTGATTTCTCAACAAATCCTGACGAACCTTGTGTGTACAAGAAGGTTAGTGGGAGTGCAGTCGTATTCCTAGTGTTATATGTCGATGACATATTACTTATAGGAAACGATATATCAGTCTTACAGTCAGTTAAAATTTGGTTGTCCAAAACTTTCTCCATAAAAGACCTGGGAGAAGCAACCTATATCCTTGGGATTAGAATCTATAGAGATAGATCAAAACGATTGCTTGGTCTTTCACAGTCTACATATATAGACCGAGTGCTAGAAAGGTTTAGCATGTCGGAATCCAAGAAAGGTTACCTTCCCATCAGGCATGAGATCAACCTTTCGAAGTCTATGTGTCCGCGCACAGAAGATGAGAGGATTTACATGAATAAGATTCCTTTTGCATCCGTGATAGGATCTATCATGTATGCTATGTTATGTACTAGGCCCGATGTATCGTATGCTCTGAGCGTCACAAGCAGATACCAGTCTGATCCAGGAATGGATCATTGGGCGGCTGTTAAGATAATCCTCAAGTACTTAAGAAGAAGTAAGGATGTGTTCCTAATATATGGAGAAGGTGATATGGTAATACGTGGGTATACAGATGTCAGTTTCCAGACAGATAAGGATGACTCCAAATCTCAGTCCGGATACGTATTTATTTTGAATGGAGGCACAATAAGTTGGAAGAGTTCCAAGCAAGACACTGTAGCGGATTCTACCACGGAAGCGGAATATATTGTAGCTTCGGAAGCAGCAAAGGAAGCAGTCTGGATCAAGAAGTTCGTCTCAGAACTTGGTGTGGTTCCAACCATTGTGTTGGATCGTGAGAACCGATAGAGGGGGGGTGAATATCGGAAAACTTTCGGATTTATGGAAAGAGCAATTTGCACAGCGGAAAGAAACAAAACACGCGAACACAGTACTTTTTTACTTGGTTCGGAGCCTAGGTCGACTCCTACTCCATGGCCCACGATCGTTGATCGTTTACTTTGGGCAATTCTATATGAGCGCAAAATCAGTTTACAAGAATATATTTACAAATATAGTACCATAAACTTTTAAACAAAAAAAAACTCTTCTTTTACCGACGTCCGGTTGTAGGTTGACTTTCCGGAGCAGCGGGACGTCGTCGGCTCGAGTTGGGCAGTTTCCGGAGCAAGGCGTGAGCACAGAAGAGCGTGGAAGCGTTGGTTCGAAGTTGTTGTGGAAAGCTTGGGCGTTGGGTGCTATTTATAGCACCTCGGGGCGCCCTGGACGTCGGGGGCGCCCTGCCACGTGTCAACCGATCCGGTTTTAGCTCGGTCAAGCGTTATCCCATCCGAATAGGGATAACTTTGACTCTGGGGGCGCCCTGGTCACAGAGGGCACCCTGCTTGACTTCTTCCGTGCAAAATTCTCGGCTGGATAAGGGTGACGCTTCGCAGGTTTGGGCGCGGGGCGCCTTGGCTGCTGAGGGCGCCCTGGCTGCTGAGGGCGCCCTGCCCAGTAAGTAGCCGAAGCCTTTTTTGCTTCATTTGTTTCTGGTTCACCTTGGGGGCGCCCTGGACACTCAGGGCGCCCTGCTCAGCTGTTGCCTCACTCCTTTGAGGCTCTCTGAGTTGCAGACACACGTTCCTTCGGTCCTGCATCCAGGGTTAGTCCAAAAAATAATTAATTATTAGTTTATACAGCCTTAGCTGTCTTGGTTCTGACTTTGGTCTCCAAAATGAAGCCCTAGGTCGAACCGACGCCTACTGTTCCCTCGACGGGGAACGCGTCCTCACCTACTCCTCTCGGGAGAATTTACCTGATGCCAACCGTTCCTTTGGTTGGACTTTTGCCTGGCGGTCCTTTGCCAGGGCTTGGATTCTGAGCTGTCCTTCGCCCGGTGCCTAGCATTCCTTCGCTAGGGCTTCAGTCCCAAGCTGTCCTTCGCCTGGCGCCTAGCAGTCCTTTGCTAGAGCTTTTTACCCTGGCATTCCTTCGCCAGTGCCTAGCAGCCCTTCGCTAGGGCTTTCTACCCTGGCATTCCTTCGCCAGTGCCTAGCAGTCCTTCGCTAGGGCTTTTCCTGCACACTAGAGTGACTTGTTAGAAAAACAAGTAAGACTTAACTTTTGAACTCTGTTGCCATTATCAAAACACAGGTTTGACTTTGGTGCATTCTGTACCAACAATCTCCCCCTTTTTGATTTATGGCAAGCCTAGTTCAAAAAGTTAAGTTTAGGTAAGCATGTAAAAACCTTAAATATTGTTCCCTCCCCCTGGAAGGAAAACTCCCCCTAGTTTTTTCAAAAATTCGTGGGGTTAAGAGCTTTTGCTTGTACTTTGAAAAACTTAAGTTTTAGGTACTTGAAAATCTTTTGATAACTTAAGTTAAAAGTACATATCGATGATCTTAGAGTACTTAAAGGGTTTGAAGCCTTAAGTTTTAAGGTACTCAAAAAGTTTTTTGAAGGTATTAACTTAAGTACAGAAAACTTAAGTATTTAGTAAATTTTGAAAGACTTTTGTACATTTGAAAAAAACTTAAGTACTTAATAATTTTGAAAACTTAAGTACTTAATAATTTTGAAAACTTAAGCTTAAAATACTTATAGAAGTTAAAATTTGACAAGCTTAAGTAAGGAAATTTGAAAGGCTTGAGTACTTAGCAAAATTTTGAAGGCTTAAGTGAAAATTTTGAAAATTTTGACAAGCTTAAGTAAAAATTTTGAAAGCTTAAGAACTTAAGTACTTAGATAATAATTTGAAAAGGTTTTTAAAACGTTTAAGTACTTAGAAAAGCTTAAGTATTTTTGAAAGCTTTTTGAATAGAGGATAAGAAAATTTTAAAAACTTTTTGAATAAAGGATAGAGTTAAAAAATATTTAAAAAATATTTGACCAAAAAAAATTATTTTACTCTCTCCTTTCCTATCTCTCCCCCTTTGCCATATATCAAAAACAGATAAATGTAGCAAACAAAATTACATAAAGGAAATAAGTAAGATTTTGCTGTACTGAACCAATTCATTATTAGATTTAAATTAAATCAGTCAATTTTCTCTGTAGGGACCTGTCTAACCCAATTAGCTACTTACTGCCTGTTATAAACAGTAGCTTTTGCTAGGGTTAGTCAAGTTAAGTGTTTCTGTTCAAGTTAGATTTTCTAAACTTGACACTTAACTTGATTGCTGTATAAGTTGTATTTAGTGCCCCAATTACTGCAGATGCACTGACTTAAAGCATCTTGAATTAAGGCAAAGACCTAAGCATCTCAACCCATTCTAGGTTATCAATCAAAAGTACCCTAAGGTGCTTGTGAGATGCTGGCTTCTAAGTCTATAGGTGCATGCAGTTCTAGAGTTAGGGCCTAGGCTAAGTCCATTTTCGAAAAAGCCCTAGTTTTGTAAGAGGGTAGTTTTGAAATAAAAATAAAACTAAGTCGAAAGTAAAAACTGATTTTAAAATTAAGTAAAACAGTTTTTCAAATTCTATTTTTAGAAACAATTTTGAAAAACAAGTAGAGCAATAAGAGAAATAGAGTTAAACTATTCTACTGAGCACAATCCTAACTGCCTTCTAGTCAAATGCAATAAGTACTTAATTTCACAAGTCAACATAGAAAAACATAACATCCATACAGGTCAAACATAAGTCAACCCTACTCGGTAGGGGTAGTCAGATAACTAATAGTACAACGCAGTAAGATCTAAGACGAGGGACCGGGATGATCAGATGGGCCCGGCTGCCATGCATCGAATCGTGCCATCATCTCAATGTATCGTGCATCTGCCACTTCTCGATCGCCTCTACGAGCGTCCATCTGCTCGATGTGATAGGCCTCGACCTCCTCTAACCGTTGATTCTCAAACTCTCCCCCGTGATCACTCCTAAGTCTTTTAATTTTAGTGTCATTTTGATTTTCAATTAGTTTACAGAATTCATTAAATAGGTTTAGGGTTTCATCTTTGGTTTTTAGGAACCTAACCCAGGTAAATCTAGAGTAATCATCAACTATTACTAAGCAGTATCGGTTCCCGCTTAGTGACTTGGCTCCATGTGAATCAAATAGGTCAAGGTGCAGGAGCTCAAGTGTAGTTTGAGTTAAATTAGATTGGATTAGTTTGTGATTGGATTTGGTTTGTTTACCTTGATTACATGATTCACATATTAGGTTTTCATTGTTTTTGATTTTAGGGATACCTTTGATTAAGCCAAGTTGGGTAATTTTTGAGATAGTTCTCAGATTAGTATGACCTAATCTCCTATGTCAGAGGTTTGACTGTTCTAACTGTGTTAACATACATTTGGGTACAAGGGGAAGGTTTATAGTGTATACATTATTTTTCCTAGTGCCCTTAAGTATGATTTCTGAGTCTTGTTCATTTCTAATCAGGCAGTTGGAATTGTTGAAAGTAACTATATAACCAGAATCACATAACTGACTTATGCTAAGCAAGTTAAAATTAAAGTTTTCAACTAATAGAACTTTCTTAATAATGAAATCAGATTTAAGTTCAATATTACCTGACCCAATTACCTTGAGTGTAGCATTATTGCCAAATGTCACTGAGCCTAGGTTTTTGAACTTGAGCTTGGTGAACTTCAATTTATCTCCAGTCATGTGTCTGGAGCAACCGCTATCCAACATCCATTGGTCCAAATCTTTATGTTCCTACACATAAAGAGTTTTCTTGATTTGGATCCAATTAGAGTCAGGAATAGCTTAAATTGAGTTTCACTGCCTAGTCTGTTTCACCCGAGTCTAGGGTTTTCAATCACGTTAGCCTTATAGGTTTCGTGAGACAGGTTTTGATAGTTAAGATTATTTTGAAGGTTTATTTTGAAAATAATTAAATTTTAAAAACTTAACTAATTTTGAAAATAATTAAATTTTTGAAAAGATATTTAGATCTACAAATAACTGAATTTTTTGTGTTAGATTCGAATTTGACAAAAAATAATTTGAATTTGAATTTCAAAAATTGGCTTCCAGGTCTTGGCGAGGCACTAGGCCTTCTTTGGCCGTAGCCTTATGGGATCATCCACCCTTTCCTTGACAAAGCCTTTTAATGAAATTTCATTTTCAAAATTATTCTTTGAAAAATTTCTCGTCTAACTAGTTTGGGTCTTGGATCGGTAGCTTCGGCTAGTTCCGCCAAATTGGCTTCCCTAACGTACTATCATCTCACCTCCACCCAATACTATGTTGTCAAGTTTCAGTTAAGTGTGTTCAGTCCTTATACTAACCATTTCTAATTTTAAGCATGGTAAATTACAGAAATTTAAATAAACAATCAATCAAGCAATTTCCAATCAAGAATTAAGTTTTATCTAACAATAAATATTGTTTTCAGTTTAGCTCCCCCTGGACTAAAGCCACGGTGATGGTTAGTCAAGATGTGAATCTTGTCCTTCGGGATCCAATATTGATTTGATCCAGTTGGTTTGTTCAGGTATAGTTTAGGTACCCATGCCTGAACTTTACCTCTGGACTGATTCAGTACAGCAAAATAAGTTCTTTGTTGGGATTTGGTTCTATAGCCAAGTCCGGATCGATTTAGAACTGACTTCTGTTTCTCAAGAATCATGTCAAGATTTTTGGAACCAGATGTAAATCGTTCTAAAGCTGATCTAAGATCCTTGACCTGAGTTTTCAGGGAGGAGTTCTCCTTTTCAAGTTTTTCAACTTGAGTAGGAGTTCCTTCCTGAACCTTCTCGGTTAAGGGTTTAGAGTCAGCTCCCTCTTTCAGGAGTTTTACTTCTTGTCGGAGGGATTCGACTCGGAGTTTGGCTTTTGCCAAATCTCGAGAAAGAAATGAAATTAGTTCACTTAATTGACATCTATTGAAACCAGTTACCTTAATTTCGCCGTCTTCTGTAAAGGTCAGCTCGCCGTCGTCCTGTTCTGATTCTGACTCAGTCTCGACTTTTTCTAAGGCGGTCAGGGCTAGTAGGTTTGATTGGGGTGCTTCCTCTTCTTCTTCTGAGGAAGATTCGTCCCAGGTTGCTTGGAGTGCCTTTTTTCCTTCTTGTCTTCTTGGACTCCTTCAGATTTGGACATTCTGTCTTGTAGTGGCCCTTCTTCTTGCACTCGTAGCAGGTTACGTTGGGCTTGTGTTTGTCATTTGCTGGTTCAGCTGGTTCGTCCTTTCTTCGACTTGTCCTCCGTGTGTTGGCTTGGTTTTTCAATTTTTTGTAGTAGCTTCGGGCCAGTCGGACCAGCTCAGATTGATCTCCTTCTTCATCTTCTGCGTCTGAGTCAGAGTTGGGCTCGGGTTCAGGTTGAGGTATCTTCTTTGTTGATTTTCCAGTTTTTCCTGCAAAAAAGGCAATACTCTTCTCGGCCATATTGCAGTTAGTCTGCTCATGAAGTTCTAGCTCAGAAAATAATTCATCTAATTTAATTTTAGAGAGATCCCTTGAAACCTTGTATGCATCTACCATAGATGCCCATAAGGTATTTCTAGGGAAGGCGTTTAGGGCATACTTTATTAGGTCACGGTTTTCAACCTTGTGACCTATCGTGTGAAGACCGTTCATCAATTCTTGGATGCGTGCGTGGAGTTGGGCTGCTGTTTCGTTGTCTGCCATCTTGATGGTGTAGAGTTTGTTCAGAAGCAGATCCCTCTTGCTGATCTGAGTATCTGATGTTCCTTCGTGCAGCTCGATCAATTTTGCCCACAGCTCCTTGGCACTGTTGAAGGGGCTCACTCGGTTCAGCTCTTCCTTTGTCAGCCCGCATTGGAGAGTCTGAGTTGCTTTTGCGTCGGCTTCTATTTTTCGTTTCAGAGCGGTGTCCCACTCTGTGTAGCTTTGAGGAAGTCCATCGGCGTTTTTGGGGATCTCCAGACCGGACTGGATAATGATCCACATGTCCACCTGAGTTTTCAGGTGGACCTCCATACGACTTTTCTAGTAGGAAAAATCTTCTCCACTAAAAAGTGGAGGTCTGGCGGTGCTAAATCCCTCTTGCTTGGCCATTTGGTTTGTAAAAGAAAACTAACAAAAAGAATCTCCCAAGACTTGGTCTTGGATTAGTAGTGCGGGAAAAGGATAATAAAATTAAAAAAAAATTTTGGAAGAAAAAAAAATTCGAATTAGAAAAAGAAATAAGAATCCGAAAAAAAATTTTCAAACTGGTGGTTGCACCAAGTTTGAACTTCCCGCTCTGATACCACTTGTTGGATCGTGAGAACCGATAGAGGGGGGTGAATATCGGAAAACTTTCGGATTTATGGAAAGAGCAATTTGCACAGCGGGATGAAACAAAACACGCGAACACAGTACTTTTTTACTTGGTTCGGAGCCTAGGTCGACTCCTACTCCAAGGCCCACGATCGTTGATCGTTTACTTTGGGCAATTCTATATTAGCGCAAAATCAGTTTACAAGAATAGATTTACAAATATAGTACCATAAACTTTTAAACAAAAAAAACTCTTCTTTTACCGACGTCCGGTTGTAGGTTGACTTTCCGGAGCAGCGGGACGTCGTCGGCTCGAGTTGGGCAGTTTCCGGAGCAAGGCGTGATCATAGAAGAGCGTGGAAGCGTTGGTTCGAAGTTGTTGTGGAAAGCTTGGGCGTTGGGTGCTATTTATAGCACCTCGGGGTGCCCTGCCACGTGTCAACCGATCCGGTTTTAGCTCGGTCAAGCGTTATCCCATCCGAATAGGGATAACTTTGACTCTGGGGGCGCCCTGGTCGCAGAGGGCGCCCTGCTTGACTTCTTCCGCGCAAAATTCTCGGCTGGATAAGGGTGACGCTTCGCAGGTTTGGGCGCGGGGCGCCTTGGCTGCTGAGGGTGCCCTAGCTGCTGAGGGCGCCCTGGCTGCTGAGGGTGCCCTGGCTGCTGAGGGCGCCCTGCCCAGTAAGCAGCCGAAGCCTTTTTTGCTTCATTTGTTTCTGGTTCACCTTGGGGGCGCCCTGGACACTCAGGGCGCCCTGCTCAGCTGTTGCCTCACTCCTTTGAGGCTCTCTGAGTTGCAGACACACGTTCCTTCGGTCCTGCATCCAGGGTTAGTCCAAAAAACAATTAATTATTAGTTTATACAACCTTAGCTATCTTGGTTCTGACTTTGGTCTCCAAAATGGAGCCCTAGGTCGAACCGACGCCTACTGTTCCCTCGACGGGGAACGTGTCCTCACCTACTCCTATCGGGAGAATTTACCTGATGCCAACCGTTCCTTTGGTTGGACTTTTGCCTGGCGGTCCTTTGCCAGGGCTTGGATGCCGAGCTGTCCTTCGCCCGGTGCCTAGCATTCCTTCGCTAGGGCTTCAGTCCCAAGCTGTCCTTCGCCTGGCGCCTAGCAGTCCTTTGCTAGGGCTTTTTACCCTGGCATTCCTTCGCCAGTGCCTAGCAGCCCTTCGCTAGGGCTTTTTACCCTGGCATTCCTTCGCCAGTGCCTAGCAGTCCTTCGCTAGGGCTTTTCCTGCACACTAGAGTGACTTGTTAGAAAAACAAGTAAGACTTAACTTTTGAACTCTGTTGCCATTATCAAAATAAAGGTTTGACTTTGGTGCATTCTGTACCAACACATTGATGAAGCAATACTGGTTTATTGCGACAACAATGGAGCTATTGCACAAGCAAAGGAACCAAGGTCTCATCAGCGATCCAAACATGTGCTTCGGCGCTATCATCTGATCAGAGAGATTATAAGTAGGAATGATATACAAATTGAGAAAATTTCCACTGAAAGGAATTTAATGTATCCTTTAACTAAGGCCTTGCCTCAAAGCAAGTTTGAGGGTCATGTTAGAGCCTGTGGTATTGGGTACCGTAGCGATTGACATTAGGCCAAGTGGGAGTTTGTTAGTGATATGAGAGAAGTGTCCTAAGGCAATCGCCTTATGATTGTAATCATTTATTTTAATAAATGAATATTCACTATTTGAGTATACATGTTTGTGTATTTGATTGAGATCTTAAACTCATTTACTGAATGTCCGTAATACAATTCACAGCATGAGAGAATTTGTGATGAATTCACAACTAGTGATTATCTCTACATGTGCAATTGTGAAGTATTGAAATTGTCCCTAGTCGATGAATTGATAAATACGGACACTATCAATTCTGTTGAGACTAGCATGGGTTATTCTCTAATCAGTTGATTCTCACTGGCTGGTGACATTGAGATGTCCGGAGATAAACATGAATGCTAGTTAACGGAACTAGTTCATTGGAGTGACTGGCTGTAAAACTTCATATGGTAGTCTACATATAGATATGTCAGTGAAGTTCTTACTGCAGCTTAAGTGCGATGTTTCTTTGACTTGCGGTGTTCAAGTCATCTTGGTCATGGAGACTTATACTTTGACATCTTAAGCAAGTATCTCCAAGGAGGTGTGGACCCAGGATGATTGGGTATAAGCCGAAGTGCCCAAAGATGTTTGAACAGCCTACAAAGGATTCACCACTCCTTGCGAGGAGATGTATAGCCGAGGCCTATCGTCGGAATGGGGCACGATTCATTATAGCTGCTGAAGGGTTTCAGAATTGTTTCTGAGGTCAACCGTTGATCTTTCGATTAATTGGGGATCATGATGTACTACTAGGTACCACTCATGATCGTTCTATAATTGATTAATTATAGACGATCAACATAAATCGAAAGCCTATTTAGTCACACGCACTACGAGTAATCCGAGGGATTTAAAACGAGTTGAAAATTAGATTTTCCAATCAAGAGAGATTCCAATCAAGAGAGATTAGGTTTGGTTGAGCCAAACGATAAGTCGAATCTGAATTTTCAGAGACGCATCGGAAGCGTAAAATGGCTAAGTCTTTTGAAGACTTAATAGATGAATTAAATAAGTTTAATTCATTGGGGCGTGGCTTGGATGGGCCGGCCAAAGAGGGCCTCCATCCTCTTTGCTTGGGCGGCCACAACAAAAGGAGAGAACCAAGTTTTTGGTTCAATTTATAAAATAAACCAAGTGTGGTTTGTTTTATAAAATTATGGATGATATAAATTTTTTATATAATAAACCAAGGTTTGGTTTATTTTTCATGGAAATTAAAATGAACCATGGATTGGTTTATTTTATAAAATCAATCATGGATTGATTTACCATGATAAGGAAATTTATTCCATAAGAGAAAAGAGACTTGATTGATTTTTATCATGAATTAAAATATGATTTTAACCATGATATAAAATCAAACTTGGCATGATGAAATAAGTTATTCCATATTTGAGAGGCTTGATGGTTGAGAGACCACTATATAAAGGACCCAAGGCAAGGCTTGGAAAATAATCGAAGTGATTAAGGCATAGACTCTCTCCCTCTCTTTCTCTCCTTCTCTCCCCTTCTTGTCGTGCGCCAACCAGCCCCAAGAAGGATCTTTTTCCGCAAGCTTCTTCTTTTGCTTTGCCGGAATTTTGATTCCGACCATCTTTTTGTGGTTAGTCTTTCGACTTCTCTCGGAGAATCTAGTAGTTCTCGAGAACACGAAACTCGTGGCTTTACAAAGTCATCCCGAAGATACTCGGCGTGGACGCGAATAGAGGCGGAGCTTCCAAGGGACGCTTACGGTTGGATCTCGTCCCTTCCTTCGAGTTACGCGAGGTAATACGTAAATTAGTTTACGTTTCTGCAAAATTTTAAATATATGATCATGTCTACACAAGATAAAATTGCATGATTAGATGTGTGGTTAAATAATTTGAGAAATTATTTATGCTAAACCTTCCGCTGCACATAATTAATTTTAAAATTACGAACCCGCATCCATGTCAACATGCACCCGGTCCCAACAGAATCTACCAATCTATCTATCCGAAGTAGGGGGTAGCAGTCTTTAGGGCAGACTTTATTTAAATCTCTATAGTCAATACAAACACGTCATTTACCCTCGGGCTTAGGGACAAGTACTACATTAGCCAACAAAGTTGGGAATTGAACTTCTCTTATGTGTCCAGCCTTCAGTAACTAGGCGACCTCCTCTCTGATAGCTTTGTCCTGCTCGAGCGCGAAATGTCTTCTTCTTTGCTTCACTGCCCGAGCCCCAGGGGTCACATGCAAGCGATGCATGACCAAGGCTTGGGGGACTCCTTTGATATCCTTGGTAGCCCACGCAAACACGTCCTGATGGTTCTGCAAGCAGTCGATCAGACAGTTTCTTAGCTCCGGTGTGAGGTCAGTAGCAATCCTTGTAACCCCCCTATTTGTTGAGGGTCGATCTGAACTTCTTCACTCTCGACCTCCCTCCGTTCTTCTTTGGGCCCTTCCACCTCTCAGGGTTGGCGAGGTCGATTTGTAGATCTTCATCAGCCTTCGGGTTCTTGCAGGCTTCAGACCTAACCTCCCCGCTGTAACATTGCCGGGAAGCTAGTTGATCCCCATTGACCTCGGCCACTTGCTCGCCCACCGGGAACTTGATTTTTTGGTGGTAGACTGAGACCACTGCCTAGAATATGCTGAGTGCTAGGCATCCGAGGATGGTGTTGTTGGACGAGGGTGCATCCACAACCAGGAAAGGAGTCCTCCTCGTCCTCTCCAACGTGTCATCTCCCAATGACAGGGATAGGGAGATTTGCCCTATTGGCTGCACTCGGTATCCAGTGAAGACGAAGAATAGGTAGACACCGAACGCAGCTCGTCCTCATCGATCTGCATCCGGTCCAGGGCCGCCTTGTATAGAATGTTTATAGAACTACCTGTATCCACGAAGGCACGCTTAACTTCATAATTAGCTATGCATGTAAGAATTACCAGAGCGTTCTCATGAGGGGTTTCCACGTCTTCTATGTCATCCAGGCCGAATGAGATGACGGGGCCGCTGCGCTGGCTACTGCTTGTTCCGATGGAGTAGTTCTCCAGTCGTCGAGTGTGAGCCTTCCTTTCCCGATTAGAGTCTCCTCCAGTAGGGCCTTCGGAGATCACTCCCACGTGGCCCGAAGGGGGACCTCGCACAGGAGCCTTGCCTTTCATGGGGTCTCATTCAGGGGAGAGAGATTGACGAGGCACCACCTCCCGACTCCTCGCCCTGGAACGTGACTGAGATCGCAGTCGGGTTCCTTCTTCTCCTGACTGTCATTTGTGGGGAGAAAGACTTTGTCTCGGGGACCTCTGGCGATACCCCGCTTTCTTCTATCGCTTTCGAGGCTTGTTATCCATTTCCTCCGACAACCTTTTCTTCAAGGCATGACACTCTTCTGTAGAGTGTGTATTATTGCCGTGCAAATCGCAGTAATTCTTCGGTGGCTCCGGTTCATGGGTGTAAACTATTTCTACTAGCCTTCTCTTACCAGCCCGGTGATCCTTCCTCGAACGAGGGTCTTTCGCCCAGGCCGGTGCTGGTGGTTCCCTTCTTTCCGACCG
Organism: Boesenbergia rotunda; assembly: GCA_024364735.1. Lineage (NCBI taxonomy): Eukaryota > Viridiplantae > Streptophyta > Magnoliopsida > Zingiberales > Zingiberaceae > Boesenbergia > Boesenbergia rotunda. Next base: position 422,405 of record JAGFNQ010000548.1, on the reverse strand, counting down.
TATCATGGTTTGTACAAGAGCTCCGGCTAGTTCTTTGCGGCGAGCATGCTGCACTTCCTTGACATTGATGTGCTTGACAGAGCGCCCCAACAAGTCGTCGAAACTGGTTAGCGACTTCTTCACCACTGGCTGGAAGAAGTCACCTTCGGAGAGGCCCTATGTGAAGGCGTTGACAAGGAGCTCCGATGTTGCGGTTGGCACATCTTACGCTACCCGATTGAACCTCTAGATATAATCCTTTAGCGGTTCCTTCACCTTCTGCTCGAGGGCGAACAAATTTAAGACTGTTTTCTGATATCGACAGCTGCTGGCAAAGTGATGTAGGAATGCGGTTCTAAACTTCAGGAAGGAATTTATGGAATCCTAGGGCAGTCTTTGGAACCATCTCTGGGCGGCTCCCGACAGAGTGTTTAAGAACACTCGGCACTTAACCCCATCTGTGTACTGGTGCAAGAGGGCCGCGTTCTCAAATTTGCAGACATGGTCCTCTGGATCTATCTTCCCATCGTAGTCAGCAATTCCAGGACCGCAAAACTGCTTCGGCATGGGATCTTCTACAATGTCTAGCGAGAAACGGGTGGAGGGTGCCTTCTGGAAGGCCTTGGGTCCCTCTCTCTTCCCCGGTCCTTCTTCCTGCCTTAGGGCGCTTGAGGCGACGCAGTTGGCCTTCTCCAAATCTCCCAGAGAATCTAGCCAGTGTGCGGGAGTCGTCCCGGCTTGTCCCACCGATGGCGAAATAGATCTTCTGTTATGCGGATGCGAGGTGGAGATCCTAGGGATCTCACCTTGCCCTGAGGCTGCTCGCCGTGAGGTGGCTTGCTCGATTTGGTGTTGCTCGAGCGCTCCTTTGACGGTGTTGGCCACGAGGCGATCCAATTCTTCTTTCGTCAAAACGATGGGTTGTCCCTCCGGATTTGCCATCATGGTGCTCCTTTTGGTGCTTTGATTTAGTACCCACAGACGATGCTAAACTTGTTTCGGAAGAAATCGACGTGGATGACAAACCACCAGAATCCAACCCACAAGGATGATGACGAAGGGAAGGAGATCACACCCTACGAGATCAACACGAGCGTTAATGGGAACACGCTGGAGATTTTCTTGCGGAGCCTACTCCGACCCTCAAGTCAGAACTTAAGTCGCTTGCAGGAGGAAAATTAAGAAGGGAAAATGTGAGTTCAGAGAGTGTACCTCCTTTATCTGCATGTCCAAATACCTTATATACTCGAGGTATTGATTACATATCTCCTCCACGTTCTCCTCCACCTTATATATCGGTTACATGATAACTTTTGGGTAATGACAGCAGCGATTATTAAGGCCTTAATTGTTGCGTGTGACAGATAATAACTCTCCGACAACTTTCTTGATTCAGAAAGAGGAACGGCTACTTGAAGTCGGGCTATCGGGCGCGTTAACTCTGATGGATCGATTCGGTGTGCTAGAGGGGGGTGAATAGTATTTTTTCGGATTGGATCTCTATAAGGTTGTTAGCGCAGCGGAAATACAAATAAAAATAAACTAATAGTAGAGAACAATGCTAACAAACCAGGTTTACTTGGTATCCACCCCGGACGGGTGACTAATCCAAGAATCCGTCGGTGGATCAATCCCCGGATAACCTCCGGCTAGCCCTCGTCGCTCCTTATGGGTGGAGAAACCTCACCACAAACACTTTGACAAGATCTGGGTATAAAAGACTACTAACTCACTTTACCCAAGCGAGTTTCATCCAAGAAGATAGTAGAACATGAGCCCCCTTTAATAGGGCTCGAATCTGAAATAGCCGCTACCAGCCGACTGCCAAAATGGCAGTCACCTGGTCCCACTTAGATTCGACCGTTACAACACAACATTCGAATCTGCCAGCCTGTTCCAGTCTATACCAGTCGACTGCCAATAGGCCAGTTGACTGGGACACCCTTAAGCCTAGGGTTTCACTCCCGAGTACAAGTCCCTCCGCACTCAAACCCTCCCGGCTTAGACCCTGAGTACAAGCACTCATACTCAGACCCTCACAACTTAATTGACTCTTCACCAGCAGCCTTGACTGTTGCCTTCACACCCTCTTCATCTTCGACCCTCATCCCTCGGATGTGCACGCAAGCCTCCATCTTGCCTCCATGCCACCCTTCACGTACGCCTCGAAGTCCGCGTCCCTCGGCTCATCATCCCTGCTATCCAGCGGTCCCTTGGATGTGCACGTATGCCTCCAGCTTACCTCCATGCCATCCTTCACATGAAGATATCAACCAAGTCCATGTGTACCTGTACACCTGCATACTCATGTACACATATTAGTCCAACACAAATCCTAACTTATCCATATTGCCCATACATTAAAATATCATGATCCTCCAGATCATCTCAGGGCCGAGTGCCCCAACAATCTCCCCCTTTTTGATGTGTGGCAATATGTTAGGTTAGGTAACCATATAGCAACAATAATAGCAAAAACAATTGAAATTAAAGCATAACACACAAGAGGCAACCTCCCCCTTAATCTATACTTTCTCCTAAATTTCAATTCTAATTGCTAATCCCAAGTTAAGGTTTCCTAACTTAATTCTAAAGTCACAACCCAACCAAACCAAGTTAGATCTTGACCTAACCTAACTTAACACTCACATTTCTCCCCCTTTGACACCATCAAAATGATTGCCCCAAGCAACCCTAGCCCTGGTGCCAAGTGGAATTAACCAAATTTTTGAAAAGCCCCTCAGATATCGCAAAACACACACTATCCACTCTCCCAGTCGACTGCGAGCCTACCAGTCGACTGATATGCCTCTTTTAGAATTTCCAGCCGAAATTCAAAAATGCATAAAAAATTCAAAAAAATCTGGAAAAATGTGAAACTGTGCAAGCACGATTGTTAAGGTATTCCCTACCATAGAAAAAAACCGGTTCATGAAAAACATCAACCGTGCTTGACTTTTGGTACAAACTCAAAAATTCTCAACTAATGTCACTTTGTATCATCCTTCACTTCTAACCATGGTATCTTATATTTGCCACTTTCTATCAACTCTATTTGACATTCAAAATGACTCCCAAGCTCCCTTTTTCATATAAGTATTTCCATTTTGACACGATTTCCCTGTCTTTATCTCTTGATTCTAAATGATCATCCCCTTCTATATATAAAACCATTATTTGATTTCCAACCAAACCATATTAGATAACATACTAATATAAAATTTCCAAATGATATCATGAACACATATATAAGGATCATACAAGAATCATCCATTGCTACTAATAGGAAAATGCCTAAAAGAAACATCATAAAATTTCCAAATTTCAAATAGTTTTAAAACAGCATCTAGTCATGATAAAATTTCAATAACCTAATTGAAAAATAATAAAGCAAGTTCCGTGTCATAAATCTACCAAATAGAGTAATGCATAGATGTTTTATACAAGAAACACAGAAATGACCATGACATAAGGCCTGAAAGAGTATCTAGGGCCAAAGCCCTGAAGTCATCCAAATAAATACAATCATAAAAATAGAAGGTGTTTGAGAGGTATAATACATCAACCAATGGTAATACTCTCAACACTGAAAACTTCCAAGAACTGCACCATCTGATCAGAAGAACATGTGATCGTCACCGCCTGAGGTGGAGGAGGAGGAGGACCCTGAAAGGCGAGATGCCACTGCTGCATCATCTCGTACATATGGTCCTAGCGGCTAGTGATCCTATCAACTTTTGTCTCAAGCCGCTGCTCCGTCTCCCAAAGTCTGTGAATATCCTCACGAATGATGTGAACATCCTCCTGAAGTGTGTGGACATCGGACCGCTGCACATGTAACTGCCTCGCCAGGCTCCTCATCTGAGCTAGAGGCATCTGGGCGCTGTCTCCACACAAACTCCCCCTGTCGACACTCGATACCTGCCAAGGATAACTGTCGTGTACCTATCTGATCGTAATCCTTGGACAGGTGTCTAACCTGACCACTAGAGACATGGATACCCCGAGATGCAAAGAACTCAGTCAGGACGTGACAAAAGGGCATATATATTTTCCTATTGACACTATGGGAAAAATGACAAATAGAGGTGAACACATGCAGGGTGACNAAGGACTGCCAGGAAACAAAGTCCTAGCGAAGGGCTGCTAGGCACCTGGCGAAGGACTGCCAGGAAACAAAGTCCTAGCGAAGGGCTGCTAGGCACCTGGCGAAGGACTGCAAGGCACCTGGCGAAGGGCTGCTGGGTAAAAGTCCAACTGGAGGAGCCGGTTGGCAAAAGGTAATCTCTCCTGAGAGGAGTAGGTGAGGATGTATTCCCCGTCGAGGGAACAGTAGGTGTCGGTTCGACTTAGGGTTCCATATTGGAGACTCGAAGTCAGAACCAAGACAGCTACGATTGTAAAAAATTATCTAACACTCTTACCTTGTTGTTTTGGAACTAACCCTGGATGCAGGACCGAAGGAACGAGTTTCTGCAGCTCAGACCACCCCAAAGGAGAGGGGCAGCAGCTAGGCAGGGCGCCCCCTAGGTCAAAACAAACAACCAAGCAAAGAGTTGCTTCGAAACTGCTCTAAGCAGGGCGCCCTGGAGGTCTCGGGCGCCCTGAGTCAAAGCCAAGAAATAAACTGAAGCAAAAATCAACCATGAAGTCTGTTGACAAAGTCAAGCAGGGCGCCCCCAGTGTCCCAGGCGCCCCCGTTAGCTCTGAGCCGTATTTTGAAGGGATAAGGGCTGACCGAGTTTCGGATAGGGGTTTGCGGATCCAGAGGCACGTGGAGGGCGCCCCCAACGTCCAGGGTGCCCCCAAGAGCGCTATAAAAGGGGCTCGACCCCCAAGGCTTCAGAACACACTTTTCCAATGCCCCAACGCTCTTCGCTCAAGCGCTGTACTCCGGAAACATCTAATCTCGAGGTTCTAGCGCCGACGACGACCCTCCGCACCGAAGTACAATCCACACCGGGTGTCGGTAACGAAGAGTTAAATTGTTCGTTTTACTGCACTACTACTGTACAAATCTCTGTAAAACTTTGCACATTATAGAATTGCCCGCAGTAAACGGTCAAGGACCGTGGGCCTTGGAATAGGAGCCGACCGCGACTCCGAACCAAGTAAAAACGCTTGTGTTCCTTGTGTGTGTTTTAATTTCCGTTGCGTATTCTCTTAAAGTTTTATCCGAAAAAGTTTTCATGATATTCACCCCTCCTCTATCGTGTTTTCTCGATTCAACAAGTGGTATCAGAGCGGGGAAGCTCAAATTTGGTGCAACCACCAATTTGAGAGTTTTTCGGACTTTTACGAAATAATATTTTTTTTGTTTCCGATCAAATTTTTATCGTTAATCGAGGTTGGTGCAACACCACTCGATAATTTTTTTTCTTCCCGCACTGCTAATCGAGGTTGGGACATTTTTTGTTGTTATCTTTATTCCAGAAATAATTCCTAAATGACCATGCAAGAGGGCTTCAGTACCGCCCGACCACCACTCTTCAGTGGGGAGGATTTCTCCTACTGGATGAGTAGGATGGAGGTCCACCTGAAAACTCAGGTGGACATGTGGATAATCATCCAATCCGGTCTGGAAATCCCAAGAAACACTGAAGGAGTGCCACAACCTTACACCGAATGGGACACCTCACTCAAAGGAAGATCGAGGCTGATGCTAAAGCAACTCAAACACTCCAATGCGGCCTAACCAAGGAAGAGCTGAACCGGGTGGGACCATTCACCAGTGCAAAGGAACTCTGGGGTAAGTTAATTGAGTTGCACGAAGGAACTTCCGATACCCGAATCAGCAAGAGGGACCTTCTGCTGAACAAGCTGTACACAATCAAGATGAACGACAGCGAATCTGCAGCCCAGCTCCATTCCAGAATTCAGGAACTGATGAACGGTCTACACTCAATCGGTCACAAGGTAGAAAACCGTGACCTGATCAGGTACACCCTTAATGCTTTCCTGAGAAACACGTTGTGGGCATCTATGGTAGATGCGTACAAAGTTTCAAGAGACCTCTCTAAAATCAAATTAGACGAGTTGTTTTCTGAATTTGAATTACTTGAATAGACTAACTGCACCTTGGCCGAGAAAGGCATTGCTTTTGTTGCAGGTAAAACAAGAAAGATGGTTAAGAAGAAGCCTCAACCTACACCCGAGTTTGACTCAGACTCAGATTTAGATGACAGCGAAGGAGATCAACCCAAGTTGGTTCGGCTAGCTCGGGACTACTACAAGGAGCTGAAAAATCAGACCAACAAAAGGAAAGTCAGCCGAAGAAAGGAAGAGTCAACTGAACCCTCAAATGAAAAGACCAAACCGAATGTGATCTGCTATGAATGCAAGAAGAAGGGTATTACAAGACGAAATGTCCCAATCTGAAGGAGACAAAGAAGACAAGAAGAAAGAAGACTCTTCAAGCTACGTCGGACGAGTCTTCCTCCGAAGAAGAAGAAGAAGCCCCACAGTCGAACCTGCTCGCTCTGACGGCTTCAGAAGAAATCGAGACCGAACCAGAATCGGAGCCGGACGACGGAAAGCTCACATTTTCAGAGGATGGCGAAATCACTGTAAGTGGGTTTTCTAGAATTCAATTAACCGAATTAATTGCCTATCTTTCTCGAGACTTGGCGAAAGCCAAAATCTGAGTCAAGTCCCTCCGACAGGAAGTAAAACTCCTGAAAGAGGGAGCTGACTCTAGATCCTAAACTGAGAAGGTTCAAGAAGAAACCTCTACTCAAGTTGAAAAACTTGAGAAAGAGAACTCCTCCCTGAAAACTCAAGTCAAGGACCTTAGAGCAGCCTTAGAACGATTCACCTCTGGTTCCAAGGGTCTTGACATGATCCTTGGAAAACAGAAGTCGGTTCTAAATCGATCCGGGTTAGGCTATCGAACCAAGTCTAGACAAAGATCATATTATGCTGTACTAAATCATTCTAGACCTAAAATTCAGGCATGGGTACCCAAACAATGCTTGAAAAACCAAACTGGATCAAATCAGTATTGGATCCCCAAGGACAAGATTCACATCTTGCCAAACCATTATCGTGGCTTTAGTCCAGGGGGAGCCAACTTAAAAACTATTTTTATAGTTAAATGAATTTCTTTTCTTGTTTTAAATTGCCTGATTGCTTGTCTATTTAATTTTTTCAATTTACCATGCTTAGACCTCGGATTAGATTAAGGACCAAACCAATTAACCTAAATTTGAACAACATGATATTGGGTCGCGGTGAGATGATAGTATGTTAGGGAAACCTCTTCTAATAAGGTCATGTATACACTACTTGGTCTCTTTAGACTGGTGGAACTAGCCGAAGCTACCGATCCAAGACCCAAACTAGTTAGACCAGAATTTCTCAAAAAGAAATTTTGAAGATGAAATTTCACTAAAAGGCTTTATCTAGGAAAGGGTTGATGATCTAATAAGGCTATGGCCAAAGAAGGCCTTGTGCCTCGCCAAGACCTGGAAGCCAATTTCTGAAATTCAAATTCAATTTACTCTTTGTTAAATTCGAATCTAACATAAATTTTCAGTTAATTTTAGATTCAAATATTTCTTTCCAAAATAAATTTAAATTGTGTTTAAAAAATTAATTTAACTTTTCAAAGTTAATCATGGCCTTTTCAAAATAAGCCTTTCTACTAAAACCTGTCTCATAAAAAACTCATAAGGTTAACGTGATTGATAACTCTAGATTGGGTGAGACAGACTAGGTTGTGAAAATTAATTTAGGCTATCCTTGATTCTAATTGGATCCAAATCAACAAACTCTTTATGTGTAGGAACATAAAGATTTGGACCAATGGATGTTGGATAGCGGGTGCTCCAGACACATGACTGGGGACAAATTGAAATTCACCAAACTCAAGTTCAAGAACCTAGGCTCAGTAGCATTTGGCAACAATGCTACACAGAAAGTCATTGGGTCAGGTAACATTGAACTCAAATCTGATTTCGTTATTAAAAAGGTATTGTTGGTTGAAGACTTCAAATTTAACTTGCTTAGTATAAGTCAACTGTATGATACTGGCTATGTAGTTACCTTTACCAACTCTAACTGCCTGATTAGAAACTTACAAGACTAAGAAATCATGCTTAAGGGCACTAGGAAAAATAATGTTTACACTATAAACCTACCCTTAATACCTAAATGCATGTTAACTCAGTTAGAAGAATCAAACCTCTGGCATAGGAGATTAGGTTACACTAATCTAAGATTAATTTCAAAAACCACCCAACTTGGCCTAATTAAAGGAATACCTAAAATTAAGAACCATGAGAACTTAATATGTGAATCATGCAACCAAGGTAAACAAACCAGGTCTAATCACAAACAAATTCAATCAGACCTAACCCAAACCACACTTGAGCTCCTGCACCTTGACCTATTTGATTCACATGGAGCCAAGTCACTAAGTGAAAACCGGTACTGCTTAGTAATTATAGATGATTACTCTAGGTTTATTTGGGTTAGGTTCCTAAAGACCAAAGATGAAACCCTAAACCTATTTAGTGATTTTTGCAAATTAATTGAAAATCAAAATGATACCAAAATCAAAAGACTTAGGAGTGATCACGGGGGAGAATTCGAAAATCAACGATTCGAGGAGTTTTGTAAGATAAACGAATATATGCACGAATTTTCGTGTCCTAGAACCCCCCAGCAAAATGGGATAGTAGAACGAAAAAATAGAACCCTACAGGAAGCTGCTAGGGCCATGCTCAATGAATTCAACCTAGCTGACCAATTTTGGGCAGAAGTAATTAGCACGGCTTGCTACATCCAAAATAGGGTCCTAATTAACAAACGACACAATAAGACACCCTATGAATTATACTATCATAGACTTCCAAACCTACATTACCTAAGGGTCTTTGGATGCAAAGTCCATATCCTAAACACTAAGGACTATCTAGGTAAATTCCAGTCTAAGTCAACCCCAGGCATCTGATAGATACCATTTTATTGATTATTTTAATTGCTAAAATCCATGTTTGACCTATGTTTTTATTGCTTAATTGTGAAATTGCACTAGGTTTTAGAACTTACTCTTATTTTGGACTTAATTGCAAATTTACACATATTTGGATTATTTGGCCACTAAATTCTTGATATATTTTTGTAGGCATGAAAGGTTCATGGATCTAGGGCATATTGGGTCAAACTTGAGTCGGAAGTGACCTGGATTGAGTTATCAAGATTATGATTAAATCTGGGTCGTCCGATTCAAAAGCGGCTAGATCTGAGCCATCCGGGACCATCTGAAGCAATCCGAGCTAGGGTTAGGGTTGATCAAGTACTCTGATCAAGATCTGAAGGTTTCATCCAAATCAGAGCTCATTCAACCGTTGGATAAAGCTCGGAGGGCTCTAGATCGTCCATTCAAAGATTAGGTTGATCTGGACCATCCGTTGCACATCTGGAGGATCCGAGCTACCACGAGGCAGATCCTGACCCTAGATCAACATCCTCAAAGTTTGGCTCAAATCAGAGCAAGATCAGCCGTTGGATTCATCCAAATCAATCAGGGCCGTCCATGTTTAAGTATTTAATCAGAAATTCCCCGCAGCTCACCCTCGTCGCGTCTTCGCCGCAGCTACCTTCTTCATCGAGTTCTTCAGTTTTTTCAGTGTTTTTCTCCATTTCCGGGGCGCGACCCCTCAATTTCTCCATTTGATCATCATCTGAATCCTTGGAAGACAGTTTCGATCGAGATTTTAGCTCAATTTGCGCCAGAACAGGGGTGTTTGAGGGTTTCGGCATCTCTGCTACCCAATCGATTGTGTCTCATCCACAAGCCATTTCCGATCATTTGAGCTGCTTGTAGGGGTTCTCAGGTGAGCTCAGATGTTCTTCAAATCATCATCGCAAACCATCCATTGAGACAGAAGAGATTGGACTGGAATTTTCCCAGCTGAGGCAGTTTGAGCAGATTGGTCGATTAAAGCTGCGCTCCACTGATTTGCTGAGCTTAGGGGTTCGAAACCAGCTCTTGCTTGACGACCAAGAAGATTTTGAGCTTAGGGAGGATTGAGGCTTAGTTATTTAGCTAACTTTAGTTGTTTGTAGCTATAATTTCCATTACTACTTTAGTTTCGTTGCTGTCTTGGTTTCAGATTGGTTAACTTCATTTACGGCATTGTTACAGCTTAAATTAGGGTTCAATCTTTAAGTCAAGTAGCTAGGGAATGTGTTTAGTGGCCAATTGCTTTTTATTTCAGTTTATTTCTTGTTTGTAGCTTGCGTATCAGTGGTAGTTTGCGTATCAGCTCTGCTTTTCTGTAATTTTCAGTTTTCTTGCTGCTTGTCAGTTTATTTCTGATTTTGCAAGTTCATTCGAATTCAGTTATGTCTAGTTTAATTCCTGCCATTGAAGACCTCACTTAGGGTGTGAATTTAGTTGATCCAAGTGTTTCATATGTAGTATCATTTCTGGATTTTCTTTTGTTCAGATTATGTTTTTGCACTCCAACTATGCGTATCAGTCCTTTCTTCCATGCATCTGAACTTTGTCTTAAGTAATTGTTAGCTCTTCTCATGCATTCATATATTGTAACTAGGCTCATTTACAAGATTTAGCATCAACTTCAGCGTTTGTATCAGCATGTTTGCATCTGCAGACTAAATTCCAGCCTGCCGGATTTGTTTTCTGCACTCCAACTCTACGTATCAGATCTCTGATTACTTCCTGAATTTTGCATCCAGCTGCTAGTTTTATCTCCTGAATATACATGGTAACTTGTTCCATTTAAATGGCACCTGATGTCAGAGTTTGCGCATCAGATCGATGTGAACCCAAATTCCATTTATGCAATTTGATTCTGTTGCTGAGTTTCAGATCATTTCTGCATTTGTTTTAGCTCATGTCTGCATTCTGATTTTAGCTCTTCAACGAGGTTGCTAGTTAGTGAATTGTTGTACTTAATCTCAGCTTGTTCTGTGTGTTTTATATGCGGTTGTCTCTGAATTTCATATCTTCGGGTTCTGACTTTCATTCATTCACATTCCTGCACACCACCTCAATAAAAGCTTGCATTCATTCCTGAACCATTTGATTTCCGTGGTGCATATCAATTTAAAATTTCTGACCTTACAACTTGCTTGCATTTGAATTACATTGGTCAGGGTTAATTTAATAATTAGTTGAGTTCTTTAGTGCCAACTTCTTGATTAGTTCATTGGGTTAAGTTTTTCTCATTTTCATTGTGATTTCATTCTTGATTGCAAACCTAAAACCCAAATCACATTCGAAACCCAAATTCACAAACGACACAAACACGAGCTTGAAACAAACAAACTCTCAACTAGTCTCGAGGAAAAATATGACCTGTGGCCCCTTTACTACGTTTTCATTCTTGATTGCAAAAAGGGTTTCCACACATGTTTATACATATTTAAATCTGATGGTCCCACAATTCGTGACAACTTTAACCTAGTATTTCGGGGCCATCACACACACAGTCTCTCTTAGAAAATAGGATGCCCTCATCATTTTAGGTGAAATCTGATGGCTGCCCGACGTCAATACGGCTGCCCAGGAACTGCAAATGCTGGTCACTAGCCTGCCCCTCTTGGATCCTCAATTTGATCGCTGACTGTGCAACCACGGTCACAAGCAAGCCCCTCTCAATTTGAGCCCGCTCCTCTAACCCCAGCTCTGAGAAACCCTGGATCAACTCTGTGACGATCACCCGCTGATAAGCTAGAACTGCTTTGGTCTTCCTTCTCAGTGCGTCAGCAACTACATTGGCTTTCCCAGGATGATAGCAAATGGTGCAGTCATAATCCTTCAGAAACATCATCCGTCTCCTCTATCGGAGATTCAGCTCCTTCTGAGTGAATAAGTACTTGAGACTCTTATGGTTCGTGAAGATCTCGAAAGTGATGCCGTATAAATGGTGCCTCCAGATCTTCAGTACAAAAATGATGGCGGCCAGCTCTAAATCATGAACAGAGTAGTTCTTCTCATGCTCTTTCAGCTGATGATTAGCATAAGAGACCACCCTCCCATGCTGCATAAGTACTACTCCAAGACTCTAATAGGATGCGTCCGTAAAAAGAACGAAGTCGTCTCTCCCGAAGGTAACACCCGAACTGGTGCAGATACCAAATGTTGCTTCAGCTCCTGGAAGCTGGTCTCACAGGCCTCTGTCCAAACAAACTTCACATCCTTTCTAGTCAGGCGTGTCAACGGTGCGGCAATACTAGAGAATCCCTCCATGAAACGTCGATGATAGCCTGCTAAACCCAGAAAAACTACGTACCTCATGAACTGACTTGGGATGCTCCTAACTGGTGACAACCTCGATCTTCTGGGGGTCAACAGAAATGCCTATGCTGGAAACAACATGGCCGAGAAAACCCACAGAAGATAACCAAAAAGCACACTTGTTGTATTTCGCATATAATTGCTCCCGCCGGAGCGTCTCCAAAATGATGCGAAGGTGATGAGCGTGCTCCGCTGGAGAACGAGAGTAGATCAAGATGTCGTCGATGAATACAATAACAAACTAGTCCAAGTACTCCAGAAATACCCGGTTCATGAGATCCATGAACACCGCAGGCGCGTTGGTGAGCCCAAATGGCATCACCAAAAACTCATAATGACCATATCGGGTGTGAAATGTCATCTTCTGAATATCTGAGTGTCTGGCCCACAGCTGATGATATCCTGATCGCAGATTTATCTTCGAATACACTGATGTATCCCTCATCTAATCAAACAGATCCTCAATCCATGGCAAGGGGTACTTGTTCTTGACTGTGTTGCATTCAGCTGCCGATAATCGATACATAGTCTCATGGAGCCATCTTTCTACTTCACAAATAATACCGGAGAACCCCATGGAGATACACTGGGTCGGATGAAACTCTATCCAAGAACTCCTAGAGCTGGACCTTCAGCTCATCCAACTCCTTCGGTAGCATTTGATACGGACCCTTTGATGTCGACGTTGTCCTCGAAATTAGCTCAATAGCAAACTCCACTTGCCTCCTGGGAGGCAACCCTGGTAACTCATCCAGGAAGACATAAGGAAACTCTCGAACCATAGGGACGTCTAAGATCTGAGGGTTGCGACTGACATCAGTGTTGATCAATGAAATCAAGAATCCCCGACACCCCTGTGATAGAAGCCTCTACGCCTGAAGTGCGGAGATAACCGATATACCATCATCTCTGATGCCAAGGAAATCCCATGAGGGTTGGCCCGGAGGTCGGAAGGTGACCACCCTCAAATGACAATCAATGGTGGCATGGGAGGCTGCCAGCCAATCCATGCCTAGGATGATGTCGAACTCAATCATGTCCAGAACGGAGAGATCCACGGTAAGGATAACCCTACCAAAATCTAGGGGACTTCCCTTGACCTCCTGGGTGACCTCCAATACCTCTCCGGAAGGTAGAGATACAAATAGATGTTGTGCCCTAAGCGTCGGTAACCTATAGACCTTGCTTAAGAATAGCCATGATATAAAAGAATATGAACTGCCAGTATCAATCAGTAACTCTGCAAAATGTGCATAAAGTAAGATGGTACCTCAAAAAACAGATATGTCTGCCCACTGATCCTCCTCTCGGGTGAGTGCGTACACTCGACCCATCTCAGGTTGAGGTGGGGGTAGGGCAAGTACCGGTGGAGGCTATGGTACAGAAGCTCCAACAGACTGATGAGGCAGGTACACTATAGGCTGATGTCCAGTATAAGGTTGCTGCTGCGGCTCCACGGCGGTGTGCTGTGGGATCGCTGATGGATAAGTGTGCTCGTGGCCATGCCCGATCATATAGTATACGTGCACAGGCGGAGGGGCGGTCGGCTGTGTCTGAGAAGAAGTCTGCGGCCCCCTTCCCCCGCGCTGAGCTAGAGTCGAACCAAGATGCCCTCCCTATGACATGACCCCCAATGTTGTATCTTGTGCCTTCTGGGCACAATCATGGCTCATATGTCCAGGAAATTGATAGTAGTAGCACACCGCCTGCTCCATGGTACACTCCGACCTATCGTGCCTCCTAGAACCACACTGGGTGCAACATCGTCTAGTGGGGTCTTCTAATCATGTTGGGCAGACTAGGAGGAGTTCTGTTGGGGTTGCAAGATTGTAAACATAGTCCCACATCGAAAACACATGGGAAAGATCATAGGCTTATAAGGAAAAAATATATCTCCATTGGCATGAGGCCTTTTGGGAGAGCCCAAGAGCAAAACCATGAGGGCTTAGGCCCAAAATGGACAATATCATACCATTGTGGAGATATATAAATTCCTTTTGGTTATAACAATTAGTATCAGAGCCAGGTCGCTTTTCACCGGACTAACCGCCGGAAGAAGCACGAGCTAGAGCCATGATCCATATCTAACCATGTGGGTTAAGCCTTGAATAAAGGATGTGTGGGCTCCCGTGTCTTGATCAAGAGAACTAGACACCAGGAAGAGAAGTCCTAGTTGCGGCTAGGTGGTGAAGTCCTAGTAGGTCAGGTGGACCGAGGGGCAGAAAGTCCTGGTGGGTTGAGGATCGGACATCAAACGGAAAGGGTTTTCCACTTGAGGGGGGGCTTGTGGTCCTTTGTTTGAGGGGGGGATTGTTGAGGTTGCAAGGTTGTAAACATAGTCCCACATCGAAAATACATGGGAAAGATCATAGGCTTATAAGGACAAAAATTATCTCTATTGACATGAGACCTTTTGGGAGAGCCCAAAAGCAAAACCATGAGAGCTTAGGCCCAAAGTGGACAATATCATGTCATTGTGGAGATATCTAAATGCCTTTTGGTCCTAACAAGTTCGACGTGGTACGTCCTGAGTTCTGAGGCCTGGATGCAGCCCCAGAACTATCCCGCCCTACTTGGCCCTGCCTACCCCGCTTCCGTGAGGTCTGCGGTTGTTGTAGATGTGCTGCGTCTGAGGCTGGCTGCTTGTCCTTCTTCTTATTCCCGAACAGTCTTTGCCGAGTCAACTCGATGATGAGGGTCCGCTCTAGCGCCCCTCGATAAGAAGTGACGTCACATGAAGACAGTTGGAGCTAAATGTTCGGGGCCAGCCCCTGGGTGAAATGCATCATTCACTCTGTGTCATCTGTGACCAGCTAAGGGCAATACTTTGCTAGGCAGTTAAACTCTGCGTCGTACTCTAACACCATCTGATCCCCCTGCTGGAAATGTAGAAACTCCTGATGGCGGGTCATCTGATACACAGCTGGAAGGTACTTCTGCCGGAATGTCTCTCTGAACATATCCCAGGTGACTGGCTGCTTGCCAAAGATGGTCTGCTAGGGCCGTCCACCATGTCATGGCCCGCTCTCGCATGTGGTAGGTCGCCAACTCGACCTTCTCCCAATCGGAGCAGGACATGTAACGTAGCGTGTCCTCGATGGTCTCCAGCCACGCTCGAGCAATGCACGGGTCGGTTCCCCCGTGAAACAAGGTGAGCCGACCCTTAACGGATGCAGCCAACGCTGGGATCCATGATCTGACATGGTTCGGCTAGCAAGGTCGCTAGTATTGTAGGTGGTACTGTTGAAACAGTCGGCTACATTGTTGACTGCGCTGACTATCCTGATGGTCCTGATGTCTACCCCTCTGTCGGTGCTGGCTGTACTAGCTGAGGTGCTAGGTGAGTGGAAGAAAGTACCAGCTGTAAAGTTTGTACGAACTACTGTAGGGTTTGTAGCACCAGCTGAAGAGGCTGCGGTGCCGACTGCTCGGCTGGCGGTATCGTGGCGGCTACTACCGGGGGTGCTACCTCAAGTACTACTAGTGGTGCAACTGGGAGTGCTATCAGAAATGATGGAGGGACTGTCGGTGATGACAGTCTCTGGCCTGGAGATGTCTGTCCTTGACGTCCGGCCTCAGCCTTAGGTTGACTCTCCAGAGACTCTGCCTCCGCTCCGACAATCGCAGCTCCCATAGGCTCCCGAGTCGTCCTACATGGTGGTCACCGAGGGCCACCACGCCACTCAAAGTTATTTTTATTTGTCAAGTATCAGTTTGGTTTTGTCGTTATTACTGGTATGTAGCCTTTCTTTATGTTAATGATGGCTGAGCCATCCATTTATTTTGTTTCGATATAAACTGCGTGGATATGTCTTTTACTTATTATTGTGATGCCAACCGCTTATAGCTGAGCTATATTAGTGTTGTGTTATGTATATTTGCCCCATCTTGTCCGCCATACAGGGGGGATGCTGCCCGATTTTCGAGTAAGCATGTGCCTTTGGAGTCGTGACAGTTTAAGTCAGCAACACGTTGTCGTTAGTAAAAAATTTACAACACATTGTAACAACTACGAAATCGTAGCTGCTACAACTATAAGTTATAACTTTGAGAGGTTATAACTTTTGATTTAGATTGAATTACAAGACACATAATATATTAAATCGAAGCTCGTTCAAAGGTCTTTGGTTTGATATATTATGTTTCCCATGGATCAATCTGGGTAAAAAATTATGACCTCTCAAAGTTTACTCATCATACATATTATAATAGCTATGAAACCGTAATTGCTACAAATATAAGTTGAACTTTAAGATGTAATAACTTTTGATTCAAATTGAAATACAACATACATGTGTTGCTGATTTTTGAAAATCAACAACAATGTTGTTGTGACTTAAATTTTGAGCGACTGTAATTTTTGATTGAGATTAAACTATGAGACGTACAATATATCAATTCGAGATTCATTCAGAGGTCTTTAATTTGATATATTTTGTGTCCCGTTGTTCAATCTAATTCAAAAGCTATAATCTCTCAAAATTTTCTCAATATATATGCTATAGCAGTTACGAAACCATAGTTATTAAACTACAATTTCAACTTTAAGAGGTGGTAACTTTTGATTCAGATTGAAATACGAGACGTATAATATATCATATCGAAAATCTTTGAACAACCCTTGATTTTGATATATTATGTATCCTATAGTTTAATTTGAATCAAAAGTTATGACATATCAAAATTATAAATTATAGTTGTAGCAGCTACGATTTCGTAGATGTTACAACGTATTACTGATCTTCGAAAGACCAGTAATAATGTGTTGCTAATCTTTTGGAAAGCAACAACATAGTCTTCTGGAAACTAACAACCATCAGTCGGTTTCATCCCTAAAGTGACTAATGGACTTAGAGATATTTAATCTACTCTAAACAAAGTCATATGTTCTCGGCTCAATTTCCATATTAAACCCATGTCGTTAAACACCATCGTGATATAATATATTGAGAGTGTTGATTTTTTTCAACTCGATTCAAGTATGATAAATTTTTTCAACGCGAAGATCAACAATAATGTTGTTGTTGACTTAAACTTTGAGAGACAATAGCTTTTGATTTGGATTTAATCATGAGATACACAATATATTAGATTGAAGATCTCTTAATGATCTTCGATTTGACATATGTGTGTCCTGTGTTTCAATCTCAATAAAAAGTTATAGTCTCTAAACGTTTAAGTCAGCAACACTTTATTGTTGGTTTTTTAAAATCAATAACACTGTGTTACTAATTTTCAGAAATCAGCAATATAAATTCAGCAACACGGTGTTGTGCTGCTAATTTCCAAAAAATAGCAATACATTGTTGTTGATTTCTGAAAATCAACATAACATTGATTTTCGAAAATCAATAACACTATGTTATTGACTTTCAGAAATCAATAATATTGTGTTGTTGATCCACTATATTAAGAACAACGTTTTTTTTTCAATTCAATTCAAGTATGATAAATTTTTTCAACACGAAGACTAGCAACAACGTTGTTACTAACTTAAATGTTAAGAGATCATAACTTTAAATTTAAATTAAATCATGAGATGTACAATATATTAAATCGAAAATATCTGAGAGATATTCGATTTGGTATATTATATATCCTGTGATTTAATTCAAATCAAAAGTTATGATCTCTTAAATTTTAAATCAGTAATATAATATTATTGATTTCTTAAAATCAAGAACATTATGTTGTTGATTTTTGAAAATCAGCAACTCAACATTGATTTTCGAAAACCAGCTATTGATTTTCAAAAATTAGCAATATTTGATTGTTGATATTCGAAAATCTACAACATAAAAATCAACAACACGGTATTACGTTGCTGATTTTTAAAAATGAGTATTGTATTATTGTTTTTTAAAAATTCTTAACAGAAAATTTCATAAAAATGATTCAGAATTTTTTTAAAATGACCTATAAAAAAGGAAAAATAAAAAAACAAATAAAGTAAAAAAAATAAGAAAAATATAATTTAATTTAGACATTTTTAAAACTACATACCTCTTTAAAAAAAGTTTCTAAGAATCTACGTTCGTTATTTTTTTTTTTGAAAAATTTATAAATTAATAAGAATAAAATAAGATAATAACTCAATTTTTATTTGAATTTATCTTCTATTTATGTATTATATTTTAATTTTCCATTTAAATTTATAAACAACGATAGAGAGTGAAAATGAAAGAATGAAAACCATAGAAAATAATATGGCATGACGTGATACTTTACATGCATACGCTCGATTATTGTTTGGACATCATCGGCGGCCTTCGCCCGCCGTCCCGAATCAAACTATACCCTGGGGGTATGGTGAATTCGTCGGAGATCGTGCATATAAGGTGGTACGTCATTCACTATAATTTTTACTCTCTTATTTTTATTCTCTCAATCATTATTCTAAATTTAGATTCTTTGTCAATTCTGATACCTATATTGAAAGTGAATATTTTAATTAAAAATTTATTGTCAATGGATGGCACAATCGATATTCAAACATCTTCGACAACTATAGATCATCATCCTGAATTAAATGAATTCATCATTATCAATGATCTTCAAGATGAATATTAAAGATTATCGATAATATCTAACAGATGATCGAACGTTTGACATATTATCAATTATTTTAATTTTTCATTCAGACATTCAATCTGATAGTGTAAATTATCTCTCATTCTTTAATATACATCCAAAAATCTCAGCCGGAAGCTGTCAAAATCAAAACCCTGCCTCGCCTCCCTGCCACCAACTGACACCCGCTAGTCTTTGTATCACTCGTCACTCCCAATTATTTCTTCACGAGAAATTGCATCCTTCTTAATAATCAATAATTATTTTGTATATAAATTAAATTATAAAAATATCATCATAACTCTAAATTAAATCACAGAGGACAAAAATCCCACTCAAATCCAGCTGGAACAGACTCTGTGTGAGCCTTGCACAAAAATAAGCCATCCTTTTCTACCCTCACCGTAAAAATACACTCTATAGAAGCAAACTAAGGTAAGGCTTGTAATATTCATATATCATAAGGGTATTTTAGGTATAGAAAGC
This sequence comes from Boesenbergia rotunda, assembly GCA_024364735.1. NCBI lineage: Eukaryota > Viridiplantae > Streptophyta > Magnoliopsida > Zingiberales > Zingiberaceae > Boesenbergia > Boesenbergia rotunda. The sequence continues at coordinate 403,099 of JAGFNQ010000548.1, read as the reverse complement.
CTTTTTTTCTCGTTCCCCAATGTTGCGTCGTTCTACTCTGCCTGCGCCTCTGTCCTTCCCGCCTTTACCTTCCCTTCGTCTCTCGACCCCTGCCCTTTCTCCGAGGTCACGCGAGCTCGGATCCCGCCGGAGGCACAAGCGGCAGGAGGAGTCTGCTCTAAAGATTCCATCTTGGAGCCTCCGCCGTTGCCATTTCTCTGTCCTCACCGTCGACGAATGGTCAGCTATAGGCACAAGGTCGCGTCTCCTCGAATGGCTGCTTGATCGCGGGACATGGTAGAGAAGAGAAAGTTCATCGGGCGCTTCTTCCATGTCTTGGCTTCGATTAAACTCTTTCCGCTCTTTGTTTTCCTCTTAATCCCAAGGAAAGCTCGCTGACAAGGAGCAGGGTAAAGACTCAACTCCTACCTCCTCTCTTTATTTTTTATTTTTATTTATTTAATAAAAAAGGGATTTTGCTTTTTTCCCCCCTTCTGCCGTATATGCATCTCCTTTTAATCCTCCACACTATTAGTGTTCATCTATGTTGTGTGCTTGTTTGTTTCTTTATATTGTGTGCTTATGCAGCTACTGAATTGATGATAAGCGGCTGCTACTGCTGCTGCGCCATGGTGATAAATTTAGTTTTGTTTTCTTCTCGAGCCTTGACAATCGTCGCCTCTGAACTTATTACGTGACTTCTGGTTTTATCTATAAAGTGTTGCAGTGGGTGGGACCTCTGTGCATTTGTATGGAGAGACATCTTAAAGTAGTAGCTGCAAGTTGATTTCCTGGGAAAATATTTGCCATGGTGGGGTTTTCATCAAACTATATTGTTTCTTAGAGGCAAATGCCCAACTTTTAGATTGGGAAATTATTCATTCGCATAATTTGTTGCTTTTGTTATAGTTCAACCTATAACCTCGATTTAATTCTGTCATTACCCTTTGAATTGACTGATGAAGTGTTCTTGAGTGTTTTTTGGTAGTCATATAAAAATGCAAAGCGATCTTTAACCCATTCCCTACTTATTCCCTTCTCTCCCACTTAATTTTGCATAAGCCAAAGCGATTCTCCAACAATGTTTGCCTTTTATCAATTAGAAGAATCTGAGGTCCCAAAACAATCATATTTAACTCGGCCGATTTACTTGCATTTTTTGTGATCGTAGGTGTCGATTTTCTTTCTTTCTTTCTTTCTCTTGTTCTTGGCAATATGATTTTGCTTCCTCCACTTTTGTGCGCATGTTCTCTTTAAAGTAGGCGAATAATTCTACCTCCATAGTAGAACACTTTGTTGTCTTGCCGGCCATCTTGACTCTTATATTAGTGGAATTTCTTTCCAATCTACAACAGGTGTAGCAATGGAATCTTATAGACTGGAGCCACCGTCTAAGTTGGGAACTTTAGCTTGGAGTTTCAACAAGATCCTCCATCTCCGTCGCCATGTCGCAAGCTCTGCTGCTAGTGCTTGCTCTATTCCTGACGAGGATGCCTATTCGATCCATAAATCCAAGCTGTCTCAAAATTTCTGTGACAGTTCCACCATCCTCTTAGAAGATCTTAATGGTTTCTACAAAGATAAACACCAGAAGCAGCAAGAAAATTTCTTTGTGAAGGAGAAAGAACCCATGGAGTCTTTCGTTGCTAACCTTTTTGCGCGCATTTCCGCGATTAAAGCTTCCTACGTTCAGCTCCAATTGGCACAATCCCCATATGATCCTGACATGATACAGTCTTCTGATCTTGCTATTGTTACCGAGCTCAAACAAATCTCGGAGCTCAAGCAGACCTACTTCAAGAACCAACTGGTCATCCCTCATCCTGATTGTGACCCTAACAGAGCCTTTGCTGCTCAGATTGAAGAGCAGAGAAATCTACTCCAAACCTATCGGATCACAATCGACAAGCTCAAGGCTGGCCTCAAGATCAAGGATTCTGAGAGCCTCACACTGCAGGGTGAACTCCTTGAGGCAGAGAAAAAGAATAGAGTTTTGGACTCGAAGCTCCACCCTGGCCGGTCCTTCTCAGCCTTGGATGATCTGCATCCCTCTGGCTTAAACTCCACCCATTTCCTCACTCTTCTTCGATGCACCTTCAAATCCATTCAGTCTTTTGTCAAATTAATGGAGAAGGAAATGGAGTCAGCTGGTTGGGACCTCAATGCCGCTGCAACTGCTATCCAACCCGAGGTGCTTCAGTGGAAGAAGCCTGAGCATCGAACTTCCGTGTTCGAGTCCTATGTGTGTGGCAAGATGTTCTCCAACTTCCACCACAAAAGTTTCAATGTTGATGCCTTGGAAGGTAGGCTAATCTGGAATTCCCCCGAATTCTTCCAAGAATTCACTCAACTCAGACGTGTTGAACAAATACAGAAGCTCAGTCAACAGTCAGCAATCTCGAGCTTCATTAGGGCTAAGTATCTGGAACTCGTGCATCAGAAGATGGAAGCTTCGTTCTTTGGAAGCCTCAACCACAGGGCTGTGCTGAGCTCCTGCCAGGACTTCCCTAACTCAACATTCTTCAAACAGTTTGTAGAGATGGCAAGGGGAGTGTGGCTTCTCCACTGCCTGTTCTTCTCATTCAAGCAAGACTCAGACCAGTCCATCTTCCAAGCCCGGCGGGGTAGCCGGTTCTCCGAGGTGTACATGGAGAGCGTAACCATCATCGTCAACGCCAGTAACAAACCCAGCACAGTTGGGTTCACCGTAGTTCCTGGGTTCAAGGTGTGCTCAACTCTGATTCAGTGCAAGGTCTTCCTCTCGCCTGCAGATCAATGTTCATGATGTCCAGGTGAAAGGCGGGGAAAGTTCTCTCTCAATAACCATGTAAAAGTATACAGCAGCATGCAAGATCTTAGTTGATCGAGCTTAATTATGACGATGACAATAGTTGTGAATCATGATGCATGGAGGATCTAGTGATTTTGTTTTGCAATGGGAATCTAGTTAGTCAAATATGAAATTGTTACAAGGAACAACACTCGGACATACGCCCTCACCCAAAAGCGCCCATGCCACCCTCCCTCCCAACGCTGCACCTTCTTCCCTGTCATTGAACAAGACCAAATACACCGTCCTTTGATCATTAATTAATAACAAATAATACCCGTAGATGTGGTCGAAGAGGGTGTCCTGGGAATTGGGATGCCCCATATCCTGCAACAATATAACATGGCTCTGTCTCCTGCCAGTCTCAAAATGCCACTGCCTTTCCTCCTTCCCATGCTTTTGCACCAGGACCTGTGTACTACCGTTGCATCAAGGTCATCTCGCACCACTAATTAGTCCTGACCAATATGTATACACTATTCTGGTAAACTTTCTGGGAAAAATCATGAGATGTAGGATTTCTTGATCTTGTGAATGTTTCTGATTTTCCTTTGCAGTCGATGAAAAATTTTTGTAGAGCCGAATCGGTTACATGATTTGTCAGTTACATGATTCATCACATTTAACACGAATTGGGGTTTAGAAGAGAAGACAAGGAAAAAGAGTATTATACCTTGATCGAACTCTGTTGAAAAAAAAAAATGATGAATCAAGCAGCAGACAAATTGAACCTGGGCCGGTGGAAGCTTGCGGTGGTCAGTCTAGAAGCCCAGTGTCCTAAGATTCGCGCCCCATTTGGAGGAAAAATTCTTGTAAAATGTACCGTAGCTGAGTTAACAACTAGTGATCTTACCGTTGAACCTGGGCCGGTGGAAGCTCGCGGATGCCTGGGTTAACAACTAGTGATCTTACCGTTGCACCATAGCCCCGGGGGCTGATCAAACTCTGTTGAGCTCTAGCAGTTAGAGATAATTATGGCCGCCATTTTGGGTCAAGCTAATTAAAACCTTTTCATTCGATGGGCGCGATCTTGGATCTGCACTATAATAATCTGATGGGATGAATGAGAAAGATTTAGATGACGTTTGGTTCAAATTTGTTAATCAAAATGATAATGAGATTATTTGAAGGGTCAAATGGTAATGGAAATCATAATTATTTGGTAGTGTTTGGTTCAAATCTTGTAATGAAAATTATTATTATTGATAATATTTGGTTCAGTTTAACTTTAATAATTGAAATCCATGAAAATTTAAAAAATACCTAAAATAATAGAGAATGAAAATTAAAAATAGAGAGAGAAAGTAAGATAAGATAGCTAGAGTGGAAAGATGTGATAAAAAATAGAGGGAGAAATCATTAAAAAAATATAGAGAGAAAAAATTAGATGAGATAAAAGAGGAGATAAAGTGATATAGAAAGAAAGTGAAAAAATAAAGTTAGATAAATTATTATAAGAGAGGTTGGGAGAATGTGATATTGAAAATATAGAGAGAGAAAATGAGATGAGAGATGTAGAGAAATAAAGCGATATAGAAAATATAAAGAGAGAAAATGATTTAAAAAATATGAAGAGAAAGTGAAAAAATAAAGATAGATAAATTATGATAAGAGAGGTAGAAAGAGAAAGTGATATACAAAATATAAAGAGAATATGAAAAAAAATAAAGATAGATAAATTATAATAAAAGAGGTAGAGAGAAAAGTGATATAAAAAAAATATAGAGAGAAAGTGATATAAAAAAAATATAGAGAGTAAAAGTGAAAAAAAGATATATAAATTATGATAAAAGAGGTAGAGAGAGAAAATGACATACAAAAATATAAAAAGAGAAATTGAGATAAATAAGTAGAGAGAAAAAGTGATATAAAATATGTAAAGAAAATATATAATAAGAGAGATAGTGAGAGAAAGAATAAATACGTAGAGAGAGAAATTTTAAAATGTAGAGAGAGAAAGTAAAATGAAAGAATACAAAAGAAAAAAGTAAAATAAAAAATAAAAGAAAAAGTATTTTGGATATATGAAAAATGAAGCAAAGATTAAGGAGTTTGATTGATGAGGGGATAAAGAATAAAAATATATGAATCATTTTATTATTTTTAATTTCATTGGCATATACAAACCAGTATTAATAGAAATGATTATCATCAAATTTTATTTTTTATTCTTTATTATCTCAAACGAAACGTACCTTTCTTTCTACCTTCTTCTTTTAGTTTTTTCCATGCTTATTGGTATAGCAAATAACTCATTCCCTTTCTGACACCGGGTAAAATATAGATTATTCTGGGGCGAAAAGTTTCAGAGGGATTTATGAAAAATAAATTAAAAAGTAATAATGAGATAAGGAGTAGCCAAAACTGGGCTTAAACCTTATTGAGAAAAACAAGAGCGAGAAGAGAAAAATAGAGATATAGCCGTAACGTGGCTTAAGCGAAGCAAATTGATTCAATATCTAAAAAACATGTCATAAACATCATCTAAGCATGGGTTGATATAGCACTCATATCCTAAAAAAACTCTAAACCAGCCAGACTTAGTCTCCTAAAATTTAAGAACAAATTTAACCAACAAGATTTGGTTTCCTAAGATTTAGGAACAAACTAAACAAAAATATATAACCAATTAAAAAAATCCTAAATATATAAATCTGAATATTATTTTGGATCCCCTCCTGCATCAGTCTCCCGGAGTTGAAGAGAACTCGTCTTCGAGTTTAGGGTGAGTGTATCCGACTCCATAGCACAAGGACTTAAGTGTTTCACATTAAAAACATCAGAAGTTTTTAAGTGACTAGGAAGACGCAACCTGTAGGCATTATCATTAATCTTTTCTAGTATCTCACAAGGTCCAATTTTCTGATCTTTGAGCTTGTTGTATTCACCAATAGGAAAGCGATCTCGAGTTAATACAGCCCAAACCATATCACCAACGTCAAAAAGGACCCGACGTCGATGTTGATCTTCTTTGATCTTGTACTCGGTGTTACTTTCCTGAATAGCTTGCTTAACTTGCTCATGAATGATCCTAAGATGCTCGACCATCTCCTCAGCCTTGGGGTTAGCTTGTCTTGGACGTGAAATAGGGACTAAATCCAATATCCCGGATGGGTTTCGTCCATAAACAACTTCGAAAGGGCTCAATCCAGTGGTCCTGTTCTTTGATCTATTGTATGCGAATTCTGCTTGAGGTAAAACTAGATCTCATTGCTTTGGTTTGGTTCCTATGAGACATCTTAGAAGATTTCCCAAGCTCCGGTTGTTAAATACCGTATTTTTAAAGGGTTGAAAAGGTAATTTTTTTAATAAAGGGCCTAGTTGTGAATAGCGAAAGTTGGAGGGTTTAATTACAAAATGCCAAAAGTAAATATAAAACCCTAAATCCCTCCCCGTGAACCTTGTCTCCCCGATCCTACCGAAAATCGCCCCCTTCGGTTTTTGCTCGACGCCCGATGTCGACGTCGCTGTGCACTAGCCGTCGAGCTTTAGTCGTTCCTTCTCGCCTGACGCCGCCGCCGCCGCCTCTCTCCGACGCTGTCCCTCTCCCCTTCACCCTCTTCTCCTTCTTCTCCGGTGCGCACAAGCAGAGCGCCGCCGCCTCTCGCGGGTCGCCAATCAGCCACCGTAGGAAAACCCCCAGCCTACCACTGTTCCTCGCCGTCCTGTTGCTTGCGCCGGCCACTAAGCAAGTAAGGATGGAATCAATGTGTTAGGGTTTGATTTTGTTCTGGAAAAGAAATTAGAGATGTTTGGATTTAGTTTTTCATGTATACTTGGTTTTGTAGTAGCTATCAGTATTGAATTTGCCTCAGATCTATAATTTTGTGTTTAGTTTGTTTTAGTAATCGAAAACAAGTAGGTTATGATGTCTGATGGTAACCTTGTGTTCAATTGTGATTCTCTCCTTGAGATAAGCTACTGTAAATTTGGTTTTTGTGCCAAGAGTTTCATTTTGGGCAGGTTAGCATGGTTTAGATATTTCCATTGAGTTTCCATTGTTGTTGTGAGCTACTTTTGGGGTAAGTGTGGATTAGTTCTTTGGGTTTAATTTTTTTATCAATTTTTTTCCATTATCGTGAGGTGTAATGAGGGTATTTTTAGTGTAAATCTGATCATGCAAGTTGAGGGTTGATTAAGGATTAGTTTGGTGTTCACCTTGCTTGTAGTTGTGGGAGTTCTTTGGGTTGAATTCGGGAATTAATGTAATAACCCAATCGAGATCATTAGGTTAAGAAGAAACATAGTGTTATTTATGACTCAGTTAGGTAGATGTTGTAATTAGGAGTTATCTTAATTTTGTTTATATATAGTTTAACTAATTTATTTAATTTTTATAATTAGTTAAACTTATGTATTGACTCAGGACCTTGAATTTGGACTCGTTCGTTTGATCGTGGAAGGTCCTCGTTTACGAAATTCTTCAATAAAAGGCGGGTACTTCTCCTTTATACTCGAATAGTTTCTTTTACATTAAAGCATGCCTATTTTATGTCTAATAGGTTGTTTGACCTTGTTCTTTGTTGTTTGATATTTTAATATCGCCGTTGGTTCTTATTCTTCGTTGATCTTCGAGTATTCTAAATTCGTATCCGTACAGTCCCCTGTTGGTTTTCTGTTCTCTAAAGTGCCGCTAGTACGTGAGTACTTAGAAGCCCATTGAACACAATTAGGTTTATTTGGCATTAGAAATATCCTACCTAGTAGTGTAGATGCATAATTATTGGTTTCCGATTTCTGGTTGGTTGTATCGATGCATGTTTTACGTGTTAGATTTTGTTGCATCGTTATTTTTCCGGTTGTTCGTGCATCTCGTAGCATGCACCATATATGGACGTTGCATACTAACGACTGTTGGGCTTCCATATGGTTAAGCCGTCGTTAGTCATTTAGTTGCTCGATTCACTCAACCACTTGTTGTCGTGGTAGTTGTTAGAGTACGAGCAACAGTCCTGTTATGCTACACATGTTGTAGCTGTAGGCAAGCAGTGACCCCCTCATCGTTGTTTTCGAGGGATATTAGAGCTGTTGGTGGCTCCCCCTATATATCGGGGTTTTTAGAGTAGTTGGCTCCCCAGCACCCTGTCCACTCAACTACACCTTTGTGGTATTCGTTGGAGTGTGTATAGTTGTCACAGCCCTACCCACTCGGTCTCACAGATGAGATGTGTTGGCGGCTTGACTGGCGTTAGGGGTGACACATGCCATTGCATTTTGTGCATATGTATTTCGTTTATGCATTTTCCTGTGATTGTTGCATTTATATGAGCTATGGTTGTTGCACTTGATTGACATGCATGTATATGTTGGTTTTATGTGTTGTGTTGTTTTATACATGCTTAGTTGTTATTTGGATTTTATACCATGTCGTTTTACATATGTTATGCATGATTAGGTATTCTTATATTTCTTATGGACTGTACTCTATTGATTATCTATTTAGTTATCCTTTATTATGTCATGCTTATTGTCTACTCATATACCCACAGAGTCCACCCGGACTCACCACCGTTACCTCCCATTTTTGTTTCAGGTAGCAGGTAGATATTTTGCTTGGTGCCAGGAGAGGATCCAGTCGCCAGTTCCCAGAGTTGAGTTGTTTTTTCGTATTTGGTTTAGTTGCTTTATTTTCGGTACTTGGTGAGTTTTCGCATTTTATTTGTTTATCGGGTATTCGGATTGATTTTGTTATTATTACAGAGACAGAGACATTTAAGTTCTCTTTAAGTTGTGGTTTCTTTTATGTTTAAGGTGGCTGAGCCACCTGTTATCTTTTATGCTAATATAAACTGCGTGGTGATGTTTTATTTTCTGTTATGATGGCTGAGCCATCTTTTATGATAAGAGTGTATGTATATTTGCCCCCAACTTGTCTGCCGTACAGGGGAGATGCTGCCCGATTTTCGAGTAAGCATGTGCCTCTGGGGTCGTGACACCGGTTCACTACCTCAATCTGACCATCTGTTTGAGGGTGATAGGCACTGCTGAAGTTTAACTTCGTACCTAGTTTTCCCCATAAACTCTTCCAAAATTGACTAACAAATTTAGTATCACGATCTGAAGTAATAGTTTGAGGAATACCGTGTAAACGCACAATCTCTTTGAAGAAAAGGGAGGCAATCCGAACAGCATCCATGGTTTTTCTGCATGGTACGAAGTGAGCCATCTTGGGGAATCGATCCACCACAACTAGAATAGAATCGGAAGTCCGTTGGGTGTGGGGCAAATACAATACGAAATCCATGCTGACGTCGCTCCAAGGAACTTCGGGAATAGGTAAGGGGAGTATACAAACCGACATTGGTGAGGGTTCCCTTAGATTGCTGACAGACAAAGCAACGATCAACAAAATGAGCTACATCGCTGGTAAGCTTGGGCCAATAGAAATCAGAAGAGATAAGGGCTAATGTCAAATCTCGGCCGAAGTGTCCTTCATTGTGAAGTTCTTTGATAATGTGTTGCCTTAAGGAATAGTCTGGAATGCATAATTGTAGTCCACGAAATAAGTAGCCGTTATGCAGATTAAAATCATTACGAAGATCATTAGTTACCTCTTGAAATATATTGCCAAAGGAGGGATCATCAGCTTACATATTTGAGAAAGTTTCAAAGCCAACAATCCTAATTTTCATGGTAGTAAGCAGGGAGGAACGACGGCTTAGAGCGTCTGCAACGCGATTAATGTTGATGCAATCTGACCTGATTGTTGTTTTGGTGTTGACATCGATTTAAGTTTAGGTGAGTGTGATGAGTTCAGCTTAAGTCCTGGTCGGAGACTGGGCATGAATCCTGGTGAGTGAAGCCGGGTCCCGGTGAGTGAAGCCAGGTCTCGGTGAGTGAAGTCGGGTGATGGAAACCCCGGTGAGTGAAGCCGGGTTCTGGTGAGTGAAGCCGGGTGATGGAAACCCCGGTGAGTGAAGTCGGGTCCCGATGAGTGAATCCGGGTCCCGGTGAGTGAAGCCGGGTGATGAAAATCCCGGTGAGTGAAGCCGAGTCCTGGTGAGTGAAGCCGGGTGACTGAAATCTCAGTGAGTGAAGCCAGGTCCTAGCGAGTGAAGCTAGGTGACTGAGTATGAGTTAGCCAAGTGACTGGATTGGTCTGGAGTTCGATCAGGAGTTGGCACGAGCTCCCTCATTAACAGATCAGTCTAGTGACCGATCCAGGGAGTTTGATCGTTCAGGAGAACGATCAGAAAGAGAACAGAAACATTCTGTTTGGTGGATGATCAATCTGGTGAACGATCAGAATCAAGCCAGAGGGGATTAAGGAAACCCTGATCGGTCAGAGCAACCGATTAGGGCCCTTCTGGACTGATCAGGATGGATCCTGATCGGTCACCTTGATCGATCAGGGCATAACCTGATCGGTCAAGGGACCGATCAGGTGACTGATCAGACTTCAGGCCTGAAAGTTCAATGAAGGATCCGTCTGGTGACCGATCCCTGATTTGTGATCGGTCAGTGTGACCGATCACAGGTTCAGATATACGATCTACAGTGTCACTGGACCGATCAGGCAGGAGCCTGATCGATCAGGATCTTCACTGATCGGTCTGGTGACCGATCAATGTCTGAACTTTAATTTGAAAACGTTGTCAGACTTCTGATAACGCTCTTAATCACTTCTGATTTCTCTGTTACACTATTGATTTACTTTTGATTTGCTATGCTAAGCCTCTGTTGAGTGTGCAGGTGAGACAGGGATGACTCAAACCAAGAAAGAGGGTCAATTGGCGACTTTCGCTTCGATCAGGTTTGTCTGTTTTCCCTTTGCAGGATTCAACGGCTTCTGGCGCGAGCTGGCAACTGACTGGCGGAGCTGGCGATTGACCTGAGGCTTAGCTGAAGAGGTTTCAGTGGGTTGAGCCCAGTAGAGGTCAATGGGTCAGTGATGACGGAGTTGATCAGTGGTTGCAGACGCGCCGAGTGAGCAGAGGCTTAAGAAGAAGCTGGCGAAGTAGAGGAGCTAAGGAGAAGAGACAGAAAACAAGCAAAGGGTTTTTGCTGTGGGTTTTGCTGGGTTGTTGTTCTCTCTGTAGTGGTCTTGCTTGAGCGTTTTCTGCTCCATCTATTGTGAGAGCTTTCTTCTCGTGATCTCCTGTACTCAAGCTCATTCATCTGTGAGATCTGTGGAGAGGTTACTCCACCGAGAAGGAGGCTTTTATATCCGGAGTTCCGGGGCATGATCTGCCTATGATCAAGGGATCGCCCATCTCACGGGCACGCCAAGGAGTAGGGGCAAGTTATCTCCGAACCTTGTAAACCCTCCGTGTTAGCGACTGGTTCATTTCTGTCTCTTTGTATTTCTATTTTTCTTTCTGTGTTTGTTTCCGTTGCTAACTCTGATCGCAAAAAGAAATTTCAAAGAAGCAAAAGTTTGTGTGTCTGGCTATTCACTCCCCCCCCTCTCTAGCCATCCAAGTTCCAACAAGTGGTATCAGAGCCTGAGGCTCTTTCAAACGGACTAACACCCGAGAGTTTACAAGAATGGCTATGAGGGAAGGTTTCAGCACCAACATACCTCCTTTCTTCGATGGGGCTGATTTCCAATATTGGAGATCACGAATGGAGTATTACTTGAAGACCAACATCGACATGTGGTTCTCAGTCAAGGAGGGTTTCTTCCCTCCAAAGGATGCTGAGGTAAAAGAGCTCGAGTTCTCATGGTGGTCGGCAGAACAAACCCGGAAGGGAGAAGCTGATGCAATGGATGTGGTCACCCTGCAGTGTGGGATGACCAAGGAGCAGTTGATCAAAGTAGGTCCTTTCACCAGTGCCAAGGACTTATGGAACAAGCACATTGAGCTTAATGAAGGCACCCGTGATTCATGGATAGCAAAGAGGGACCTCTTCCTCTACCAACTCCAAAACCTATCCATGAAGGAAAGTGAAACGGTAAGTGAACTTCATGGTAGATGCAAGGAGATTCTCAATGGGTTACATTCCATCGATGAGAAGGTCGAAAATCGCGACCTTGTAAGGTATGTTCTTAAATCCTTTCCTAGGAATGCCTTGTGGTCATCCATGGTGGATGCCTACAAGGTATCTAAGGATCTTTCTATTGTTAAATTAGAAGATTTATTTTGTGAAATGGAACTACATGAGATCGCTAACCAAAGCCCAAAGGAGAAGGGTGTGACTTTTGTGGCAGGCGACAAAAGAAAGAAGAAGAAGGAAAAGAAGAAGGAAAAGGAGGAGGATAAGAGCATCTGTCACATGACTTTCACGGCCTTAGAAGATTCGAATATGGAAGGTGGAGACGAATCAAGTGACTTCTCAACCGCGGCTTCATCATCTTTGGATGATGAAGAGATAATTTCTCCCGAGTTAGATAAGTGTTATAGAACCATAGCATGCTTAACTAACTTGCTTAAAAAATCTAAGAACAAGGTTAAATCATTAAAATTGGAAGTAAAAAAATTGAAAACAACTAAGGATCATGATATTAATGATTTGCATGTTAAGGTTATTGAGGATGAGAACAAGGCTTTGAAGAGCGAAATTGAAAACCTCAAGAATCTTCTTGAGAAATTTTCAAATAGCTCTAAGACCTTGGATATGATTCTCAATTCTCATAAAGCGGTCTACAACAAGGTTGGTTTAGGTTATCGACCTAACGAACCAAGCTTTGTCTCATTAATGTGTAGAACTTATTTTAGATCACCAAATACTTCTAGGGTTCAAAAAGTTAGAAAGAAAATGACTAAGACATGGGTGTCAAAGACCTTCATTGTAGATGCATTAGGTCCCAAAGTTTGGGTACCTAAAACATTTATATTTCGAATTGTATAGGCATTAGTTGAGGGGGAGCATCTATCAACATGGGTGGTTGATAATTGGTGCTCCAAAAACATGGTCATTCTTAGATTAGGGACGTGCTTACCATTTCCTCCACTTAATGGATAACCATTTACCACATATGAGGAATGGTTCTTTTTCATCTCGAATTTAGATGATTGGAGTTAAGTAAATGGAAATCATAAATTCTATACACAATATAGATACATGGAAAATTTTTCCCATTTACTCTATTTATTGGTGTCACTGGAAAATTCCCTCATTTGTATTTGTATACATTTGAGACTATGATTTATCAAGATTACTCCAATCTAATTAGGTCTATGGTTAAGAAAAATGAACTTGATATAAATTTGGGATTATGAATTATCAAATTTAATCCAATCTTGATGAATTACTAGAATTGAGAATTAGGCCTATGGTTAAGACAAACTTAGATCTATGGGTTATCAAACTTAGATTTTGGGATTCAAATCATGCTTCAGAAATTTTTCTGAAATTGTTAATGCAGTCTGATATCAGGGTTTCAGAATTCATCTAAAATCTGATCGGTCCACAGACCGATCAGGCCTCATCCTGAATAGTCAATGTGACCGATCAGAGCTCTCTCTGATCGGTCCACACACCGATTAGGGCTCTCTGATCGATTCATAGACTGATGAACTCTGATCCATTTATTGACATTGTCTTTGATCCCTTACTTTATATGAAGCATATAAATGTTTTTACCATGATATAATTCTGTATATGTTTCCATATGCAAATCAACACTTACCTTTCATTATTTTGGATTTGGGGAGAGACCCTCGTTTAAGGGAGAGTTGTTTAAACTTAACAAACAGACCCTTTTCGGTGTTTGATAAAGGGGAGAGAATGGTTAATTAAGTTTAGGGATATTATGAGTATAACTATTATAGGGGGAGGACTCTGATTCCCTTGCAATATTGAAATTTGACTTCAATTGACTTTTAATACCTAAACTTAGAATCGGATTGTCAAATAACAAAAAGAGGGAGATTGTTGATGCAGTCTGACCTGATTGTTGTTTTGGTGTTGACACCGATTTAAGTTTAGGTGAGTGAGATGAGTTCGGCTTAAGTCCTGCTTGGGGACTAGACACGAATCCCGGTGAGTGAAGCCGGGTGACATGAACCCAGGTGAGTGAAGTCGGGTCCTGGTGAGTGAAGTCGGGTCCTGGTGAGTGAAGTCGGGTGAAGGAAACCCCGGTGAGTGAAGTTGGGTCCCGATGAGTGAAGCCGGGTCATGGAAATCCCGGTGAATGAAGCCGGGTTCCGGTGAGTGAAGCTGGGTGCTGGAAACCCCGGTGAGTGAAGCCGGATCCCGGTGAGTGAACCCGGGTGATGGAAACCCCGGTGAGTGAAGCCGGGTGATGGAAACCCCGATGAGTGAAGTCGGGTCCTGGTGAGTGAAGTCGGGTGATGGAAAGCCCGGTGAGTGAAGCCAGGTCCCGGTGAGTGAAGCCGGGTGATGGAAATCCCGGTGAGTGAAGCCGGGTCCTGGTGAGTGAAGCCGGGTGACTGAAATCCCGATGAGTGAAGCCGGATCCTAGCGAGTGAAGCTAGGTGGAAGAAATCCCGGTGAGTGAAGTCGGGTCCTAGCGAGTGAAGCTAGGTGACTGAGTATGAGTCAGCCAAGTGGCTGGATCGGTCTGGAGTCCGATCAGGAGTTGGTACGAGCTCCCTCGTTAACAGATCGGTCTGGTGACCGATCCAGGGAGTCTGATCGTTCTGGAGAATGATCAGAAAGAGAATAGAAACATTCTATTTGGTGGCTGATCGATCTGGTGAACGATCAGAATCAAGTCAGAGGGGATTAAAGAAACCCTGATCGGTCAGAGCAACCAATCAGGGCCCTTTTGGACCGATCAGGATGGATCCTGATCGGTCCAGAGGTGACCTGATCGGTCACCTTGACCGATCAGGGCATAACCTGATCGGTCAAGGTTCTGATCAGGTGACTGATCAGACTTCAGCCCTGAGAGTTCAGTGAAGGATCGGTCTGGTGACTGATCCCTGATCTGTGATCGGTCAGTGTGACCGATCACAAGTTCAGATCCGCGATCGTACAATGTCACTGGACCGATCAGGGTATTCATTGATCGGTTTGGTGACCGATCAGTGTCTGAACTTTAATTTGAAAATGTTGTCAGGCTTCTGATAACGCTCTTAATCACTTCTGATTTCTCTGTTACACTATTGATTTACTTTTGATTTGCTGTGCTAAGCCTATGTTGAGTGTGCAGGTGAGACAGGGATAACTCAATCCAAGAAGGAGTGTCAATTGGCGACTTTCGCTTCGATCAGGTTTGTCCGTTTTCCCTTCGCAGGATTCAACGGCTTTTGGCGCGAGCTGACAACTGACTGGCGAAGCTGGCGACTGACCTGAGGATCGGCTGAAGAGGTTTCAGTGGACTGAGCCCAATAGAGGTCAGTGGGTCAGTGATGACGGAGCTGATCAGTGGTTGTAGACGCGCCGAGTGAGCAGAGGCTTAAGAAGAAGCTGGCGAAGCAGAGGAGCTAAGGAGAAGTGACAGAAAACAAGCAAAGGGTTTTTGCTGTGGATTTTGCTGGGTTGTTGTGCTCTCTGTAGTGTTCTTGCTTGAGCGTTTTCTGCTCCATTTATTGTGAGAGTTTTCTTCTCGTGATCTCCTGTACTCAAGCTCATTCATCTGTGAGATCTGTGGAGAGGTTACTACATCGAGAAGGAGGTTTTTATATCCGGAGTTCCGGGGCTTGATCTGCCGACGATCAAGGGATCGCCCACCTCACGGGCTCGCCAAGGAGTAGGGGCAAATTATCCTCGAACCTTGTAAACCCTCCATGTTAGCGACTGGTTCATTTTTGTCTCTTTGTATTTATATTTCTCTTTCTGTGTTTGTTTCCGCTGCTAACTCTGATCGCAGAAAGAAATTTCAAAGAAGCAAAAGTTTGTGTGTATGGCTATTCACTCCCCCCCTCTCTCTAGCCATCCAAGTTCCAACAATTGAGACTCCCTGATTGATGCTTCAATGTAAAGGTGAACTCCTGCAAGTAATTTACCCACTTAGCATGTCGACTACTCAACTTATGTTGGCCGTTGATGTACTTCAAAGTCTCATGATCTGTGAATAAGATAAATTCCTTCTGTACGAGATAATGGCGCCAATGCTTTAAGGATTGCACAATAGCATAGAATTCCAGGTCATAGGTAGAATAATTTTTCTTGGCACCAGATAGTTTCTCACTGAAGAAGGCAATAGGGCGTCCTTATTGACTTAGAACATTACCAATGCCAATGCTAGATGCATCACAGTTTACTTCGAATAGTTTGTCAAAATCTAGAAGTGCTAGAACAGGTGCTTCAGTCATCTTTTGTTTCACCAGCTGAAAACTAGTCATAGCTGCTTCACTCCACTTGAACTCGCGCTCCTTGAGGCACTCAGTTATAGGAGCAATTAAGGTACTAAAGTTCTGAATGAACCGGCGATAGAAAGAGGCCAATCCATGGAAACTTCGGATGTCATGAATGGTTTTTGGCTGTGGCCACTCTAAGATTGCCTCTATCTATGATGGATCTGCACGGACACCCTCAGTAGACACTATAAATCCAAGAAAAGAAACTGTAGTCATGAAAAAAGAACACTTCCTTTTGTTGACGAACAAGGATTCCGCCTTTAACTTCTCAAAAACAGTTTGGAGGTGATCAAGGTGTAAAGCCCTCGTCGGACTATAAATAAGGATGTCGTCAAAGTAAACAACTACGAATCTTCCCAGGAAAGGTCGCAAGACCTGATGCATGAATCTCATGAACGTGCTGGGGGCATTGGATAGTCCAAAAGGCATGACCATCCACTCGTACAACCCATGTTGTGTCTTGAAGGCTGTCTTCCATTCATCTCCTGGCTTGATTCGAATCTGGTGGTATCCACTCCTAAGATCGATCTTGGAGAAGATCTTAGAACCAGAAAGTTGATCCAACATGTCATCTAAACGAGGAATCGAAAATCTATACTTCACTGTGATTTTGTTGATAGCTCGGCTATCAACACACATGCGACATGAACCGTCTTTCTTTGGTACAAGTAGGGCAGGGACTGCACAGGGGCTCATACTCTCGCGAATATAGCCTTGTCTCAATAGCTCCATAACTTGTCATTGTAGCTCTTCGACATCCTTAGGGTTAAGATGGTATGTCGGTCGGTTAGGCAAGCTTGACCCCGGGACGAGATCAATCTGGTGCTGAAGCCCTAGCCGACACCGCTATCGTGAACCGGGGAAGCGCCACCTTGTTTGGCTTCCCGTCC
Source organism: Boesenbergia rotunda (assembly GCA_024364735.1). Lineage (NCBI taxonomy): Eukaryota > Viridiplantae > Streptophyta > Magnoliopsida > Zingiberales > Zingiberaceae > Boesenbergia > Boesenbergia rotunda. Next base: position 386,189 of record JAGFNQ010000548.1, on the reverse strand, counting down.
TTGGTTTTCCTCTCCGGCCGAAACCAAGGTAAGGGTTAACTAGTGGATTGGTTCTTTAAGTGTTGATCTTGAATGGATTCAAATAAAATATAGTAGATGAGATGGAATTGCTTTTGGATCATGGTTCTTCCGGTTGGGTTTTGTTCTTGCCTTGTTGGTTTCGGATTCTTGGAGAGCAATTTAATTTTGAATTAGGGTTGATGATCAGTTTTTGTGAACTTCTTGGTTCTTCCATGAGTTTCTATGATTTTAGACAACCTATTTTCAGTCTCCCTTTGATTTTTAGAGGATGTCATGAGCCATTATTTTGGTAAGGGGAATTCAAGTTGTTTTGGTTTTCTGTGCTTGGTTGTGAGCAAGCGTTTGAATTGGTTTCATGGGTTTGGTTTTCTGCCTTGAGTTGTTAGGTTTTGGTTTCAGAGTTGTTATGGAGTTGTGTAGTTGGATTAATTGAGTTTGGATTTTGGTTCGTTGGCTTTGAATGTTGTTTAGGTTGTTGGCTTAAGTAGAGCATTATGTTCAGGGCTGGATCAATTTTGGATTTTCAAGCTGTGGGTAGCTGTGAACTATAGACTAATGAATTAGTTTAAGAAGGAATCCGTTGTATGTTGTGAGTTAATTAAAGAGAGGTCGTAATTTAGATTTTTACTAATCTGTGTTTAGTATGTAGTTTAGCTAATGTGTTGATTTCATAATTAGCTAAACATTAAATTATTATACAGGACCTTGACCTTGGACTCACGTCATTGATCGTGGGAGGTTTTTCTCATTTACGAAAATCTACAAAATAAAGGCGGGTACTTCTCCTTTGTATTCGAGTAGTTTCTTTTACCTTAAAGCATGACTATTTTATGTCTAGTAGGTTGCTTGACCTTGTTCCTTGCCGTTTGTTATTTTAGCATCGCCGTTGATACTTTTTCTTCATTGATCTTTGAGTATTCCAAATTCATATCCGTACAGTCCCTGTTGAATTTCTGTTCTATAAAGTACCGCTTGTACGCGAGTACTTAGATGTCCTTTAAACACAGATAGGTTTATTTGGCATTAGAAATATCCTACCTAGTAGTGTAGGTGCATAACCGTTGGTTTCGATTTACGATTGGATGTATTGATGCATCGTTTACTTATTGGATTTTGGTTGCATTGTTGTTTCTCCGGTTGTTCGTGCATCTCGTAGCATGCACCATGTTTGCACGTTGCATACTAACGACTGTTGGACTTCCATATGGTTAAGCCGTCGTTAGTCATTTTGTTGCTCGATTCACTCAACCACTTGTTGTCATGGTAGTTGTTAGAGTGCGAGCAACTGTCCTGTTATGCCACACATGTTGCAATTGTAGGCAAACAGTGACACCCTCATCGTTGTTTTTCGAGGGATATTGTAGCTGTAGATAGCTCCCCCTATGTATCAGGGGTCTGGAGTGTAGGCTCCCCAACATCCTGTCCACTCAACCACGCTTTCTGTGGTATTTGTTGTTGGAGTGCGTATAGTTGTCACAACCCTACCCACTCGGTCACACAGATGAGATGTGTTGGCGGCTTGACTGGCGTCAGGAGTGACACATGTCATTGCATCATGTTCATACGTATTTCGTTTATGCATTTTTCCTGTGATTTGTTGCATTTATATGAGCTATGGTTGTTGTACTTGATTGACATGCATGAATATCTTGGTTTTACTGTTGTTGTGTAGTATTATACCTATTTAGATGTTATTCGATTTTATAACCTGTTGTTCGATATATGTTATGCATGTTTAGGTTCCTATATTCCTTATGGACTGTACCCTGTTGGATTCTCTACGTGTTATATCTTTTTATTATGTCATGCTTATTGTCTACTCATATACCCGCAGTCCGCCCGGACTCACCACCCTGCTTTCCCTTTATGTTTCAGATAGCAGGTAGTTACGTTTCTTGGAGCCAGGAGAGGATCCAGTTGCCAGTCCCCATAGTTGAGTTACTTTTCCGTATTGGGTATAGTTGTTTTATTTTCAGTACTTGGTAAAGTTGTCTCTTATTTGTTATCAGTTTGTTGTCTATATCAGAGATGTTTGAGTTCTCTTTGGATTTAGTTTCTTTTATGTTTAAGGTGGCTGAGCTACCCGTTATCTTTTGGTTGATATAAACTGCGTGGTGGTATTTTATATTACAGTTATGATGGCTGAGCCATCTTTTATTTGCTCCAACTTGTCCGCCGTACAGGGAAGATGCTGCCCGATTTTCGAGTAAGTATGTGCCTCTGGGGGCGTGACAATTTTTGGTATCAGAGCCAAGTTTTGCTATGTTTTGGTGTCTGTGGATTTATGGAGTTGTTTTACGAGGTCAATCTGTATGCTACAGATTTGTTTATTTTTGCGGAGTCTTTTTCATGAGAGTTGACGAAGTTGTTTTGTTTTACAAGGTCTATCAGTATTTTACGGATTTGGTTGTATCTTCGTGGAGTCATTCTTTGGTCTAGTTGTGTTTTGGGACTTGGCAGCGATGGACTTCTCCAGGCGACAGGAGGTATATCTCTTTGGAATTCTCCTAATTTTCGATATTCATTATCTGATATAGAGTCGGTTAGATATTTTCTAGTTTAATGGTATATCTGTTCGATACCGATGACAAGTCGAAAGGCAAGGGTCTAAACCGACAATCATTTATGGGAGGTTAAGAAGCAACTCCAGTAATAATTTTGTTGTTTAGATTGAATTGTATTTCAAGTTCTACTTGAATATCTTTAGGGTACTATGTTGTTGTCATTCTTTGGTATAGCATTTCTAAAGACTGTGTTGGAATGGCACTGACAGAATTACAGTAACCGAAGATTGATAACTCAACTTAGAATGATACTTTAAATCCTGTAGGATACTATATAAGCATATATTACTTAGTCTTTGGACCACACACCTTAAAAGACTCAAACCCTAACTGAACTATATATTGAATTTTGTAAGGGGAGCTTTGGTGCAATGGTAAAGTTGTTGCCGTGTGACCTGAGGTCACGGGATCGAGTCACAGAAATCATCTCTTGCAATGTAGGATAGGGCTACGTACAATAAACCTAATATGGTCTAACTCTTTCCTGGGACCCCACATTGGCGAGAGCTTTGTGCATAAGGTTGTCCCTTTTGGAAGCCTGAATTTTTCAGGATGGATTTGTTTTTGTTTTAAAAAAAATCGACTTAATCNGCTAGTCCTCGTCGCTCCTTGTGGGTGGAGAACCTCGCCACAAACTCAAACAAAGCCCTGAGCACAAAGACTACAATCTTGCCTTTAACCAAGACAAGATTCGTCAAGAATCTCAGCCACCATGAAGTCCTCTTTAAATAGGACTCGGGCTGAAACCTTCACTACCAGTCGACTGCCCCTAGGGCAGTCGATTGGTGCAACTGAAATTCGACTGTTGCACCCCAACATTTGAATTCTCAGCCAACTCACCAGCCACCTACCAGTCGACTGCCCTCAGGGCAGTCGACTGGTTCTAGGCTGAGACCCTTCTGTGAGTTCCATCAGTCGACTGCCCCCAGGGCAGTCGACTAGTTCCAGGCTGAGACCCTTCTGTGAGTTCCATCAGTCGACTGCCCTCAGGCCAGTCGACTGGTCTACTCACCCACCTAAGGTTACCCTTCCTGAGTACATTCCACTCCGCACTCAAATCCTAGGATTTCCCGAGTACAATCACACTGCACTCGTACCCTCACGGCTCGACTGACCCCTCCTCCGCAGCCTCGACTGTTGCCTTCGCACCCTCTTCATCTTCGGCTCCCGTCCCTCGGATGCACGTAAACCTCCAGCTTGCCTCCATGTCATCCTTCACGCATGCCTCGAAGTACGCGCCCATCAACTCATCGTCCCTGCTCTCCAAAGTCCCTCCGATGCACACAAGCCTCCAGCTTGTCTCTATGCCACCCTTCACCGTACCGAGGCCATCCAGTCAAGTCCATATGTGTAATCTGTACATCCTGCACACTCAACATACACATATAAGAACACAATGGTAAACCTAACTTAAACCATTTGCCCAAACATCAAAACACTTGGTCACTCCGGACCACAGATTGCCTCAACAGGAGGAAGGAGGCTTGAGATTCCAAGAGTTAAAAAGTTGGAATTTAGCTCTGCTAGCTAAAGTACTTTGGAGGATTGAGGTGAAAGCAGACACTCTTTAGATCAAATAAGTCCACCACAAATATATGAGGCATGCAAATGTGTGGTCATGGGAAGTATACTCTTTAGATTCGCCTTCGATTAAAAGGTTACTACTAATACAGGATTGAATTTTTTCGGATGTAAGCTCAGTGTTTGATGTTGGACAAAAATTGGCAAGATAGTTTGCACAGGATGCCGGAGTGGAACGGGCATATGATTCTTTAGATGTCCCAATCCTAGGAAGGTATGAGTTTGAATGGTGTGAAAAACTTACTTGCAGCCTAGTCATGCTGCCACTTCCTAAATGTTGGCCTTGGGGTGTCTTCGCACTAAAGACATGCACCAATACTTGGAGGATAAGAGTGTGCATTTTGTCGACAGGTTTTGGAGACATAAGAGCGTCTATTTTTTAGGTGCCCCCTATTGCTGAGTATGGTGGAGGGTACTGGCTCCATATACGACGGAGAGGTCTTCTTTCAAACGGGCTCTAAGAGTGTTTGGGAAATGTTACCATAGGAATAAGGTATTAACAAAGCCTCGGTACTTGGCGTTGTCTTCATCAATACACTATGATGGAGAACTAAAAATAAATATATCTTTGAGGGTGAGCAAATAAGTGTTGAGAAGATATTTAGGAGGGTGTGTATACATGTATATAAGTCTTTAGGGGTATACTCTTATCTAATGTTGTATCAGTCATAAGTAACCACTATGAACCAGTTTCTGTACGCTTGAACTATGATATGGTTTATTTTCTCATAAAAATGTAGTATTTAACATTCTCCCATAATAATAAAAATGTGGTCACTAAATTTTCTACTTAAACATTCTAGATAATATGTTACTATATTAATTCATTTTAGTATCATGCAAAGTTTCTAAATGTGAGGGAGTAAAGGTCCCTTATAAAACTATATGATGATCTATTACCAAGTAGATAATCATTATTATGATATGCATGTATGTTGTTGTAGACTAACTCCACTAAATGTAGATGATTATTTTTCTAACTGTCTTCGAATTCCATCACACGTGCTTTAAGTAAATATTCAGTGTTTGAATGGTACGCTTTGTCTGTCCATCTATCTAAGGGCGACATGCTGCACTACAATGAAGTTCAGTAGCCATGGCTCATAGGAAACTCTACCAAGGGATCTGAAAGTCAATCTCACAACTCGGTAGGAAATAGACAAACTTGGTTAATCGATTAATGATCACACAAATCAAGTCATACCCTTCCTATGTTTTGGGAAACCCAACCACAAAGTCTGTAGTGAGGTATTCCCATTTCTATTTTGGTATAATGTCTTCTCAAGTAGTCATGTTGGTCTTTGACGGTCTTTGGGGTTTAATGAGACTCCTTGCTTCTGATGCGCCACTCTACTATTCTGTCTTCCCTTGTTGACACATCAAGTGTCGAGATACAATGTTCTCAATGTCCTTCTTCACACCTTTCTACCCAAAAGAGCATTTTAGGTCATGATACGTACGGCTACTTTCTAGATAAACCTGATGGGTATGGGGTATGGCTCGGCTAGTTTCCTAAGCGAATACCTGGTTGTCCTTGAGAGACCTCTCCATGTCTATGGATTAAAAATTAACCCAAATGGAGACCTGTCTCCCAAACGACCGTTTCATCATCGTATCAATCGATTCGAATTACAACTTAGTCAATCTCAAAGATCAAGCCTTGTAATTCACCTAATCGATCGACTGCTGAAAAGACAACGAGTGGATCACCAGTTTTTATTTTTATTATCGAGGTCCAATAATTAATTATTAACAATGATTAACAAATAATCAAGAACATAATAATTAATTAACAAGCCACATAAAATGATAAGAAAAACAAGGAGCCAAGGAAGAAATTTATACCTTCCTTTACCTCGTAGACTTCTACCTTATGACCCTCCCTCTTGGACATCATGTGGGCAACGAACTACCAAGAACCGGAATCACCAAGGGCCACCAAATAGTCACTTCTTCACTTGCCAACCAAAAACCCTAGTCCTAGGGTTTGCTACCGCTGGCCTCTTCTCCTCCTTGCTTGCACCGCCGGCAGATCCAAGGTATCCAAGGTGCCCCGACCGCAAGCAAGCTCTGAGGGAAAGATGAAGAAGAAGAAGGAGGAGAGAAGGACTCTCCTACACCAACACAAATCGGCCACCAACTCTTCCAACTTGCGCCGCAAGCTTGCGCCACTGCCCTTCCTTACCGCCGGCCGCCCACCCCTTTTCTTCCCTCACCGTGCACCACAAAAGGAAGAAGACACTCCTCCCTTTGCCTAGTGGTAGCCAGCCACCGAGTGGAAGCGAGAAGAAGAAGAGAAGATGGAAGAAAGAAGATGGAAGAAAGAAGAAGGAGAAGAACTTCTTCTTCCTTCACCTGTCGGCGCCCTAGGAAAGAGAAAAGAGAGAGGTTGTGGAGAGAAACCTTGTATTGGATGAATTAATTGTTCTTCTTGGTTTCTTGATTCTATGGGGTATATATAGGACTAAGGTAGGGACCATGAGGAGGAGTTGGGTCTTGGCCCGCTAATGGATCCAAATCCGATCCATTAATGAAGATCGATTCCACTAAAGGATCTTCATTGAACTTTCTCACCAACCCCCATATTTTCATATGGGCTCCACCTATTGTGAGTACATCCATCTCCCCATATTTAAGATATCGAATGCCCGTAGATTAATTTAAAGTACTGATAATTTTAATTAATCAACTTCTAACGCTTTGACTAGTACCACTCAACCTTATCATCATGTCGGATCAAATCCACCTGTAGGGTTTAACATGATGAACCTTATGAGCTCATCAAGGGGGTATCATCATCTTGACTCACCAGGACACGGATTTCGTCAATAATCAATGGCACACCATATAATTAATATTATTTCTCAACTTACCGGCCTATCGATTTAACAGAATAAATCTCGCCCATTGGTAAATCAAAGAAATAAAATACTAAATACACGTTCCTATTATTATATCTGGATTTAGAGATTGTACTCCATAATAATCTGAGATTCAATCCAATTATTAAGTCAGTACAAATTGAATCACCTCTATTTTGGTCCTGCTCAATGCACACAAAGCACACTAGTGTAATTCTATTGTTAAGCGAAATCACACCTAATTACACTACAACCATCCCAATAGTTTGTCCAACTCCATCTCAGATGTGAGCCTTTACTTATACTATACAAGAGACTGATAACACGATTTTCTATGTGTCTCCACATACCATGTTATTTACAATGCAAAGTATGAGACTGTTATGCATATACTAATTTAAACATGCAACTGTGCTGTTGTAATTCTCTTTCAAAATGTGGATGCTCATATATAAAAAGATAAGTCTTTTAGTATACATCCTAACAAAATCGTCTTTATTGCACGAAAAATTTGTCTACAGTCCTAGATCTCCACTTGCCTTCGAGATCGCAAGCCAAAAAGCTCATTCTAAAATATATCAGGGTGTTCTTGTACAATACGAATGCTCAAGGAGTCCTTCATATCCTCGTAAATCTCATCAATAATAGTAGATGCCCTTGGCATTCATGGGATAATAATTGGTAACTTACAATGGCAAAACACAACATTCCTTCATCATTAGTCCTGATGAATTTCAAGATGGTTGGTTAGAGGTTTGCAAGGTTACTACCCTTGTTTGATTGTCAACTGCAGCGTGAGAAGTGGTTATCCAAATAATTCCTAACATGATGTCAAATTCCATCATTTCAAGTACTAGGAGTCAATACTTCCCTTGACGGTATCATTATTACTCTCATAATATTACACATAAATACTCGACGGAGGGAGTTTCTCGATTACCGCGTCTACTTTGAATGACTTATTCATCATCATGCCGTCGACATCTAGATCTTGCAGTATCAGTTGCATGTCTTGGACTTGAGACATTACGCTCTTAGAATCCACCATCACGAAATTCAAAAATTGGTCGACGATGAATTTCTTCAATCCGGCATTTTCGATTTTGTATTTCTTTTCTAGTGATTCCCACAGAGATTTTGTCGTCTCCATCGGACTATACACGTTATATAATGTGTCGTCCAATGCGTTGAGAATGTAGTTGCGGCACAGGAAATCTCCATGTGACCATGCAGCCTTACTGTTGGAATCACCTTCCGTAGTGGCTGGTGGGTCTTCACGCACAAACCGTACAAGGTTTAGTGTTGTTTGATAGAACAACATCTTCTGTTGTCATCGTTTGAAGTCAGCTCCGTTGAACTTTTCCGGCTTCTCTCCGTGTCGAACGACGGTCGGAATGTCGTTGATCCATCATTTGAAGTTGGCTCTGTTGAACTTTTCCGGCTTCTCGATGAACGGAACGTTGTTGATCTGTAACGCCCGAAAATTCTCGAAACTAATTTTAGAAGTATCTTAGAATTTATTCCAAATTTATGGATATTTTTATAGAATTTTTCCGTAAACGAAAGTGGCAAAAAGGGTTATAAACAGAAAATCGCATAGGTGGGAATCAAACCCTTCACCTACGCTGTGAGAGGTGAATGGGCGGACCAGCTGCGCTGGTTTGTTTTTGTTGAAATAGATTGAGCGAAATAATAGATAAGGTATAATTAGGTAAATTCGCCCCCATAAGTATAAATAGATAATTAAGGAGAGAAGTTTTATTTTCCCTGAACTCAAACCCTTCCTCGCCCAAACCAGCCGCACGCCGCCCTCTCTCTCCTCTCTTGGGCGAAACCACACCAAGCCTAGGGCTTTCCTCCGGTGGCCGGCCAAGGCTCTCCTCCGAGAGATTTTTCGATATTCGGAATCCCCACGACGAGAGGAACGCGTGAGCGCGAAGAAATCTCCGAGACTCCGAGTTTCTCCAGAACCTCCGACGCCGTTCTTGGTTGTAAGTCCAAGATATCGAGGTAAGTACTGCTCACCTGCAGTAAGAGACGGTTTTTCGCAAGAATTTTCCCTTAAAAGTTTTAAAGGAGATATTTACTTTTAGTTTAAGATTTTGCATGTGAACTTAGTTCATTATATGTTTATATATATTTGATAGAGTATCCTATGTGAGTTTAGGGTCTAAGAAATCTATAAGAAAAGAAAAGAAAGATAAATAAAAAGAAAAGAGAAGACCAAGGCCTTACGAAATCCCCAAAAGTCAAGACTTAGGGATTTGGGCACACAAGGTGCTCGATAAAATGCCAAGGCATTTAAAGATAAGAAAGAAAAGAGAGAAAAGCTATTTTATTTTCTAAGGCCAGTACCCGGCGTCCAAGGGCGTCGTTAAAGAAATTCAGGTGTCCAATTCCAAGGTCTTGGCCCTGGTAGACCAAGGTCTGCTCTATTAGGATTGGCGGCTCGCTACCCCAACCTTTTAGGGAACGCGCATAAGATGGTACTTACGTCTTAAGTGGATCCAAGTGAGTATTATTTTTAAGTATATGCTTTAGCAAAGTTTTCCTAAAGTTTAAGGAAGTTTTCTAAAAGTTAAAGAAAGATTTAAAGTTAAAGAATTGCTAAAGTTTCATGTTAAGCCAAGAGAAAGTGAGTTAAGACTTATTAATGCTTGAGTATGCATGTTTTGAGTTATACATGTTTTAGTGTTTCTTTTAAGCATAAAAGTATCTCATGTGATTTCACATTGTTTAAAAAGCATGCTTGCACATTTCGAGATTTTGTGAGCTAGATAGTACTTGCTAAGCTTTATGCTTATTAGTTGCATTTCCTCTTGCTGCAGGTAAGGATAAAGGTAAACAATTCTAAAGGAAGGCGACAAGGCGGTGCTGAGCAACGTGTGCGTGGTGGCTAACCTTGGAGAGGTCCTTGGGACGAGACAGTTTAACTTATTTGAAATGCAATGTTTAAGGTTTTCAAATTCCAAGTTATTGTGTTATGGAGTTTATTAAACATTTATGCTTAGGAGTTATTTGATGCATGTGCCAAGATGTTGTTAGTCTCCTTTTGAATTATGTTTTATTGCTTTAAATATGCTTAGAAAAGTTACATTCATATTCCATAATGCTCTAGTAATGTTATAGAACCTTGCGTGATGAGTTTAAATGCATAACTATTAAAGTTAGAATATCATTCTTAGATAGAAAAAAAAGTCTAAAGAAAGTTCCGCAATTTTAGTCGTTGCATTAGAGTCAAGAAGTAGACAAAGTAACGGTCCGTCTAAGGTAGAGAAGGCGGGTCGCTACATGATCAAGGTTATATCAGTTTGTATAATATTGTTTTACAATTGTTGGGAGTCGATTCCGGGGTTGCTGTTGAGAGGATGCAAACTGATATGATTTCATCGAGGCTAGTGTTGGACACTATCTCCGTAAAATGATATTTCTCCGCTACAGGTGTTCATGGATAGCAGCAATTCGTTTCCTAAGATACAACGACAATGTCTCGAAATAGCAGCACTACAATTCGAGACCATCGAACCCTCTCGTAGGCTTTTTAGACTCTGAATGCACAAGATGGGATAAATGCTAATGACTTTGATGATTAAATGAATGAATCCATCATCTAGTGGGACCTTTTGGTGAGTGGTTATGACCTTTGGTTTAGGATTAATCTGGGTCATTCGATCTGGAGGGTTATAACCCTTCAGATAGCCCTTTGATCTCAGCCACCAGATCTAGATGGTTGTAACCCTTCAGATCTCCCTTTGATCTCAGCCGCCATATTCGATTTGACGCTTAAGATCAAGTCTCATCACCAACGGTCAAATCACAACTTTTCGCAATCAACGCTTCATATCGCATCACTTGCGATCCAGCACCCATTTGATCCAACGGTTGCCATTCGTTCACCCAGTCAACAGTCCAGTCATCTCTCTCCTCCTACCTGAGTGCCAAGTAGGTCACGTCACCTAGAGTATAAATTTAAGCTCCTCAATGCTCCTCACGATGTGCGAGCACCTGCTCGCTTGTGAGAAGAGACCACATGTGTTTTCCTTTTTTTCTAAATCCATTAATACAGGAATACATATAAGGAAGCAAACAACTTCAGAAATTTCAGATGTGAGACTAATCCCCATCTTCTTCTTTCTATAATAATTTTAGGCTAACCTTTAGACAATTAATTTCTCATTCATTCTAAATCGATTTTGAGCAAATTAATAGTATAGATTCATAAACCCCAAATCTACTAAATTAAATTGTCACGAAATGTATGGGCTCATCAAATTTAAATATAAATGAAATGCTGAAAACCCTTTTACAATCAAAATGTATAAGAATGTAGCAAAGGGGCCACAGGTCGTATTTTCCTAAGGGATAGTTGTCGTGCTTGATTCAAACTTGTAGTTATGTGTCGTTTTTTTTTTTGGGTTTCAAATAAGTGATTGGATTTTTGGGGTTGCAATCAGAAATGGAGAAACAATGACAATGGAAGAAATCAACTAGCTAGTGCACTAAATAAGAAATTAGCACTTAAGAACTCAACCTATTTTAAACAAGATTTTTGAACACTGTTTTCTGATTTCAAACACAAGATGGAATGCTAAACAATGAACTAAAAACAGTGATGAAATTTTCGGAATTAATTAAGTTTGACACAAATCAATGGCATGCGAAATTAGACTCAACCAAGCAATTGCAACTCAACTAGATTAAGTGTTTTGGAACCCAACCACTGCTAACCAATTTCAGATATGAGTGAATGCAAGTTTATTGAATTCAGACACAAACTTATGCCGCAAAAGCAAACTAAATTCAAATGAAAAAGGTCTAAGGCAATTGGCACTCAAGGGAAGACTTTTGTGCCAAAAACTAGCTCTAAATCAAGGAATCAGTGGATTTTCGGCTCCAAGGGTTGAACTGAGCGATTCAATTGAAAAACAATGGTATTAAGAAAGAACTAAGCAAGATTAAGGTAAGGAAGTAAAACTAAATTCAGAAGTAAAGAAGCAATGAAAATTCAGAGATGAGACATGCAAAAATTTCAGATTTGATATTCTGACTTCAGCTCAAGGTTTATGCGCAGGAATTAAAGCAGGAGACAAGCTAAAATAAAGTGTATCTACTCACTAACAAGTTACTTAACTACTGGACTGAAGGATTAACCCAAACTACAGCTGAAACAATACAAACAACTACACTTGCGAATCTGAAATTTTGCAGAAATTAACTATCATCACAATGGAAAACTGATACACAAGAAATAGGTTTGCAAAGAACTACAATTAAATGCTAGTTTAACCACACACACTATCTATCTATACTAGAGCAAAGATTACCAACTAAGAACAAGAAAGCTGAGTCAAATTCAGAAACCGAAAGAAAGAAAAGAAAACTAAACTAAACTTGGCACGCAACCATTGGATTGGCACGCTACAATTTAACTACGAAATGAGCTGAAAATTGATCTATTAATTCACCAAACAAGTTCCTAAATTACTCTACTTGCAGAATTGAAGCTAATTACAGCTAAGAACTTGAATTCGTGAATAACAGTAACTGACAAGAAAATTAAAAACAGAGCAGATGCGGCAGAATTTAAAACTGTAACTAAACAATGAAAAATTATGATCTAAACTACTCCTCGATTCTTCCCGATCTCAGGATCTTCTTGGTTGTCAATCAAGAGCCGGCTTCGAACCCCTAGGCTCAGCAAATCAGTGGAAAAATAGCTTCAGTCCATCGATTCTGCTCAAACTGCTTCAGCTGGGAGAATTCTAATCCAAATGCTTCGATCTTCGTTTGTGGAGCTGCGATGGTGATTTGGAAACAATCTGAAGTCACCTGAGAACCCCTACAAGTGCCTCAGATCATCGGAAATGGATTGTGGTGAAGATCTCAGTGCTCGGACCACAGAGATTGCGAAACCCTCAACAAGCTCTGTCCGGATGAAATTTGAGCTGAAATCTTGGTTGATGCTGCCTTCTAAAGATTCAGATGATGAAATTCGGTTGGAAACGAGGTGGTCGCGCCTTAGATTGAAGAAAACTTGAAGAAACTTGGATGAAAACGAAGAACTTGCGAAGACGGCGTAGACGCGACGAAGGTTAGCTGCGGGCGCGTTTCTGATTAAATAGGAATTGATGGACGGCTGTGATTGATTTGCTTCAATCCGACGGCTGATCTTGGTCTGATTTGAGCCAAACTTTTATGATGATGATCTGGGGTCAGGATCTGCCTTGTGGTAGCTCGGATCCTCCAGATGTGCAACGGATGGTCCAGATCAACTCTATCTGTGAATGGACGCTCTAGAGCCCTCCTTGCTTGATCCAACGGTTGATTGAGCTCTGATTGAAATGAAACCTTCAGATCTTGATCATAGAGCTTGATCAACCCTAACCCTAGCTCGGATTGCTTCAGATCGTCCCGGATGGCTCAGATCTAGCCGCTCTTGAATCGAACGGTCCGGATTAATCGTAGGCTTGATAATTCGATCCGGTTCACATCCGACTCAGGTTTGACCCAAATGCCCCAGATCCTTGAACCTGGATGCCTACAAAAAATAGATCAAGAATTTAGTGGCCAATTAACTCAAATATATGTAATTTTGCAATTAAGTCCAAAATATGAATAAGTTCTAAAACCTAGGGCAATTTCACAATTTTAGCAATAAAAACATAGATCAAACAGGGATTTAAGCCACTCAAATGATCAATAAAATGGAATCTATCAATTCCCCCACACTTAGCCTTGAGCGTCTCGCGAAAATAGTAAATTTGTATCCCCTAGATTTTCTTAAGCACAATTAGAAGCAATTGAAAAGAAATTACCTAGGGTTGCCAATTCTCATAAATCTAAGCTCTATGGATTAGTATCTTGTCCTCAAATCAACAACTTAGCCTTTTATCTATCATAAGTCATTGAGATGAATCTAACTCATAGCCTTTCAAGGAAATTTTTGGTGGCTCTCTCCTTAAGTTCTAACTTGATGATGGAAATGGAGATCACTCAAACACACATGCTTCTTGCACTACCATAAGCTTGCTTATTATCTACTCTCCACCATTCATCAAGAGTAGGATCAATATCTATAAAAACATTTGAAAGACATAGAAATGATAAGAACTGAAATAAGAGCCAAGAAAGTAGAAAATTTGAATAAGTGGAAGACTTGAGTGCTTTAGGATATTTTTGATGCTCTTTGCTTCACTGAATAGTCCTCTAGTGATATAGAAAATGTAAAAAGTCAGATTTTGATAACAGCCCTTTGATTTGGATGAAACCTCCTTCATGCGCCACTCTTCCTTCAATTGTGTGCCATTTGGATCCTTCTTTTTTTTTTTTTTAGATTCCAGCAGCTACATCACATGATAATGGAGATCTCATGATAGTGGAGGATCTAGGTATTCCACTCGAAAATGGTTGCTAAATTACTTTATCCTTGATTTATCTCCTCCATTGACCTTAATAGCATTTCTTGATACATTTCTCCTTAAAGTTGGCACACCACTTCAATTTTCTTATTCCTTCTGTTTCAAGTTCAGCCTCCACGATGATAGCTTTTCAAATCACTGATTTCTCTCAAACAGTTAGTGCAAATGTCTGAGTAGTGGAAAGCTTGAGATCTCGGAAAAAAAACAGCTGAATTTCAGACTTCCTACTTCTTGATCCAATCCAATCCAATTTCGGTCTCAAGTTGATACCACACTTGTGTAAAAGTGCTTGCATGAAATTCCTGCACAGATTCTGCACTTGAATCTGCAATTTTTGTTTGATGCAATCTGATACAGATTTCAACTGCAATCATTTGCAATTTCAGAGTTCAATCAGCTGTAAATTCAGTTTGTGCAGATTGCTTTTGATTTCAATTGACTTCCAAACTTCCTACTCCAATTTTCCACTTGCGTGCTACTTCTTCTTTACTTTAGCACAGATTTTTCTGTCATCAGGCTGACTAACTCCCTGATCTCCATCAACTGGTCAGTGATTCGCAAGTTGGCACAAAGCTACTTGATAACTGAAACTTATCAGCTGAAACTTGTGAATCACAACTTGCCTTAATTGCATTTTCCATTTCTTTCTCTTCAACCTTTCAGCCTTCAAATCTGATCAACTCCCTCCTCAAGTGCTTCAAGTGGACTAGGAGAGTATTCAAAGATGTAATCCATTTCCTTGTGCCTAAAGTGATAATCAGTCCACTTGAAACTCAGATTTTCTTTTACTACTTCCCAATTTCTTTGCTTGCAAAACATCCTCTAGATGAGTGGACGAAACCTCTTCATAGCATCTTCCTCTGATTTTTCTTCTTTCGGCTCAAATGCAGATATCTGACAACAACTTCTCAGATTCATCTTGAGTTGTAATTGCACAGCTCTTAAATTCGTTGCATTTAAATAGAACCTAACTTCTGCCCGCAACTTAGCACATTGATTTCTTTCAATTCTCTTAAGTTCATAAAACTCACTGCTGTCAGTTCAAACTTCCTGCTTAAATATGCCAAATAAGGTAATGCCACATAAGGTAATGCCAAATACAGATAGATGCATTTTTCTCTTCTATTTCTAAGGTATTGACTCTCATACTAGGTTGTCTATGGTCATAATAATTATAAGCTCTATTATGTATTTTCATACCTAATAATCTGGAAGATGTACCCTAATCGATTATGAGAATCACTTATTGGAGCAGTAGTGTCATTAACCTTAATCCATAATATATTATCAAGAAACAACGGAATATGTACCTGATATTTTAAGAATAGTACCTCATTCTCTTGAATATATATCTGATTCTGAGCCAATTGTACTTGATTTTTTGAGTCATTGAGAACTAAAGAGGGAGTCTCGTACCTAAATACTCAATTTCTGGTCAAGTATACTCAATTTGCTCAGATACATACTTGAATTTAGATATTTCGTACCTAATAATCTGGATGATGAACCCTAATCGATTATGGGAAGCACTTATTGGAGCAGTAGTGTCATTAACCTTAATTCATATTATATTATTAAGAAACAAGGGAATATGTACCTGATATTTTGAGAATAGTACCTTATTCTCTTGAATATATACCTGGTTCTGAGCCAATTGTACTCGATTTTTTGAGCTATTGAGAACTAAAGAGGGAGTCTTGTACCTGAATACTCAATTTCTGGTCAAGTATACTCAATTTGCTCAGACACGTACTTGAATTTGGATATTTCGTACTTAATAATCTGGATGATCTACCCTAATCAACTATGGGAAGCACTTATTAGAGCAGTAGTGTCATTAACCTCTATCCATATTATATTATCAAGAAACAAGGGAATATGTACCTGATATTTTGAGAATAGTACCTCATTCTCTAGAATATATATTTGATTTGAATCAATTATACTTGATGTTTTTAGCAGTTGACAACTAAAGATGGAGGCTCGTACCTTAATACTCAATTTGTGGACATGTATACTCAATTTGCTCAGACAAATACTCAAATTTGGATATTTCATACCTAATAATCATTTTTAGACCTTAATACTCAATTTGTGTACCTGAACTTTTGAGAATAGTGAATTTTTGAGAATATTACTTCATTCTTTAGAATATATACTTGATTCTGAATCAATTGTACTTGATTGTTTTAGTAGTTGACAACTAAGGATGGAGGCTCGTACCTTAATACTCAATTTGTGGACTTGCATACTTAATTTGCTCAGACACATACTCAAATTTACATTGCAAGAGTAAAAACCAACACTAAATTGTCAAATTTGATTAGTGACAGTTGACACACTAAAGAGCGAGGCAGTTGTCAATTGTGCTTACAGAATAAAAACCAACATTGCCACAGAATAAAAATCAACATGTATATGTCTTTACTAACAGAATGCATTACTTTACATAACTAAGTCATAAGTCTGTCATTACTACAGAATAAAAACCAGTATTGCTACAAACCTGTAAAAATCAACATCTATCTGTCATAAGAAGGCAAATTTGCAACATAACTGTACCAGAAATCATAAGAAGCAGATAACTGTACCAGAAATCATCTCCTTAACATAACTGCACCAGAAATCATCTACAATACATCTGAATTTGGAAACACAAAATGGAAAATTTGAAACTCCAATACATCTGCTTGAGCATAAGAAGTAGATAAGGTTGCCTATCTTCAGATGCTTTGCATCTTAGTCAAATACCAACATTGTTTTACATCTTAGTCAAATACATTTTTTAACAATCGATTCTCATCTAATAATATATTTGAAGCAATCCGGGCCCGATAAGCGTCTATGTTGACATGATCTTGAAAACTCCAGATATCATCAGTGTCATAAGAGAGACACTCCACCCACAGGCAAATGTAGACACCACAATCAAGGGTAGCGTTTTGATGACGACAATATTCTTTCACCACCTCTTCACTACCTATGGCGAATGCATGAAGATGCAAAATGCATTCAGCCAAAAACCTTGCCTGCAAAAAAGTAAATACTTTAATACTGTGATCTGTTAAGATATATTGGAGTAGAATATTGACACACTCACATAAACTTTAACAGTCCCAAATGCAAATGAATCAGGGTTTGAATTCCACAATCTGAATTTCCCTTCAGCTGGATTAAAAACCAATAAATACCAATGTCATCTATCATTAATTGGGAAAATGATATATCTACATTTTCTAAATAGATCTTCATTTAGTTCCTGTAGTTTACTCATCGTTGTGGATGTCAACCTTGCAAGGAAAGCACCATAATCTGCTTTGTGTATCTGCCTATATTTGTTATATTTCTGTAAGTGATGTAAGACTTCTTTCTACACATTCAAAATAAGATATAATCATGTTTTTTAATCTAATAAGAATTAAAAACAAATATTAACTATCAATTATCTCGATTTGCTACAAACCTGTATATTTGTGTCCATACAGTAAATCTCAAATCCATAACTTGGATTATGTTTTTTTATAATATTCATATACACATTCATGTTTGACTATCAACAGGCTCACCAAACAAAAAAGGACAAAATGCAGCTCCAGTTAAGCTTAGGAACTCATCTTGTCATATGACAACACTGCGGGGAGTAAAAAATAACATTACAAAATTGATAAGAAGTGTTTAGTAAAATTTCAGATATTGAAAATAAGCATACTCCAATTCTTCCCTACTGAGAAAGTTTGTCAACAACTTTTTCTCTTCTTCAGCTGTTTCTTGATGTCCACAAAAATCAATTCTCTTTTTATATACATCCAATGTAGTCTTGGGAGGGCTCTCCCTATCCTTAACATCTACTATCAAATTAACCTATATAAAAATATACTTAGTAATGTAAGCTAAAATCTATACGTAGTTAGTAACAATATACGATAACATGCAAAACAAGTAAATTTCAAAATAATAAATCTTGGATTTATACTTCATCTACCTATTTTTTTCCCCTTCCTCTTACGCTTTGGTGTTGAGCTAGGAGGAGTCACAAACATAGACTCCTTTCTTTTCGGCACACGATCAGCTCTACACCTCATAGTATCTACAATGAAAGATTGAAAGTGACTAATGTTCTCTGCTTTCGAAGTACCAATGTCACTACCAAAAACTTGCTCTTTATTCACATCAGAAATAACATTTTTTATCATTAAATCAACATTATCATCAATGTTGGCAGTTGTCAATTGCACATTCAACTTCTCCAACCCAGCAAGTTCATTTTCACCACCCACTTCAACTTCAACAATCTTAGTCTCTTCTAAAATTAAATCCTCACTAACTTTTTCGGCCTCTAGCTCAGTGCTCTTAACTGCAACAATTGGTTCAAACAACCTCTGGGTATTAAAAATTCTAGAACATCTCAAACAAAGTGGCACTTGAAAAATATAAGTAATGTAGTCAAAAAATGTGTTGTCATCATTATTTAACATAATAATTTTATTATTTCTATATTTAGAGAATAAGTTACCTTTTTGCCACTTAAGAGTATCTCCTCCTCCGGAAATGGTATTATATCTAACACCTTTTCACAATTATAAATAAAATGTCACTTCTACAATCATATCTACAAAAAACATAGCAACTTACCCTACTAAAATCAATTCTAGAAAATAAACTCTCAGCAACATCATCTTTGATTGATATCTTACTTCTTTCCTAGCGAAACAACTGGGGGAAACAACATAAAGAACGTGCATATCCAAATGAAGGAATTCTTTCATACAACCATGCCTGAATACATATAGAGAACAATATAATAATATTAAACATATCACAATTGCACTTGAAATATTAAAAACTCACCATCAAACCTACAGTACAACCATCTAAATACATTTTGCAACCAGCCTTTCCTTTGCCATTACCGGTATGCAAGATAATTTGGTGGCACAAAAATCTATATGCTGCATCTCCCCATGAATAATCATAGAACCTCGTCAAGTTATCAATATAGGACATAATAAATCGAGGAGTGGAATAGTTGCTAACTGGAAAAATAACACAGTTAAATAGAAGACAAATAAACATCATAACAAAATCATCCACTTCAGATTCCTTCTCAGATCCAGCTAATGACCGCAAATTATCATGAATCATGGTTCTATTTACGTTGCCAACTTTCCCTCCAAATAGCCTAAGAACAAAATTGGACTCCATGCTAGCATCAAGATCAACCGATTGCCCCACATGGGCCAAACCAAGGACAATGCTAAACTCAATCGAAGTGAATGGAACTACAATGCTGTCACCAAACAAGAAAGAACGAGAAGGCAATAATTGGAATATCTTTAAAACTAAATCAACTCTGGTACTACTGATAGGCATCTCAGGCATCTCGAGCCATGAAGCAAGTGGAGTGCTTTTAATCATCTCTTTTTATTTATCACTCATAATTGGTATCACCTCACCCAGTACATCTTTGAAATATCCAGGAGAGCAACAGGAACAAGATTGCTTGCTACTCTTGATCTTTCCCTCATCTTGCATTACTCGCTTCCCCTTATCTTTCACCATAGATTTAGCCTTACCCTCCCTTGTGCTCCCTGTAAAAGTTTTTTTTCTCATATCTGCATAAAAAGTAAATTCACTGAAAATAAATTAAGTTATCAGTCATACCATCATGTACAAACCATACAAAATTGGGTATCATACCACTTAAATTCAATATCTTATTTAGTTTATTGATAATAATTACATAATCACCACATAACTCATTCAATCATTCAATTAGAGAAGATAAAACACAAACACATTTACTCATTCATACCCTAAAGTACAAATCCTAACCTTCTGGCCATCAAAGTACTTAAATTGGGTGCATTACTCAATTTATTGATAATCACTACAAAATACACAGATATCTCATTCATTACTTGAATTTAAGAAGAGATAATACAAATACATTCACATAAATTATAATTTGAACACCAAAAAATCTAATTTAATTCAACCTAACAAAATCAACAACACCCATGAACTAAAACTTCAAATTTTGACACAATTTTACAGAAACATACATAAACAATTGTCTTAATTTCATTCTACAAATAAGATTAACCAAGAGGTCAAAATTTAGGGCACAAAAACATAATCGACCTTCTACTTGAGATATCTCTGTTTCTGCCTTTGGAATACACGCAGACCACTTCTTCGCGTTAGTATTCCTCTGGTTGTACCGATTACCACCTTTTTACTTCTTCAAACCCGACGTTCGTCGATGATTCTTGGGTTGAAGGTGAAAGTCGGGTCTTCACTTGGTCGAAGATGAACGACACTTTGAAGATGTGGTTCTTGGGTTGAAGGTGATATGCGGGTCTTCCTCTGGCTGTCGCCTCTTTGGTTTTTGTCTTCAATGCTTACCGGAAGTGATTTCGAAGATCGTCGATTTCCTTCGACGCAACTCCAAGCCGGGAAGAAGACACAGAGTGGAGAGAGTTTGAAAGTAAAGGGAGGGCAATTCGGTAAATTCATACGAGAGAGAGTTACAAGAAAGAACCAAGCGTTGTCAGAGAGTGGAAATGGAAATAACCTGACATAGGGACTGAAGCGGGATTTACGTTTTTATTAGGGATATAAGGCAAAGTTTCCCTTAATCTAAATTCAAAGAATTTAATCATTTTAGATTTTAAATTTGAATTTCTTCGAACATTATTAATTTTTTTCTTATGATCAGTGAGTTACAATGTCAATAAATATTTTTTTATTAAATTATGATATATATTTTCTCTATATTCGAATTCGGACTCGAGTCGAGTAGGCCTGTCGTGCCACCGCAGCAAGCAACCAAGAAGAAGAACAATCCGAGTCCCTTGCTTTTTGTAGAGTTGGTTCCCGTCAATCTCTCCCCGCCTCTGCTCCAACTCACGTCCTCCAATCCCATCCATGGCGCCTCTTCTCCCATCAAAATCCTCCCTCTCCCTCTCTTTGCCTCCGCCATGCCTCATCTTCTCCTACCCCTGTAGCCGAGGCGGGCCACCACCCTCCTCATGGGCAATTGCTTCACCAAGGAGCCGGCCGGCCAGGCCGCCACCGAGGTCGTCGCTGCCACCGCGGACTCCGAATCCGAGGTCGCCTCCGCCATCCAGAAGCCCCCCGCCATTCCCCAGGTGAAGCCCGCCGCCCCGATCGGCCCCGTGCTCGGCCGCCCCATGGAGGACGTCCGCAACACCTACTCCCTCGGCAAGGAGCTCGGTCGCGGCCAGTTCGGCGTCACCCACCTCTGCACCCACAAGGCCACCGGAGAGAGGCTAGCCTGCAAGACCATTGCCAAGCGGAAGCTGACCAACAAGGAGGACATCGAGGACGTGAGGAGGGAGGTGCAGATCATGTACCACCTATCCGGCCAGCCCAACATCGTCGAGCTCAAGGGCGCCTATGAGGACAAACATTCGGTGCACCTCGTCATGGAACTCTGCTCTGGAGGCGAGCTTTTCGATCGCATCATCGCCAAGGGGCACTACACCGAGCGGGCAGCGGCGTCGCTGCTGAGGGTCATCGTCCAGATCGTGCATACCTTCCATTCCATGGGGGTCATCCACAGGGACCTCAAACCGGAGAACTTCCTCTTGCTCAGCAAGGACGAGGACGCGCCGCTCAAGGCCACCGATTTCGGTCTCTCCGTCTTCTTCAAGCAAGGTTCCATTCCATTTCCTGCATCTTTGTCTTCTTTTAGTATGTTATCACAATAGGACCGGCAAGTAGACCCCTTCAAGCGTGATCTCTGGGCATTGGATTGCCAGGCCACCTTCACGCCAAAAACTTGCAGGCCCTTGATGCTTGATCGCTCGAAGTTGCATAAAAGGGTGTCTTTTTGTTTACATACTAATCATACGATAAATCTTAAAGCACAAAGTTTGAATGTTGTATTCATAGCCCTGGATTGGCATGGAGGCCTTCTTCATACGTGATCACACGTGAAGGAGCTGATCTGACTTTTATTTCTGAACAGGAGAGGTGTTTAAAGACATTGTCGGCAGTGCATATTACATAGCACCTGAAGTCCTCAAGCGAAGGTATGGACCAGAAGCTGATATTTGGAGCATAGGAGTGATGCTCTACATTTTCCTCTGCGGCGTCCCTCCTTTTTGGGCTGGTATTTCTTCCTTCATTCAACAATTTACAATTTTTTCCCCTTTGAGAAAACAAAAGATAATGCCAATATTTGTTCCAACAGAATCTGAACAAGGGATCTTCAATGCTATTCTAAGGGGGCAGGCTGATTTCACAAGTGATCCATGGCCTAACATTTCACCTAGTGCTAAGGATCTTGTCAGGAAGATGCTGAACTTGGATCCCAAGCAGAGGCTAACAGCAGTTGAAGTCCTCAGTATGATTTCTTCGCTCATTTATATTGATTTTATTCTTTCCTTTCTCAAGGAATGATCATATTTATTTTTGGATAGTCTTAACTGATCATAAACTTGCAATGCAGATCATCCTTGGATCAAAGAAGATGGAGAAGCACCCGATACACCACTTGATAATGCTGTTATCAACAGACTGAAACAATTCAGAGCAATGAACCAGTTTAAGAAGGCTGCTTTAAGGGTAAACCTACAGTTAACACATTGTATTGAGTTAAGGTCCACAGAGTCAATAGAATAGCTTTAAATTGGCATAACTTTTACCTTTTCATGAATTCCTATTACATTACTGTCAGGTAATAGCCGGTTGCTTATCGGAGGAGGAGATACAAGGTTTAAAGGAAATGTTCAAGGGCATGGACTCTGATAATAGTGGAACTATCACTTTTGAAGAACTCAAACAAGGTCTTGCTAAGCAAGGAACAAAGTTGTCTGAATATGAAGTCAAGCAATTAATGGAAGCTGTAAGCTTTACAAGGACTCAAATGCCAATTAATTTGTGTTCAAGGAAACGTCAGTTATGCTAAACCTTTGGCGTATTGCAGGCTGATGCAGATGGCAACGGAACGATTGACTACGAGGAGTTCATAACAGCAACAGTGCATATGAACAGAATGGACAGAGAAGAGCATCTTTACACAGCATTCCAATACTTTGATAAAGATAACAGTGGGTAAGTTAGTGCGACAATATCTTTCTTAATGTGCATGCAACTTTTTTATGATCTAATTGTTGTATGTTTATTTTTTTAGCTATATTACGAGAGAAGAACTCGAGCAAGCTTTGAAAGAAAAAGGAATGTATGATGAAGCAGAAATCAAGTGTGTTATTGACGAAGCTGATGTTGACAATGTAAGTAAAAAAAGCACATGAAGTTGAAGGAAATTAGTTGCTCATACTTAGAAAAGATTAAAATTACGAATGTAACTTCTTTTATTTTCTCTTACGATGCACAGGATGGTAAAATCAACTATGATGAGTTTGTAGCGATGATGAGGAAAGGGACTCCTGAACCGAATATGAAGAAGAGAAGGGATGTGGTTATTTAATTATCAAAGTGGTCGGAGCATGTGAATGTGATCAATACTTTTATATGGTTTTATGTACGAATGTTGCTTTCCTCCCAAAATATCTACAATTCTTATTTGTGGGGATGAGTAGGAGAAGAGTTAAGCCATGTTGTCATTTGAAGGGATTGTCTTTTTTGTTCAACAGAGTAAATCAGTTTTACGTGATAAAATACCCATTGAAAGACTTCAGATGTGCCAATTGATGTTAAAATCCGTCCTCGGATAGTTCTCAAAGCTTCAATTGTTGCGCATCCATATCATCAAATCCTAATGTGATATATATCTTTGTAGGGATAATGGAATAGGTAAACGTTGGTGTGTCATTATCATTTCATTCTAAGTTTGGTACAATGCAATGGAATGCAGTAAAACGAGGTAAGAATGACCTAATGTTTAAGTGTTTGTTCTTGATGTTATATGAATCACCTATTCTATTCTTTGTACAAATACTAAAATTGTAGTGTTTTTTGTTTATATTTCTTTGAAACAAAATAGCTTGCAAGTTTGATCCTAAACCTGTTTATATTTTTTGTTAGTAGCGTGCTGACTACGATGATGAGCTTCAATCATGACTTCGAAATGCACCTTTCTACGTCCACTAAAAGTCTAAAACTCAAGAAACACACATCATTCCTTATTTTTCATATAGCACAATTCCATACCATTTCCACGCAGCTTGCATGATGTTGGAAAGGGAAACAGAAACCAAGAAATCTTTTCAAAAATCTTCACACCACAAAGAACTCCTCAGAAATCTAATTCATGCTGAACGAGCGCAACCCAGATTTTTTTGAACTCTTTGAGAATGATCCCGTGATACTTCCTTGAATTCAAGGACAAGTAGCACATGAGCAGCTCCTCCAGCTCCTTGGGCCTTCTCAGATCATTCTCCATCACCATTTCCGCCATTGATTCCCTGAAATCCTTCTCTGGATCAGCCGATGACTTCACCACCACCAAGCTCTCAGCTAGAAATGTCTCCCTCTGCTTCCTTGCCCTGACCCTGGGGGACCTCGGTTCCACCTGCTCAATTTCTTTCTCACCGTGATCCTCGACCGGCTTTGTCAAAATTGGAGGAAGCTTGAGATCGAGCAGTTCTTCCGATCCCTCGAATTTCCCTGAATTGTCGCGAACCGAAGGGGTCGTAGTTGGACTGGTGACCTTCCTAGGGGTGTTTGGCGAGGACTTCCTCGGGGAGCCAACGGGGAAGTAAGTGTCTGAGGCCTTGTGGTTGATGGGTGAGTGAGGGACTAATCTTTCTGTTCTTTCTCTAGTGGAGATGTAGCTGGAAGCTCTCCTGGGAAGTGGCAACGGCGATGGCAATGGTGGTGATGATTGAAATTGACACCTCCTCAGTTTCATGGCGTTTTGGATGGTGTGGCTTCGGTTGGATTTGGGTGCATCCTTGAGCTTGTAGAACCAGAAGCTTGGCATCATGTCGCTTACTCTGAACCTATGATTGCCCATCTGAAATCTCAACTTGACGAGCAATCGCAGAAGAATAAGCAATCTGCAGCTTTGGAAGGAGTCACTTGATCAAGAAGATGAAGTGCGGTGGCTCATGAGTGGTGTGAAGTGGAAAGATCAGTAGGCAATTTGTTTATCTCCCATAGGAACTTTTTTGCTGGTTGTTGCATGAAAAAGGCTTAGTGTGTGGAGATTAGTGGGAGACAGAGAAAGAGAAGACAGAGATTGCTAGGAGGAAGAAAAGATTGCTGTTGTGCCTAAAGATACGATTTGTAGGGACGGACTTGGAGAAAATCTTTCTGTCAAGGGAAGAGATGGTAAGAAAACAAAACAAAAGCTGCTTTTTGAAGAAACATAAGTTTTTTTTTTGTTACCGGTGAATTATTTTTTTGGGTTAATCATTTTCAATATTAAGGTTAGCACCAAAGAGATTATTCATATGCATCGATATCAAATTTTATTAGTTTACAAGAACGATAAAATTGATAGTACATAATTTTGAAGCTGAAAATTAGGACTAATTTTTAACGAGTATAAAAATATCTCGTTGGTCTCTAATTTTTTCTTATAAAGCACCATTGTCCGTTGATATATTAGAGTAAAATACCTTGTATGATTTATCACTTCCAAAATACAAAGTTGCCATGGAGACTGATTTTTTTTTTTTTTACTACAATCTGATTGACTCTGGAGAAGTAATAATTCTGCACCTAATTTAACAGACACCCTGCTGACATCTTTAAAAGGAGTTTTACCAGTAAAACAGAGTTCTAATTAAGATCATCTATCCATTTCTGCTCAAGCTTCATTAAAGAAGCATTAGGGTTGTCATTCAGGAAGGGAAGAGATTAGTGCGCGAGGCGGCCTTTATAGGCAGCTTTACAGGCATGCGTGGGGTTTTAGAGCTCTGCGTCTCTAGGCCTTGCAAATGCAGTTTCCATGGAGTGCAGTGCAGCTTTTGGAGGTCGGTCACAGCAGTTGCAGAAGAGGACGAGGAAGATTAAACCCACTTTGCTTGCTTGCAGGGAGGCATGCAGATCATGCAGTCAAAAAAGGAGACAAAAGAAAGAGGAGACGTCCATTTCAAAAGCCTCCAGCGTTGCAAATTGCAGTTAATTGATATCTAAGTCTAAGATCCGATCAACACTTTTTTAAAAAAGTGAAGTTGCTTTTGTTCCTCCTGCCAGGCTCCTGACTCTTTTGTATGAGGATTTGTTTTCCACCATGTTTGGTTTCTTAAGAAAACAAAGATACGTTGAAAGGAAGCCTTATTTACACAGACTAGAGGAGGGAAGGGGAATAGAGAGGGTAACTGAAGATTTCATTAAAAAAAAGACGTAAAAAGTATATATATATTTTTAAATAATAAAAACATTTTAAAAAATATTCAGAAAACAAAACAAAGTGATTCAGAAAACATTTTGATTGTTATTACTAAAGTCTCCGCCAATTCTTCTCTTTTCTGTCCTCCATAATGGAATGGTAGTGAACGTGTTGGGTTGTCCACCAAATGCGAGGTTCTCTTTGACTTCGAAAATTTGATCTACTTTTTTTCTCTTTGGCCAAGTCATCGGGATAAACATCATTTTCAGCCAAACAAAAAACAGAGGAAATATAATTATTTTGCTTCTTCTTCGAATAGAATGTGAATTTTGAAACGTTAAACTTCTAGATCATCTATCACGAGCGCTTTTCAATTTATCCTGATGACCGATAAAAAATTTTTATATAAATCGATCATCCGAAATTAAAAAAAATCTCGTTAATCATTCTCTTCATTTACTTTCGACGTTTTAAGTTTCGTTTCATGATATTTATTATTATTTTTGAACGTTATTAACTTTGGAAAAAAAAAATTTAATTCATCTTTTTTTTTTAGTTTCCAAATTTTGTTTTAGCCCGTCCATTAAAAAGTGATGGTTTCTTCTTGCTTTACACGATTTGAAATCTCCAAGTTATAGGGACCAATTTGCAAGTCTTAGAGCCGTATGAACTAATAGGGCTTTATCTGTTAATAATTTGGACGTTTTTGTAATTCTGACCACACGATGTCACAAATACAATGGAATATACAATAAATAAATAAATAAATATCGCAACGAAAGCCCTGCAGTAGCCAATATCGTTGGCCCCCCCTTCACCTTCTCGGCTCCTCGCGAAGCCCATGGAGTGTAGCATCCGGAGCTCGTCTCTGGTGCCACCGAGACCGTTGTCCGGCCATGGAGTTCCCTCGATTCCGTCGAGGTTTCGACTGCCGGTTGATGCTTCTTTCCCTGCTTTTTTTTGTTTGGTGTTCTGTTGTTTCCCTTGATTTGTGCGTTTATCCCTGATTTTTCGCGTTAATTGTTGTAGAGATCGAAGGCCTCAATCAAACGGAGCAGTGTTGTTTTCTGCCAAGCGACGGGATCTTGGGACAAGGGTTTTGGAAATGGGATCCCGAGAGTCCCCGGCCAGGTTTTTGTGGAGGAGGTGATTTCAATCTGATTCATGAGTTATTATCCATGGGCTAATGTGATTTAGTTGTCTTCACCGTCCCATCTCTGATATGCTAATGAATTCTGGAAAAAAAACACACACTTGAATTTAAACGTTTTGTTTTGTGTTGTGTGATTGTCGCGGCAGGAATTTAAGCTATTAGGGTTCAATTTCTAATCCTTAGTAGGGAGTAAACGATGGTCAATTTTTTTTAATTTAATAAATTTGTGGTAGTTAAAAAGCAAAATCGAGGAATTTAGCAATAGTTTAATGTACAAGTGATGATATCTCTTATGTGGCTAAACTTAGTTCTACCTTGTGCAGCCGTACCTCATTGAAATCTTATGTTTCCTTCTTGGATAGATGCCTAAACACATCCGATCACTAAAATATCTAAATTACCACCAAACAATGAATTTTAAATAAAAACATTAATTGCAAAGGTAAAGATGAGATTGTTCCTTCCATGGATCCTTGTGTGTGGTCTTAAATAAAATCAGACTTAGTGATGCTTATGATGTTTATGCAACCATGTTTTGAAGAAAATATTGTTGTAGAAATGACATTGAGATTGTTGCTTTCGTTGGTCCTTGATGTGATTTCTGAAAGTGAGGGACTTGTTTGGGTGTTTGCTCTTCTGCTTTTTTCTTCTTTTTTTTCCTAAAGCGTGTACGGCTTGGCCCCACTCCCATACACATGGTAAATCAGGGAAGCGCGACTGGTTCTGGAGTTGGCTGTCACGCGCATGGGAAGTTTGATCGTGGGCATATGCCCAACGGGAATCGAACCCTTGCTTTGTGGATTCACCGCCAACCTTTACTAACTGTGTTGTGCCCCTGGGGACAGTGTTTGCTCTTCTGCTATACCATCATGCATAGGTCATTTGTCTCTATTGTTATCATCATTAAGCTATGTTTGTCCTAACCTTTTGAGGTTGGCTATATTCTGTCCATCCATTGAGCTTTATGTTATAGCAGACCCCGCCTAGTGGGATAAAACTTTGTTGTTGATGTTGTTGTGTCTGTATTCTGATTAACTTAGAAATTCAATTCTAATTAAGATAGTGTCATTTTTGATGCTAAGCTCACTCTATTTGAATTTCCGACTCCAATTTCTAATATACAGAACTGTTATCATTTCATTTTGCTGTCAAGATTTGTATTTGTTTGGTGAATTCATCTGTGAAATATGTTGTCACATTTTGTTTGCCAGTGTTTACTTATTTCGGAAACCAAGTTCATGAATGCATCATACTGTTTTCAGGCAATTGGTGCTGAATATGGAGAAGGTTTTGAAACATTCAGAATGGATGGACCACTGAAGGTCGATGTGGTATGAATTATAATCTGTTTGTTTAGGCACATTATTGTGAAATATATTGATCCTAGCTTACAAGAATTGTAATGCCAATGTTTCTAGGATTACCTAAATGATAGACTTCAAGAGTGTTTTCTCCAACGAGTAAGACATTCTATGAAGCCAGATGAAGCTTTTGGTCTTATCTTCTCATGGGACAATGTCATGGTAATAATTGAAGCTTTTTGGCATCAATCTAGTTGGTCATGCTTCTTTAAGTCTAACAATCTATTAAGTGATCACAATATTTGCCAATTGCCAATGTGCATTTTGTTGTTTCAAAGACTATCTACCTTGTGGAGGAGACAATGTGTTCTTCATGATTCACCTTTGAAATCTAGGTACAAGTGCATAGACAATAAATGTGAGATATTGAACTAGAATAATCTCTGAAAGTTGGAAACTTAGCTGGCATAAAAATTCATCAAAATGAATAAGACATTGCTGCTAGAATAGTAGTTAGATGAAGAATCTTTTGATGGTTAACTTTTGAAGTTCTTCAATCCTCAATATGCCCAGATTTTGAACTGGATATAGCTTTAGTTAGTGATTAGGACTTTACAACGACATCTTTGTCATGCAAAGTAGCTTCAGGCTTGTAATTGATAACTGGAAAGTATATATGCAAGAAACTGTTATATGTTTTAGATCACTTGTCAAGTGGGTTGTAGCTCTTCATTTGCTCTTCTTCGATCTGTTCTCTGTATTGTATGTCATGGATGGGACCTTGTTTTTGTTCAGGTGGACACACGGTCTTTGAAATTAAATGTTTGGAAACAGCTTGCTTCAGAAGAGGGTATGTTACAAAAAGATCATTTCATTATGTTTTGGCTTTTCCATGAATGTGCCCTTGAAGTTAATTTTCCCACCACTTCTATAATGCTAACCCTGCATACTCAGATATTCCCTTCCGTGTCAAACTTCATATCTGGAATTTCCTTCTTTTTTATATTATTTTGGCAATTGATCTTCAATGTCTGCTATTATTTCCTCTAAATTATTGAACTGACCTATGAGAGGTATGAAACTACATGTTAATTAAAGTTATCATTCTAGTCTATGAAAAACACCTGGGTTGTGTGATACAATATTGCTTTAGATAAGCCATTCTTCCCCCTTATGAGATGAAAAACTCCCAGATTGCTACACGGAGAGCATCTTGCTTATAAGAGTAATTTACTCTTTATCCCCAAGAGATTGGACAGTACATTTCCACAGTAAATCAAAATTTTTCTTGGGTTTTCATGTTTGCATTGAGTAAAACTTAAAACTTATGTGATAGTTGTCTCCTTATACCATGCTCAAAATAGGAAAAGAACTTTCAGAGGATATGCATATACGCAAGCTCATTCTTCATGCAGCTGCTGATCATGTACTGAGAAAGGTAAAGATCTATGCTTGGATTACTGTGTTTCAGCTATTATGGAATCATAATTGTATTTCCTCTTCTGCTATGTCTCCCTAAATAAATTAAATAACTGCATCACTGCATATAAAATTGCCGCACTCAAAGTTGTTTGCCATTTTCAATTCATTTTATAGATTCTCTCTTAGGATGCTGGAGGACTGTTTTTGGACAAATATCTCTAGTGTATATATCTTCTAAATAACTTATTCTCCATTTAAGCTGAGCACAAAATTTGTGCACATTCTGCTGGAGCATTCTCCATGGTTTATCTCTAAGACAAACCACTTAAAACATGTATACCAATAGATTAGCATACAATTTTTGCTTCATTTGATATAATCAAAGATGATGATCGGTAGTTCTGATTGATGTTCCGAAGGTGATAGAGACCTAGTCTTTGAAAAAATGGCTCATCCCAGTCCAATATACATTGTTTGTCAGCACTATTTTGTGAATTAAGAAGTAATTTTTTTTAGTGAATTTAAAGCTTAATTTAATGTCACTAGCTATGTTTGGTTAGAGATAATGTAATCAAGCTTGTAATGTAATTGGGCTAGGAATGTAATCCAGATTACATGTTGTTGGCCTTGTAATCCGATTACAAAACTTTCTTAGTTTTTTGTAACTCAGATTGCATTACATTACAGTTTTAAAATTGTACCAAATAAAGTAGTCAATCTTTTAATGTAATCTTGATTACATTACAAGGCAATTACCCCTTACCAAACATAGCCTAAATTTCTACTTTGTCACATATGGCCAAATGGTCCTTGGGTTAAGGATCACATTCACTGTGGCTATGGAATTAGCATATTAGCTTTCAAAATTTTCTTTTGGCTTTTAGTACAAACGTTGACAAATTGCACAAACATAGCTACAAATAATGCAATTATATCTTGCTAGTTGGTCTAAGTACATGTAAATATCTGATTTCCAATTGAAGTGATAAAGGTTTAGATATTCCATATAAACCTCTTGAAGCAGCCTTTATTCCCTCATTTTTTTTCCTTTGTCCATAATTGAATTGGTTGTAATCTTCTAGGCATCAAAAAATAAATGTTGATTTTCTTTGCAGGTTTTATGCTGGGCAGAAGAAGAAAGCGAATTGGAAAGACTGAAATCGCGGTTGTTAAAGTTATATTATGAGAACCTTCTGAAGGTTGTTTCTCCATGTTACATGGATAATCATCAAAATCACTTCTATATAAACTATTTAACAACTTTGTATTTTTGCAGTTAGATAAACCAATTGCTGGATTAAAAGTGTGGCTAGATGCAATTTATACAGCAGGCATTCCTTGTGCCATCGTATCAAGCCTAGATCGTATGCATATGCACGAATGCTTGCAGAAGATGGGCCTGAAGAAGTATTTCCAGGTGAATAATCATTTTTTTCATTAACCTTCTCCATGCTTTGTTAATGCAGCATCTTTTTCCAGGTGATTCATGATTGCATATTTTTATATCTAGGCTTTTGTCACTTTAGAGGATGGGATGGAATCCATAGCTCATCGATTTCTCTCAGCTGCCCTGAAGGTAAGAATTTGGTTAGGCTGACAGTCCATCACCTTTTATTTTGTTTAATTTTCTTATGCTCCCTCAATCTTATTTAGGCTGTGAGAGAATCTGCAGTAAACTGAAACAATAGTCAGAGATTCTGTATGCAAATTTCTGCAAATATTAAGTTGCTTGGTGTTATTAATTTTCTTTGGCAGATGGACAGGAAGCCCTCCAAGTGTGTAGTATTCGAGGATGATCCAAGAGGCATTACTGCTGCTCATAACTGCACAATGATGGCTGTAGGTCTGATTGGTGCTCATCCTGCGTAAGTTTCTTTACATCATGCTTAAAGTTAGATCTATCTTACAGAACTTGGAAATACTACCATCAATCTTGGATCTAAATAACTATTCCTCATCTAAGTTGCTTATACCTATGTTGGACTTGCACTTGGCAAAATTGTTTAAAGTCAGATTCATCTTCCAGCACCTGGAAATACTGCTGCTATCATCATAAATCTAAATAGCTATTTATCTAAGTTGCTTATTCCTATGTTGGACTGGCACTAAGCAAATTGATTGCACGCTGTGTTGATAAAGTATTACTTATCAGCATATAACTTCAGTTTGTTTAAGCCAAATGTCTATAGAGGTGCTTAAAAATTCTAGTTTAGGTTGGTTTAGGCATCTGTCAAACCTGGATGTAGAGGTTTCTTCATTGTGAAAAGGTGTTGAATCTGGTTTGTCAATGTTCCTTGCATTTGAGAATCAGGATCCTTGCTATGCTACTATGTTAAGTTCTTAGTGTGTGTACACATTCAGAAATCATGACACCAATTCTTGGAACAGTCTCTCACATTTGAGAACTGCACCCTAATATTTATGGAAAAGTTGGGTGGCTACTTATCTGTCCTGAGTTGAAAAGTTCCTCACTGTTCGATGTCTCATTGTATTATCTGGGCAAACGTATTATGTAGGTCGACAGAATTTTGGCATATTGACCGAGATCTGACAATTCATGGTAGTATTTACTTGAGCTTGATACACTCAGTGAAAAAACTCAATAAAACGCTCAGTGAATGACGTGGCACTTTGCATGCACACGTCTGATTATCGCTCGGACACTATCATCTCTGGCCGCCGCTCTGAATTAAACTATACTTGGGGGCACGGTGAACCCGTCGAGATCATTGCATGCAAAGTGTCACGTCATTCACTGAGTTTTTCCTTGAGATTTTTCACTGAGCATATCATTTTCCTATTTACTTATGCATGGCTCTGTCTCATACAAACAACTCTTAATACTTTCCACAAACTGTTTGAATCTCTCATACTGATCATGTTTGTTGTCGGGGCTATCGATTTCATGTTTCATTTGTTTCTTTTGCTTTAGATTGTTGTCGTTTTCATATAGCTTTTCATTCCACAGTGAACATTTGTTTGCTCGTACATCTCTTGTCAAAAATGATTGGATCTTTGTAATTCACTGTAGGTACGAGTTGGATCAGGCTGATCTGGCTGTTGCTAGTTACAGCGAACTCTCTGTGATCAACCTTAGAAGATTATTTGCTCACAAAGGATCACACTTCATGGACTTGCAGAAGCAGATCATAGATAAGTCGCCACCTAAAAGAAAGCTCATGACTGACACAATCTACTAGTCTCACTGTTTTTCTCTTCTTTTTAGTTCATATAAACAGGTTACGCCCCGTACATATATCACGTTCCTTGATTCCCCAATCACAGGTTATGCCCTGTGGCTGGAGTTTTTGCCGTTTTGCAATTTAAAAACAAATTAAAATGTAATCCATTTTGCTTTGCATTTTTATGTCTCTTTTTTATATTTTCTTCATATCCTTAAAGCTTGCACACTTCATTTTTAGATAATACATTATGGAAGGAAGCTACCACAATTAATTTTTCTGCAAGTAGTCCTTATCTTACCTTTGCCACATATGGGAGGATTAATGCTGCCCATCTTCACCATTGCCGAAGTAAAATCCCAGAAGAATATGGCAGAATTTGTGGCATATGAACTAACTCGAGACTTGACTAAACTCACCCATTGAAGTAGAGTTGTTGGTTTGAGTGGAGAGCCATCTCATGTTCTTATAATCCAGGTATATTGGCTTTCGGCTCAAACTAATTGCCAATGCGGATAACTTACCTCCTAATTCTCCTATTGGGTAAATTTGGAAGCATAAACGATTCTTACTGCGAAAATATCTTATAATACATTGTAACTTCTAAATAACGATTCATAGTAGGAAAATAACTTCTAAATAATTAACGATTCATTGTAACTTTTAAATATTACACAACAAGGTGTGGGGCCAGGTTATTTCAAACGTATTTTATTCCATTAAATTTTTTTTATCAACATTAAGTCAATCGGACTGAAGTAAACCATAATCTAATTGAAATAGATTTTTAATCTACCATCTAGTTAATCGGGTACAGATAATTTGATTTCATATAAAATATTATTATATCCATATAAATATTTTAATTTTTTTTGTAAAATATCTTTAAAAAATAGTGAAAGGATTTTTTTTTCTTTATAGAGAGAGATATATAGACGATATTAAAAAAATTAAAATAGCTTACAATCAATAATTAAAAAAAAAATGAATACGACCTTGTAAATGACAAGTGAAGATGGAAGGGAATTGCAGGTAAAAACGGTCTGTGATTATCAAGGAGAGTAAAAAAAAAAGTCTCTCATAGTTGGGAAAAAAACTAGTGAAGGAGAGATTGCAGCTGACCATAAAGGATAAAGGGGGACTTATGAAGTATGAAAGAAGGATCGTATGATAATGGCGAGCTCATAAATAAATATGTTTAAAATAAATAACATAACAACGGAATATAAAATATGTGGGCATTTGGTCTAGACTGTCTAGTGGTATGCTTTTCACTTAGGGACGGAGAGGTTCTGAGTTTAATTTTTTTGAATGCCCCATTCAAAATTTTTATTTTTATTTAAAAAAAATCTAAATTTAGCAATGCAAAAATTAAACAACCCTTTGTAATTGATCCCGGCTGAATTTTCCTGGTGAAACTTCATTTTAAATTCTCGGAATGCCCCATTCAAAATCTTTATTTAAAAAAAAATAATCTAAATTTATCAATTAAGCAAACCTTTGTAATTGATCCTGGCTGAATTTTACTAGTTTAATACATTGAAAATAAAATCATCCCTAACATATGAGTATTAAAGTAAAATAGCAATGCAAAAATTAAACGAACCTTTGTAATTGATCCTGGCTGAATTTTCCTGATGAAATTTCATTTTAAATTCTCGGAATGCCCCATTCAAAATCTTTATTTAAAAAAAAATAATCTAAATTTATCAATTAAGCAAACCTTTGTAATTGATCTAGCTGAATTTTACTAGTTTAATACATTAAAAATAAAATCATCCCTAACATATGAGTATTAAAGTAAAATAGCCTCTAAATTAAGAAAAAAATATAAAATAGTTTCTATTTTATAAAATTATGATAAATTAAAAAATAATTTAATTTTTAAAATTTACCTAAATATATATACAAATATACAAAAGAATGTCCTTGTTCAATCATACATCAAAGGTAAATCCTAATATATACAAACTAGAATTTTCTTGATTGATTATTAATATAGTTGAAGGACTATTTTCTTATATACCCAATTAGATAGGATCCTACTAAAAATACGCTAAGCTGTGTTTGATTAGGGGTCATGTAATCAAGTTTGTAATGTAATTAGGCTTGAAATATAATTCAAATTACATTATTGGTCTTTTAATCCAGATTACAAAACTTTAACTAGCTTTTATAATTTAGATTATATTACGTTATAGTTTTAAAATTATACCAAATAAAATAATTAATTTATAATATAATATTGATTACATTATAAGACTGATTACCCCTCACCAAACATAGCTTTATCATCTAAATATTTTATTTGCATAACATGAGTCTTCGATGCATGCAAAATCTAGATATATGGAAAACGGCATCATATTGTAGAGGGTGAGATTGCTAGTGTCTCTGCGAGAAGCGATAGCATGCAGCACAACCATGGAGGGCAACATTGAGCAATGCTATTGCGGACGACAACAAACCGTGAAGGACGATGGCATGCGACGCAGTTGTAGGCTATGAAAGGCAATGACCTAAAACACCAGCCACATAGAGTTATAACACATGTTGATCTCGACAACAAGTGAGGAAAGAAAATAGAGATATCTTTTAGTGTGTGTGTGTAAATTTAAAGTCCCTTTATTTTTTTTACTTTTCTCCAGTAAAATATAAATTCACTCATAGATTAAAAAAAACTACGATTTTATACGATGGTATATCTTGAAAATCTTCATGGAATTTCCATAGAGTAAAATTCATTTTGGTCCTTGAGGTTTTTTTTAGTTTTTTTATTTATTTAATTAGACAATTGCATAAATGTGTTGGTGCAATCTGTTGGTGCAATCTTCGTTAGGTCAGAGTTTGTTGATGCAGTCTGACCTTGATTGTTGTTTTGGTGTTGACACCGATTTTAATTTAGGTTGATGATTATGATTATGATTAAGTCCTGATCGGGGATTAGGCATGGTATGAAAAATCCTAGCTTGGAGGGCTAGGTGTTGGAAAATCCTAACCTGGAGGGTTAGGTGTTGAAAAATCGTAACATGGAGGGTTAGGTGTGGAAAATCCTAGCTTGGAGGGCTAGGTGTCTGGAAAAGTCCTAATTCGGAAGGGTTGGGTGAAAAGTCCTAGCTTGGAGGGCTAGGTGAAAAGTCCTAACTTGGAGGGTTAGGTGAAAAGTCCCAACTTGGAGGGTTAGGTGAAAAAGTCCTAGCTTGGAGGTCAGGTCCTAGCTTGGAGGGCTAGGTCTGGAAAAGTCATAATTCGGAAGGGTTGGGTGAAAAGTCCTAACTTGGAGGGCTAGGTGAAAAGTCCTAACTTGGAGGGTTAGGTGAAAATTTTCAACTTGGAGGGTTAGGTGAAAAAGTCCTAGCTTGGAGGACTAGGTTGGATGAAACCCTAGCTTGGAGGGCTAGGT
The DNA here is from genome assembly GCA_024364735.1 of Boesenbergia rotunda. Taxonomy (NCBI): domain Eukaryota; kingdom Viridiplantae; phylum Streptophyta; class Magnoliopsida; order Zingiberales; family Zingiberaceae; genus Boesenbergia; species Boesenbergia rotunda. The sequence continues at coordinate 349,015 of JAGFNQ010000548.1, read as the reverse complement.
TTGAGTCCCTGGATCGGTCTGGTGACCGATCAGGGAAGTTGGCACGCTGCTCCTTCGTGGATCGGTCTGGTGACCGATCCAGCAATGACTGATCGGTCTGGTGACCGATCAGGGAGCACACAGTGAGGTTGGGTACCTACTGTGCGGCTCCTGATCAGTCTGGTGACCGATCAGGGAGCAGGCAGTTGCCTCACTGCTTGGCTTCTGATTGGTCCGGTGACTGATCAAGGAGCAGGCAGTTCACTCACTGCCTTGCTCCTAATCGGTCTGGTGATCGATCAGGGAGCACTCAGTGAGTTGAGTTCCCCCACTGATCAGCTCCTGAACGGTCTGGTGACCGATCCACGACTTAGGATCTGATTTCCGCGATTACTGTTCACTCAGAAGTGGACCGATCAGGCTTGAGCCTGATCGGTCAGGGAGCTATCTGATCGGTCTGGTGACCGATCAGGCTTCACTCTGATCGGTCTGGTGACCGATCAGGCCTGTGTCGCCGCGAAAGCTGGGAGTCCTAGCAAAGCGGTGGATCGGTCTGGTGACCGACCCACGAGCCCTGGATCGGTCCGGTGACCGATCACTTTAATTCAAAATGCACTGTCAGACGCTCTGATCGCGTCTGAACGTATCTGATTCTCTGCGCTTAACATCTGATACACGATTTTCTGCTTGATATGTTGTGCTAATACTCTGATTGAGCTGCAGGTGACAGGGAAGGATTCAAACACTCAAGGAGAGTCAATGGAGGCCTTTCCTTGGAGCAGGTTTGTCCATTTGCCATCTCAGGTTGCAACGGCTGGAGCTGCAGACTGGAGCTTAGCTGAGGGAAACGCAGGGAGTCCAGGGAGAGCTCAGTGGTAGCTGGAGTTGGCAGGTGAACAGCTGGAGGCTGCAGTGAGATGGTGTCACCTGGCGTTCAGTGGAGAAACAAAAGGAGCGGAGCGGAGAAGAGAAAAAAAAGAAGAGATCTGGGAAGTGACTTCTGGCTTGAGTTCTTGCTGGCGATTGTTTTCTCCACACTTTGCTTGTGCGATCTGTTGTTCCATCATCTTGAGCAAGCAACTGTAATCTTTGAAGCAACCATCTGCTACTTGAGCATTGGGAGGAAGAAATGAGAGGCTTGGTGAGTCCATGAGCGAGAAGACACGAAGAAGGAAGTTCTTGCGTGAGATCGTCACTGGGTGGAGCTCGAGTGAAGCGTTGCTTGTGTTCTTGCCTGTCCTAAGTGCTAAGTAAGATTTTTCTTGTGTTTCATTGTGCTTAAAACTTCATCCTTGTTGAAACGCTGTGGAGAGGTTACTCCACCGAGAAGGAGGTTGCTTTCTATCCGGATTTTTCGGGGCTTGATCTGCCGACGATCAAGGGATCACCCACCTTAAGGGCACGCCAAGGAGTAGGGGCAAGTTATCCCCGAACCTTGTAAATCCTCTTGTTAGCGTTCTTGTGTTTGCTCATAGTTTAGTGTTTAGTTTTCTGCAAATACTCTGTTTTATTGTGCTTCCGCTGTGCTACTAACGATTGAAGTGCAGAAAATCGATAAGTGTTAAAGTCCAAGTGATTGGCTATATTCACCAACAAGTGGTATCAGAGCTTGGGGCTCTGTACAAGTGGATTAACAACTGAGAGCTATCTACAATGGCTTTGAGAGAAGGATTTTCCACCACCCGACCTCCCTTCTTCGATGGCGCAGATTTCCAATATTGGAGATCGAATATGGAGTATTACTTGAAGATGGACATCAACACTTGGTTCGCGGTGAAGGAGGGTTTTACCCCTCCAAAGGATGATGAAGGCAAAGAACTCGAATCATGGCGTTGGACGGCGGAACAAACTCGAAAGAGTGAAGCCGACGCGAAGGCGGTGGTCACCTTACAATGCGGCATGAACAAAGACCAACTCATCAAGGTTGGTCTATTCACAAGTGCAAAAAACTTGTGGAACAAGCTCATCGAACTTCACGAGGGCACCCGAGATTCAAGAATCGCCAAGAGCGACTTGTTCCTCAACCAACTTCAAAATCTCTCCATGAAGGAGAATGAAACCGTAAGTGAGCTACATAGCCGGTTCAAGGAAGTCCTCAATGGTCTTCATTCCATTGATGAAAAGGTCGAGAATCGCGACCTTGTGAGGTATGTGTTGAAAGCATTTCCAAGGAATGCTTTGTGGTCATCCATGGTGGATGCCTACAAAGTTTCCAAGGATTTATCAATTGTTAAACTAGATGATTTGTTTTGTGAAATGGAATTGCATGAAATGGCTAACAAAGGCCCCAAGGAGAAGGGGATTGCCTTAGTTGCAGGGGAAAGATCCAACAAGAAGAAGAAGGAGAAGGAAGTCTCTTCATCTGCATCCTCATCCGAATCCGAATCCGATTCCGAGGAAGATGGCAGCGGGTCTTCTTCCTCCGAGATGGCAAATTTTGTGAGAAGGATGATGAGAAGGGGTCGACGCTTCAAGGGTAAAGGTAACCCTAGTGAAGCTAAAGTTGATAAGTCTAATGCTTCTTGTTATGAGTGTGGTAGGAAAGGGCACTTCAAGAGTGAATGCCCAAAGCTAAAGATGAAGGAGGAGAAATCCAAGAAGAAAGAGGAGAAATCAAAGAAGAAGAAGAAGACCTTGAAGGCCACTTGGGATGAATCCTCATCAAGTTCATCCGATGAAGAAAAGGAGGAGAAGAGCACACGGCATATGACACTCATGGCTCTTGGAGATCAAGAAAGCAGTGATGAATCCTCCGACTCCTCAAACGCGGCTTCATCATCTTCGGATGATGAAGAGGTAACCTCTCCCGAACTTGAGAAATGTTATAGAGCTATTGCATGTTTCACCAATATGTTGAAAAAGTCAAAGAACAAGGTTAAATCATTGCAATTAGAAATTGAACAATTGAAGTCATCTAGGGATGAGAACATAGATGACTTGCATGTTGAAATGCTAGAGGATGAGATTAAATCTTTGAAAATTGAGATTGAACATTTGAAATCCTCTAGGGATGAGGATGTAGATGATCTACATGTAGAATTGTTAGAGGATGAAAATAAAACATTGAAGAGTGAAGTTGAGAGACTCAAGAATATTCTTGAGAAGTTCTCAACAAGCTCAAAGACCCTAGACATGATTTTGAATGCCCAAAGGGCAGTCTACAATAGGGTCGGTATTGGTTACCGACCCAAAGAACCTTCATTTGTGTCCTTGATGTCTAGGACTGATATGAGACAATCTAAGACACCCAAGGTTCAAAAGAAAGTTGTCAAGGCATGGGTGCCTAAGTCTTGTTTAGTAGATGCTTTAGGTCCCAAGGTTTGGGTATCTAAAACTTCCATTTTTCGAATTGTGTAGGTTATGATTGAGGGGGAGCATCTATCAACTTGGTTCGTTGATAGTGGGTGCTCCAAACACATGACCGGGATAGATCATTGTTTACCACACTTCAAAAGAAAAGTAGAGGTAATGTTTTATTTGGTAACAATGGTAGTCTTAAGGTCATAGGAATAGGAGACATTCAAATATCCGAATGTCTTAGAATTTCAAATGTCCTTCTAGTCAAGGGGATGACATTTAATCTCCTAAGTGTCAGTCAATTGTGTGATACGGGTTACACAATTGATTTTCAACCAAGTCAATGTCTAGTTAGACAACATGACACCTTGGACACAGTACTAGTAGGAACAAGAGTAGACAATATTTATCAAGTTTCATTTAAAAGTGCTACTAATGTTTCTGCTAAGTGTCTCATGTCAAAAGAAGAGGAGTCCACCCTTTGGCACCGGAGGCTAGCACACGTGAACATGAAGAACATCCGGAAGTTGGCCAACAAGGGGTTAGTCCGTGGCTTACCTAGCATCAAGTATGAGAAAGAAAAGATTTGTGATGCATGTCAAATGGGTAAGCAAACAAAATCTGCACATAAAGGTAAAAGCACTGTAAGTACATCTACCGCATTAGATTTACTTCATATGGATCTTTTTGATTGTAGCACTATCATATCCTTGAATGGAAGTAGGTATTGCTTTGTTATCATTGATGATTTTACTAGATATACATGGACGTATTTTCTTAAATATAAGGATCAAACCTTAGATGTTTTCATTTCTTTTTGTAGAAGGGTTGAAAATGAAAAATCTTCAACTATTAAGACAATTAGAAGTGATCATGGAGGTGAATTTCAAAACCAACGATTTTTAGAATTTTGTCAAGATAGAGGGTATAGACATGAGTTCTCCACACCTAGAACACCACAACAAAATGGTGTTGTAGAGAGGAAGAACCGTGTTCTACAAGAGGCTGCACGAAGCATGCTCAATGAGTACTCATTACCGAGTTACTTGTGGGCCGAAGCTGTAAATACAGCTTGCTATGTGCAAAACCGAGTCCTCATCCATAGATTCTTAGGTAAGACTCCCCATGAACTTTGGTTTGGAAAACCACCTACGGTTAAACACCTTAGGGTGTTTGGTTGTAAGGTGTTCATCCTAAACACCAAGGATCACCTTGGAAAGTTCACGGCAAAGGCTGATGAAGGGATACTAGTCGGGTACTCCCTCGTTAGCAAAGCCTATCGAGTCTACAACAAGAAATCTAGATTGGTTGAAGAGTCTTCTGATGTGGTGTTTGAAGAAATTCCAAAAGCAAATGACCGATCAGAAAATGTAGATGGAGTTCAACTCGAACTTAGGAGACTAAGTTTGAATGAAAGTCCAAATGTTGTTGATGGTGATGAGTCTGATGACGGTGAGCCTAGACAACCCATAGATCAGCCGGATCCTGAGGCTGAGCTTGTGTCTAGTGAACCCATTCAAGAAGCACCACCAACACCAAGGCAAACTAGATTAGCCTCTAGTCATCCCCAAGACCAAATTGTTGGAGACATCCATCATGGGGTTAGAACTAGATCATTCTTTAGGAATGAGGCTAATGAAGTTGCCCTAATTTCCGAAATTGAACCTAGAAAAATTGATGAAGCGTTAAATGATCCCGATTGGATCATTGCAATGCAAGATGAACTAGGTCAATTCGAAAGAAGTCAAGTTTGAGACTTAGTCCTTAGACCTAAGAAGACCACCATTATTGGAACCAAATGGGTCTTCAAAAACAAGTTGAACCATAAGGGAGAAATCATAAGAAACAAGGCACGCTTAGTAACCAAGGGCTATAGTCAAGTTGAAGGCCTTGATTATGATGAGACATATGCTCCCGTGGCACGATTAGAGTCCATCCGATTGATGCTTGCATTTGCAGCACATCGAGGCTTCAAGTTATATCAAATGGATGTCAAATCAGCCTTTCTAAATGGTTTGATTAGATAAGAGGTCTATGTTGAACAACCTCCGGGGTTTGAGAGTACTGAATTCCTAAATCACGTGTTTAAGCTCAAAAAGGCACTTTATGGCCTTAAACAAGTATCCCGCACTTGGTATGGGCGGTTGTCAACATTTCTAATTTAAAAAGGCTTTGTAAGAGGCCAAATAGACCCCACACTATTTCTACGGAGAGATGGTGACAATATATTTGTAGCCCAAGTTTATGTCGATGACATAATTTATGACTCAAATAACAAGGGCTATTTAAATGAGTTCATTGGACACATGGAGAGTGAATTTGAAATGAGTCTAGTGGGAGAGTTGACTTTCTTCCTTGGACTTGAAATCAAGCAAACTCGCGATGGTATCCATGTGCACCAATCGAAATACAGACAAGAAATGCTTCGAAAATTCAATATGAGTGATTCAAAGGAGGTAACCACTCCCATGGCTACGAACACAAGATTAGACAATGATGAAAGTGGTAAACCTATTGATTTTGTTGGGCTAGAGAGGGGGGTGTGAATAGCCAAGACAAGGAACTTTGGCTCTTTTTAAACTTTTCTTCTGCAGTTAAGGTTAGGCAGCGGAAACAAGCAGAAATACAAATACAGAAACAAAAATAAAACACAACAAACCAGTCGCTAACACCTCGATGTACAAGGTTCGGGGATAACTTGCCCCTACTCCTTGGCGTGCTCGTGAGGTGAGCGATCCCTTGATCGTCGGCAGATCAAGCCCCGGTGCCCCGGATAGAACAGAGTCTCCTTCTCGGTGGAGAAACCTCTCCACAAGCTTCTCAGAATGATACAAGGTTAAGCACAGGAGAATACGAGAGGAACTCGCTCAAAGATGTACAGGAACACTCAAGCGTAAGCTCTAAGAGATCTCACAGCAACAAAACACAGCAACACACTTGCTTCTTTCTATTCTGTTCTAATCTGTTGTCTCTTCTTTTTTCGATCTCTTCAGCCGCTTCCTCTTAAGTGCTTCCTCACTGCCAAGTCTCATCCGCATCACTGAGCCATATCACTGAGCCATGCTTGACCCACCAACTCCACTGAGCACCCAGTCCACTGAAGTCCTCTTCAGCTGAGCCTCCGTCAGTCGCCAGCCGCTCCAATCGCCCGTTGAGACTTTGACAAGGCCACACAACCACTCCAGAGAAGGCTCCTCCTTCCTTGAGTGCTTGACACCATCCCTGTTACCTGCATACACTCCAACATAGGCTCAGCAAGGCACATCACAGGTAATGGAACAGTGTATGGTCGCGTTCAGAAACTTCTGACAACGCGTTTGAATTAATGTTCAGATACTGATCGGTCACCAGACCGATCAGTGATGACCCTGATCGATCAGGTGATCTCCTGATCGATCCAGTGACTTTCTGATCGATCACCCTGATAGATCAGAGAAAGTTCCTGATCGGTCAAAGACCGATCAGGGGTTTCAGGCCCTTAGAGTCTCAAAGCACCTGATCGGTCAGTGACCGATCAGGGAACACCTTTGATCGGTCACACTGACCGATCATGGAGCAGCTGGACCGATCAGGATAGTCCCTGATCGGTCCAGGAGGGCCCTGATCGGTCCGTATGACCGATCAGGGTCTTCTCCCTCCTACTCACTGATCGTTCATCAGAACGATCAAACCTTCCAACAGAAAGGTTGGAAAACCTTCCGTTCTCTCCCTGATCGTTCACCAGAACGATCAGGCTCCCTGGATTTCCCTGGATCGATCACCTGATCGATCCTCCAAAAAGACTCCGTGCCAACCGATCTCCAGACCGATCAGGCTCCAATTCAACTCAACCCGGCTTCACTTACCGGGGTTTCAGTCACCCGGCTTCACTCACCGGGGTTTCAATCACCTGGCTTCACTCACCAGGACCCAGCTTCACTCACCGGGATTTTTCCACCTAGCTTCACTCACTAGGACCTGGCTTCACTCACCAGGGTTTCAATCACCTGGCTTCACTCACCAGGACCCAGCTTCACTCACCGGGATTTTTCCACCTAGCTTCACTCACTAGGACCTGGCTTCACTCACCAGGGTTTCAATCACCTAGCTTCACTCACTAGGACCTGGCTTCACTCACCAGGGTTTCAATCACCCGGCTTCACTCACCGGGACCCGGCTTCACTCACCCGGATTTTTCCACCTAGCTTCACTTGCTAGGACCTGGCTTCACTCACCAGGATTTTCTTCACCTAGCTTCACTCGCTAGGACCTGGCTTCACTCACCCGGATTTTTCCACCTAGCTTCACTCGCTAGGACCTGGCTTCACTCACCAGGATTTTCTTCAATTCTTACTCAACCAAACTTAAATCGTTGTCAACACCAAAACAACAATCGGACCAGACTGCATCAACAGATTTGACTCAATATCGAAGCATGATAGGTAGTTTGCTCTATCTCACAGCTAGTCGACCTAATATACTCTTTGCTGTGGGTATGTGCGCTAGATATCAAGTTTGTGCCAAGGAATCTCACATAATTGCGGTTAAACGAATTTTGAGATACCTCAAAGGCACAATTGGTGTTGGTCTATGGTACCCCCGTACCAAATCATTTGACCTAATTGGTTATACCGATTCCGACTACGCGGGATGTAAGTTGGATCGGAAAAGCACAAGTGGGGGCTGCCAATTCTTAGGTTCATCCTTAGTTAGTTGGTCGAGTCGGAAGCAACATTGTGTTGCTCTCTCCACGACCGAGGCAGAATATATTGCTATGGGAGAGAGTATATCGCAATTGTTGTGGATGATTCATACTTTAGAGGACTATGGATTAAGCTATAAGGGTGTGCAAGTGTTGTGTAACAACATTAGTATAATTAACCTAACAAAGAATCCGGTCCATCATTCTAGGACAAAGCATATTGAAGTGCGTCACCACTTCATTAGGGATCATGTTGCTAGAGGAGATGTTGTACTCTCATATGTAGAGTCCAAATCAAATCTAGCTGACATTTTCACTAAACCACTTCCCGAGAATGAGTTTAGTTTCTTAAGAAGGGAGTTGGGAATGTCTCGCGCCTCATAGGATCAAAATGCATCCAAAACCCTTTGTGATCATTTCGAAATTGTTGGGATACAATTGGGTAACTTTGGGGACATCTCACACAACCTATAAGGTTTACCAAAATGATTTTGCTTGCTAGAAGTGGGGTGAGATGTTAGGATCAACTCAATTTCTCAAAATGTCAATGCATACCTTGAGAAATTAAGTTGATGAGACAAAAATCACTTCGGTGACCAAGTATGGGGAAAACCAATGCATAACACATGTGTATTTGGCTCCATGATCATACTTGGACATTCCAATCAAGGAAACTTGATTGGAAACTTGAATTTGGTACAAACTTGTTTGAATGATTGTTGATTGAGTTTGACTCCACTTGGGTGGAGTAAAGTGATTTGTTCAAACCATAAGGACCTTTGATCCTTGTTAAGGGATCAACTATAGTCAAGGAATCACTTCCAAGCTCGATATTCTTCATCAGATTCCTTCAAAAATCGTGTGAGAGTCTGAAACTGAAAGTTTCAGATCGTATCAGGGAGTATCAGGAACCCTGATCGGTCACTGGACCGATCAGGGGTATGGCTGATCGGTCCTCGGACTGATCTGGCTCTCTCCTGTGGTGATTGGTCCACAGACCGATCAGAGGGACTTTGCGAGATTTTGTCCAAACATTCTGTGCTAGCGTGGATCGGTCCCCGGACCGATCTGGCACCCCGTGGTGATCGGTCCACAGACCGATCAGGGGCTCACAGACCACTCTCTGAACCCTACTGTTCGCTTCCTGATCGATCAGCCGATCGATCAGGAGCCTGTCTGATCGGTCACCCAACCGATCAGGATCAGGCCAGTCCGATCAGGGCGGAGCCTGATCGGTCTGGGCGCTACCAGATCGAATGGTGATCCGTTCAACCGCATTAAAGTTTGGTTGGTGGACCGATCCACCAACCGGTTTAATCACGGATTTTCTTCCCTTTCCAAGCCCTAGCCGACCAAAACCCTTCAACGCCGAAAACCCCCTCTCCTTCTTCCTTGCGCGTGAGATCTCTTCCTTCCTCTTGCTGTGCGTGTACGATCCTGAGAGTGTGATCCTGCAAGCTCTTCCCTGTTTTCTGCAAGTTCTTTCTTGCTCAAGGTCTTGAGCTCATCTCTTGCGTCGAGAACCTTCTCCTGCGCGAGCTCTTCTTCCAGCCTTCAAGATCCTCTCAAATCAACATCAATGGCACCGAAGTGAGTTTTTGGTTTAGTTTTTCTTGCAGATCATTTCATAGCGTATGTATTTGCGCTAACCATGGTGTTTCTTTTGGTGTTTTAATGATGTGTCGTAACCCTATGTTTCTGCCGTGACCCTTCCTTGCCATCTCATTTGATCAATGCTTCATGTACACTTGATTATTCTATTCCATGACCAATTCTCGTATTGATCTTGTAATCTTTCAATTTGTGTCATGATTCCCTTTCTGTGATTAAATTGTTGCAATGATCAATTCTGTGTTGATTATTCCAATCTTTAGAAGATCAACCAAGGGAAAAGAACCCGTGGAGGAAAGCTCAAAGGGCAAAGGCCCTTCATCATCTACACCTCCTTCGAGACCTCCTCGACCTCCACATACTAGATTTCAAAACATTCATTATGCTCTAGACTTCCAATGGCATAACTTCAAACACATGCCATGTCGGACTGTCGACTAAACCTTCATCTACGAACATTGTCCGACAGTACGACAAATCATCGAATACTATGAACTTCAATCCATTCTTTTTCTTGAAAGGCCAATCAACTTTGATTTCGTCTCTGAATTCTATAATAACATGGTCAGTGGTGAGGGCACGCGTGTCGCCAGTGTCGATCTTGATTTTACTCTATCAGTTTTCACTACATTTCTTGGGTGTCGTCGTTCCGATAACAACTTCTCACTCTACCCCTATCTTCCTGATCCTCTTCCGGTTCCCTTTGCTGGAGTCACTTCTGACTCCATCTATGAGTATTTTCTAAGCCATCGCAGGCCAAGGGGTTCCGATGAGCGCGCTCGTGATTTTTTCACATTTCCTGCTCTCCGCCTTTCCCCTATAGATTACGTTCTGTTAAAGATCATCACAAACTATATTCTGCCGATCACTTCCAAGCCCTTAGCCGAGATCCGACCCTATCATTGCTTGATGCTCTATGGCATGCACCGCCGGATGGACTTTGATATCATGGAGAGCATTTTCCAGTCCATCTTATCTTATAGAGAGCCGAGCCGCCGCACAGTCTATATGTCATTTGGTCATGTCATCACCGACTGGCTCATGTCAGTGGGTGTTGATGTCACCAAGGGTAGGACAGTGCCCATGGTGAAACAAGATTGCAGGCTTGGTCGGCAGGCATTTGCCAAGTCCGGCATCATCATACGGGATCATGATGGGGCTTTGGTTTGGAAGAACGGTAGAGGTCTTCGTGATCTACCTGGGGGAGGTCCACATTTTCAGGCACCAGCCGATGCTGCTGCACCTCATGAGGCTCCTGATAAGTACCATTTTGTTGATTATTTTAATTGCTAAAATCCATGTTTGACCCATGCTTTACTTGCTTAATTGTGATTTTACCCTAGGTTTTAGGACTTCCTCTTATTTTGGACTTAATTGCAAATCTGCACATATTTGGATTATTTGGCCACTAAATTTTTGATCTATTTTTATAGGCATGAAAGGATCCTGGACCTAGGGCATACTGGGTCAAACTTGAGTCGGAAGTGGACCCGGATCGAGTTATCAAGCTTCGGATTAATCCGGGTCGTCCGATTCAAAAGCGGCTAGATCTAAGCCATCTGGGACCATCTGAAGCAATCCGAGCTAGGGTTAGGGTTGATCAAGCACTCTGATCAAGATCTGAAGGTTTCATCCCAATCAGAGCTCATTCAACCGTTGGATCAAGCTCAGAGGGTTCTAGATCGTCCATTCAAAGATTAGGTTGATCTGGACCATCCGTTGCACATCTGGAGGATCCGAGCTACCACGAGGGAGATCCTGACCCCTGATCATCATCATCAAAGTTTGGATTAAATCAGAGCAAGATCAGCCGTTAGATTTCCTCAAATCAATCTGGGTCATCCATTCTTGTGTATTTAATCAAACATTTCCCAGCCTTCAGCTTCGTCGCATCTCCGCCGTTCTTCGTGTTCTTCTTCAGTTCTTTATCGTTCTTCATGTTCTTCTTCATCTAAGGGGTGCGACCCCTCAATTCTTCATTTGGATCAAGATTTGGATCACTGGAGGATAGTTTTGTTGGAGATTTCAGCTCGAATTCGCGCCGGACAGAGCTGTTTGAGGGTTTCGGCAGCTCTGTGGTCCGATCACTTGGATCGCTTCCACAAGCCATTTCCAACCATCTGAGCTGCTTGTAGGGGTTCTCAAGTGAGCTCAGATGATCCTCGAATCATCATCGCAATCCATTTAATTGAGATCGAAGAGTTCGGATTGGATTTCCCCAGTTAAGTGCAGTTAGAGCAGAATCAATCGCAGAGCTATTTCCCACTGATTTGCGGAGCTGAAGGGGTTCTTGGCTTGCCCTTGCGTGACGAACAAGGAGATCTTGAGCTCGGGAAGGGTTGAGGAGTAGTTTCTTATTGAATTTTCTGTTTTTGCATTAGCTGTAATTTTTGCCGTAACTGTTCTGTTCTGAAATTCTTTTTCAGCTACTGTAATTCACATTCTTAAGTTGTTTTGCTGTAATTTAGCTTCAATTCTTCAAGTTAAGTAGTTTAGGAACTTGTTTAGTGATCAATTGAACTTAATTTCAGTTGTTTTCAGTTTCTTTACTTGCGTGCCAGTTCTGTTAGCTGCGTATCAGAATTTTCTTTCTGCACTTTAACTCTGCGCATCAGTTCCTTAAGTTCTGCATTTCCATATCAGCTAGTTTAGTTTGTTTCTGAATTGTTTCTTATATTAGTTTGGTAAATTCGATCTCAGTTTGCTTGTGAGTTCTGGAGCTTAGTTGTTCCCTGAATTTAGTTTGCAGTTTCTGCACACCATCAATTCTGAATTTAGTCTTTCATTCGGTTTTGTTTAAATTGGACAGCTTCCATTCGATAATTCTGAGTTCTTCACTTCTGAATTCTCTCAGTCCATTGCATATTACTCATTTACAGCCTTACATTCCCAGCTGAATTGTTAGAGTAAGTTTTGGCACAAAGGGTCCCCTTGCGTGCCAAGCTAAATTGGCACAGCTTTGCATCCAAAATCAATCTGTCTTTTGGTGTATGATTTAGTTTGAGATCCATAAGTATTAATTTCAGCATTTCTAAATTTTATCTGCAATTGTTAGCTTTCCAAAGATTGTAGCTAGTTTGTGTGAGTGGGTTGTAGTTCGATTTCTGAATTTCGCATGCTATTAATTGTGTTAAGCTTGTTTGTTTCCAAAATTTGCCATCACTGCACTTATTCATTTGTTTAGCATCAAGGCTGCATTTAATATCCATTGTGTTCCCTTTTAATTTCGATTTAGTTCCCTTGGTTGAGTTGGTTTACCTTCGATTGAGTTATCACTCACTATCGTTTGTTTAATTCCTTTGTTTGGTTTTCCTTCATTTTCATTGAGTTTTCCTTTCAGATTGCAAACCAAACCCAATATTTATTTGAAACCCAAAAACATCAACGACACATAAACACGAGCTCGAATCAAACAACTCTCAACTAGTCCCTAGGAAAAATACGACCTGTGGCCCCTTTACTACGTTTTCATACTTTGATTGCAAAAAGGGTTTTCAGCTTTTTATAAATATCTAAATTTGAGACTCACACTTTCGTGACAGCTATCCTGGGTCCATCAAATTTTTGGCGCCGTTGCCGGGGAAGCAACTAGTTGATTTATTTGATTTTTGCTTGTATGCTTATGGACATATCATTGGGTTCTATTTTATTTTGCTTTATCCTTCGTATACGGTTGCTGCCATTTTTCTTGTTTGTTGTGTGACAGGGTTGTAAGATCAAAATGTTTCCACCAGAGGACTATACAGAGATAAAAGAGGCATTGATGGAGTTGAAATGTTGGTGTAAGGCGTTGGAATACCAACAGAAAAATAAAGCACATTCATCTACTTACCAGAGGCCGATTCAGCCTACATTTCAGCCACCTCAGCCCCAAATTCAGCAATACCAGCCACAATTTCAGCCTTTCCAGCAATTTCAACCACAATTCCAAAATTCTCAACAGCCCTATTCGAATTTTCAGCCACCATTACAACAATTCTAGCAGCCACCACAGCAATTTCAACCGCAATTCCAACAATTTCAGCAAGATTTTCAGCCAAGTCAATCAAATTTCCAGCAAACTCAGATTGGGCAGCCACTATTCCAGAGTTTCCAGCCCCAATTTCAGCAACCCTATCAACAAGATCAATCACCTTTTCAAGGAATTCAACAAGGGTACCAAGTTAATTCGAATTTCCAGCAACCATGTCAATTTCCACAGCAATTTCACCCTTGCAACTAGAATTTCCAGCCCACTCAATTTCAGTTTTCACCACCACAATTTCAACCTCAGATCCAAGATTTCCAGGGTTACAATTCTCAGCAAATTCAACCATCATTTCAGCCCAATTTTCAGCAGTTTAATCAGCCCATTCAACCATTTGAGCAGCCTCAACAGCTCCCATTTAATAATACACAGCCTACTCTTGGTCTTCAGCAGCCTTATGTTACATTTCAAGACCAACAGGAGTTCCACACTAATCAAGGAGGCTTTGAGAATCCTAATGAGAGTGAGGCTCAACAACAAAGGCTGGAGGAGATGTTTCAACAAGTCCTACAACAACAGCAAAGTTTTCAACAACAACAACAAGACTTCGGAGGACGCCTTAGAAAATTGGTTGATCAATTGAAACAAAGGCAAGCCCAAGAATTAGGACAATTATCTTCTCAAGCCACTCAAAACAGCCCCGGAGTTGATTTTATATCAATTCAAGGTGACCCTAGTGCATGGCCAAGTCCTTCTTCAAGTGATCTTGCAATTTTGGTGGAAGAAGAAGAAGAATACATCAAAAATAGGGCACCTACAGCATGCATCCCTCCGGAGATTCTTGCTCAAAATTCATTTCCAAATTTTGCAGCTCAAGAAGAAGAAACTGAAGCTCCACAGGACCATTCTAGACTTTTATTTTGTGATGATAGTATTTTTGATGGTCCTAATTTTTCTGATATTGTTGTTGCAGATATTACAGAGGAAACATGCACGGGGGATGATTCTACAGGTGTAGGGGATTGCACTAAGCCCCAGGGACCACCACAAGATTCAGAGGATGAACCAGAAAGTGTAGGGACTTGCATGGTGGAAGCAAGAACCCAAGGATCACATGCTTTAGTTGAGTGTCCACCAGAACCTGAACCTGAAGAGGAGATTGCACATTACCAGGAGGAGCCAATAATTACATCTACTCTTGTAGAACCTCCAGGTATTCTTCAGCACGCTCAGGTAAGTATTTCTCCTCTTTGTTCAGAAAAATTCAACAAGGTACCTAGTGCTGACTTTATCGGTTATGATGAATTTATTGATATACCTTGCGTAGAAACTGCTTGTGCAAATCCAATAGAGGTACCAAAAATTGATTTCATTGGTTGTAATGCATTACTTGATACATCTCTTGTAGATATGGATTGTGAAATAATTTTAGAGGCACCTATAATTGATATTGTTTGTTATGATGAATCTCTGGATACATCTTTTGTGGATATGGATTGTGATAAATTTTTAGAAGTGCCTGAAATTGATGTTATTTATTGTGATGAATCTCTTGCTATATCTTATGCTGAGGTTGAATGTGAAAAACTTATGGAGGTATCTGAGATTGATTTTATTGGCTGTGATACATTGCTTGATACATCTTTGATGAAAAATAATTGTGATATTTCTATTGAAGTGCCAAAAATTGATTTCATTATTTGTGATGAATTTCTGGATGCATTTTTTGTAGAAAATAATTGTGAAAAATTTATTGAGGCACCAAGAATTGATTTAATTGGATGTGATACAGTTTTGGATACATTTCATGCAGAGACTGAATTTATTTCATTTCTTTCTGACCCAGCACGCTTGAGAGAGGTATTACATTGTTTTGCAGGGTCTAGAAGACTTCTGGAGTGAGTGCTCCATCTGAACAGACTCCAGCCTCCTGGAAAATCTTTCAAAAGGCATCAAGAAGGAGGAGTTGATTTTACTCTAATTCGAAGCACTCCACCTCTTACATGGGTCTTGTACCTAAATCGCCTGCGACCACCTGAGAATTTTTTTGTGAAGTCTAAGTGTGGGGGAGTCCGAATTCTCTCAGCCACCCATGTTCCTCCACTACCACGATGGAGGCTACTACATGATAGACTCCGTCCACCAGAAATAAAGGGAAGATTATTCTTTCTTGTATTTTCTTTTATTGCATTTTTTATTTTCATGCTTTCTAGAAGTAGAATTTTCCTTTAAATTGAGTCCTTACTAATAAAGGCATGAGTAGAGTAGAATGCATAGGAGTCATTGTAAATACCTTGTTATTTCTTTTCGCACTTTTTCTTGCATGACTAGGAATAAATGTATCCCTCTAGGTTATCTCCATAGCATTTTAGAGTCTTTTGAAAATAAATTAAATTTGATTGTTAAAACTTAGGGTTTGAGCTAATGGATGAAATCTTGGATGCTTGAGTACTACTTTGCTTTAGATTCTTAATTGAGGACTTGAGATGAATTTTTTTGCCTAGTGAGAATTAGCCTTATATTTGTGACACACATATGTTATTGTACTCTAGAACTTGCTTAGGTTCTTTCAAAATCATATTTCAATGATTGGATCACATTTATAGAGGCTAATTACTTTGTTTACCTTTCCATATCAATTTTGGCAAAAATCATGTTCATTCCATTTTTCTTTACTTATTTCCTACTCTTACCCTCACTTTTCTATGGACTTGTTGTTTGAAATGTTTCTTAATGCTATTTTGCCCGAGACGGACAAAGAATTAAGTGTGGGGGAGTGATCAGTGTTTTGGAATGTATTTTCATCAAGGAAGCACTTCATTTGAAAAAAAAAATCATGTGCCAAGTGAGTGAGTTTGGTGTCAAGAATGCACAAGAAGAAGTGGATAAGGATGGAACCAATTTGAATTGGAGGTGAAGTGGATCTAAAAAAAATCTGCAATGGGAAGGAATGGCACGAAAAAAAAACAGTGCCATGAAGAAAAAAATTTGAAATCAATGGAGTTTGTAGCACAAATGGTTTGGATTAAGAATTGGGAAGTAGGAATTATGGAAGATAAAATTAGTAACTCTTTGCTAAGTCTGGATTGAAGTTGTAAAGTTTGAATTGAAGCAGAAAATCTGTGCAAAAATCTGAAGACAAGCTGAATTGAAGTGGAATATAAGCTGAGAATCTGAAAAATCTGTGCCATAACAAAGAAAAAAAAAAATCTATGACAAGTGAAGAGAAAGGAATTCTGTGCCAAGGAAACATCTATGAAGCATGATTTGGTCAGCAAGATTTGGAATCATGGAAGTCAAAATGCTGTGTTTAAGTCTGAATTGAAGGCTGTAAAATCTGATTTGAAGCAGTGAAGATCTGTGCAGTGGTGAGGCTAGAATCCAGCTGATTGCAATCATCAAAAACTGAATTGGATAGCAAGAAAACCACTCGACAGTTATTAGAGGTTATGGAGAGCAGAAAAATTGAGAATACAAGCTGAAAGACTGTTTGAGAATGCAGCTGGGAAAAGAAAAAAAACAGATTGGAAGTGGAGCTGGAAGTTGAGAGCAGAGACATTTGGAGAAGCTGGGATGCAGTTGTGCAGAGCTTAAACTAAACTGCATTGCAAGTATTTACTGCCGAGGCTTGACTTGGAGCTGCTGGAAAGGTAGTGGGATCTGTATTGGAAAGAATTCGGAATTGGATGCAACAAGGACTAAATTGTGATACCATAAAAAAAATAGTTGTGTGCCAACTTCAAACTGAGTTGGTCCTTTCCTGAAATTGATCTATTGGGAGCAGATTTTAAGCTACTGATGAAATCAGTCAAGGGTGGAGCTAAAGGCAGTTCAGTGTATCAACTTGGAAACTTAAATGAATACCTTATGCATGTGAAGCTGCAAAATGCTTAAGAATTTGTTGGGAGCTGTTGTTGAATCTCCAATGCAGGGATAGAGCAAGAAAAAAATCAGATTGGAAATGCTAGGACTGTGGTTGAGTTTTGGCACAGATTAGTATCAAGTGAGAACTAAATTTGGATGGAATTCAGTAATGTTGTTGCTACCTAGTGCGAAATCTGAAAGCTAAATCTGGATTCTGGACTGAATGCTGAAAATCTGTGTAGAAGTCTTTGCCAAGTGGGAACAGGTGGAGAAAAATCTGGGCCAAATTTCTAATGGTAAATTGATGAAGTGCAGAATTCCGGAAGAAGTCAAGTAAATGAATTGAAGACCCAAGCAATTTTGTGTCAAGAGGAATCCGGCTGACTACAATCATCAAAATTCTGAGCTAAGGCAGGAAATCCAACTTATTGATCAGAAGTTTGAATGGAAGCTGAATTGAATTCTGGATTGAAGCAGGAAATGCAGGAAAATCTGAAGCAAGGTTGAAGTTTCGACCATTTAAAAAAAGAAGAGAGGGAGATAAAGTGGCACACAAATGAGGACTTGGCACTATAAAATCATTGAAGTTTCTCTCATCCGAATCAAAAGCTTTGCTCTACTACAAGTCTGACCTTGCTAGAGGATAAAAGAAGAAAAAAAAATCAGAAAAGAGAAGAAAGAAACAAAGTTGGCATGCAAGGTGGAAGTTGGCACATTGAGATCAATAGGGTTTTATTCATCCCAATCAAAGGCATTGTTCAAGATTTACTCCACCACACTTTTGATTTCACTAGAGGATTGACAAGAGGGGCAAAGCACATTGGAAACATTCTTGAGCACTCAAGTCTTCCACTCCATCAATTTTATATTTCCTTGGCTTTTATTCCACTCTTTACCATTTTCTATGTTTTCATTTGTTTTTGTAAATGATGATCCTAATCATGAATAATGGAGGAGATTAGATAATAAGCAAGCCTATGGTAGTGCAAGAAGCATGTGTGTTTGAGTGAGCTCTACTTCCATCATGAACTTAGAATTTAAGGAGAGAGCCACCAAAATTTTCCTTGAAAGGCAAGTGAGTTAAATTCATCTCAATGACTCATGAAAGATGAAAAGGCTAAGTTGTTGATTTAAGGACGAGATACTAATCCATAGAGCTTAGATTTATGAGAATTGACGACCTTAGGTAATTTCTTTTCATTTGCTTCTAATTATGCTTAAGAATATCTAAGGGATACATACTTAGTGATTTCGCGAGACGCTCAAGCTTAAGTGTGGGGGAGTTGATAAGTATCATTTTGTTGATTATTTTAATTGCTAAAATCCATGTTTGACCCATGTTTTACTTGCTTAATTGTGATTTTACCCTAGGTTTTAGGACTTCCTCTTATTTTGGACTTAATTGCAAATCTGCACATATTTGGATTATTTGACCACTAAATTTTTGATCTATTTTTGTAGGCATGAAAGGATCCTGGACCTAGGGCATACTGGGTCAAACTTGAGTCGGAAGTGGACCCGGATCGAGTTATCAAGCTTCGGATTAATCCGGGCCGTCCGATTCAAAAGCGGCTAGATCTGAGCCATCTGGGACCATCTGAAGCAATCCGAGCTAGGGTTAGGATTGATCAAGCACTCTGATCAAGATCTGAAGGTTTCATCCCAATCAGAGCTCATTCAACCGTTGGATCAAGCTCAGAGGGTTCTAGATCGTCCATTCAAAGATTAGGTTGATCTGGACCATCCGTTGCACATCTGGAGGATCCGAGCTACCACGAGGCAGATCCTGACCCCTGATCATCATCATCAAAGTTTGGATTAAATCAGAGCAAGATCAGCCGTTGGATTTCCTCAAATCAATCTGGGTCGTCCATTCTTATGTATTTAATCAAACATTTCCCAGCCTTCAGCTTCGTCGCGTCTCCGCCGTTCTTCGTGTTCTTCTTCAGTTCTTCATCGTTCTTCATGTTCTTCTTCATCTAAGGGGTGCGACCCCTCAATTCTTCATTTGGATCAAGATTTGGATCACTGGAGGATAGTTTTGTTGGAGATTTCAGCTCGAATTCGCGCCGGACAGAGCTGTTTGAGGGTTTCGGCAGCTCTGTGGTCCGATCACTTGGATCGCTTCCACAAGCCATTTCCAACCATCTGAGCTGCTTGTAGGGGTTCTCAGGTGAGCTCAGATGATCCTCGAATCATCATCGCAATCCATTTAATTGAGATCGAAGAGTTTGGATTGGATTTCCCCAGTTAAGTGCAGTTAGAGCAGAATCGATCGCAGAGCTATTTCCCACTTATTTGCGGAGCTGAAGGGGTTCTTGGCTTGCCCTTGCGTGACGAACAAGGAGATCTTGAGCTCGGGAAGGGTTGAGGAGTAGTTTCTTATTGAATTTTCTATTTTTGCATTAGCTGTAATTTTTGTCGTAACTGTTCTGTTCTGAAATTCTTTTTCAGCTACTGTAATTCACATTCTTAAGTTGTTTTGCTGTAATTTAGCTTTAATTCTTCAAGTTAAGTAGTTTAGGAACTTGTTTAGTGATCAATTGAACTTAATTTCAGTTGTTTTCAGTTTCTTTACTTGCGTGCCAGTTCTGTTAGCTGCGTATCAGAATTTTCTTTCTGCACTTTAACTCTGCGCATCAGTTCCTTAAGTTCTGCATTTCCATATCAGCTAGTTTAGTTTGTTTCTGAATTGTTTCTTATATTAGTTTGGTAAATTCGATCTCAGTTTGCTTGTGAGTTCTGGAGCTTAGTTGTTCCCTGAATTTAGTTTGCAGTTTCTGCACACCATCAATTCTGAATTTAGTCTTTCATTCGGTTTTGTTTAAATTGGACAGCTTCCATTCGGTAATTCTGAGTTCTTCACTTCTGAATTCTCTCAGTCCATTGCATATTACTCATTTACAGCCTTACATTCCCAGCTGAATTGTTAGAGTAAGTTTTGGCACAAAGGGTCCCCTTGCGTGCCAAGCTAAATTGGCACAGCTTTGCATCCAAAATCAATCTGTCTTTTGGTGTATGATTTAGTTTGAAAACCATAAGTATTAATTTCAGCATTTCTAAATTTTATCTGTAATTGTTAGCTTTCCAAAGATTGTAGCTAGTTTGTGTGAGTGGGTTGTAGTTCGATTTCTGAATTTCGCATGCTATTAATTGTGTTAAGCTTGTTTGTTTCCAAAATTTGCCATCACTGCACTTATTCATTTGTTTAGCATCAAGGCTGCATTTAATATCCATTGTGTTCCCTTTTAATTTCGATTTAGTTCCCTTGGTTGAGTTGGTTTACCTTCGATTGAGTTATCACTCACTATCGTTTGTTTAATTCCTTTGTTTGGTTTTCCTTCATTTTCATTGAGTTTTCCTTTCAGATTGCAAACCAAACCCAATATTTATTTGAAACCCAAAAACATCAACGACACATAAACACGAGCTCGAATCAAACAACTCTCAACTAGTCCCTAGGAAAAATACGACCTGTGGCGCCTTTACTACGTTTTCATACTTTGATTGCAAAAAGGGTTTCCAGCTTTTTATAAATATCTAAATTTGAGACTCACACTTTCGTGACAGCTATCCCGGGTCCATCAACTCCCGCTGCTACTGCTGCTGATTACGACTATGAGCCCGAGCCAGATCTGCGCTGGCAGCTCTAAGAGCTGGATTAGACCATCCAGCATGATTTTCATTTGCGGGAGTTCTATCGCGAGGAGGTCCGCTCACAGTTCCGATCCATCGATCGCAGACTGACCTCGGTGGAGTCCGATGTCTCCGGGGTCCGCACTTTACAGCAGACGTGGTACAATGAGTGGCGCCGCCACACATTTCCGGGAGATGCGCCCTCAGGAAGTGCGGCACCAGGATCCTTTGTTCCTGATGACGCCACGATGGATGATCCTATGCAGGCTGACCCCCCCCCGCCGCTGACGATTGATTGTACTCTGTGCTTGTTTGGTGATTTCAGACTATTTGAAGGATCTGTCCGTCTCGACTATTACCTGTTATGGCATGATATTGACTTTGATGCCTTGACTTGCATCGAACTATTTGTCTGGATATTTTATATCTTACCACTATGACTGTTTTTGATGTATATCTTGCCATCTTTTGCTTATTAGTGGTTTATATGGTGCTATTTGCGTGTATGCCTTATTATGCTTGATTATGATTATGCTTCAATTCCATATGATACATATGCTTGTTTTGTCATGCCTTATCTTTGTCATATGTTTTCATATGCCCATAAACTATTCATACCATTGTTGTTTTGGGATACCCCTAGGGTTGAGGGGGAGTCTGATTAAACTTAACAGCCTGTCTAGACCCTTTTCGATGTTCGACAAAGGGGGAGAGTGTGGTTGGATAAGTTTAGGATGATCATGTTGTAGGGGGAGCATCCTGATTCCCCTATGATTATAGAATTTGAGAAAATTGATTGAGAATCCCTAAACTTAAAATCGGGTTGTCAAACAACAAAAAGGGGGAGATTGTTGTTGCAGTCTGACCCTGATTGTTGTTTTGGCGTTGACACCGATTTTAGTTTAAGTTGATGATTATGATTATGATTAAGTCCTGATCGGGGATTAGGCATGGTATGGAAAATCCTAGCTTGGAGGGCTAGGTGTTGGAAAATCCTAACCTGGAGGGTTAGGTGTTGGAAAATCCTAACCTGGAGGGTTAGGTGTGGAAAATCCTAGCTTGGAGGGCTAGGTGTCTGGAAAAGTCCTAATTCGGAAGGGTTGGGTGAAAAGTCCTAGCTTGGAGGGCTAGGTGAAAAGTCTTAACTTGGAGGGTTAGGTGAAAAGTCCCAACTTAGAGGGTTAGGTGAAAAAGTCCTGGCTTGGAGGGTCAGGTCCTAGCTTGGAGGGCTAGGTCTGGAAACGTCCTAATTCGGAAGGGTTGGGTGAAAAGTCCTAACTTGGAGGGCTAGGTGAAAAGTCCTAACTTGGAGGGTTAGGTGAAAATTTTCAACTTGGAGGGTTAGGTGAAAAAGTCCTAGCTTGGAGGGCTAGGTTGGATGAAACCCTAGCTTGGAGGGCTAGGTTGGATGAAACCCTAGCTTGGAGGGCTAGGTTTGAGTCCCTGGATCGGTCTGGTGACCGATCAGGGAAGTTGGCAAGCTGCTCCTTCGTGGATCGGTCCGGTGACCGATCCAGCAATGACTGATCGGTCTGGTGACCGATCAGGGAGCACACAGTGAGGTTGGGTACCTACTGTGCAGCTCCTGATCGGTCTGGTGACCGATCAGGGAGCAGGCAGTTGCCTCACTGCTTGGCTTCTGATCGGTCCGGTGACCGATCAGGGAGCAGGCAGTTCACTCACTGCCTTGCTCCTGATCGGTCTGGTGATCAATCAGGGAGCACTCAATGAGTTGAGTTCCCCCGCTGATCAGCTCCTGAATGGTCTGGTGACCGATCCACGACTTAGGATCTGATTTCCGCGATTACTGTTCACTCAGAAGTGGACCAATCAGGCTTGAGCCTGATCGGTCAGGGAGCTATTTGATTGGTCTGGTGACCGATCAGGCTTTACTCTGATCGGTCTGGTGACCGATCAGGCCTGTGTCGCCGCGAAAGCTGGGAGTCCCAGTAAAGCGGTGGATCGGTCTGGTGACCGACCCATGAGCCCTGGATTGGTCCAGTGACCGATCACTTTAATTCAAAGTGCACTGTCAGACGCTCTGATCGCGTCTGAACGTATCTGATTCTCTGCGCTTAACATCTGATACACGATTTTCTGCTTGATATGCTGTGCTAATACTCTGATTGAGCTGCAGGTGACAGGGAAGGATTCAAACACTCAAGGAGAGTCAATGGAGGCCTTTCCTTGGAGCAGGTTTGTCCATTTGCCATCTCAGGTTGCAACGGCTGGAGCTGCAGACTGGAGCTGCTAACTGGAGCTTAGCTGAGGGAAGCTCAGGGAGTCCAGGGAGAGCTCAGTGGTAGCTGGCGTTGGCAGGTGAGCAGCTGGAGGCTGCAGTGAGATGGTGTCACCTGGCGTTCAGTGGAGAAACAAAAGGAGCGGAGCGGAGAAGAGAAAAAAAAAGAAGAGTTATGGGAAGTGACTTCTGGCTTGAGTTCTTGCTGCGTGATTGTTTTCTCCACGCTTTGCTTGTGCGATCTATTGTTCCATCATCTTGAGCAAACAACTGTAATCTTTGAAGCAACCATCTACTACTTGAGCATTGGGAGGAAGAAACGAGAGGCTTGGTGAGTCCATCAACGAGAAGACACGAAGAAGGAAGTTCTTGCGTGAGATCGTCGCTGGGTGGAGCTCGAGTGAAGCGCTGCTTGTGTTCTTGCCTGTCCTAAGTGCTAAGTAAGATCTTTCTTGTGTTTCATTGTACTTAAAACTTCATCCTTGTTGAAACGCTGTGGAGAGGTTACTCCACCGAGAAGGAGGTTGCTTTCTATCCGGATTTTCCAGGGCTTGATCTGCCGACGATCAAGGGATCGCCCACCTTAAGGGCACGCCAAGGAGTAGGGGCAAGTTATCCCCGAACCTTGTAAATCCTCTTGTTAGCGTTCTTGTGTTTGCTCATAGTTTAGGGTTTAGTTTTCTGCAAATACTCTGTTTTATTGTGCTCCCACTGTGCTACTAACGATTGAAGTGCAGAAAATCGATAAGTGTTAAAGTCCAAGTGATTGACTATATTCACCCCCCCTCTCTAGCCATCCGAGTTCCAATAGAGTTGACCTAGTTGATTAGGCTCGGGTGAGCATGAGTTTCGATATATGACAATGATGTTTGAACATTGTGTGAGTCAAGTGGATCAAGGTTGACTGAAAACTTGACTAGTGAAGTCCAAATGGATCAGGGAGATCGCACATTGACATGAGAAAAATCCTAGTGGGACTAGACACACCTAGTGAAACTAGGTGATGTTAGATGTGTATACTGAAAGACATGACTTTTATTATATGAACATCTTTTATGAAAAGAGAATCACACTACACTAGGTGTTTGTTTATAATAGTACATACACGAAGTCCCATTGCTTAGCATTGTAGATAGCATGGTGTGTGGTGTCACACGGAAGATCATGTTATCAGTACCTTACTTAGCATAAATCGAGACTCACAACCTAGATGGAATTGGACAACCCATCGGGAATGTTGTAGTGTAGTCAGGTGTGGTTGGTCTTGACCATAGGACTACACTAGTGTGCTATGAGTGCATTGAGTAGGACCGAAACCCGAGATTATCCAATTTTGTACTGACTAAATAATTGGATAGGACCTCAGTTGTTATTATGGAGGATGATCCTTAATCCCGAAATAATATTGGGCATATATTATTATTTATTATTTCTTTGATTTACCAATGGGCGAGATCTATTCTGTTAGATCGACAGACCCGGTAAGTTAGGAAATAATATTAATAATATGATGTGCCGATGATTATTGACGGAATCCGTGTCCTGGTATGATGATGCCCCCTTGATGTGCTCAAAAGGTTCATCGTGCCAAACCCTGCAGGTAGATTTGATCTGACACGTTGAAAAGGTTGAGTGGTATTAATCAAGGACCCAGTAGTTAATTAAGTTAAATTGTCAGTAATTTAATTAATTAACGGGCATGCACGATCTTAAACACGGGGGGATGAACGACTCGTAATATGTGGAGCCATGTGAAAATTTGGGGGTTGGTGAGGTGAGTTCAATTAGGATCCTTTAGTGGAATGGATCCTAATTAACGGATCGGGTTTGGATCCATTAGCGGGCCAAGAACCAAATCCTCCTCTTGGTCCCTGCCTTAGCCCTATATATACCCTATGAGATCAAGAAACCAAACCAATTAATCAAACCCAAGAGCCAAGGAAAAACCTTCCCCCTCTCCTCTTTTCTTCTGTCGGCGCCGACTAGGAGAAGGGTTCTCCCTTCGGTTTCCTTGACTCCTCCTCCACCAAGCTTCGGCCGAGACTCAAAGAGGCAAGGTAGGAATCTCTTCTACCTTGCTTGAGGCTCGGGAAGGGCTGAGGAAGCGCCGGCGAGGAGAAGAAGGTGGCGCAAGGGCTGCCTTGCGGCGGCGGCGCAAGGAGGAAGAAGAAGGGGTTTTGAGGGCTTTTGTGGCTGAGAAGAGGGCTGTTATTTGTCTTCTTCTTCTTCTTCACCTTCCTCTCAAGGTGTACCGCTGATCCGGAGGGCTTGGAGCCAGCTCCGACGGACGGCGGTGCAAAAGGAGGGGAGGAGGGGTCGGCAACGCAAGCCCTAGGGTTTAGCGTTTGCGGCCGGATTGGAGAAGGGGTTTGGTTGGTGTTCTTGGTGATCTCAGATCGTGGTAGACCATCGTCCACACGACGTCTGCGAAGGGAGGGTCATAAGGTAGAAGATCGCGAGGTGATCGGAAAGGATAACATTCCATAAGCTCCTTTGTATTTCCTTATGTAGTGCATGTGTTGTGTGGATATGTCTCGTCATTTTATGTGTAAGAATTTCATGTTTTGCTTGCAAAATATATTTAATAAATTACTAACTGGACCCCGACCATAAATACAAAAGTCAGCGATCAACTCGTCGCCTTTTTCGCGGTCAAACGATTGAGCAAAGTGTAAGGCCAATTTTGGTAATTGGCTAAGTTGTAACTTTGAATCGTTCGATACGGCACGAGACGGTCGACGGGAAACGGCTCTCTATTCGGATTAAATTTTTAATCTATAGGCATAGAGAGGTCTCTCGGGTCGATGATAAGTGCTATTTTATTGATTATTTCAGATGTTAAAATCCATGTTAGACCCACATTTTACATACGTAACATTGAATTTACCCTCGGTTCCATAGATTAGTTCTATTTTGGGTTTTATTGCAAATCTTTATGCATTTGAAATATTTTTGAACTTAATTGTCGATCTATTTTTGTAGGCATGAAAGGATCATGGACCGAGGTCAAGAATGGTCAGGATCAGGCTCAGATCAAGGCGATCAAGTTCTGGAGAACTGTGAGCCATCCATTCAGAAGTTAAGCAGATCTCGATCATCCAGGGCAAATCAGATGGATCCAAGCTGAGGAAAGGTAGATCTGATCATCATAATGAGATTTGGAGGTTTAGGGGCAAATTGGAGAAGATCCAGCCGTTGGATCAAGACAAGGGGATCTAGACCATTCATTTGAGAAAAGAGAAGATCCGGACCATCCGCCACTGATCTAGTGAATCCGAGCTGGGATTAAGGTTAATCAAGCATTTGGATCAAGATCTGAAGGTTTTATTAGAATCAGAGATCATTTGACCGTTGGATCGAGCTAGGGAGGACCTAGACTGTCCATTCAAAGATCAGGTTGATCTGGGCCATCCATTGCAAATCTGGAAGATCCGAGATACCCCGAGGCAGATCCTGACCCCTGATCAACGTCATTAAATTTTGGGTTCAATCAAAGCAGTTTTAGCCGTTGGATTAATCCAAAACAATCACAGTCGTTCATTCCTTAGTATTTAATCAAATTTTCCCTCAGCTTCTTACTTGTCGCATCTTCGCCGCAACCTTCTTTGTTTTCGATTGTTCTTAGTGTTCTTCATCAATTTGCTTCATCCGAGGACGTGACCGCATCACTCTCTTCTCTGGATCAAGTCCCAGGTCATTGGGAAGGTGTTTCCGTGAAGAAGCTGGCTCTAAATTGCCCAAGAACAGGGCTTATCGAGGTTTCGTCAGTTCTGCCATCACTTTCCTAGATTTCAGCTGCGCACCATTTCATCCACCTGAGTAGTTCAGAGGGGTTCCCTGAAGTGCTCGGATCAATCCCAAATCATCATTGCAGCTGGGTTGAAGGAATTGGATGGGTTTTCTGATTTGAGCAGAGCTGAGCTAGATTTGATTCGCAGAGGCAGTTTTCCGGCGATGTGTTGAGCTTACGGGTTCCAGGCTCATATCTTGTGTGACGGCAAGAAGAATTTGAGCTCAGAGAAGGGATAGATGCTAGTTTACTTAGTGAACTTTCAATTCTTTTGCTGTAATTTTGATTTCGGCCACTTTAATTCTGAATTTCTATATTAGCTGCTGTAGTTACCTTTCCGAATTGTTTTCTGCTCTAATTAGTGTTTAAATTCTGCAAGTAGTTAGCTAGGAAGCTCGTCTAGTGGACAATTGCTTTTAATTTCAGTTCATTCCCTGCTTAATCCTTGCGTATCAGTTCATAATTCCAGTTTTAGTTGCGTATCAGCCCTGTTCTATAAATTTCAGTTTAGTGTCTGAATTTTTCAGCGTATTTCCAATCCAATTCGTGTCTAGTTTAATTCCTGCAATTGAAGACAACCTTTGGCGTGTTAATGCATTAGATCTGCGTTTGTTTCTCATTCAGTTCTATTTCTGAACTCTTAGCTGAGCTTGTATGCGTATCAAACCCCATTTCTGCAATTCCAGTTTTATTTCTGCAAGAATTGATTGATAAATGTCTAAATTGAGTGTTAGTGAACATTAGCTCTTCAAGATCATTTCTGAAAAGTTTCATTTTGTGCCCCTTAAATCTGAATTTGGCTTGTTTGTTTTTGCTTTGATCTTTTACTGAATTTCTGCACTTTTGCCCTGCATTTCGACATTCATTTCAGCTCTGCGATAGGATAGTTTGAGTGAGCAGTTTTTGGCTTGGATTCCTTCATCTACTCTCGCAAGTTTATTCACTGATAGCCTAGCCTTCTAGTTGATCCGATCAGTATAGTTCTCAAGCTGTCAGTGAAAGATTTGCCACTTAGCATTAGTTTCTTTTGGCACATCAGATTTTCTCTTCTTTGGTATCAAGTTAAGTTCAATTTCGGCATTTTGTATCAAGAAAGGTTTTGGTACTGATTGGTATCAAGTTATAGGGTATTTTTAGTGTGCTATGGTTATTGAAATTAACTAGAATTGCATTCGGCCATTTCTGAAATCTCTTTGTATTTGCTTGCTTCCAAAAATTGTATCTAGTGTGTTGAGTTTGTTTAAGGTTTAATTTATGAATTTCATAGCTAGCATTTGTGTTAAATTTGTTTGTCTCTGGAAACTGCCATCACTGTTTTATTCCCTTGCTTAGCATTGGTTTTGCATTTGAAATCAGATTTGTTTTCCAAAATGGTTCAAGTGCTTGATTGAGTTATTTATTGGTTAAGTTCATCAATTGTCATACCTTGTTTAGTTCTTTTAGTTAAAGTTCTTATCTTTTCATTTCATTTTCATTTCTAATTGCAATCCAAACCCAAATCACAATTGAAACCCAAAAATATTCGACGACACATAAACTCGAGCTCGAATCAAATACTCTCAACTAGCCCTAGGAAAAATACGACCTGTGACCCCTTTATTACGTTTTCATTTTTGATTGCCAAAAAGGGTTTCCAGCTTTTCACATATCTAAATTTTGAGACCCACATTCGTGACATCTAGTTAGGGTCCATCAAAATTTTTGGCGTCGTTGCCGGCGAACCAACTAGTTGATTTGTTTGATTTTTGCTTGTGCGCTTATTTCACATTTTTCTTGATTTATTTTTTGTACTTACTGCTATATCTGGTGATTTATTTTACTTGATTCATCATTCTATATACTTTTACTGCGATTTGTTTTTGGTTTTATGACCAGGTATACAAGTGGTGATCTTGAAGAATTTGACCCTGAAATTGAGAGGACTTTCAGAGCAAGGAGGAACCAAGGCATACTTTCAGAGACTACTGATATTCCTCCTCTTCAGATTGTTCCCACTCATTCAGGCTGTATCATGGCAGACCACCAGAAGACTATGATGGAACTCGTAGCACCAAATGCTACATTTCAGTATTCCAGCATTGCTTATCTAGAGCTTGCTGGTGATTTTGAGCTCAGATCTGGACTCATCCATTTGCTGCCCAAGTTTCAAGGATTATCTGGAGAAGATCTAAATAGACACCTGTATGAGTTTCACGTTGTATGCTTCACTATGAAGCCTCAGGGCATTTCAGAAGAAGATATCAAGCTGAGAGCTTTTCCCTTTACACTGACAGGAGCAGCAAAAGATTGGTTTTACTACTTACCTACTGGGCACGTGTCTAGTTGGATTTCTATGAAGAAAGCATTTTTGGAAAAATATTTCCCAGCCTCCAAAATAGCAATCATTAGAAAAAGCATTTGTGGCATTCAGCAAGTAGTGAGTGAGACACTTTATGACTACTGGGAGAGATTCAACAAACTATGTTCAAGTTACGCACAGCACCAGATCAGCGAGCAGCTTCTGATTCAGTATTTTTATAAGGGATTGTTGCAGATGGACAGGATTATGATAGATGCTGTAGCTGGAGGAGCCCTAGTAAACAAAACGCCAGATCAAGCTAGGGAGCTCATTTCTAATATGGCTGAGAACTCACAACAATTTGGAAGCAGAGCATTGACCACCAGAGGAGTGAGTGAAGTTCAGGTAGTTCCTACTGAGCAGAAGGAGATTAAGAATGCATTGATAGAGCTCACATCAGCGGTTAAGCAAATGGAACTAAATATTGCAAGGCAAAATTCAACTCCTTCAGTACCTCCACAATCAAGCCAAGTGATGAGTGTATGTGGCATTTGCGCTAGCCAAGAACACAATTCAGATTCATGTCCCAATCTCCAACAAGATGAGTCACTAGCGGCATTGGTTAGGGGACAATTTCAAGCCAGAAACAACCCTTACTCCTCTACTTATAATCCTGGTTGGAGGGATCATCCAAATCTGAGGTACGGGAACTCTTTCTCCAACAGAACCCTCAACAACAACAATTCCAGCAAACATCACAGCAGCTCCAACAAACACAGCAGAATCAACAAGTTTTTCAGCCTTCGAACCAGAATTTTCAGCCTACAATTCAGCCAAATTTCTAGCAAACTCAGCAGCAGTTTCAGCCCCAATTTCAGCAATTCCAACCTCAATTCCAGCCATATCAGCAAGGGCAGCAAGGTTTTCAATCATTTCAAACTTTCCAACCTCAAAACCAGCAAAATTTCCAGCCCTCACAGCTTTACAATCCAAGTTTCCAGCCTATGCAAATTCAGTCCTCACCACAGAATTTTCCACTTCAGAACCAGACTTTTCAGGGCTATAACTCTCAGCAAGGTTTCCAAGCATGTCAGCCCTCTTATCAGCCCCAACAGCCCTATTTTCAGGGATCCCAGCAAGTTCAACAATTTCAGCCTACTACTTCTTCCTTTCAAGGTCAGTCAAGGCACTATGCTAACCAAGGAGGCTATGGGGGCTCAAGTGGAGGAAATGCGCAGCAACAACAAATGATGGAGATGCTACAACAAGTTTTACAACAACAACAACAAATGTTTCCCACCATACAAAACCTTGAGAGGCAAATGGGACAATTGGCTAGTGGGATAAATCAAAGTCAAGCTCAAGGATCAAGCCAACTACCTTCCCAAGCTGTTCCCAATCTGAAAGGGAATGTGAGTGCTATTACTTTGAGGAGTGGGAAGGTTACATCATCTCAAAATGGTCCAAGAGCTGAAATTTCTGAAAACTGGACAACACCTTCAATTCCAGCCCAAAATAGCCATGAAATCAATCCAAATTCAGTTGGTTCCACCCCTAGTCCATGCCCAACTCCTTCCTCAAGTAATCCTGCAATTTTGGTGGAAAACGGATGAGAAATCAGTGCCGAGACCCAATTCACAGCAGCTATACCGCAGGGGACAGCAGTCCAAATTTCAGCCCCTCCACTTTCGGCCAAAGAAGATGAATTGAGGGTTCCCTTACCCTTTCCACAGCGGAAAACACAAGCCAAAAGACAAGTGGATGAGGAGAAAGCCAAGGAGTACAATGAACTGGTAAAACTTTTCAGTAAAGTAGAGATTAATGTACCTTTGCTGACTATGATTAAACAGATTCCTAAGTATGCCAAGTTTTTGAAAGATCTCTGTGTTCACAAGAAGAAACTTAAGGAAAATGAGTTGGTCAGCTTAGGGAAAAATATTTCAGCACTTATCCACTCCATTCCTCAGAAGTGTGAAGACCCAAGGGTATTTACTGTATCTTGTGAGATAGGGAGCATCACATTCCATGATGCTATGCTTGATTTAGGAGCTTCCATTAATGTGATGCCCAGGTCAGTCTTCCAGATGCTCGGTATAGGCCCTTTATAGCCCACTGGTGTGGTGATACAGCTAGCAGACAGGAGCCAGACCCATCCAGCTGGTATGATTGAAGATGTTTTGGTGAAGGTAAAGGAGCTAATATTTCCTGCAAATTTTTATATCTTAGATATGGAGGGAGATTATCTTGCACACCGTTCTCCACTTATTTTAGGAAGACCATTTCTGAAGACTGCTAGAATAAAAATTGATGTATATGCTGGTACACTTTCCATGGAGATTGGAGACACGATGGTTCAGTTTAGCCTTTTCGATGCTATGAAGCACCCCCCCAGAGGATCACTCCATTATGAGATGGATATTCTTGAGGAGTTGGAGGATACAGAGTTAGAGGCTGAGGGATTTCTACATGATTTTTCTGGAGGAGTTATTTATTCAGAGGAGGCTGAGAGAGTATTTACTGCTGAGACTGAGGATTTTTCAGAAAACATTTCAGATGTATTTCCAGCTATTGAGGATTTTCTAGGTGTAGGGGATTACACAGTGCCCCAAGGATCACCTATTTGTCTTGAGATTCATAGTGTAGGGGATT
The DNA here is from genome assembly GCA_024364735.1 of Boesenbergia rotunda. Lineage (NCBI taxonomy): Eukaryota > Viridiplantae > Streptophyta > Magnoliopsida > Zingiberales > Zingiberaceae > Boesenbergia > Boesenbergia rotunda. Next base: position 317,024 of record JAGFNQ010000548.1, on the reverse strand, counting down.
GCACAGAGCCCCAAGGATCACCTATTTCTACTGAAGAAGGCTAGATTGAACTGAAGCCACTACCAGGCCATTTGAAATATGCATATCTAGGAGAGGAGCAGACTTTTCCCGTGATTATTGCACAGCACTTGGAGACAGAGCAAGAAGAGAAATTATTGCAAGTCCTGAGGCATTACAAGAAAGCAATTAGGTGGACTCTATCAGATATACCAGGTATTAGCCCAGCTATCTGTATGCATAGGATATTTTTGGAAGAAAATGTTAAACCCGTGAGGCAGCCACAAAGGAGACTCAATCCACTCATTTTGGACGTTGTAAAGAAAGAGGTGACTCGACTTCTATAGGCAGGTATCATTTACCCTATTTCTGACAGTCAGTGGGTTAGTCCTATACATGTGGTGCCCAAGAAATCTGGAGTGACCGTGGTGGCAGATGAAAGGAATGAACTAGTGCCCACCAGAGTTAAGAATTCCTGGAGAGTCTGCATTGATTACAGGAAGCTCAACAAGGTCACAACGAAAGATCACTTCCCTTTACCCTTTATTGATCAGATGCTTGAGAGACTAGCAGGGAAGTCGCATTATTGTTTCTTGGATGGATTTTCCGGCTACTTTCAGATTTGCATAGATCCAGAGGACCAGGAGAAGACTACCTTCACTTGCCCCTTTGGCACTTTTACCTACAGACGTATGTCCTTCGGACTCTGCAACGCACCCGGTACATTTCAGAGATGCATGGTAAGTATATTTGGTGAGTTGCTAGAGGACTGTATGGAGATATTCATGGATGATTTTTCAGTATTTGGCACGTCTTTTGATTCATGCTTAGATAATTTGTCTAGGGATTTACATCGTTACATTGAAACTAACATTGTTCTTAATTTTGAGAAATGTCACTTCATGGTAGAGCATGGGATTGTACTTGGACATATAGTCTCTCGGAAAGGTATAGAGGTAGATCCTGCAAAAATCAGTGTTATTTCTTCTTTATCTTACCCCGTATGCGTACGGGATGTTCGTGCTTTTCTTGGACATGCAGGTTTCTACCGCAGATTTATTAGAGACTTCAGCTTGATTGCTTGACCCTTGACACGACTTTTGCAGAAAGATGTTGATTTTCATTTTGATGATAAGTGCAAGGAAGCTTTTCACAGACTCAGGGAGGCTCTTACCTCAGCTCCTATCATTAAATCACCTGATTGGAATTTGTCATTTGAATTAATGTGTGATGTGTTGGATAGAGAAAACCGATAGAGGGGGGGTGAATATCGGAAATCGTTCGGACTTTCGTAAAGAGCACGTACGCAGCGGAAATAAAGACAAAAATAATCGCAGCACAAAGACACAGTCGATTTACTTGGTTCGGAGCCTGTGTCGACTCCTACTCCAAGGCCCACGGTCGTTGACCGTTTACTTTGGGCAATTCTATATAAGCGCAAAATCAGTTTACAAGAATAGATTTACAAGTATAGCACTATAAAAATAAAAGGAACTCTTCTTTTACCGACGTCCGGTTGTAGGTTGACTTTCCGGAGTAGCAGGACGTCGTCGACTCGAGTTGGGCAGTTTCTGGAGCAAGGTGTGAGCACAGAAGAGCGTGGAAGCGTTGAGCGAATTGTTGTTCTGAAGCCTTGGTCGAAGGGCCTTTATATAGGGCCTGGGGGCGCCCGGGACGTCGGGGGCGCCCCCCACGTGGCCTTTGATCCGTCAAAGTCTCGGTCGCGTCTGATCCTCTGGATCCGCTTTGACCGGGGCGCCCGGAGGACTCGAGGCGCCCGGATTGACCGGGTCAAATTTTATCCGCTTGGCTTCGAGGGCTTCGGTTCGAGGTATACCCATGGGGGCGCCCGGGACGCTGGGGGCGCCCGGGAGCACGGGGGCGCCCGGCCCAGTAGCTATTCGAACCCTTTTTCTCTTTACTTGTTTTGTATGCACCTTGGGGGTGCCCGGGACACTCCGGGCGCCCTACTCAGCCTTGCCTCTCTCCTTTGAGGCTTTCTGAGCTGCAGACACACATTCCTTCGGTCCTGCATCCAGGGTTAGTCCAAAACACAATAATAATAATTTATTAGATTTATACAGCCTTAGCTGTCTTGGTTCTGACTTTGGTCTCCAAAATGGAGCCCTAGGTCGAACCGACGCCTACTGTTCCCTCGACGGGGAACGCGTCCTCACCTACTCCTCTCGGGAGAGTTTACCTGATGCCAACCGTTCCTCTGGTTGGACTTTTGCCTGACGGTCCTTTGTCGGGTCTTGGATGCCGAGCTGTCCTTCGCCCGGAGCCTAGCATTCCTTCGCTAGGGCTTGGATACTGGCTGTCCTTCGCCAGTTGCCTAGCAGTCCTTCGCTAGGGCTTGGATACTGGCTGTCCTTCGCCAGTTGCCTGGCAGTCCTTCGCTAGGGCTTCAGTCCCAGGCTGTCCTTCGCCTGGAGCCTAGCAGTCCTTCGCTAGGGCTTGATACTGGCAGTCCTTTGCCAGTTGCCCAGCAATCCTTCGCTAGGGCTTTCTTTCCTGGCATTCCTTTGCCAGTGCCTAGCAGTCCTTCGCTAGGGCTTTTCCTGCACACTTGATTAACTTGTTAGAAAATAAGAAGGACTTAACTTTTGAGCTATGTTGCCATTATCAAAACACAGGTTTGACTTAGGTGCATTCTGCACCAACAATCTCCCCCTTTTTGATTTATGGCAACCCTAGTTCAAAAAGTTAAGTTTAAGCAAAACATGAAAAAAGTTTTAACTTTTGTTCCCTCCTCCTGGAAGGAATCTCCCCTTAGTTTTTTTCAAAAATTCGTGGGGTTAAACGAACTTTACTTGTACTTGAAAACTTTTTTAAAATATTTGCATAAGTAACAATTTCAGTTTTAATATAGTTTTAAAAAAACTTAAGCTGTAGAGTACTTAAAAAAATTTTGAAAGTTTGAGTAAGAATCTTTTTGAGAAGCTAGAGTACTTAGCAACATTTTAAAGGCTTGAGTAAGAATCTTTTGAAAAGCTAGAGTACTTAGCAACATTAAAAACTTTTAAGGAATTTTGAAACTAGAGTACTTTAGGCAAAATTTTGAAAGTTTTAAGACTTTTGAAACTGTAGTACTTAGGCAAAATTTTGAAGGTTTTAAGAACTTTTGAAACTGTAGTACTTAGGCAAAATTTTGAAAGTTTTAAGACTTTTGAAACTGTAGTACTTAGGCAAAATTTTGAAGGTTTTAAAAACTTTTGAAACTGTAGTACTTAGGCAAAATTTTGAAAGCTTTAAGAACTTAAGTACTTCTTCAAAAAGTTTAAGCTTTTAAATAGAGAAATTTTGATAGCTTAAGTCAAAATTTTGAAAGACTTGAATACTTAGCAAAATTTTGAAAGCTTAAGTATTTTTCAAAAAATAAAGAAAAAAACTTTTGAATGCTTTTTGAATAAAGGAATGCTTTTTGAATAACGGATAGAGTTAAGAAAATTAAATTTTGAAAAATTTTCTTCTCTCCTTTCCTATCTCTCCCCCTTTGCCATATATCAAAACAAATAAATATAGCAGAGATAATGGAAATAAGTAAGATTTTGCTGTACTGAACCAAATCATAATTAGACTTAACTAAATCAATCAATTTTCTCTGTAGGAACCTGTCTAACCCAATTAGCTACTAACTAACTGTTATAAACAGTAGTTTTTGCTAGGGTTAGTCAAGTTAAGTGTTTCTGTTCAAGTTAGATTTTCTAAACTTGACACTTAACTTGATTGTTGTATGAGTTGTATTTAGTGCCCCAATTACTGCAGATGCACTGACTTAAAGCATCTTGAATTAAGGCAAAGACCTAAGCATCTCAACCCTTTCTAGGTTATCACTCAAAAAGTACCCTAAGGTGCTTGTGAGATGCTGGCTTCTAAGTCTATAGGTGCATGCAGTTCTAAGGTTAGGGCCTAGGCTAAGTCCATTTTCGAAAAACCCTAGTTTTTGAAGGGGGTAGTTTTTAAAAGAATAAAACTAAGTCGAAAATGAAAACTGATTTTGAAATTAAGTAAGACAGTTTTTCAAAGATTAAGAAAATTTTAAAACCAAAAAAAAATTAGTCTATTCTACAGAGCACAATCCTACCTGAAAAGAGAACAAGTACTCATAACCTTGTCGACAAAAAATAGAGCAGGTAATCATGGTTCAAATACAGTCAAACTCAAGTCAACCCTACTGAGTAGGGGCAGTCAGATAGCTAATAGTACAATGCAATCAGATCTAAGATGAGGGACCGGGATGATCAGACGGGTCAGGCTACCATGCATCAAATCGTGCCATCATCTCTAGATACTGTGCATCTCTGGCCTCCCGCTTAGCTCTAAGGGCGCTCATATACTCGGTGTAGTAGCCCCGATTTGTCTCTAAGTCTTCGGCATGATTGGCTTCGATTTCCTCTCGGAGGCTTTGGATATGTGTTTCCATACGGGTCACTCTCTCGTAGAATGTCGGTGGAGCGGGCTCGTCGATGTGTGCTCGGGCTGCTGCAGCTACGTCTCCAATGTCGACTTCGACCTCCTCGTCTGAGTCGACTGGTGCTCCGGCCTGCTGTCGTCTCCAACTAAGAACCCCGGTGGCCGACACCTCTAGACCCGCTAATGAAAAGTTCCTAAATCCTATTTCGTCAAAGTCGGTCATAGCGGTAATTTCACCAACGGTAATGTCACGACCGTGGTGATGAAGGAGAGATGTGATGATGTGGCAATATGGTGTGCGTACTCGTTCCTGAGTCGTGACACTGGACGCATGCAGAATGGTATGAAACATATGGAGTCCAATATCTAGGTCAAGGTGATGGACTAGGGCATAAAGAAGGAAAGCATGAAAGGGTCGCATAGTCCCTAGGTCTCTGGTGGAATGTGGTAGGATACAGCGGACCAGAACTCTATACAAGGCATAGTTCTGGGCCTGAAGTTCAACAGCTTGGAAGCATCTATTTGCTGGGAGGTCTGCCCTAAAGAAATAGGAGTGAATGATATCTAGGGTAATCTCTGAGTAGGGAGGATCAAATGGGGGGTTCCTAGGAGGATAACAGCAGAATGTGGACTGAGAGGGTCGCAAGCGGTTTAACAGAGTAGGGGTGATGGTCAAAGGAATCCCTTGGACAGTGGTGTGAAACATAAGATTATCTTGTCGAATAATATTATTGTAAAATTCTGCGCATAAAGATTCATTAATGGTATGCGTGCAGAAGACAAGATTGTCCAATTGATAGAAGTTGATGATGTTCATGGCGACAGGGCATGATTGGGAAAAAAAGTGCCTATTGAGATAACTCGTTTTAATAGGCTTGTAGATTGTTTGTGCGAACCTATTATATAGCTCTAGATTAAGAAATCTAGGGTCGGGACTAGGTTGGGCACTGGGGTTGGTCGGGTTTGGTCGGCGTCTTCTAAGGAAATTAAAGGAAGAATAAAGATATTGCATAAGAAAATAAATTTAAATGCAATAACAATAATTAATAATCATACCGGACGGCTCGGGGAGGCATGATTGAGGAGGAGGACTTGCAAGGTCTTCTTGAGAAGTAAGAAGTGGGGAAGAAGATTGATTTTTGGTGTGGAGAATGAAGGAGCTTCGGGTGCCTTTTATAGGCAACCCCATGGGGGCGCCCGGGAGCTTCCGGGCGCCCGGGTCAGCAGCTGCTGCCAAAGGCAGCAGCTTTTGGCTGCTGGGGGCGCTCGGCACAGCCCGGGCGCCCTCAACAGAGAGCTTTGCAGCTTTTGCTGCGTTGGAGTTGATGGGGGCGCCCGCGTGGTTCCGGGCGCCCTGGTTAAAAAGCAAAATCAGCTTTTTGGTCTCGGGGAACGAAAACGCAAAGGGGGGGGGGGGGGCGCCCGCGTGGTTCCGGGCGCCCGGAATAGGGTTGGTAAAGACAAACTTTTGTCTTGTCATCATCTTGACCATGGTTTAATTTGTTTGACCATGGTTGGAATTGTTTTGACTGTTTTGGCTCTAGTTTGACTGCTTTGACCATGGTTTGACTATATTAATCATGGTTTGACTGTATTAATCATGGTTTGACCATGATTTTGACAAATATAAGAATATCTCATCATATAGATGAAAGAATTTCAATTTTAGTCTTAATCCTGCTGTCTCACCCAGTCTAGGGTTTTCAATCACGTTAGCCTTATGGTTTTCGTGAGACAGGTTTTGATGGTTAAAAGTTATTTTGAAAAGTTTGATTAATTTTGAAAACAATTAAATTTTTAAAAACTTAATTAATTTTGAAGACAATTAACTTTAACAAAAATGTTCAAATCTACAAATAACTGAAATTTTGTGTTAGATTCGAATTTGACAAAAATTAATTTGAATTTGAAATTCAAAAATTGGCTTCCAGGTCTTGGCGAGGCACTAGGCCTTCTTTGGCCGTAGCCTTATGGGATCATCCACCCTTTCCTTGACAAAGCCTTTTAATGAAGTTTCATTTTCAAAATTATTCTTTGAAAAATTTCTGGTCTAACTAGTTTGGATTTTAGATCGGTAGCTTCGGCTAGTTCCGCCAGTCTAAAGAGACCAAGTGAACTTGATCTTATTAGAATTGGTTTCCCTAACGTACTATCATCTCACCTCCACCCAATACTATGTTGTCAAGTTTCAATTAAGTTTGTTCAGTCCTTAACTAACCATTCCTAAATCTAAGCATGGCAAATTGCAGGAATTTAAAATAAACAATCAAACAAGCAATTGCAATCAAGAATTAAAATTATTTATCTAATAATGAATATTGTTTTCAGTTTGGCTCCCCCTGGACTAAAGCCACGGTGATGGTTAGGCAAGATGTGAATCTTGTCCTTGGGGATCCAATACTGATTTGATCCAGTCGGTTTGTTCAGGCATAGTTTAGGTACCCATGCCTGAATTTTACCTCTGTACTGATTCAGTACAGCAAAGTAAGATCTTTGCCGAGATTTGGTTCTATAGCCCAATCCGGATCGATTTAGAACTGATTTCTGTCTTCCAAGGATCATGTCAAGACCCTTGGAACCAGATGTAAATCGTTCTAATGCTGATCTAAGATCCTTAACCTGAGTTTTTAGGGAGGAGTTTTCCTTTTCAAGTTTTTCAACTTGAGTAGGAGTTCCTTCCTAAACCTCCTCGGTTAAGGGTTTAGAGTCAGCTCCCTCTTTCAGGAGTTTTACTTCCTGTCGGAGGGACTCGACTCGAAGTTTGGCTTTTGCCAAATCTCGAGAAAGAAAAGAAATTAAATCACTTAATTGCGATCTATTAAAACCTGTTACCTTAATTTCTCCATCTTTTGTGAAGGTCAGCTCGTCGTCCTCTTGTTCTGTTTCTGACTCTATCTCGACTTTATCTGAAGCGGTCAGAGCTAGGAGATTGGACTGGGGTGCCTCTTCTTCTTCTTCTGAGGACGATTCGTCCCAGGTTGCTTGCAGTGCCTTCTTTCTTCTCGTCCTTTTTGTCTCCTTTAAGTTAGGGCACTCTGACTTGTAGTGACCCTTTTTCTTGCACTCATAGCAGGTTACATTAGGCTTGTTCGCGGGTTCAGTTGGTTCGTCCTTTCTTCGGTCGGTTTTCTGTTTGTTGGTTCGGTTCTTCAGCTCCTTGTAGTAGCTTTGAGCGAGCCGGACCAGCTTAGTTTGATCTCCATCTTCTTCTTCTGAGTCTGATTCAGAGTTAGACTCAGGTTCGGGTTCAGGCTTCTTCTTTGTTGTCCTTCCAGTTTTACCTGCAACGAAAGCAATACCTTTCTCAACCATATTGGTGTTAGTTTGTTCGTGCAGTTCTAGTTCGGAAAATAATTCGTCTAATTTTATTTTAGAAAGATCTCTAGAGACCTTGTATGCATCTACCATAGATGCCCACAAGGTACTTCTAGGGAAAGCGTTTAGGGCATACCTTATTAGGTCACGGTTTTCAACCTTGTGACCTATTGTGTGAAGACCGTTCATTACCTCTTGGATCCGTGCGTGGAGCTGGGCTGCTGTTTCGTTGTCCGCCATCTTGATGGTGTAGAGTTTGTTTAGTAGCAGATCCCTCTTGCTGATGCGAGTATCTGAAGTCCCTTCGTGCAGCTCGATCAGTTTTGTCCATAGCTCTTTTGCACTGTTGAAGGGGCCCACGCGGTTCAGCTCCTCTTTCGTCAATCCGCATTGAAGAGTCTGAGTAGCTTTTGCGTCGGCTTCTATCTTGCGTTTTAGGGAGTTGTCCCATTCGGAGTAGTTCTAAGGAAGTCCATCAGCATTTCGGGGGATCTCCAGACCGGACTGAATAATGATCCACATGTCCACCTGAGTTTTCAGGTGGACCTCCATGCGGCTTTTCCAGTAGGAAAAGTCTTCTCCACTGAAGAGTGGAGGTCTGGCAGTGCTGAATCCCTCTTGCATGGCCATTTAGACTGAAACAGAAAACTTAAAAGATTTTCCAAGACTAGGTCTTGGATTAGCAGTGCTGGATAAAATGAATAACAAGGGGTGTTGCACCAACCTTGCTTAACAATAAAAAAAATCGAATGAAATGTTTAATGAAAAATTCGTAAGAAAAAGAAAAAAAATAGAAAAATAAAATCCGAAAAAAAATTTCAAACTGGTGGTTGCACCAGGTTTGAACTTCCCCGCTCTGATACCACTTGTTGGATCGAGAAAACCGATAGAGGGGGGGTGAATATCGGAAATCGTTCGGACTTTCGTAAAGAGCACGTACGCAGCGGAAATAAAGACAAAAATATCGCAGCACAAAGACACAGTCGATTTACTTGGTTCGGAGCCTGTGTCGACTCCTACTCCAAGGCCCACGGTCGTTGACCGTTTACTTTGGGCAATTCTATATAAGCGCAAAATCAGTTTACAAGAATAGATTTACAAGTATAGCACTATAAAAATAAAAGGAACTCTTCTTTTACCGACGTCCGGTTGTAGGTTGACTTTCCGGAGCAGCAGGACGTCGTCGGCTCGAGTTGGGCAGTTTCTGGAGCAAGGTGTGAGCACAGAAGAGCGTGGAAGCGTTGAGCGAATTGTTGTTGAAGCCTGGTCGAAGGGCCTTTATATAGGGCCTGGGGGCGCCCGGGACGTCGGGGGCGCCCCCACGTGGCCTTTGATCCGTCAAAGTCTCGGTCGCGTCTGATCCTCTGGATCCGCTTTGACCGGGGCGCCCGGAGGACTCAGGGCGCCCGGATTGACCGAGTCAAATTTTATCCGCTTGGCTTCGAGGGCTTCGGTTCGAGGTATACGCATGGGGNTAGTAATCGATTATGACTGTATTGCACAAGAGCACAGAAAGGTGCTAAATCGATTCAGCAATCAATTAAAATATTCTTTATCGATTGACTAATCAATTAAGCTTCAAAAACTAGTTGTTGAATGGCTAGATGTGGCAATCAATTGGGTAATCAATTAGGGAAATCCTAGGTCATGGGTATATAGGGTTTTCATGTATGTTTGAAACTCATTCCTTCGCAACTTTTCTCCTCCTTCTTCGCCAATTCTTGAGCTAGTGTTGGTGCACTTCAAGAGGCATTTTCCAAGCAAGAACAAGAAGAAAACAAGATAAGCAAAGAGAGCTCATGGTTGTAAATCTTGTAAGATTTATTTTGTATTTGCTTGAGTTTCTTGTTGTATCTTCTTGTAAGCTTGTATGAGGATTCTCCGCCTTCACGAAGGAGACTTTCATAATGTATGAGAGTATGAGGAGAGTGAATCCTTGGATTAGTCACTTCAAGGAGGTGAAAACTAAATAAAATTGGAGGTGTTAGCATTGCTCAAGTTTTCCACCATAACAAATCTTCACCGAGCAAATTTTGAGCTAATCACCCCTCCCCTCTAGCTCGTCTACCGGTCCTAACAAAATGCTCCTCAATTTGGAAGGAAATATTACCGGTAAATGATGTGAAAGACTAAATTGAAGTAAATTAAAATTACAAGGATTATTTTGCAATTGATTCAAAGCATCAAGGATCAAAATAAATATTTTAAGTATTTGAATGAAATATAATAAAAGGGTAAGTCAATCATTTCATATTTTTTTAATAAAAAATATTATCAAAAAATAATATGAGTGACTAAATTGAAGTAAATTAAAATTACAGAGACTATTTTGTAATTAGCGTGAAATCTCACGGATGAAAATGAATTTTATCCTATTCTAAGAATAATAAAAATCACTCCTCATTTTCTTTTTAAAAATAAAGGCCATATTTTCTGGTTCTCCTACTCATCTTTAAGAATTGATTCTAATTTATAATTAGCATAAAATACTCATATAATAAATAAAACTTATAGTTTTGTTTTTATATATATTTAAATAATTTATGAGGGTGACCGGTGTGTAGTTTCATTTACTATAAGCTACCATACACTTGTAGACTTAGTAATATTTAGCTTTGTCCCCTTAAAAAATTATATATATGAATTATAATATATATTCTAAAAATTAAAGGAGTGCACTTAATTTCAAAAAAAAAAGAAGTTTTGTTTTTCAAAAGGTTCTATAATTTTTTTTTAATTGTGATTAAATTCAAGAAAAAATTGTCCTAAATTCCCTCAAACTTAACATCCTCTTCAATTCTGCATCAGAAAAAATTTATTTTCACTCCCTACATGCAAAATTTTATGTACTTCAATTACAAGTTTACCGAATTACCCTCAATTTTTTTAGGTATAAAAAGTTTAAAATAAAATATAATTCTTCATAAATTCAGCATCATTTAATTAAAATCTATTATATTTTCTATCGAATTGAGTACTGCCTAATTAATTCATCCTAAACTAATCAATTGGTATGAACTCCCAATTTATTGGTCAGGTGGAAAAAGAATTGTGCTCAATTTGATAGAAAATATACTAAATTCGAATTTAAATATACTGAATTTAAAAATAATTATACTTATTTTTGAACTTTCTGTATTCGAAAAAAAGAATAGTACTCAATTTAATAGAAAATATAGTATATTTTAATTATATAATACTGAATTCAGGAGGAATTATATCTCATTTTTGTCTTTTTGTACTTAAAAATAATGAGAACAATTAGGTGAATCAATATATATTAGGGAACTGAAGCAAATGAAATTTTGCATGTAGTGAGTGGAAATGAACTTTTTCTGACATAGGCACTAAAGATAAAATTTAAGATGCAATTGGGGATTTAAAGATAATTTACAATAAATTCAATGAATATGATTATTTTTTTTATTTTATAAAATTGGATAATTAGATGATACTATGAATAATTTTTTATGAATTAAAATTTAGCATTTTATTTTCATAATTATGAACATTTTTTTATCATGTTAAATGCTTTATAAATATTATATATTATTTCTTTTATGTTAAACTTATAAAATTGGCTCAAACGTGAAATAGATTCTTATGACATAAAGTAATCATGCCTACTTTTATAATTTTTAAACATATTTAGTAATATAAATAATTACATTTATAAAAAATATAAATATAAGTCTAATTTAAAAGGGTTCTTTAGTTTGTCCCCATTGTATATTGACTAGTATGGTAATCTAACTGTATCAAATCTAATTAGCTGTTTATTGTTATATTTCGGTATATTCTTGGCTGTATATATTTATTCATCATTTACCATAATTGTAAAGGCTTCTGGCCATTGATCCAAAATCACCCTCACGGATACCGCGACTTCAGAAATGCCATCGCCTCCGGAGACGTGGGCCCCACTCGTCGTCTAGGCTTTGCCGTGTAACCGTTATTTCGTCACGTTCCCGAGGTCACGGGATTTAATGGACGGCCGTGATCGCGTCTCGCTTCGCCGACGTGAATCCTCCCGTTGTTTTTTTTATTCTACCGGGACACACAGAACGGCTTCGGGAAAACGGGTTCATCGCCGTCTGTCCGTCTAGGTTCCGCTTGTCCGCTGCCGAGGAAACCAACGGCATCAGCGATCGCCTCGCCCTCCTCCGCCCTATCGTCGGCGTCAATCACGCCTCCGCCCGCTTCTTCTCCCGTTAAACCCCTCTCCGCTACCGACTAGGGTTTGCCTTTCGTTCATTTTTTTTTTACTCTCTTTCGTAATTTGTTGACGTACATAGGGAATATTGATCGGTTCTTTCCGGCGATGGAGACGGCGGCTAAACCTAGCTCGGTGCAGAATCTTCTTCTCCGCGCTCTCCTCTTTCTCGTCTCCATACTCCTCTTGCGGTTCGTCTACGTGGTCACCCTCCGCGGAGGCTCCTGCGGTGGTGGCGATTACTGTTTTTTCTCCAATCTCGCTGAACCCCTTGCCGTTGCGACGCCCTCTTCCTCTTCTGCAACTGCATCCAATCCCTCGCATGGCGCTCTCTGGACTACCATAGAATGGAGGAAGGCCGTCGGATACTACTCCTCCGTGTTCCAGGATCTCATGGCGGAGGGATTCCTCTCCTCGGCATCGGAATCCCTCTGTCTGGATACCGCCGCAGGTTACGAGGTCCTTGCCCTGAAGGAAATCGGAGTCCGCGACGCCGTTGGCGTCGCGAAGAAGAGTTCGCCACCGTTGGTGGTGGGTGGCGTCGAGCCTCTCCGACTTCCTTTCAAGAATGGAAGCTTTGACTTCGTTTTCGCTGGCCAAAGCCTCGACCGGAGCAAACAGCCTGCATATCTAGCGGCAGAGATTACAAGGACGCTGAGACCGCATTGGTTCCTCGCGGTGCTCACTACCTCTGCTGGCGATGCCTACAGCCTTCACTCGCTTACTGAGCTCTTTCCGGGCTGCGTTGTTGTGTTGTCTCGGGAGATCAATAGCATGGATTCACCACAGCCTCTCCAAGAGATTGTATTTCAGAAGCTAGAAAGTGCAGAGATTGTTAGGCCTAAAAAGGGTTCTAGTAATCATTGCCCTCTGCCTGAGCACAAACTCCAAATTCTACGATCTGCAGAGCCTCTCATCGAGGAGGAGCCACTTAAGCCATGGGTTTCCCTCAAGAGGAATATCCAAAACGTCAAATACCTACCTTCAATTGCTGATATAAGCTTCAAGCAGAGATATGTCTATGTTGATGTTGGGGCACGGAGCTATGGGTCAAGCATTGGCAGCTGGTTCAGGAAACAGTACCCAAAGCAGAATCATACCTTTGAAATTTATGCAATTGAAGCAGATAGGGCATTTCATGGTGAATACAGCACCAAGAAAGGAGTCAATTTGTTGCCTTTTGCAGCTTGGGTGCGTAACGAGACACTAACTTTTGAGATTAATCATGATCCTGATAACCATGATGTGGAGAAAGGCCAAGGAATGGGTCGGATCAGGCCAATTGGGGGCTCCAATGACAAAGTTTTATCAGGCAATGTGCATGCCATTCAGGGGTTTGATTTTGCTGCATGGCTTAAGCAGACAGTGACTGAAAAAGACTATGTTGTGATGAAGATGGATGTTGAGGGAACTGAGTTTGATCTTGTTCCACGGCTCCTCAAGACAGGGACAATTTGCTTGATTGATGAGCTCTTTCTCGAGTGCCATTATAACCGATGGCAGAAGTGCTGCCCTGGACAAAGGAGTCCCAAATACAAGAACACATACGGGGACTGTCTAAAATTGTTCACTTTACTTAGGAATAGTGGTATTCTTGTTCACCAGTGGTGGTAATAGATAAACAAATATTGCCGCAGTACAGGCTATGCATAATTTTTGAGCTATTATTTGTTCGTTCTTTATTATTACTGGTTCCCACCCAAATTTTATGATTGGATAGGATAATAGCAATGAAACGTGTAGCTATGAACAATCATAGTTGATTTTATCATTTTGTATATGAGGAGACTATTCTTTTCTGTTCTTATCTTATTTCTTTTCAGCATTAAGAAGTGCCTTGATTTTACTTGTTGATGCTTCTTTTTATTTAATTTATCATCTAACTTTCAGTTTATTTAATATTTTAACACAAGTAGGTAATTAGATCTGTGCATTTTGGCTGTAGTAGTTTCCTTTTCCCTGGACAGCCCTAGACCATTGACAAAGTGAACCGATCATTGGGAGATATTAAGCCTTATAAGGCCCATGTTCTCCACAACTAATTCCATGTTTCTTTTGTCTATTGACTCATTGCTCATAGCTGTCACTGTTCCACAACTAACGGAACCATATTCACCTAAAACTATTCTGCCAAACAATCTTTCGTGTGGATTGATTTATTACCTATATTACTCCCATTATCTCTTGATCCAAGTGGAGTTATAGCCCACAGATTGTATTAAAGAATTTTACATATTAACTGTAACTAGCTTTATATTGGCAAATCTTCTAGTTCTCTTTTCTAAGAAAAGAATTCTGGCACAAGGATTAAATATGATCTCTTTGCTTAGGCAAGAACATCAACATGCAACCAGTTCTTTTATATAGCCACACACCTACGCCTTTTATTTTACTCAAACTTCCGTGCGTCAACAAAGATAACTGAATAAATGCACAGGGCAATTTCTTATTTTTTCAATACTCATAATCCTTTGCTTCGTTCCATAATGATTTTAAGTTATAGACTACATAGAAAAGCTACCATAGAGAAATAAATCAAGCATGTGTGCTTAGTTGTTCTCAGCTCAGTTCTATTTGATTAATATCTGCATCAAAGTTTATCCAAAGAATGGTAATACACTTGTTTTTTACTTCTGTTTGAAGTTTGAAAAGTATCGATGTTTGCGATGCTACTTATATTGCAAGAGACCGAGAAGAATTAGGAACTTCAGTTTAGCTGCATCATTGACTAATTTGATATTATTTACATGATTCGAGCTGCGCTCATTTTTCTCAGATCAAGCAAAGAAAGTTTTGCCAATTCGGTGGGCGTTTTACATCCTGGCCGGCCACTAGCTGCCTTCACATATGCTCTCCAGTTTTGGTTGCCATTCTCCGACCCTCTTGCACCGACGATGTCGACGACGACGACGACTAGGGTGAGTAATTCTCTTCTCCAGGAGGATCTCTCTGTCCTTTCTTTGCATACTTGACCTTGATGCAAGCTTCTTACCATCGCGACTCCTCTTCTGTTCTGGCAATGCAGATGTTGGGATGAGGAAGTAGATATGCCCACGTTTGAGCTCCAATTCTGCTGCGACTATCACAATCTTCGGTGCCACTCCTTGCGAACATGGCTCGGTCAGGACATGGTTGGGGTTGGCTGCCAGGACTTCTGCTGCGGTGATCCGGCGGCTGTGCTCCTCGACACGGCCGTTGAGATGCACGAGGCGGACAACATCGAGGACGCCACAAGGACACATGCAAGCCATGAAGCTTCTAAGGCTGTTGCCCATTTTGTCTCTGTGCCTCGTGATGGTTGGGATGTTGTGACTTGTGCTAGGGGAGACTCGTTGTTATATATACAAGAAGGGTGGGAGCACATGCCGAATAAATGAAGTCCGCAGGTACGTTCGTGGCAAAATAAAGAAAGCCCTCTTGATGATCATGCACTGTTTATTATTAAAGCCGGGCTAATTGACTTTGTGAACTTAATTGTGATGACTGATGAGTGTTTACACACCGTGGAATAAAATGTAGACATCGAAATGTGCTTTGGAGTAAACTCAGTTTTGTAGTAAAGCGTAGAATCTTTCAACTGTTAAAAAAGCTGGCATGCTAATGATGTAATATTATGTCGCATCAATTCGTTAATATTTGGTTACTCAAAAAAATTTGTATTTAAGTTTCCGGTTTCAATTTTTTAACCTATAATATGGTATATTGCCATGTTAATTTGAACTAAAGCATTAGTGTGTAACTCATGTCGATTAAATTCTTTTCTTTAAAAAAAACTTATGGAAATTAGATAACTGAATTGACCGTGCATAAGTAATTAAAGAATGTTTGCTGAGTATGACTCACATTCTTCACATGTTCTTAAGTTGCTGCGTATTCCAGTGCAGATTAATTATTATGTAAAAACTGGGATAGGATACTGCTAAGCATTTCCACGAGAAGGCAACTTCTTGTAACTTGGGAGTCAAACTGATGCGTCAACCAAGCTTTCTGTACAGGTTGTACTACAATTAAGGGGGGGCAAAAAAACATTTACCAACGAAATTAATCGGGCAAAATCAAGCCCTAAAATCCTGGCAGGACACCTAAAATAAAATATTGTTGAAAATGACTTAACATTTACTCATTCATTATGATCCGAAATTATTTATCCTCTTATTGTTAATTTTGATTAATATATGAAACCATAAAGACGCCAAAGTAATAGATTTCACCTCTACTGAATTATGATACGAAATTATGATAGTTCATGAGTACCCGAGTAGTCCTAGGAGAGAGCCTGTTCGATATCTGATTTATCTCTTATTAATAATGTAGAGTAGTCGTCGAAGGGACGGTCAAAATGATTTTATTTTTATAAAATTATGATGCACAATACGCCCCCTTTTAAAAAATAATTAACTAAATTTTTTCAACCTCGGACGAATTTGATCTCATAAAAATTTTTTACCGTCTGCGAGAGTAAATTGGGAAGTACTCACGGTGGACATTTAGAAGTCCAGCATCCAGGGTTCACGTCCATTTGAAAAAAATTGTTATAAAATACGTCGTAGTTAGAGATTGAACTACAGATGCCTGAGATGATAATTAATTGTCCTTCCACTATACCATAGCCGGGGGCATAAAACAAGCCCCATAGGGTGTGTGGTTGAAGTTATCATGTATAATCTTAGTTATGTGATTATCAGGTAATCATATAATTAAAAAAATAATTAATAAGGTTTTTCCAACCTCGGGCGACCAACCCGACCTCACGGAAGTTTCCCACCGGCCGCTAGAGTAAATCGGGAAGTGCTTGCAGTGGGCGGTCTAGAAGCTCAGCGTCCCAGGGTTCGCGCTCATTTGGAGGAAAAATTTCTACAAATACGCCGTAGCTGAGGATCGAACCGTGAATGCCTGGGTGCAGTGGGCGGTCTAGAAGGTCAGCGTCCCAGGGTTCGCGCTCATTTGGAGGAAAAATTTCTACAAATACGCCGTAGCTGAGGATCGAACCGTGAATGCCTGGGATAGCGACTAGTCGCCCTACCACTGCAACATAGCCCCGGAGGCGTAATCATATATAATTAAGATTATAGGGAAGGAAACATAACCTAATATTGTTTGGTTAAATTTAAATAGTCAAATAAAATCTTATTTGTTTAGAAGTAATAGTATACAATTTAATATAATATTTTACCATATTACCGTTTATTTTAATATAAATATTATAATCTTGTATGCTGACCTAAATTAAAAATAAAAGAAAATAAGATAATATTTTATACTTGTTTACACCCTCGATTTAAGTTTAAAAAATTATATTAGTCGTCGGATCAACGATCTACAATTATATTTATTTTAATTTTTAAAAAATTATATCGTCACCGGTCGTCAGTCGCCGATCGCTGGTTGCCGTCGGCTGTCGGTATCATCATCGGTTGTCTGCCGCTGTCGGTCGCAGCCAGTCACCGCTCGCGGCCGGTCGCCGGCCACCATAATTGAGGTATTTGATGTGTGCATGCAAAATGTCACGTCATTCACTGCGTTTCATTGAGTTTTTTCACTGAATGTATAAGAACTCATTTAATTATAGGAAAATGATATACTCAGTGAAAAATCTCAAGGAAAATCTCACGTGACACTTTGCATGCAGCAATCCCCGACGGGTTTACTGTGCCCCTCAGGATATAGTTTGATTCGGGACAGGGGCCGGAGACCGTCGATGGTGTCCGAATGATAATCGGATGTGTGCATGTAAAGTGTCACGTCATTCACTGAACGTTTCATTGAGTTTTTTCACCGAGTGTATCAGAGTTTAATTTAGAGCTCGATACACTCAGTGAAAAACTCAATGAAAACTCAGTGAATGACGTGACATTTTACATGCACGCATCATATCACCGGACGCATCGCGCCCCCGGATCAAATATTACCTGGGGACGTGAACCGTCAAGATCGCTATATATGTCATGTCATTCATTAATCTGATTGTATATGTAAAATTAAATCACAGGTCAACATTCATTAACACAAGGCAAGATCATTTCAATAAGTTATTTTATAGAAAGTCATGTAACATTAAGATTAGCTCACATCTCACTTAAATTTCATTCACATCAATTATTTCATTTCTAATTTATATTATATCTTCAGCTATAATATTTTAGATATTAATATCATCATGATTAATCTCATATATATATATGATAAATAAAAAAAAAAAAATAATATAAAATATAAAAAAAAAAAAAAAAAAAAAAAAAAAAAAAAATATATATAATATATATATATATATATATATATATTTGAATGAAATTAAAAAAATCAATATAAAGTTAAAAAAGAATGTTAGATTATTTTATCTTTAAAAAAGTCTTCATTTTATATAAAAAAAACTTATTCTTCCCTTTATCGAATAGTAAATTCCACTCTCCCCTTTAAATTCTCTTCATCTTTTAACACTATGTTCACTGTTCTCCGCCTCCTTATTTAAAAAAAAAAATAAAAATGCATGTACTTATAAAAAAAATGGGATAAAAAATAATTTTTGATTCCTTATGTGAATTTTTTATCATTTATTTTTAGAATATTTTCTTCTATTCTAATCAAGTTAGTTCGATTATATAGATATATATAATCCAGTACGCGCCCCAATAGAAGAGTTTTATTTATTTAATTTTTTTAAACGATTAGTTGTGTCAATTAAATTTTATCTTTAAAATTTAATAGTTGAATTATAATATTAAATATTAGAAAAAATTAAATCGAAAAATTAGTTGAAGTTTGTATGAAATTGACACAGTAAAATCCTTAACACAGCAAAACACACACTCTTTATGTATATTCTAATTCTTAACAAATCCTTAACATACTAAAATACACACTCTCTATGTATAGTCTAATTGTTAACTCCACAGATGACTCATAACTAGGCCAAATTATCTCTAATATCGCTTTACTTCCAACTCGGCTCCTGTCAACCCACCCGTCATCCAGACAAAATTAGAATTTTAAATTTGAAGGACCTTATAAAATAATATAATAATTATAAAAGATAATTATTATAATAATGACTTTCTAATCTTTTAAAAAATATAAAATATATTTATTTGAAATTTAAAAATAATATAAAAATTAAATTTAATCTTCTAAAAAATTTAAACATTAAAAAAAAATTATCATTCGATGGATTATATATATTTATTTTTTAAACTGTCGATTAATATATATATATATATATATATATATATATATATATATTAAGAAATAAAATTTTTTATATATAAAAATAATGTAATTAAAGATTTCAGAGGGCCGTGGCCCGCTGGCATGCCCACCCTTCCTGTTTTCTCTTTCCACCACACACGAAGTCTTTTGCCTTGCCGGCTGACCGGTAAGTACCTTCACCTCCGGTTCACGGTCTCTCAATTCACCTCCTCCTCCCACGAAATCTGGCGGTGATGATGGGTACCGAATCTCCGCCGTTGACGGAGGAAATGGACAGCCTCGCCCTCTCCGACGATTCCACAGACGACGAGGTCGCCGCTACTGCCTCCTCGCAGCCATCGACCGATTCCGTAAGAGCATCCTCGGATCCCCATAACGCCGCCTCGGCCGCTTCATCCTCTGGAAGTTGGGTTGCCCTACGCGACGGCACCTCCCCTGGGACAATCCACGCCGCCACATCGGATTACCTGGCAATCTCCGTGTCCGACCCGGAAATGGTACACGAGGCCGCGAACTCTCTTGTTACCGGTAGCACCGCCTACGTCACCTACCTCATCACCACTTGGATCCGAGCCGACGCCTCCGATGGTGACCCCGCCGAGTTTACCGTCCGTCGACGGTTCCGTGACGTCGTCACGCTCGCCGCTCGGATCTCGGAGGCATTCCGGGGCTACTTCATCCCGCAACGGCCGGACAAGGGAATCGTGGAGAGCCAGATGATGCAGAAGCACGAGTTCGTCGAGCAGCGGCGGGCGGAGATCGAGAAGTACCTGCGGAAGCTGGCGGAGCATCCGGTGATCGGAAGAAGCGACGAACTTAGGGTTTTCTTGCACGCGGAGGGGAAATTTCAGCTGCCGGCGAACACCAATGTGGCGTCGAGGATGCTTGATGGGTCGGCAAGGCTGCCGAAGCAGCACTTCGGAGAAGGGGCAGCTGGGCAAGTGGCGCCGGAAGATGTGGTGCAGCCGGCGAAGGAAGGAAGGGACTTGCTGAGGATTTTTAAGGAGCTGAAGCAGGCGGTGTCTAATGATTGGGGAGGGGTGAAGCCATTGGTGGTGGAGGAGGATAAGGAGTTCTTGGAGAGGAAGGACAAGATGCAGGACCTCGAGCAGCAGATCAGCACAACTTCACTGCAGGTACTAAATCTAAAATGAAAAGGAATCAATTGTGATTGATGCAATTAAATGGTGAACAATTTGTGATTGTGTTTCTGCATGACATCTAAGTTTTCAGTTCAACTACTGGGATATCTTAGCAAAAAAGCCTCAAAATTTAGTTAGAAAAAAGCCATTGATGCATAAATCATCACAATGAGATAACAATTAAGCTTATGATTTTGTTATACCTGATATAATTTGAAGCTTGATTTACTAGGAGTTCCTTATTTTTCATTTCAAGACTTAAAAGTTATGAAACTTCTATGTTAATGATGGAAAGGTTATGTTTGGATGTTGATGTTAAACTTAAAATGTGAGTGGCTATATATTCACTGTTTTCCTTAAATCAAACCCATTAGTAGTGACAAGTTTGACTTGGGTATGATTTAGGTTCATAAACAGTTAAAAAAAACTATAATTCAGAAATGTGGTAATGAAATTACATTCTGATGTGTTTCAATGTGCCAAATTGGGTTTATAATCTTATAAGGTTGTCTTGGACTTGAGAACAAGTACATATATATGTCATTGTTAAGCTGCTCCTTTTTACACCAACAAGTTGAGTAATTTTTCCTGATTCAGGCTGAAGAACTTGTGAAGGCACAACAAGATATTGGTGAGACAATGGCAGAGCTTGGGATGGCATTCATCAAGTTCACCAAGTTTGAGACAGAGGAGAGTGCATTCTTTTCTCAAAAGATGCTAGCTGCTGATGCCAAACGTGTGGCCACTGCTGCTGTAAAAGCAAGCAGATTATACGGGGAGCTGAATGCCCTAACCATAAAACATCTGGTAACAAAAAGATAAATCGGGTCATAGATGCTCAATTCTCTGCTCAGAAAATTTATTTGTTTTCTTAAATTTACCTTCTTTCTGTAATGTCGTATATTGTGGCAGTCTACTTTGCACGAATATCTTGGGGTTATGTTAGCTGTTCAGAGTGGATTCTCAGACAGGGCCAGTGCTCTATTGACTGTACAGACACTTATGTCAGATTTGTCATCTTTGCATTCAAAGGTTGAGAAACTTGAAGCTGCATCCTCAAAGATATTTGGTGGTGACCAATCAAGACTCCAGAAATTGGAAGAACTTAAGGGAAAAATAAGAGTTACAGAGGACGCTAAAAGCTGTGCACTTAGAGAGTATAAACGAATAAAGGTACTTGTCCAATTTGTAATGAGACAATCAGATAAGCATTTGTACTTTTAATAACTTCATTTTTGCTTAAAACTTCCAGTGTTTGTTTAGCATCAGCATCTGAAATTCCATGTCAATTATTTGGAGAAGTTAAATGTCTTCTCGATTAGAAGTGATAATCTGCAATTCTCTAAGTAGAAGTATGTTTTCTGAAACGACATTTTACTAGATTAGTCCTAGTTACTTTTTTTGCTTGTAAATTGGTAAAAGGGGACTTAAAATTTCGGCAGGTGAGAGTTTTTTTGCAACTTTTCTGTTCTTTTATCGTCTGCAAAGTCAAAAGTAGCCCTAATTTTGATCTTTTTATTTCTTTATGGGCATTGTTGATCCACATGCAATCAAGTAGTTCTTTAATTGCTATGACTATATTCAATAACTCATATTGATAAACTTAACATTGCACTTTAAATTATGTGCCATGTTTCAGGTCCCTTGAATTCATGCTGTACATTTGCCTCTGGATGGATTCCTTACCCAACCTTTGTATAGTAAAAAAGTTACCTTATGCTTCTCGGTATTTAGAATCTACTGTGTCATTACTAAATCCTACCACCAATTATTTACTGGTTTTGAATGACTTGAAGGATATAGCATGGAAGGTAGGAACTAGTGGCACTTGCCTGTTAGGGCCTGCACTTTAGCAAGAACACTTTGGTGTAGTGAAAGTGCAGTATGCATACACATTCGCTGAAATTTCATAACAACACGTTAATAATAACATGGATGCTTAGAGTTGCAAAACCTCTCACTGTTACTCGAATGGAGTGTTACAATTGATGGATCTCTAAAATTCCTCCTTCCTAATCATACTTATCATATTTTTCTGTCAGTGATGTTATATGAAGTGATTATTTATATTGTAATTATTATCAGATTATGAATATGGATTAGAAGATGTTGACATATACGAATACAACTCTATTTTTTTTTTGGTTGTGCCATTTATACATATCATGAAAGGATGCTTTTTATTTCTCAACTTAAATTTATTAATAATGAATCTGGAAAATGTATGCTTTCTCCAAACATAGCATTGTAACGGCCTTTGATTCTACAGGATAACAACAGGACTGAGCTCGACCGACTGGATAGAGAGAAGCATGATGATTTTCTAAACATGCTGAAAGGGTTTGTAACGGGCCAGGTATTGCAAGTTCTTTGTTCCTTGGTGCATCATATAATATGACTAAATGACCTGACAGCGTTCTGAAAATTTTGTTCCCTATGCAATAGTCATACTATTCTGGATAGTGATGTCTGCTAACCAAAAGCCACACAACATTCCCACCAAGATTCTATGTGCAAATCATTTATCTTCAGTTTTTGTAACACAATCCTTTGAATTCTGTTGTGTTGCTCGTGATGCCATCATTTTGTGGATAATAAGCTAGAAATGCGCCGACCACAATTCCTACTATGCAAAGCTGAAATACTTGATGTCTGCATGTTGGCATTTTAATGTTCTCCTTGTTGGCAATGGCTACCTGCCTGTCACACTGTTATTCTGTTGTTGTTATGTAGTCGAAATCTTGATACGTTTCCAAGTCAATCGGTAGCAAAATAGTCCAGTATCTTGCAAATGGGTTTCCTGAAGGTCCAGATGGTGGTGCTTCTTGGATTCTTACCCCAGGACCTTGCTCATTAGTCATTTTCCCATAATTATAAGTCACTCTCTGTTAACTAGCATGTCATAGCATCTACCAGACATGATTTAGGTTGGTGCTTATGAAGCATCACAAAGTGCCTCAATGAAGCAACACCAAACATCCAATTCATCCGCATTGTTGTGGGGATTAAAACCCATAGCAATTCTACCAGACCAACCACTTCAAATTTGTGCTCCATTTCATTTAGTCAGTTCATTCTTGACGAAACCTAACCATCTTCGCCTCTTGGATGTTTGAAAGGTGGGCCATTGGGAGAAACTTGGGAATGCGTGGGCACCCTTAGTGGAAGAAACAAGTTGTTATGCAAGGCAAAGCTAATAATTCTCACTGTAAGAACCTTTTTTGCCTCTCTTTTTTCATCCCGTTTTTGTATTTTCTCTCCACTTGACGATGACACATGTAACATTATTCTTATATGAAAAATGCCAGATCGTAGTAAATCTTTCTTTTATTTGATTGCTTCCATTCTGTGATAGTACCTCTTAAAGTTGCTTTCTCTTAATTGCAAGAATGTCCTGTTGCGCTTTCTCTTAATTGCAAGTCTCGCCATACACAGTAAGCTACCAATGCCACGTGTCAAGAAAAAAAATGTGTTAATTGGCGAAAGCTCCCCAAATGAAATTAAGTTTTGCATGTAGTCTCACTTATAAAATTTTTACATGTTCCATGATGAGATTGACAAGATAATTTTGTATGTTATTTTTTTATTAGTATAAAATAATAAAAATTTAATATATATTATAAAGATTTAAGTATAAATTATTTGAGATTAAATACTAATTTAAAAAATTTAAGTATAAAGTTTGGTGCCCTTCATCATGATTTTGATGTGATCTTAATCAATTCTACATATTTAAATTTTTAAATTTTATATTTAAATTTTTTTAAATAATATTCAATCTAAATCAATTAATACTTAAATTTTTTATAATGTATACTAAAAATTTTATTGTATACTAAAAAAAAAATTTTATTGTATATTGAAATAATTATATTTAAATTTTTTTAAATAATATTTAATTTTTTAAATTATTATCAATCTTAAATAATTTATATTTAAATTTTATAATATATATTAAATTTTTACTATTTTATATTAATAAAAAATATATATAAAATTATTTTGTCAATCTCATCCGATTGTGTATGTAAAATTTGTATGAGAGGGAGATGATATGTAAAGCGGAGATGGTATGTAAAGCGCAATTTCATTTTCACCCATTTTCCAAAAAAAAAAAAATATCTTTCCCTGACAAACTGCTTTATCACTGTGTATAATACATAGATATATTAATGAAATGACTAAAAGACCATCCCGGACAATTTTAAAGAAGTTACCACTATTTAATCCATAAAACTGTGTCAGAATTAATTTTTTTTACATAAATTAATTAATCATTTTTGGTGATATATATATATATATATGATGATTAGTGTTAAAATCATTAAATAGACGTTTCTGTTTTAATTATTATTAAAAGAATATTTCACCACCTTTATTTACTTGTACTGAATAAAATAAAATAATTTATTTTCTCAAATTAACAAAACAAACTCTATTCCTTTTTATTAATTTGAGATAAATATTTTTTCTAAATTGACACGTGAGTATTCCACAGTTTGAAAAATAAATAATTATATACATTAATTAAAAGGTTTTGATGTCAAATTGACAACGATAAACAAATTATCATGTTTCAGTAAAATTAAGATAAAAAATAAAGGATAACAAACATCCCCCTGAGGCATCTTTTTGATAATCATCACAAATGAAGCACTCTTTTATAATTATAATAATAAATAACACCCTTTTTATTTATTTTTTTCTTCAAACTAGAATGTCACGCTACCCCAATAACGATTAAGCTGCATAATCACAGATCGTTATATACAAAAGTTGATTTACTATTCAGGTACCATGACAATAAAACTCTTCATTAACACTCCAAATCATACCATTGTGGCAGCAATTAGTGATGCTGCTCTACAACAATTGCCCATTTCATGGAGTGATCAGTTCTTCAGCTTTTATTCAACATAAGAACCAATTCTGACAGACTTAGTTGACAGCAGTACCAAAAGCTGACATTCATGGAGCACAATCACCTTGTGGAATTGCTCGTGCAGATCCACAAACAAATTTTGAGGACTCTTCGGAACGAGAATAATTGCTATTCATCAGGAAAATCTTCTGGTGGATCATATACAACCATACCCGGAAATAACTCCAAGAAGTCGTCCTTAACTTTTTCCCTTAATTCAGGATAGGGAATGAGACCTTTCAACATGACTCGGAATGGGAGAGACAATGGTGGATCCGGAGAACTCCTCATGTCTTCATAAAGTTCCATTGCAAAGGCAGGTAGCCCTCCGTCCAAGTAAGCTCTCACGATATCCCCGTGGGTATGCTGATCAATGTGGACCTCCTCACTCTTCAGATGTGCCCAAACCTGTTTTGTCTCTTCCAACTTCTTGTTTCTTGCCAACATCATGAGCATGTCTCTGTAGAAGTACATATCAGGCCGGTACCATATCTCTTTCCTGACAGCATCATATATCTAATGAAATTATCAAGGTCAGTCATGTTATAATTGGCTTAGATATGAGTACAAACTTCTAGTCAGAACGCGAAGAAGGAAAAAAATGTTTTTTCCTTGTGAAACAAAACATAAAACTTTGACAGAAATGTTAACATAAATACTTATAAAGCATGATCCTGTCAAATAAGAACTCTAAGGAAACTATGTTGTGGAGTCCATTCAGTCAGAATGTACACACTCCATGATGGCAAAAGGCGATTCGCTTGCCTCCAACGTCCCTGCCAACCCGTCTCAGAGCCAACACGGAGGAAGTAAATCACGGGGATTACTAGCTCAGATGTTGTGGCTAGCACATGGAGAGGACAGACACACTGACTTTGTCAGATTTTGACCCTAAATCTCATGGTGACAATACCCATGCACTAACTATCGGTCCATCTCGTGGAGACCAGAATGTACACACTCCAGAAGCAATGCCAAGTTGTTGGTTGACATTTTACCTATCGACCAACACCTTGTAGGGTTCACAATATTCACGTTTTGCCTTTAATAGGGACTTCTGATCATCAAAAGACAATGATCACAATGAAACTGACTTTAAAGTGTTAACGAGAGGCTATTGGTAGTATTCCATTTCAAAGCAAAACAGAGCTAAGAAGTTCAATCAAGTAATCGAGAGTGAGAAGTACTTAGCCCATCTGAATATGGATTGATCTCGTTGTTTTTAATGGGCAACCAAGAAACTGACCTGTCTAATTAAATATAAGAATAAAATAACTTGTTAATTTAATATCAATCCTTCCATTTTCAAAAACACAATGGCGAGGTGAATCTAAGCACTCATAATTTAATATCAAAAATACACTGGCAAGGTGATTAAGTGGATCTAAGCATTCAGGCCCTTTTTTAACATTAATAAAGACAAGCTCTGTTGGGTAAATCACTCTGAAGAAACTTTAAAATAAGAGAATGCGATGGCATTGGAATAGCATGCATACCAAAATAAAGCTATTTATTTCTATAACCAATGGACAAGTCATGTGTCACAACTTCATTGATCTTGTCCAGCCATTAAACTATATACACGGCAGCACACAGATAATAATCTTACATGGAACCAACAGATCCCGAGTATAAAGAAAGCAACCAGAGGAATCAATGTGATGGCGACCCTTCCACTAATAGAATGAAGAAAACTCTCAGTATCTCATGACCCCCACGCAATTTTGGCACCCATTGTAGGGCCACTAGGAAATGCCTGCATCCCAATCTCGCTGGAAAGAGTGGGTGGAGTCACATATCCAACACAAACATGTTAAATTGTTCCTTCAAATCATCCTTATGATCCCAATTCAAAAACCTCATCAAGGTTGATGTTGGTCTTCCCTGCAACCTTGACATCCAAAATAGCTGTCGGGGAATTTTGTATATATTTCCACTGAAGGTGGCACCCTTTATTGAACCCTCATATTGCCTCTCACCAAATGTGAGACACTTACGAAGAATTTATACTCAAACTAGAAAGATTTGATCAGTTTAATGCTAGATGTGGCACATGCATGCTCACAGCTCATTACCCATCTACTCATAGCCAGTGTTGTTAATGGCGGATCATGACGGAATACCAAAATTCCGCCATAAACAAATGGTGGATGACGGATCATGGCAGAAAACCAAAATTCCGCCATGAACAAATGGCGGATGGCGTGGCGGACTACGGCGGAAGTCATGGTGGCCATGATAAAAAAATATATAAAATATATATATTATATGCAAAAATTAAAACAAAAACTGCATAATATTACAAAATAATTCTAACAATATATAAACAGAATAAGAAACCTAATTGATAGAAAATCATAGAATAAAGTCATAAATCTCATAAGAACATATCAAAATAACACGATAAGTCTCTTAAGACTCATACCACAATAAGGCTACGTTTGGTAAGGTGTAATCAGTCTTGTAATGTAATCATGATTACATTACAAGATTATTACTTTGTTTGGTACAGTTTTAAAATTGCAATGTAATGTAATCTGCATTACAAAAGCTAGTAAAAGTGTTGTAATCTGATTACAAGGCAACAACATGTAATCTGGATTACATTACAAGCTCAATTACATTACAAACTGGATTACATTATCCTAACTAAACTCAGCCTAAGTCTCATACATAACCCAAAATATCAAAATAACATAAAATATCATAAAATATCTAATATTCTATTCTCTCAATCCATTTTTTTTTTTTTTTTTTTTTTTTTTTTTTTTTTTTTTTTTTTTTTTTTTTTTTTTTTTTTTTTTTTTTTTAATATCTAATATTCTTAAGTCCTCCCTCCTCAACTCCAACATATTATCATTTTCATTGTCTTCTACTGGAGCAATATCTTTCTTCTTTCTTCTTCCTTGTGACTCTTAAAATAATTCTTATTGTTCTATTCTAATAACTTCTCCTACAAAATCATTGACTTCATTCTTTCATATCTATTCTATCCTAAAATATTTCTATTTTCTTCCGATTCTTCAAAATCATTTTCAAATTTTGGTTCATCATCATCATCATCTACAACAACTGCTTTTCCCTTTCTTTTTGAAATTGAATTTGCACTTGAACCCTTCTTAGAAGTTCTTGCAATTGTAATACTACTTGAGGGATCCTTTCTTGTCATAGATTTTCGACAAATATATATTCTAGACTCTCTAGCCCATGAAGCCTCATAAACAGTGGCCCAATTTAAAGTGTGATCATCATCAAACACCATCTCATCCCCAGCATCTTCTTCAATATCATCGTCCATCTTTCCAACCAACCACTCATTACATACATTAATATCATTGAGTGTAATTGGATCAATCACATCACCGTTGTTTGAGTTGTTGGTTATACTTCACATAAACCAAGTCGTGCAATTTTTTGTGCTCAAGCCTATTTTTCTTCTTTGAATGAATCTGCAACATTAATATTATTACGGAAGTATTAATTAGTTTCTTCCTAAGTTCTATTACAAAGTAATAGGCTTAGCCATCAAAATGAAAAAAAAAAAAAGATAACGAAAATTACTTGCTCAAACACACTCCAATTGCGTTCACATCCAGATGCACTACATGTCAAACTCAAAATTTTAATGGCTAGTCGCTGCAAATTTGGAGTTGAATGGTCATACATTCGCCACTATTGAACTACAAAAATTGAAGATATTTAGATGTTATGTTTTAAATTTAAATGTTAAAACTTAAAAGAACTTAAACTAGATGTTGAATTATTTCTGACCTGGAGCAATAGTTTTTCTTAGTGATTTTGCAAAGTCATTGCCAAATATACCACACCAGCCTTATAAATTGACAACTCTAGCAGTATCTTTTGTTGCACATCTCTACTTAGCACCAACCTCTTGATGCAATCATACAACCCATTTGTAGCGTCCAAATCAAACTCCACTTGACGGTTGTCATAGAAAAACTCTGGGTTTAAAAAGTGGCCAGCCGCATGCAATGGACGATGAAGTTGACAAGTCCATCTTTCATCAATGATTGCAAACACATCTTTGTATTTGCTTTCATTGTTTTTGAAAGACTTCGTAATGGCTTCTTTGGCCTTATCCATTGCTTCGTAAATATATCCCATGGCTGGTCTTCTTTCTCCATCAACAAGACGAAGCACTCGCACTAAATGAGCCATGACTTTGAGAGTAAAAATAACATGGTTCCAAAATGAAGGCACAATGTTGTTAATGGCAAATGGCTGATCATGGTGGAAAGCTAAAATTCCACCAAAACAAATGACGGATGGTGTCGCGGACTATGGCGGAAGCCATGGCGGCCATGATAAAAAAATATATAAATTATATATATTATATGCAAAAATTAAAATAAAAGCTGCATAATATTACAAAAAAAAATCTAACAATATATAAACAAAATAAGAAACCTAATTGATAGAAAATCATAGAATAAAGTCATAAATCTTATAAGAACATATCAAAAATCTCAAAATAATACAAAAAGTCTCTTAAGACTCATACCACAATAAGTCTCATACATAACCCAATTATCAAAATAACATAAAATATCTAAATATCTAATACTCCTACTCAACTCCAACATAACCATTTTCATTATCTTCTACTGGAGCATATCCTTCTTCTTCCTCCTCCTTCTGACTCCTCAAAAATAATTTCAAATTGTTCTTCTTCCGATTCTTCAAAATCATTTTCAAATTCTGTTCATCATCATCATCATCTACAACAACTGCTTTTCCCTTTCCTTTTGCAATTGAATTTGCACTTGAACCATTCTTAGAAGTTCTTGCAATTGTAATACCACTTGAGGGATCCTTTCTTGTCATAGAATTTCGTCGAGTATATATTCTAAGCTCTCTAGCCCCTAAAGCCTCATAAAGAGTGGCCCAATTTAAAGTGTCATCATCATCAAACACTATCTCATCCAGCATCTTCTTTAATATCATCGTCCATCTCTCCAACCAACAACTCATTACATACATTAATATCATTGAGTGTAATTGGATCAATCACATCTCTAAGATTATACCGTTGTTTGAGTTGTTTTGTGCTCACCTATTTCTCTTCTTTGAATGAATCTGCAACATTAATAATATTAAGGAAGTATTAATTAGTTTCTTCCTAATTTCTATTACAAAGTAATAGCCTTAGCCATCAAAATGAAAGAAAAATGAGATAATGAAAATTACATGCTCAAACACACTCCAATTGCGTTCACATCCAAATGCACTACATGCCAAACTCAAAATTTTGATGGCTAGTCGCTGCAAATTTAAAGTCGAATGGCCATACATTCGTCACAAGCTACAAAAATTGAAGATATTTAGATGTTATGTCTTAAATTTAAATGTTAAAACTTTAAAAAACTTAAACTAGACGTTGAATTGTTTCTAACCTGGAGCAATAGTTTCTTTGTGATTTTGTAAAGTCATTGTCAAACATACCACCACCAGCCTTATAAATTGACAACTCTAGTAGTATCTTTTGTTGCACATCTCTACTTGGCACCAATCTCTTGATGCAATCATACAACCCATTTGTAACCTCCAAATCAAACTCTACTTGAGGGTTGTCATAGAAAAACTCTGGGTTAAAAAGTGACCAGTCGCATGCAATGGACGATGAAGTTGGCAAGTCCATCTTTCATCAATGATTGCAAACACATCCTTGTATTTGCTTTCATTGTTTTTAAAAGACTTCATAATGACTTCTTTAGCCTTATCCATTGCTTCGTAAATATATCTCATGGTTGGTCTTCTTTCTCCATCAACAAGACGAAGCACTCGCATCAAAGGAGCCATGACTTTAAGAGTAAAAACAACATTGTTCCAAAATGAAGGCATAAGAACAACTTTTGTTGCTTGCTTCCCCTTAACTTCCTTAGACAACTTGTTTTTGCACCACTCCTCAGAAGTAAACATTTTTCTAAGATTTGTTTTCTCTTGATGAAGCCTTTCTAATGATAGAAAGGATGTTGCAAATTTAGTGACCGCATGCCTTATCAATTCTCTCTTGTTTGTGAAATACCACAACAAGCTCAAAGTGCTTGAATGGCTATAGATAAAGCCAACAAGAGATATTCCCCTTCGAATTATCTTCTTTATCAAAGGAAGCTTTCCAATGTCTTCAAACATTAAGTTTATACAATAAGCTGCACAAGGAATCCAATAAGATTTGATCTTTTTTCTTCCAACATCTTACCGGCTAAAACATAGTTGCTTCCAGTATCTGTTATAACTTGCACAACCTTTTCCTCTCCAATCTCCTCCACAAGAGCATCAAGCAACTCAAATAGTTTTTTACCGGTCTTCACAAAATTCAATCCATCAATGGACCTTACAAACATTGTCCCGACAGGAGAGTTCACCAAGAAATTGATCAAGCATCTTTGCTTTCTATCAGTCCATGCATCTGACATAATAGAACAACCGTGTTTGCTCCAGTGCTCCTTATGTTCTTTTAGTAGAGATTCAGTGTATTCCAACTCCTTCTTTAGTAGTAGAACCCTAATGTCATGCTAACTAGGAGCTGGCAAATTTGGACCATAGGCACTGACGGTTGTAAGCATATCTTGAAAGCTCTTCAATTTAATAAGATTGAAGGATAAGCTCGCTTGTACCAAAAGCGAGCTATATACTGATGGACCCTTGCCTTTGTCTCTTTATCACACATTTCTCTTATATTAGCTTGCTTCAGTTTCTCCTTCTTTCTTCTTTTAATGGTAATTTTTTGTTTTTTACAAAATAAGTCCATTGACCCCTTCTTAGCAACCTTGTTGCTCCTTGAAGCACTACTAGGTGCCAATGTCAAGCTGTCTTCCTCATCTTCACTTTCATCACATCCTAGACTATCAAGATCAAAATCTCTCGCAACTTCAAGGTTGCATTGATTCGTTTTTACAGCTGCATATGCCTTAAGCTCCTCTTTAACTTCACTTGGACACTTGGGGCAAGCTTTAACATTACCCTTCTTTCCTATTAGATGATTTTTTGCTCTAGTGATCCTTCCCCTTGTGCTTTTTCCACAAAAATTGCACACAATATTATTTGTATCACCCTCTGTCAATGAATGACAATACTTCTACCCTGGATCAACCCTGTTAGCTGGCCTAGAAGAATTAGATGCAACTTGTTCTTCATTTTCCATGCTAAAAACAAGAGGAAGACTGAATGATTGCTGCTGAAACCATTCCATACATGGCAGCAGTGTTAAAAATAAATGAAAATATGGAGGAATTAAAAAAAATGGGTAGAAAATGATTGCTGGGATAATATTTTTATATGAAAAATAGAGGGTGTAGAAAACAGGAGAAAAGTGAGAAAACAGGGTGCTCACCGGAAAACATTGTTCACCGGAGTTGTTGGTCGCCAGAGGAGGGTGGTTGCCAGTGAAGGGTGGTCGCCGAAAGAAAATGACTGCTAAGAGATTTTTTTTTTGTGAAAAACAGAAGGGTGTAGAAAACAGGAGAGGTTCACTAGACAGAGGGTGTAGAAAACGGCTGTTGGTCGCCGGAGGGTGGTCGCTGGAGGTAGGTTGCGGAGAAGGGTGGTCGCTGGCCGCAAGGAAAGTGCTCTAAATGGTTCACTAGATGAAAGGTTGAGAGGTTAGAGGCTTGGAACACAGCTGCAACTTTGTGAGTGGGGGAGAGAACATCTCATTTTTAGGGTTTCTATGAATTGGGTCTACTAGATTTGGGTTCGGGTCAGAAGACCCAACCCTTTTTTTCGGTTCAACAGAAAAATTTTCTCCATGGCCGCCACGCGAATGGCGACCGCCATGGCCCGCCACACAAATCCGCCACGCCATGAACATTAAGTGGCAGATTATCAAAAAAAAACGCCATGGCGAACCACCATGGCGCTGCCATTTGATAACACTGTCATAGCACCATTACTAAAGGAGCAAAGGCAACAGCTCATAAGGGACATTATCCTACAATAGCAGGAGGTGATGAGAGACCCATGTGATCTCACATTGGTCATCTTTGAATTGCAGAGATAAGAACGAAGGGCCATTTACTCGATCTAAGAAGGTACTTCACAAAAATTTAGCATTTAAGCATGAGAAACTATATTTTTCTTGTTAGCAAAAGGATGTAAGGGAACACTGATCTCTCAATTCTGCATACTCTATCTACTACTATCTCAATATGTGAACTCAGGTAAGTTGGTAAGCCATAAATTTGAAAACCCAACCTAACTCCCGCAAGTCATCACATCTTAATGTAGAATTCTGACTATAAATACCTCAAGCATGGAGAACAAATATGACTAGTGGTCATCGAGCCATAATCCTATATGTACTCTATAATGTGAATTTGAGTAGAATCAAGGAAGAAAGCATGTCCTGGTCAATGCCTAAAAGCATAATCTCAGTAAAAATATTTGAGCACGGAGAACAAGGATGATCAGTGGCCCTAGGTTCCAACACACACCTACTATTTTATGAGTGAACTCAAGTAGGGCATACTCTTAAGATGAAAACTGCAACCTAATTCCCTACGGTCAGAAAAACATAATATACCATTCTGACCAAGAATACCTAAATCATGGATAAAGGTCTGGCTTGGCAACACCTATTATCTATCAAAGAAGCATTAGCATCTGACCATGCAATTGCATCAAGAATGCAGTGTTTATAGACCAGCAACCCTACAACAAAAGCACATGAACCCTACTAACTTGGATCCCCTAGAACATCAACTGAAGGCCACATTCTCAAGCCACACAACAGTTGGTGTTTCCTAACAACACTTGGCCATGATATGACACGAGAAGAGTAGTAGATGATCAGAGTCCGATGCTCACCACTTCAGGATGCATCATGAACAAGTACAAAGATAGGTGATCCCACCCCGCAGGAAAGTTTTGAACATGTATGTCATACTCCACCCTTCCTCTCCCAACTTTACATTTTTTCCTACTTATTGATTAATTGATTCGATCATTGGTTTGGCAACCTTAGTCCACTTGAGCATCATTCTTTCCGTGCGGGTCAAGAGCGTGTGGCTCATCCTTGGCACACTGGAGAAATAGGCTCCAATTAGTTTTAGTCATTGACAAAATCTGATATCCACCATCACATATGATAAAGGATACCAAAAGACTACAATTTTTTTTGTCTCATTGACCTTCAATTTTCATCTCATCTTTGTGCCATTAGCAAGAGCCATAAAATTTATCTTAATACAACAACACGACAACTATCTAACAAGAAACAAGATTAACCAAAATGTGCCTCACCTTCATTGAGAGAAACACATGGTCCTGGCGCTGGAGTTCGGCGAGCACGGCGAGCAAATCCGTTCTCAGAAGCCGAGTGACATTAGATTTCATGAAACGGTCAAGGCGTGGCCCAGCAGAAGCGAGCCGCTTCAGCTGATGGACCACAAAGATGCCTTCTTTCCCCATCTCTTTCTTCCGCCGCCAGATCGAGAGGCTAGGGCTCGAAGTTGGTGAGGCGGATGACGACGCGAAGCAGCGGCGCGGAAGAAGGAAGAAACGAACAGCCGAGCCGCTGCCTTCGCCGAACTCTCTAATGGCCCGTCGCCACAGAAGACCGGAAGCCATGGCAGGCATTGCGCACCACTTGCTCCGTTAGGGTTTTGGTTGGGTTCCAATGACAAATTTTTTGACTTGGTCAGCCACATCCTATTATTATCCTTATAAAACAAGACGCGTGAGATTAAACACACACGCAAACTCTACGCGGCCCCAGCCTTCCAACGTGTCGAATGGCGATTGGAGTTTAGAATTGGGGTAACATATCCGCCGAAAATCTACAAGTACACATTACCCCTGTTAATGGCCTTCTCGAGCACCACAATACTCGATCGGTTCAGCGGTCACTCTCGGTTTCCCGGAATGCGTCCCTGCTCGCCGCTGGCGGACTGCAGCGCCACCTTGCTTCCGCCCTCCTGAGCACCGCAATGTTCTGGACTATTATTGCGATAGCAGTCGAAATCGAAAATAGTGGGTAATCCATCAAATCCTTGCGTTGGCTTATAGAGAGGAGGCGACTGCCCCTTCCATTAATATATCTCTGCGGCATTCGTGTAGCCTGAAGGAGAATAAAGGAAAATAGTTGCTCTCTTCCATTGTACGCATCGTGGCATAAGGCGAAACGTCGGAGGAGGTAAATCATGATAACTGAGAAGATAAGAAATTAGAGGAGAGATTTTTTTACACAGGATATAAAAATTTACATCCCAAAACCCTACAACTCGAACTCAAAAATTTTAATGATAATTCATCAATTTTTTACTTATCCAGTTATGTCCATAGAAACTATTGTACGCATCGAGTTAGAGAACTGGGATGTTGAGCAAGTTGAGGTGCAAGTTGCTGACTTGGAATGATGTATCTGCCACAAATCTTAATTTCTAAAAAAAAAATCAATATTTAGCAAGTGATCATGAGAAATGAATATATATCTACCACCGCATCAAATTTTACGGGACTGCGAGAAAGTACAGTAAGTAGGATAGGAGAGGAAAAAAAAGTGATACGGCATCTAACGAAGTATGTATTTTATGTTTGAAAAAAAAATGTGAAATTTAATTTTGACAGTTTCAGATCCACTATCTAAAATTAAAAAATTTATCTTGATAGCCCGTATTCTAGGGTGCGCTACCCATTAAAAAAAAAATCACCAATAATACATGATAGCAAAGATGTTTGGTTTATCATTTGAGGACATCTCTAATTCATCACCAAAATATTATATTTAGTGTAAAATTAAAATCATTTCACTCCAATGCATACATCAAATTCCCACACCAAATATGATTTTTGGTGATGCACTATTCCCCCACCATATTTGGTGTGGGAATTTTTAAAGTTTTTTTTAATTTAAAAAAATGTTATTATACTATATATTAATAAAATCAATTGAAATATATATTATTAAATATTATATTATTAAATATCATAAATAAAAATTAATTTGTAATTATTATAATTTTCCTCATTATTAAATAATAGTAATATTAATTATTTATTATAAATTTTTAATAGTATATTTTAATTTTATTAGGCATATTTATAAAGATTTATTTATTAAAAATTATATTTTAAATTTTTATTAATTTTAAATATATTAATTATCATAAAAATATTAATAAATTAAAATGTACGTTTATAATTAAATTATGAATAAGAAATAATAGAATATTCTAATGAATATTCCTTTTTGATGTGATATGTGTAGTGAGTTAGAGTGAAATAGTATTTGATGTTGAAATTATACCATTTTAGGATGAAAACTATACCAAATATGGTATTTATAGTTAGAAATAGTCTAACACAACGTACTTGCCCCTGGGGCAAAATAAATCATTAAGAAAATATAATATAATTCCATGTAAAAAGGTCATATGCTAGAAATTTCAGGCACCTCAACACGATAGACCTCCATATCAATTTATAGAAAAGGTAAATCAGGAAAACTGAGTAGACCATCACATGAGGAGGGTATTTTTCTCCAGCTTCTATTGAAAATTGCAACCCGTTATTCATTTAAATCTATTATGTGGTGGGCCAACTTGGCTATGATTTGAGGAAAAAAAATATAATAATTTTTATAAAAAGTCATACACCGACCCGAGCCCTCCACAGGGCCTCCCCCACATTTATAGATAGGTAAATCAAGAAATTGAGTAAATCACCACAAAAGAGTATTTTCTCAAATTTTGTCAGGAATCGACCCTCGCCTATTTTTACAAATCTATCATATGGTAACCAACTCGACCATGCCCTAGGATGACTGGTCATACAATATAAAAAATGATAAACCAGGTAATACTTAACCTGTGATGACTGACTCGACCTCATGAAATTTTTCATCGAACGTCGGATAAATTGAAAAGTGCTCGATGCAGATGACTCAAAAGCTTAGCATTTCGTTGTTGCATGTCTTATTGGAAGAAAAAATCCTGTAAATCATATATACCTGAGACATAAAAATAGAATATAAAAATGACCGAACTAAGATTATCAATTTAACCTTATGAAAAATTTTCATAGGGCAGATAAATTAAAAAGCTCTCGCGATAAAACATTCTTATGAAAATTATTACCATTTTATCTTTTTCACTAAACTGGTTATTTTTCTGTCGACCATCTGATAGCCTTTCAACACTCCTTTAAAACCTCATTCTCCCCCTCGGTTATCAACTACAAATCCCTTCCTATCCTCTCCCCGCTAGCATTACTCCTTGTGCTCTTTATTATCGACCATAAGCCCCATTCCGCCTTCATCCTCTAAGAGCATCCACAACGGCTCGTTAATTGGGCAT
The DNA here is from genome assembly GCA_024364735.1 of Boesenbergia rotunda. Classification (NCBI taxonomy): domain Eukaryota; kingdom Viridiplantae; phylum Streptophyta; class Magnoliopsida; order Zingiberales; family Zingiberaceae; genus Boesenbergia; species Boesenbergia rotunda. The sequence goes on along the minus strand of JAGFNQ010000548.1, from coordinate 279,503 downwards.
TATAATGCTCGATTAACGAGCTGCATGCGTTAATTTCATTGTGGCAAAGGCGTTAATGGGCTGACGCGATAAACGCGTTCAGATGTTTGAACGCGTTCATCGACCAAAAAAATGAGATGACATGGTATCTGCTCCCAATCGATTGGAGGCATCCTTAATCGATTGGCGAATCAATTAGGGATGATTGGGACTATGATTGCAGATGTCTTTAATCATTGGGGCAACCGTAATCGATTGGAGATCGACAACGGTTACCTAAACAGCTAGTAAACATCCACAATGATCATCAAATGGTCACAAATAACAATTTTAATAAAAAAATTAAATTTTATAGTTTCGCTTTAGGTTTAATTTATATGTTATTTTTTAATTATATAAAAATGTATTTTTTATGTTATATTCTTTCATTTAGAATTTATAATAATATTTTAATTTCAAATAATAATAAATTTATTTAAAATTATTATTATTATTACTATTATTTATTTTAAATAATAATCATTTAAATTAGTAAATAAAATTGAAAAATATGTATGTGAGAAAATATAAATGTGAGATTATGTGTGTGGTATGTGAACCTCATAAATAATGAGCGTTGAATATTAAACGAATGTGAGAGAATGAAGATGTTAATGTGTATGTGGCATGTGAATCTTATAATTTTTGATGAGATGGATAGATATTATGACGTTAAAAATGTTAAACGATTATAGATACCTAAGGATAGAAATAGGCCAGGTGGTCTGTCAAGGGCCTGTGGCCTGGCCTGGCCTATTTAAAAATAAAATAATAGTCAGACCTGTTTGAAAGCCTGTTTATCTTATCAGACCATGCTCAGACTCAATATAAAAACTATGAAGCCTGACAGGCCGACCCGGGTCTATTAAAATTATATTATGTAAATTATCAAAATATAGATTTGAACTTTAGACTTTCTACCAAACAAGATCTTATCTACCACCTTACTTGCCAATACATCATAAATCTCTTTTAGCTATAAGATACAAATAAAATTATAAATTTTGTAAACAGACTTTGTAAATTACAGGCTTTGTAAACAGGCCACAGACCAGACTATTGAACAGGCCAGGCTCAGGCCTAGAACAAAGCCTATAACAGGTCACAAGTCAGGCTCAAGCCAATTTATTATTATATAAGCCTGGCCTGTTAAGATAGAAGTCTGACCTGACTTGTTTCGATCCCTATGGATACCCTACTGCATAATCGTCTGCACTTTTCAACTTCCACTATTGACTGTGCATCGCTCCGTCATTTTTTTTTCTATTCTGCTATCCATTATAACTCTGTAAATCCATTTCTATCCTGCCACCGTTAAATGTATTCATAAGGAAAAATGATATGCAGTATGAATTTGTAACATGAAACCCAACATGAATGATGTGACGCTCTAATTATAGCAATCTCCGACGGGTTCACTATGCCCCCCAGGGTATAGTTTGATTCGGAGCGACGGCCAGAGGCCGCCGTTGGTGTCCAAGTGACAATCGGATGCGTATATAAAAAGCGCCACGTCATTCATGTTAAATTTCATACTACAAATTCATGTTACGTATCATTGCTCATTCATAAGTCCTTTGGAGAAGAAAAATATGATCCTGTTTTTCATCTAATATAGAAAATATTTTTCAGTAAAAAATTTCTTCAAAATTATTTTATACCAATATAATATTTTAGGTGAAATATTTCACAGGCCTTGAAGCGAACATTATATATATACAATCCGTAATGCATGCATGCACATTAGATTAGTTGGAGCAAAACGAAACCTCAGAGTTGTGATGTATACAACATAACAAACCATGATGACAAATTTAACCATAAAAACTGCAATCGAATAGTTAGCAGAAAAATAAGCAACAGTGCAGTTGCAGTCTTAGCCGATTGCATGCATTTCATGTTTTCTGACCACGAAACAGTGGACTGTAAGACAAGTTCGAGCTCCACATCGAGCATTTAACCAAGGGTAGCAAAACATGGACACTAAGGACGCTAAAGAAGTGCAGAAATAATATAAAAACATAAAATGTGCTACACAGCTAAAGACCATGGCCTAACTGGACGGACACCATTAACGCGATGCAGTCGTTATATAAATCTTGCCTCATGAAACTAATACCCTCTGAATCATTCCTTGCGTCCAAACTGCAGTCTCCTTCAGTTGGTCATTGTCCGACTGAATACACTCCCCCAGTAACTCTACGTGAAAAGTGTGGTCCTTCAGCAGTACTTTCGTGTTCGGACCAAGAGCATCTGCAAGATCACCTAACACTGCCACTGCAGCTTTGGTTACCTCCTCATCCCTAGAAAAAAAACCAAATTTGAAGTTTTCTTTAGATGTCACATAGAAGGAAAGAACAAAAATTTCAGGGACTATTCCTACCTAAACTTATCGCCAACAACAGTTTCTATGAACTTTAGAAGACGGTTTGCATGAGGAACCATCAGAACTGCCTTGGAACTTTTAAATCCTTGAAGGATACCAGAGTAAGCCTCAAAAATGCCACGTCGAAGTTGATTGCCATATTCTTGCATATCATCATCATCTGGACTCAACTCAGAGCAGTGATCTGCAGCTCCTTGCAGCATGGGAATCACATAAGACATGTACTTCTCAAAGTGCTCACCAATTGCAAGAGCAATATCCCCAAAACATGAAAATATAGGAGGCTTTACAGATCGATGCAGAACAGGATCGGAGAGGTTCTTCAGAAGTTGCCCCACAATACCATCACAGTAAGGAAGAATCTTGTCATCTAATGCTCTGCAAATATCACCAACAACGCCTACAGATATTGAGCAAACTTGATACTCCTCAAAATTCTGCAAACCCATCTCCAAATACTTGTAAAACTCTTGCATGTACTTGGCAAATTGAGGCCCTGTAGCATAAGCGAGGGCACCAAGTGCAAGCATGGCTTCTTCGTGGACAGTAGAACTACGGCAAGCAAAAACTTGCAGAAATAAGATCATCATCTGATCAGCATATTGGTTTATTATGGAACTTGTCTCATCCGAGTTACTCAATTTTTGTATTATTACTTGAAGAACACCGCAGAGCAGGGCTTGCAGATCACTCTGTTTTTCCCTGTCATCTGAGGATAGAATCTGGAGTTCCAAAGTCTTACTTAACCTATTCATAATTTCCAAGAGGAGTTGTGCAACCATGCTTGAAGTTTCACGTAGGTTGCTGCATCGTACTAACTCATTTAGTGTTTCATAAGCAGAAGAACGAAGCCTAGGATTGCTCATGTCTGCACGATCAGCTGTAGATAGGAGAGCTGCAACAATATCACCTAGATAAGGTGTGAGCAACGATGAACTAGAATCTCCTCCCTCATAACCCTGCGCCAGAAAGTAAATGGCTCCACAGACTTTCTCAGCCACATTTGGAGCATCCCTTATGCTTTCCAATAAAACAGCTATAATCCGCGGAAGATTTGCAGCAGTTAAAACTGAACATTCACTGTTTGCCGAATGCAAGAACTCAAATATCCTACCAAGGGTCCATGCAGTTGTGTCCTTGACATGACTATTATTGTCTTTCATTGCATTCAACAAGAACTCAAGTCCAGAATGAACGAGAGGTGCAAGTTTCTTAACGGATGGACCTTCAAGAATTGAACCAAATGCAAAAGTAGCTGCCTCACGGCATCTCCAGTCACCCTTTGTTATATTACTCTCAACAAAAGGCATCACAAGGGGAACAATTGTATCTCCAACAGTTCTTGCAATGAGTCCAAGACAAGTTCCACCAGCCATAGACAAATTCCAGACACCATCCTCCTGGTCCTGATCTTCCTCTTGCTTTAGCAGGGTTTCTAGCATTAAAGGCACAAGAACAGGAAGTGCCTGATTTATGAAATTAGAATGTGGAGAACTTCCAGTATCGTCTTCGTCACTTTCCTCTTGAATCTGAATCTCTTCATCACAAATTGAGCTCCAAAATTCAATGGCTTGAAGAGCAATAGGCTCCTTGTCTCCTCTCACTGCATTAGCAGTTAAATTAAAAAGAGTCTCCATATATGGCTCAAGGTAACCATAATATGTAGAGGCTATCGAAACAAGACACTCGAGAGCTGCTTGTCTAATTTCTGGTTCTTTGGCCATAGCAGTCTCACAAACAACTTTCATGATAAAATTCCTCTCCGTCTCATTTTCAAAGTTAGCCTGAGCAAAATCTAGAGCATTGTAGAGAGCTTTAACAGCTGCAAGACGAACTTCAGAACTATGTTCCATTTGGTTCATACCCTGCACAACAGCAGTGAGGACAGCATTTACTTGTTCCTGTTCTAGGTCTTGAGGAGATATCTCCTCACAAACATAACCCAATGCCTCCAATGTTGCTTCCTTTAATGGAACAGGGGAATCTGGTTGAGTCATGTTGCCCAGCAGCTTCACTATAAGCTCCTGCCATTCACGTCGGGGTATCTCAATGGATGCAACCTTAGCAATGACCTGACAAGAGGTGTGCCGTGCTTCAGAAACCAATGATGCAAGTGTCTGCAACAAGGATTCTTTCACTTGGGATTTGATAGATGGATCCATACTGACCCAACTCTGAGTCAGTTCTTCCCTACGGGCAGCATCCTTTGCATCCAGAGAATTCTTCAGTATAAGGCCAGCAAGTCTACGAGATTCAGAAGGCTTATGTTCACTTGATAGCTCAGTGGATAACGAATGGATGAAAAGAGGAAGATTCTGTTGCTGAAACTGCTTAAGGTTTTCTTCCGCAACAGTTCGAATCTGCCCATCAGCAGATTGGGCTGCCAATAGAATCTGGGTAATCTCCATCGCCATGTTCAAGGCACTAAAGAACAATAAAGCAACAAATAGAAAACAAAATAATGAGTAAAATAAGAAATTTAATCCAGTGCCTAACCCATAATCTACCTGGAGAAAGTTTTCTTACATAGCAGCGCAATTTAATTATAATGTATGGTCGCTTAATGATGCAACAAACTATTCAGTAAATGACATAGCTTTATGTTTAACAATGTATTTGAGAGAAATCAAACTCAATTTTTCTATGCCCACATAAAAGCTGTAAATTCAAATACAATCTAGAAGTAAGAACTGTTGGTAATTACCATCACTGTAACAAACAAAACAATGAAGATCAAACAACGTATCCGTTTTGCTAAAAAAAAAAGTAAATTCCCAGTTCATATCTTCTAAGATCAATAACAATCTAGAAGTATGGATGACGTGCTAGTACTGATCATCATTGTAACTAACAAAATAAGGATCAAAGAAAACATCAGTTTTGCTAAAAATATTCTAAGACGAGAAAGACCAATGCAAATCCAATAGACAAGTAGTTGGCTTGCACAAAAGATCCTGATTGGGGCATTCAAAAGAATAATAATCAACAAGCTAGTGAGAATCTATACATACCCAAACCAACTCGGAATGAAGTGAAAAAGTTCAATAAAAAAAAACGGACAGCTGCAATGAAATTCTTGCATCTAAGTAAAAAAAAAAAGTATTACGCGAAGGAAATGTGTATGAACCTTAGGCCCTGAACCGGACTACCATGCCACAGTCGCCGGTGTTCTTGCATGTAAGTAAAATAAATAATATTCAGAGAAGGAAATGTGTAAAACCCTAGTCCCTAAACCGAACTATTAGGATGCAGCAGTCAGTGTACATACAAATTTAAGCCCTCGTTGAATAAACAAAAGCGACACAAAGTGCATCCACATTCAAGTACAAATACTTGTTTAAACAAAGAAACAACTCGAAATAAACTGCGACAAAGTAGATATGGATCCGCCACAGCCATAATCGATTGCAAGCAAAAAAAAAAAAGGATAAGAAATCGCAAAGATAGAAACCATGAAATGGATGCGAAAATCTAGAATCCGATCGGTTCGTAAAGAAACCCTAAGTCGGAGGGCGGAGAGCGATACCTTAACTGTAATCAAAAGGGAACAAAGAAGAGCGGGGCCACAGATCGGAGGAGGAGAAGATTAAGAGCAGCCTGGGATCGTGGCTTCGATCTAGCGGTCGCTAACTCTAACCTCCCCGTGCGATTTGGGGAAGGAAGAAGCCGTGGATGCGAAACTTTTATAGAAGGGTCATGTAAACGAATAGAACGGGGCCTGCGAAGCGGGAGCAGCAAACCCTAATTTCCTTTTTCAAATCGCTCGATCCTCATTAGTCAATGGATTCGAATCCGAATCCGAATCCGATTACCTGATGGGCCGCCCTTGTTCAGCCCAGGATGATAATTCCTGGACCAGGGTCCAAAACCCTCTGTACCCAAACCACACTGAGATTTTTTTTTTTTGCAGAAAAAAATTCCGATAATAGATCAGTTATAATTGTTAAATATGACACAATTTTTTAATATTTTAACTAATTTTAACGAAATATATATACTTTTATTTAAAAAAAAAACTAGCATGTTGGGTTTTTTAAAATTTAAAATTGTTTACTAGGGCCAAAATGAAACTTTGCATGGGCCGGGTTAAGCTGGGGACGTGAAAGTGGGTGTTAGGGATCGAGCCGCCGCCGTTGATGTCGGGAAGGGGAAGAGAAGCGATGGGGCGGACGCCGAAGGCTATCGTAGAGGATGATTACGAGGTATCAATTGTGATTTTTGTCGGTTAGATTTATGTTTATCAACGATGTGATTTGTACGAGTGAGGATTTGAAGATTATATTTGCTGTAATCGTGTCATATTTTGTTCAAAATTGAGCCTCGCATATGAAACTGGAATTGTTTTTTTTTCCCCCCGATCAAGGTTCTGATGGAACGTCAGTACTAGTCATCCCAATCCCATAGGTATCCTCCAGGAGCTTTAGCTTTGCAATTAAAATGTATATGACAGCCATTACGAATTATTCGGCGCAGTATAGATCCGTTCAAGAGTTTCCAAATCAAAACTTTTATAATGCTTAGTGCGTCATAGCTGCTCTTTTCATGCATCTCTTAGTTCATTCTGTAGTCTTTCTTTTTCAATTGATTTCGCAATCTTAAATAACGGATGGAATGATTGTTTTTCTTTTTAGCAAATGCTTTAGAAAAAATCCATTGTTTGCTAGTTTTTTTTGCCCTTCCCAGGCCTCTTTTTCCGTTTTTGCCACTTGGCTAGTGAGTAATGTGGACTTGGCTGGTAATTAATGAAAAAGGCACCTGAGTGGAGAAAAAACTGAAACATAGAACTTTTTTGGGCAATTGTCTGTTTTTTTTTCTTCTAGAACCGTAGCTAAGGTGTTGTGTATATTTTGTTAATTAAAAGTTGGCAATGTGATATGAAAAAAGTTGCCGGTTTACTAATTAAAATTAGCCTAAACAATGATTGGAGGTGTTGTAATTGCCTTCTGAAAACTGATAACTGACTCCTAAGAATTTGTGATTAATCTTACAAATGACAAATCCTTTATTAAAAATAAAAAGAAACATCGGCAAAGTGGACAAATAGTCGTTTTGCCAGAATGTTATTCTTCCATCATTATTTGTGTTTCATGAAACTTGTAGATGGTCTCATTTATGCACAAGTGTTGTTTCGCTGTTTCACCTTAAAAGATCATGCATCTATTGTTGTACTTTATTTCACTTTCCAAAACTTATTGGCCATAGGACAGAGGGATAAAGGTTGAGGCAAGATCATAGTCTGAATGCATATTAAAGTGTCCATTTCTGAGAGATCCAAAAGGGAGAAACAAAGAAGTCTACTACTTGAGAATGATTCACTAATCAAGTAATATATAACATTTATCCCTAAGTTTAATTGAATATAAATAAATAAATGGTTTTATTTTCAATAATAAACGTCAAAAAATCTTAGTTTACCATTATATATTACTAGCACATAGTGGAAAAATGAAGCAGCATCATTTGCACTGGCATGTATCCAACATGAACTGTTTCCACTTTCAATAGCATAAAATTGCATTATTTATCTGCTGCTTTATTATTAATTGAAACAGCATCTTTTTGCTATTATTAACAAATAAAGCCAACATATTCTTATTACTACTATTCTTGCTCATGTGAGTCTACAAGGATAACAAGCAAGCAATCTTGGATTCTCTATCTGAGCATAACGTAACCTTCGTCCTTTTTTTATTCTGACTTAACCTTCATCCTTTTTTTATTCTGACTTGGACAAGCGTTGATAACATTAGTGTACACTATGTTATGCCAGTTGATAAGGCATAATGTCACCCTCAATTTTGTATTTGGGTTTGGACTCAACATTAGCATTTTAGCAAGGCAACACATGTTTGTCTGTGATAGTACACATTATGTTTTATTGTTTATGAATGCATTTTATGCTCATATCTTTGATAGCTTAGGTTGATTTTTTTGGTAGTTTTTGCTACTATGCTTGTGTTTATTCAGACTGAACAAAAAAAGCAAGCTGCTGCTGATGTTCTGTATCAGTATTCTCAATTTGTTATGGTTTGTATTGGGGAAGAAATTCGGCCAAGTGATCTCAGGTTACACTTATTAAGGTACATATTCTGTTGCTTCATTTTCACCTTCCCCTCTTCTATCTGCATTGATAACATCAAATACCATAACCAAATTGTGCAACAGAGTTTTACTCTTTTATATATTCATTGGACATTCTAGTGCACCATTCGTGTAAAGCAAAGAAAATTCGTAAACTTTTTTTTTTTTTAAATCTATTATCATGAGAACAACCTCAGCAAGACAATGAAATCACTCTCTGACACTGAAATATTTTTGCTTGAGTTCACTAAATGATACAAGCATGAGTATCAATCTCACTTGTGTCAAAGCCAAAGGAATAGTAGGCAACTTCCATTTTGTCCAAACTCTTCTTATAAGGTTTTATCAGTTTCACTTGAAATGGATATACATATTATAATAATTACTTTTGTTTTCTTGCAATTCTAGCCATTAGTTTTATATGTAGAAACTCCAGTCTTTTAACTTTTTTAATACCACATACTTCCTGCTAAGTTTTGGTTTGAGTAGTATCCTTTTTTATCATACTTACCCAAGAATGTACATCTGCCAGGAAATCTCCGGGATGCCAACAACTTTAAAGAAAGAGCCTTTGCCAGTTTCTCCTGATTCTACAGGTGAACCATCATCTTCCGGAACGATGAAGAGGGATAAATCTCTCAGCTCGTGAATCACTTTGTAATATCAAGGTTTGAACTGCCAGTTGCATGTTCAGTTCGATGCAATACTGAATCACTGATAGTATTCTTCTGTGAGCAGAAGATGATCAGGAAGTTTAGGAAAGTGAAAAGTGAACCTTTTAGCTTTGTATATCTCAACATAAGCTGTGCTAAATGTTAATAGTGTATAAACTCACGATGAACAATGAACTGTGACTTGGATCCCTGTTACATCTGGCTTGCAGGAGATTCCATTAGCCAAGGAAATCACATTGTTTTATGTAGAACCAACTGTGACTTTTAGATTTAATGCTTAATGAATATGTATGGGTATTTAAGATACTGAGGTATATGGACATGAATTAATTCATCAAAATCTTAAACCAGCAGACTGTAGAATAAGTGTATCCAGAACATGCGTCAGTTACTTTAGCCACACCTTGTATTCGTATTTTGAGGCCTCTGTACCATAACAAGTATACCCGTCTGATAAATTTATTTTCAGAATTAATTTGTGTAGAATTAGTTGTGGTTCCTTGTGATTGGATCTCATCCTCCCCATTTCCTTTTTTTTGAGCCTTGTTGTTCTAATCCATAATCTATTTCTTCTATGGCAATGGATATTGGCAAGTAGGGATGTTAATTTGGATGAGTCTGATTTGGATCAGATTGTTTTTTTTTAAAAAAAAATCCTAACATTAACCCGACTCGAATCCGAATTTAACATGGAATACCTAAACTCGAATGCAACCAATTTGAATCCGACTCGAATAATTCAAAAAAAATTGATTCAAAAATAATTTTTAATTATTTTTTCTATAATTCTTTATTTTTATTTCAATATTCTATTATTATCACACTAATGATATTAACATATATACAAATATTTTAATTTTTAAAATAAAATTTAATTTAACTTAAAAAAAATTCCATTAAATCTTAAATTTGCATCAATTCAGGTGTACTCAAAAAGTTTATTTATTTATTTATTTTTTTGGCATACCATTAAGTTATTTAGGATTTTATATTTAAGGTTGGGTTATAATATTAAATATAAAAAAATAAAAAAATTTAAATATCATAGGATGTGCAACATAAAAATCAAAAAATAGGAAAAAATAAAAAAAATTGTACAAGTCCGCACACCGTCTGCATGCACAAGTCCACATTTTAACAAATTACTATATATCCACACCCATCTTGAGCGACTACCGTGGGTCACTCTCACACCGCCAATTTTCAAAATTCTCAAGGTAAATTATTAAACGGTGTAATCGTAAGTTAAAAAAATAAATTAAAAATTAAAAAAATTATACAGGTTCGCTTGAGGTCTGATGTGCATATATATATATATATATATATATATATATATATATATATATATATATATATATATATGCGCACTCATGCAGACTCGAGACTTCTAGATTGAATTCAGGCGTCCTGATTCAACTTTAGGCGTCTAGATTTGAATCCAGGACATAAGTTAATTTTTAATTTTAATTTTTCTAGGAATATATTATATGTATTTAACGTCTAAGATTTTAAAATTTAAGAGTTGAATTATAATGGATTTAAGCCAATAAACCTTGTAGTATTTAAAAAAATTATGTATTTAAAGAAAGACATAAGTTTAACTTCAGTCTTTCTTCGAGTCTATAGTATTTAAAAAAAATTATATACTCACAGGGTATATTATATGTATTAAGTGTTTAAAATTTTAGAATTTAGAGGTTGGATTATAGTAGGTTTAAGAAATAAACTTTTTCTTCTAGGATTCAGTATTCGCTTTACGGTTATAGTGTTCAAATAATTTTTTAAAAATATTTATGGATATATTATAAGATTAAGAAATTATTTAAAGAATTATTTATTAAAAAATAATAAAAAATGGATCTAGGCACCTGATCGTCAGTGCACACAGTTACACGATGGGCGGTCTGAAGTGAAGAACCATAGTCTGAAGTGAAGAACCATATTATATATATATATATATATATATATTACGCAACTGTGTGCCTTAATCAATTGCAAGTGCCTCAATTGATTGAGGTTCAATTGAACATCTCGAATCGATTTGAGGTGTAGCGTCACGATCACCGCGATTCGATTCCGACCGCTCTAGTTTTAGTTTCCCCTCCGGTTATAGTATAGGTTCAGTGCATGCAACCGGAGACCGTCAGCAATGGATGGACGACCGACAGGCGGACAACAGCTGGGTGGTCGGCAGCAGGTGCGTGTCGCTCCCAATCGTGGATGAGATTATCACATAGGGTATCAGTTTCAGGATTATATATATATATATAGCGGACCGCTCAGCGGCGCTTGTGCTTGCTAGATATCCAAGCGCCTCGCTTTGATTGATTACTTTTAATTTTTTTTATAAAGAATTCCTTAAATAATTTTTTAAATTTATAATATACCCCCTGAATATCTAAAAAATTTTATGCTGAACACTATAATTCAAGAGGGAAGACTAAACCCTAGAGGAAAATCTTATTGGCTTAAATCCACTATAACTTTACCCCTAAATCCTAACATCTTAAATGCTAATGTATCCCGTGAGCATCTAACATTTTTTATTTTAAACACTATAATCCAAAAGAGAAGACTGAACCTTAGAAGAAAATTTTATTAGCTTAAACTTACTATATAACTCAACCCCTATATTTTAAAAATCTTAAATCTTAAATACATAAAATATATCTCAAAAAAATTAAAAAAAAAAATCTTCTAGCGTGATTCAAATATAGGCGCCTGGATTCAATCTAGGCGCTCCAAATTCACATAGGTTCGTGGTAATGAGTGCACCGTAATGAGTGCGTGACAATGGTACTCAAAATTTGATATGAAACCGGGTTTCTAGCAAGTAAGAATGCACCCAAAATTAGTAAAATGGGCAATCTTTTCTTATCCTAAGGCCATCTTACAAGTTTTTCAAAGGAAAATGGATGATATATTTCGACCTATCTCTATGTTTACTGTTGTCTATATTGATGACATCTTAGTATTTTATAAGATCAAAGAAGAACACTATACTCATTTACATATGATTTTTAATCTATTTGAAAAACATGGCCTTATAATATCACGAAAGAAAATGAAGTTAGCCACTAGGCACATAGACTTTCTTGGGGCTGAAATAGGACAAGGAATAATCTCACTACAACCACATATTACAACAAAAATACTTGCATTCCTAGATAAAATAGAAGACACAAACTCTTATATCATTCTTAAGACTCCTTAATTATGCTAGGTCTTAGTTAAAAAATATTGGAAAAATTAATGATCCCTTCTATAATAAAACATCAACTACTGACACAAATATTTCAATTAATAAGATATAGACTTGGTACAAACAAATTTTAAAGCAATGTTAAAAAAATCCCTGTATTAATATTACTACTTGATAATGTTAGGACCGGTAGGCGAGTTAGAGGGGGGAGGGTGATTAGTTCCGATCTTTACTTGATGAAGATTTATCGCAGCAAAAACTTGAGCAATACTAACATCTTAGATTTTACTTGGTATCCACCTCCTTGAGGTGATCTCATACACTATGAAAGATTTCCTTTGTTGAGGCGGAGAAGCCTCGTACAAGCTTACAAGAAGAAATACAACCAAGAACAAGCAAATACAAAAAAAAAATTTACAAGATTTATACAAATGAGCTCTCTTTGCTTTTCTTACTTTCTTCTAGCTTGGAATCGCTTCTAGAACTTTGGAAATACAACAACACTATGTTCCAAAACTTCTCTTGAAATGGCGATGGAAGGAGAGGAAGATATGCGAAGAACTTCCGCTTCAACCTGTGTGAAAACCTTATATGCTCACGCGGCCTAGGGTTACCTAATCGATTACTATGTCAAATCTAGCCGTATAATGACTAGTTTTTGAAGAAGATCAAGAAGATCTTAATCGATTGCTGAATCGATTCAACACATTTCTGTGTTTTCGCGCAATACCTCCGTAATCAATTAGATAATCAATTACGATCCTCCTTAATCGATTGCCCAATCAATTAAGAGGATGTTGAATCGATTACCTAATTGATTCAGCATGCTTCTATTCTCGTGAGACAACAGTCCAATCGATCACCCAATCGATTACCCAACTCTAACTTGCTTAGTTCTCAAGTCTAGGGTTTCCTTTCCTAACCCTGGTCAACCGTGACATGTCAGGACTTCCTCACTAAGTATCCGATCAAACTTTTGGCTGACTTGGACTTTCCCTTACCTAGTTCCCAACTAGGACTTCTCTCGTGTCAGCGTACGATCTCTTCGATCCACCTGGACTTCACCTAGTCCCACTAGGTATGCCTATTCCCATTAGGACTTTTCCTGTGCCAACGTACTATCTCCCCAATCCACCTGGATTGTATCAGTCAAGTCTCTAGTCAACCTTGAACCACTTGACTCATACAATATTCAAACATTATTTTCAAACATTGAAACCCAAGCTCACTCGAGCCTAGTCAAATTAGGTCAACCTTGACCTAATGAAGATTGCACAAACAAATACAGATTACTTAGTAATTGAAACAAACAACTGTGAAACAGGATGAAGAGGAGTCTTGTTCAGAAAATCCACAAAATATTTAGATATCTCCTGACAGAAGGTATCTAAATTCCTTTCGATCATGTAGAGTAGATACTTTCTGTTAGGATCAAAAGGAATTTAGATATCTCCACAATGGTATGATATTGTCCACTTTGGGCCTAAGCTCTCATGGTTTTGCTATTGGGCTCCCAAAAGGTCTCATGCTAATGGAGATATCTTTTTTTCCTTATAAGCCTATGATCTTTTCCGTGTGTTTTTGATGTGGGACTATGTTTGCAACCTTGCAACCCCAACAATCCCCCCATCAAACAAAGGACCATAAGCCCCCCTCAAGCGGAAACTCTTTCCGTTTGATGTCTGATCCTCAACCCACCAGGACTTTCTGCCCCTCGGTCCAACTAACCTATTAGGATTTCACCGCCTAGCCGTAACTAGGACTTCTCTGCCTGGTGTCTGATCCTCTTGATCAAGACACGAGAACCCGCATATCATTTATTCAAGGCTTAACCCACATGGTTAGATTTGGATCATGACTCTAGCTCGTGCTTCCTCCAGTGGTTAGTCCGGTGAAGAGCGACCTAGCTTTGATACCAATTATTAGGATCAAAAGGAATTTAGATATCTCCACAATGGTATAATATTGTCCACTTTGGGCCTAAGCCCTCATGGTTTTGAAATCCTTTCCGTTTGATGTCCGATCCTCAACTCACCAAGACTTTCTACCCCTCGGTCCAACTGACCTACTATGACTTCACTGCCTAGAAACTAGGACTTCTCTGCCTGGTGTCTGGTCTAATTGATCAAGACACGGGAGCCAACACATCCTTTATTCAAGGCTTAACCCATATGATTAGATCTAGATCATGGCTCTAGCTCATGCTTCTTCCGGTGGTTAGTCCGGTGAAGAGAGACCTGACTCTGATACCAATTGTTAGGATCGAAAGGAATTTAGATATCTTCACAATGGTATGATATTGTCCGCTTTAAGCCTAAGCCTTCATGGTTTTGCTCTTGGACTCTCCCAGAAGGCCTCAATCCAATGGAGATATCTTTTTTTTCCTTATAAGCCTATGAACTTTCCCATGTGTTTTCGATATGGGACTATGTTTGCAATCTTGCAACCCCAACACATTCTCCCCTTTATCAAGCTTGATATTGTTGAGTTGAGATTAGAGAAGGGCTCTCTTTGCGAACTTTGCTTCCGATGTTCCCTCATGAAGCTCTACTAGCTTATCCCATAAGTCCTTGGCACTTGAGTAGTTCCCAATTCTTGTTACCTCTTGTTGAGGAAGCACACTTAATAGATAATGCAAGGCTTTTGAATTTGCTAGATAATCATCCCTTTGCTTCTTGCTCCATCTTATCTTTTCAAGTAGCTTGTTCTCTTGATCCCTAGGCACTTCAAAATCGTTTTTCATTATTAACATAATATCAAAATTGGTATTGAAGAATACCTCCATCCTCTTCTTCCATCAAGAGAATTCTCCTTCAAATTTGGGTGGTTGGATGTGTGAGCCGACCATTTTGATGAATATGCTCTTCTCGGTGGTTAGTTCGTTGAAGGGCGACTTTGTGCTCTGATACCAATTGTTGAGACCGATGGACTGACTAGAGGGGGGTGAATAGCTTGGTGACCCAAATTCAATTTCTTCCTACAAATGTTAGCACAAGTGGAAATACAAACTAAGCAATTAGACACAATGCTAACACGTTAGCATTTATGTGGCTTGGAGATAGCTTGCCCCTACTCCACGACGTGTCCTTGAGGTGGGCGAGCCCTTGATCCTTCGATGGATCAATCCCTGGTAATCTCCGGCTAGAACTTTTTCCTTCTCGGTGGAGAACAACCTCTCACAATCTTCCTTCCTCTTTACAAGATAAAGCTAGGGTTAGGAGGAAGAGAGTGGACTTGAAGTCTCCATGTCATTCTTTGCGTATGCCTTTGAAATCTACTTTCAACTCGCCCTTTGAAGTCCTCTTCCTTAGGCTCTCGTCCCTCAGATGTTTCACTCCGTTGTTCCTCATGTGTGGTTCACCAAGTCCTGCAAGACTCAAATATATACATCAAATCGATATGAAAATCTAACTTAATCATATTGATACACACATCAAAACCCATGATTTATCCGATCAAACTTGGGGCGATTATACCAACAGATGTTAATGTAGAAGACTAGATAGAGTGTCTACTAGGGAATTATTTACTCCCTTAATGTGTTTCCATTGGATTTTTAATCCTTTGTTAATAATAGTATTGGTGAATTTAATCCACCTTTTCGTATTGAGACTTTTGCTTAGTCCTTGTGTTTGTTGATTATACTTGACAATAGCCTCACAATTTATTCTAATAGTTATTTATTTCTTGTTGCAAATAAAAAGCATAAATGCGTCTAAACAATAGATTACCTCTAGAATTTCAAAATCTAATGAAGTCAAATGTCCCTTTTCTTTCTATTTTCCTAAGGCATATCTATAGAATGCTTCTGAGGTGTTAGGTTCATATTTTGTGGATTTTATGAACAAGACTTCTCCCTATCTTGTTTCACAACCGTCTATTTTAATTACTAAATAGTCTGTATCAAGTGGTATAGTGTTAATACAAGTTTTTTTTTACCATTACTTTAATTTATTTTACTAAGTCTATATCTTATTAATTGAAATATTTTTTTTCCAATAGTTGATGTTTTATTATATAAGGGTCCACTAATTTTTGTGATATTTTTTAAATAAGACCTATCTTAATTAAGGAGTCCCAAAAATGATCTTAGAGTTTTAGTGTCTTCCATTTTATCTGAAAATGCAATTATTTTTATTGTAATATGTGATTGTAGTGAGATTGTTACTTGTTTATTTCTATCCCAAGAAAATCTATGTGTCTAGTGGCTAACTTCATTTTCTTTCGTGATATTATAAGGTCATATTTTCAATTAAATTAAAAATCATATGTTAATGGGCATAGTATTCTTCTTTTGTCTTGAAAAATACTAAGATGTCATCAATATAGATAACAGTAAACATAGAGATAGGTCAAAATATATCATCCATTTTCTTTTGAAAAACTTGTGGTGCTATTTTAAGTCCAAAGAGCATTACTAGCCATTCAAAATGACCTTCAGGAGAAGAAAAGGCGGTCCATATTTTGAGTGCATTCTTACTTGCCATAAACTCGATTTCATGTAAATTTTGAGTACCATTTTAAATTTTTTATTTTATTAAATAGTTGGTCTTTGTCTTCTGCCCTTTTATTAACGATAAAAGCAAGACTTTAGTGTCTAGAAGTAGATCTTTGTATTGCTCTTAAAGTTAAGAGTTGCTTTATATGCATGTCACATTCTTTACTTTCCCAATTATTTTTTAACTCTCGTGTTTTAATTGTAATGTCAGGATTGATAATCATTAGTTTACAATAAACTTTATCTAATTTCCAATATTTCAGGAGGTTTTTGCCTATGATTTCTAGCTTTCTAGTCTAGAAATTAAAGGGTCTAAATCGATTTGTGTGTTGATTAAATTTAGTAAATATCTTGGGCTAAGTAAATCCGTAGGGATTTCTAAATCTTTGGTTTCAATTTTATAATTGTCCAGCTCTTCTAAAAACTCATTTTCTATTGGTGGGCTTCTACAACCAAGTAGTACTAGTTTTCTTGACTTTTGCAGTTACAGAAACTTTTGCATGGAGTACAAGAACAAGCTGATGGAGATGGAGATGGAGATGGAGATGGAGGGGTATCACCTCAGTTTCGCACTGTGAAAGGGTAATCAAAGACCACAGGAGAGACAATGGGGGTGGACAAAATAATGACAGTTTTTAATACATAAAAGGGTACGATCAGGTGAGATAAGGACATTAAGACCTAAGATTAAATGAATGTTAGGATAGGCAGACGTCTGATCCAATGTTTAGGCAATGAAAGTGAGGAGCTATAACTATCACAATTTGTATAAAATTTTAAATGAGCATTCTTAACAAAATGATTGCTAGTAAGTTGTTGTCCATCATACTGTGTGCTAACTAAAGGCTGGGTAGCTGTTTTGATAAGTTCAGAAAGGATGATACAAATGATCATGCTCTCATCTATAGTAGAATGGATAGGTCCACTGTCTAGAAAAGCATGAAGTGTAAATTCATGTCCAACAACATTAACTAGACATTTAACTCGTATATCTAATGGACGACCAATATTATAGATGTTTGGTGTTTTAAATCACAAAATTTGTATCAGATACAAGCTCTGGATTGTGTATGGACAAGCTTTTTCCTTTGTCTCGGCTTGTGGTTGCTTGTTTAGTGTCATAAGTTTAGCTTCAAGTAAATTAAGACGGTTTTCTAAAATAGAAATTCGGATATCTAAGAGTATATTTCTAGAACTTCCTCTGACTGCATGTGTTTGTGGGATTGTAATGTCATATATTTGCCAAAGACACATTACATATTTGCCTTAGGCAAAGTTTACATGTTACTCTTTTAAGTTTTATCTATTGTAGGATAAAAGTAACAAAGAAAACATGGTACATTATCCGTTCCTATTTTAAATTTCCAATCATAAGGACACCCTTTTATACTAAGTTATCGAGTTTTCAGATCGCTAAGGTTTTGTGATGATGAGAAAAATATAAATTTATGTTGTCCAAGAAAAGTGTTTCTAATTCTTCCCATTCTTGATAAAAAGGAGAATATATATATATATATACATATACCGACCGCGAATTCCTATTGCGAACGTAACACCCTGTTTGGAAACCTTTTAAGTAAGAAATTGAATCAATTCTCATGTTTGGAATGAATTGTAAAAACAGAATTGAATTCAATTAAATTGTTATACTTTTACCATTTTATCCTGCGAGGGGCAAAAGGTAAGACATTGCAATAGAGGAGGAGGTCGGGCCGACCGATCACGGCGGTGGTTGCCGCCATTCTGAAATCGATGTGAGACGGAAAGGACGGGCGCGGAAAAGCGACCAAAAGCCGCCAAGGGTCAATGAATCCATCATGCCTTCAAATCGATATCAAGTGGCGCTCGACCTCCCTTTTCACGGAGGTCGACCACCCCAACCGGCCTTCCGACGCCCAAAGGTTCCACCTCTCAGAACCAAGCGGTGGGGCGGCCGCCGCTTTTCCACTGACGAGGCAAGTAGATGAGACGCGAAGGCCGATTTGCGGTGGGCATAGAAGAACATGTCAACTTTGCTTTCCTCGTTAGTATCTAGCTCTGGAGCGGAGAAGAAGCTGCCGGAGCGTTGAGAAAAGAAGGGATGGAGGATTAGAATGCCAAGGGAGAGGACTTCGCGCGAGCGGCGATCGCTGAAGACGGAGACGCCAAGAAAATGGCTGATTTGTTTTGTTTTGCGAGGGGATGATTTGGTAATTTAATTTTTTCAAGTAAATTCCTTTCACAAATCAGAGGTGTTTAGGTCTGATTTATCTTGAGGGTTTTGAAAGTAATTGGAATTTAATTCCTTATCAATTCCTTCTGAAAATACATACCAAAGGATAGAATTGAATTCCAATTCCTGAAGGAATTCAATTCCACCCCTTTTCAAACAGGGTGTAAGAGTCAGGGTGCCCCATAATGATCCGGATGCCCCAACTCCGACTCACTCAGGCCCGGCGGAACTGCGGCAGGGCGATCCGCATGTTATCATTCATTCACTCAGTTCCTCATCATTTTTTCCTATGATATTTAAATTGGATGTTTTTTTTAGAGAAGCCCAAACTCTATGAGAGTAGATATTTGCTCTTTTGAAAACCCAGCCGCTTCTTTCGTTGAGCGTTAACCATTACCCCATTACCCTCGTCAATTTCCTCGAGTTAATGCTTCTCAGTCACACTATGTTGACTTGACTGCCTCACCACCACCAGCAAAAACCTGCAAAACACTGAAGCAACAGCGGCAGAAGGGTGGAGCATTGTAGGTGCCACAAACAGTTTGCCGGGCTCCGGTCCACCCACCACCCTCTCTTCCTCTCCCAGACCAAAAGCAACTCTCCATGGCCCACCTCCGACAACGCCCACCCCTATGCCTCTCCCTCTATCGTGACTGTTCGTTTCAAAAGCAAAAGCCTGTGCTTTCTGCCTCCTCTGTTCCCTCCTCTTCCCATTCAAATCTTCCTCTGACTGCGCTACCTACTCCCCACAACTTCTTCTTCTTCTTCTTCTTTCCATTTGTTGCTTTCTCCCCCTCCTCATGAAGACCCCTCGACCACCCTCCCCCTTCCGCTTGAATTCCAACGGCGGCACCGGTTGTGTGTCTGCGTTCGTTCGTCGATTGTTGTGCGCGAGTCTCAGCGGCAATGCGGCGGGTGACAGTGGTGCTTCGCAGAAGAAGCCACAGCCAGTGAGTCCCTCCCTGGTGGCGCGGATGATGGGGCTCGATTCGATGCCAGTGTTCCCCTGCGCCTCTCCGGAGTCTGGGCGATCACTTTGTGAAGCTCCTATTTTCCTGAGGCAGGAGAACGAGAGATTCCTGGTTCTGAGCTTCGTTCCTGAGGAGAAAGTAGAGAGAATTGGCAGGAAATGTAAGCTAAAGAAGAGGAAAGAGGAATTCTCCGGTGGAGGGGAGACCAGAAACAATCGCAAGAATTCTGAGCCTCGAAAAGTGAATTCACCTGAGAAAGAGCACAGAAGTAGTAAAGCTTGCAGAATTGACGACTGTAACAGCACAAAGAACATGCCTTGCTGCTGCCATCAAGATCTTAGTCCTGTTTCAGTCCTGGACTATCCTTACCTCATCCGCTACTCTAATTCTCTCGATTCAGGTGAGTTTAAATTAGTTATTCTAATCACCCATTATAGTCGTGCTAAATGGAGGTCTAATTGTTTGGGTAATCCAGAAGAAGAGGAGATATCAGAGTTCCAGAACCCAAGGAGACTCTCATCCAAGTTTGAGAATCTCAACTGCACAACTTCAGGTTTTCATCTCCAGTTGATCTCTAGCAGCAGAGAACCGCCCTCAACTCCTGAGACAACAAGCAATTTCAAGCCAGTCGATCAAGATCACAGTCGAAATTTGCTCCGGATTATCAAACTCACAGAAGAGGATGTGAAGAACAAGGTTTGGAGGTCGGAAGAGAACCGTGAGATAGCAGCTGAAGTTGCAAAGAAGGTGCTCGATCTACTTCTCGAGGAAACTGTCTCTGAGATTTCCAATTCAATCATCAGATCATGTTCATAAGTGGTATATAGTTCTTCCGCGCCATTTGCAAGTATTATCAGACATCTATAAATTAGAATTAATAACGTAAGATATGGTCGATCATCTAAAGTGCTTGCTTCTATTCGAGATAAAAAGAATGGTTGAATTGACAGAACTGAAACTAACAAAGCTTAGAAAGGTTACAAAAAATGTACATTAGCTCAACTACTGAGTACAAGATTCAAAGAAGATTTGAATGCTTAAAAATCTCAAATGACTAGTGTTTTCCTAACTAAAAAGTTTTCTGACGTCCACTGAGATTTTGACAACTTTCATGCACCATTGTGGACTACCATAAATAGTTTGAGAAAAATAATGGAAAACAAATAACAGGACAAGAGTTGTTCATGCCCTGGCAGCTTTGATTATCTTCTCATCCCTTACGCTAGGAGAGAGCATCTGTGAGCCATTGAAATTGCCTCAATTTTCCTGCTTACCTACGTCACTACGACCATCATTGAAAATATTTTAAAAAATATTTTTAAGTTTTTAAATTTTTATCAAAAGTATTTGATAAATATGCTTATGCATGCATGAGTGGTTAGTCTAATTTTTTTTGAATGAGTGAAAAAAAGGTAACAGTTAGTTTTAATTTTGGAAAAAAATACTCTTTAAAATTTGCCCTTTTTTATTAGAATTGCCGCTTTGAATAATGTCTAAAGATGTTGCTTTAAAGTTTGAAAACTAGGAGATATTTTATGTATTTCTATAACTTAGAGGCGCAGTTTAAGAAATTTGTTAATTCCCAACTACCATTCAAATAGTGTGAAATAATCATATAATAAAAAATAGAGGATTAATTGGTTATAAATTTATTAAAATACTCTCAAATAAATAAGACAATTGCCCAAAATACTCTTAATTTTTTATTTTAACTGCTTTGGCGTCTTCACATTATTTTCCTAGTCTTCGTCCTCCCCAAACCTCCGCCCTTTAGCCCCCTTCCACATTGTATGAGTAATTAGTTTTGATTGTCGCTGGTCAATTGGTGATTAAGCATTGTTTGGTTTAAAATGTTTTTTTCCTAATTTTTTTAAAAATTAAAAAAGATAAATAAAATAAATATCTAGAATTAGTTTTTTATTTAAATTTTAAATGTAAAAGAGAAATGAATATTTAAATATTAGCTTTGTTTTACTCTTTGTTAACCGGCAATGCCAGCGAACGTGGCGATGAGAGCATGTCCAGGATGTATATCCAAAGTGCTTAGGCGACCGACTCACTCATCACTGGGACTTCAACTAGCCACAGGCCGGCCGCCGTCGGTGATGATCGTCGACAGCAGAAACAACATGGACACGTTCGGATGAGTTGACGGGTCATATCTGAATGAATGAAGGTCAATAAAGACATCAATGGTGAAAAAAATTTATTAAAATTTTTCATAATAGAATTCTATTATAATTTTTTATAAAAAAATTTTATTATAATTTTCGGATTTATTTTGACATGCTGGGTTTTGAATACTATTTATAGAGATTATTGTAAACTATTGAAGGACAATGAATACTATAAAAAAATTGCTAATTTAGAGATGATTATTAACGACAAAAATAATTCATCGTAGATTTACGGGTGAAAACGTAAAAGAATTCTATTATAATTTTTCGGATTTATTTTGGCATGCCGGACTTTGGATACTATTTATAAGGATTATTGTAAATTATTGGAGGACAATGAATATTAAAAAAAATTGCTAATTTAGCAACAAGTATTGGTGATGAAAATAATTCATCGTAGATTAACAACCGACCAAAAAATACAATCGTTGCAAATTTCCAATGAAATTTACTATAGAAATTAATTTATCCCTAAATTAACAACAAAATTATTTCATCGCAACATTCGTTGCTAAGATTAAATTTGTTACAAAAATCGTCGCCAAACTTAAATTTGGCGACGAATCATGAATTCACCCCCAATTTAGAGACAAATCATGAATTTGTCGCTCATTTGGTGACTAATTCTAGATGTTGGAATCGAATGAGCTAGAGGGTGGGGGGAGGGGGAGGTGAATAACTTCAATCGCTTCTTCAAACTTATGTTCCAACAAAAACTTGAACAAGTGTTGCTTCAAATCTTCACGAAACCCCTTTTCTAGGGTTACCTCGATTCCTCTTAATCGACTAGACTCATTCCTAATTGATTGTCGCATCAAACGACAATTCAAACACCTATAGAGCAGCTCTTTTTTGCCTGCGTAATTGATTGGTAAGCCGGGCCAATCAATTACCAAGTCATAATCGATTAAGTCAATCAATTCTAATCTTTATTGGCACATCCTCAATTATTCCCATAGGATACTGAATTGAATGGTCCACCAATTGTAGAGATACATTTGCGGGCTTCAATTCACTGAGTCTAATTCATCTACATAATATATGTGGTATAAGACTCACACTAGATCCCCGATTATAAATCGCTGTATAATGTTGAGTTATCAATAGTACAAGGTTTTGAAAAACTCCCAGGATCTTTTAATTTTGGTAGCATCCCATTTTGAATTAAAGCGTTGCACTCTTTAGGCAACACTATAGTGTCATGTTTCTCCAATTTCCTTTTCAAAGACCATGTATCTTTTAAGAACTTTGCATAACTTGGAAGTTGCGGCATCCTATTCAGGGAAACTACCTTAGTATAAAGTTTCTTCCCGACTTCTAGGACCCTGCTCTTTTTAAAGTATAACTTGCCCAATGCTATCTCGAAAGGAGTGAGACATTGATTTGAGCATTCCAGTGGAAGATCCATCCCCTTGGGCACTAGCCTTTCAACCATTTATCTTTGTCTTATTGATGCTCTTGCTAATATCCTTAACATTTCTCTTTATTTGTTCCAAATCACTTTCTGAACTCATTATGTGCAATGCTATACATTGTGCGGCAATCTCAATATCTTTTTCACTTACATGAGAGAGGCTTTCTCTTATATCCGCCTCCCCCCCCTCTCTCTCCCCTTCCAAGCTTAGATTTGATGTCACTTCTTGAATAAGCAAATAAGCCTCCTCCACATTCTTCTTCGTTGAAGAACCTCCTGCCGCCAAATCTAGTGAAATCCTTGTTATATTGGAGATCCCCATATAAAATATATAAATTATGAACCACTCTTCAAGATCATGATAGGGGCATTGCAATAGCAATCCTTTGAGTCTTTCCCAAGTCGTAAACAATGATTTTCCTTCTATATGTTGGAACTTTGTGATTTGACTTCTCAATTTTGCTATCATGGTTGGCGAAAAATATTTATTAAGAAAATACTTCTTCATCACTGGCTTTGCTTGTTAAAGAAAAATTGAATTCCATTAATCTGATTGTATCTTCAGAAATATCATCCCGCTTTACAATATCATAACACATTAGAAAATAGTTCAAATGTTGGTATGACTTGCTGTTGTTGAATAATAAGAATCAACTTTTGGTTTAGTTTGAAATCTCTAATTTCAATTATGGGTCTAACAATGCAAGATCTCAATGTCTGACATAGAGGCGCAACAAAGTTTTTGAGAGTCTAGCACCATTGACCACCCTTCTTGCTTCCACTTGATCATCAGCCAGCATGTTTCAAATTTAATAAGAAAAAGAAACGAAATTAAGAAGTAAACAAATATATAATAAAAACTATAAAGAAAAGCAATCTAATTCAATTAATTTGTGATTCAACTAGTATCAACCGAAACCTATGCTCAACAACGGCGTTAAAAACTTGATGTATGTAAACCGTAAGTTCACAATTTTGTCGTCAAATAATAAAAAAAAGATATTGATCCCACGAGAATTGGTGGTTAAGTATTCATTTACTAAACAAACACAATTATCTAGACTAATCACGGGGTTGAGGTTGTTCAAGAACTAGAGTTCTAGAGAAGAAAAGTAAAGAATATCATAAGGGAAAAGATTGTAAATTAGAAGTGAGAAAAGAAAGAAGAGTGATCTGGGAGAATTTGTTTTGGGAAGGCAATTTTAGAATTTCGATTTCACCACAAGAATTGTAAACACCTAAAATCAACCACAGTAAGAGAGGCCTTCTCTTACTGTGTGGTGACGAATTGCAATCGATCCATTAAAATCAATGACAACCTATTACTCCTCATGGTATATCGATCTACTTTCGTAGTCAACTCTCCACGTCTCGAGTTTCTACTGGTCGGAGGATTGAGTTCTCCTTTCAATTCATCCCCAAAGTCTCGCGGGATACGAATATCTTATTATTGGCATTGAGATCATGTCTACACAGTAGATCCAGCCCATAAACAAACACATCGTTGAATAAGGAATACTCAAACATCCATAGATTCAACAAATGATGTTTATATAATAAAGGGCTAATCCCTAATCCTAGAATTAAGAATCTATTCCATAGAATCGGAGTTACACATAGAGTCAACATTCAATCAATTACAATCAAGACTAAAATAAAAAAAGGAGAAAGCTTAGTCATGATGTGTGAGATCGTCTCTAGTTGCTCCTCCGATCTCAATTTTAGACATGTAGGTGTTGAAAACCCTCTTAATCATCCTTTGAAGCCTTCTTGGCGCCCTTAGGCAGCTCCCAATCGAGATCACTTTCCTCCTTCACAAAATGAGTTTAAATATCCTTTTTTCATAAGTCCACCATGACCTCGTGCCAACGGGCACTAGCGCTTGTGGTGGGTGTTGTGTTCTTCTATGAGTGGTGCCACCAACTATGGTGGCTGCTACAACCTCCTGTGGCTGAATATGTAAGGAATGGTTAGAAGTGGTCATGGGTCGTTTAGGCTAGCACGACTACCAGTGGCTACATTTGTGAATTCACCTGGGGTTCAACATGGGTTGTGCTAGTAGGCACCCCCCCCCGGCGGCTACTTCGTGTGGCAGTTGGGAAATATTTGGGAGTTGTCTTTTGAATGTCCTTTTCACGCCCTATCAAAAGAAATAAACTAGAGCAATTCTTTGAACTAAAAAAGTACCAAAACAAAATGAAAAAAAATGAAAACATGAAATATATGCATACAAAATGGGATAAGATGTGTGTCAAACTATGATAAAAATTCTATATTAAAATGTGCACATTAGCAACGCACAAACGGATGAAATTTTAGACTATGTACATACGGATTCTACAGACCGGCTAGTGTAGCATCACGTGAAGGACACATATATTTTGTGAATTTTATTGATGACTACTCAAGAAAGGTCTGTGTATGCTTCATGCGTCACAAGTCTAAAACTTTTTCAAAGTTTTTGTTGTGATAAACTGAAGTGGAGAATCAAACCGGAAGGAAAATAAAATATCTTAGATCAAATTATGGGACTGAGTACATGGATTTAAAGTTTTAGGAATTTTATAAGTAGTATGGGATTATGAGATATTTCTTGATTCATAGGATACCACAATAAAATGATGTGACAGAAAGGTTGAATAGGACAATCATTGAGAAAGCAAGATGTCTCAAGTTGAATGTTGGCTGGCAAAAATTTATGAGTGAAAGTGGTTAATATGACATGTTATCTCATTAATAGATGACTAAGACCATCACTAGAAGGCAAAGTATCAAAAGAAGTAGATAGGGAATTTAGTAGATTACTCTTATTTTTGAATTTTTGGATGTTCAGCCTATATGTACATATCTGGTGAGGAAAGATCAAAGTTAATGCGAAATCAAAGTAATGTATTTTTGGGGGGATAATAGTAAGGAGTTAAAAGCTTCAAGCTTTGGGATTATAAGAAAAACAAGGTTACTATCAACAGTGATGTGGTGTTTGACGAGAAAATCATGTTATAGAGTACTCAAGAAGATGGAAAGAAAAAATCACATAGTAACAAGAAAAGAATGTTGTGTAGGTGGAGCTAAAGACTCATGCCTCTGATAATGATAGCTCAGGGCACACGAAATATCGCTCTATAGCTGGAGGAAGGCAGTATGAGATGGGTTATAAAGCCGCCCACTAGATACGATTTTGAAGACTTGGTATTTGATGTACTCATTACCAGTAGCGGAGACCCTATATCTTTTCAAAAGGTGGTTCACGGCTCTGAGAAGGATAAGTGGATGGGTGTTTTGACTAAGGAGATGGAGTCACTATATAAGAAAAAAATGGGATCTAGCGGAGCTTTTTGAGGGAAAACAGGATATAGGGTGAAAGTGGATATTCAAGAAGAATTAAGCAATGTCAAAGGTGTAGAATTGTTGCACATGAGAGAGCGGAGGGGGGGGGGGGGAGTGAATTATGTGTATATTAAAACTTGCCTTTTTGTATTTTCGATATCGAGTGCGCAATGAAAATTACAAACGAAAAACACAAGTAAAAAGACACAGGTAGTTTTACTTTGTTCAAAACCTTCGACGATTCCTACTCTAAGGCCTAGGTCCGTTGAACCTTCCCGACTAGCAATATGCTAATCTCTCTACCGGTAAACTCCTAGTAGAGTAGTCAAATACAAGATATAGGACCAGTGTAACACCCTTCACTATCGTTACACAAGCATATGAATTAAGTACAATTAATAATTTTTGTTACTCAACACAAATGAGTTGGTCTTCTAGCAGCTGTCAGCCTTAACAAGTCGTAGCAGGGTCACAGTGTGAAGATGTAGTAGCAGATCGATCAGAAATCAAGTGTAGAAGTTGATGTCCATTAGCTTCCTCGAACCTTCCTTATAAAGGCCACTGAGAGCGCCTCAGTTCCCAACTGAGGCAACTTAGTTTGAAGTTCGATCGGATACGAACTTTGCGCAGCTCATCCATTGGAGGGAGCCTCAATCCAAACTGAGGCTCCTTCAACACTGGAAATCCCATCTTTAACGACAACTACACGGAGGTGCCTTCAAACACTTAGGGTGCCTCGAGTCCCAACTGAGATGCCTTAAGTCCCACCTGAGGCACTGTTCATCCGAGGTGATTTTTTTAGTTTAGACCCTGTAAAGTAGTGTTAGTCCAGAAACAAAATATATCCTGTAAAATTGTATTAGCACAAAAATAGGAAAAACTAAAGTTAGTATTAATTAGATCCATCCTCTCTAAATCAAGATCTAGTCATGGCCTTAGCTTAGAGCTCCAAAATGGTTCTAAGCTAGACCATGCCTACGATCCTACCAAGGACTTGTCTTCATCGAATTTCGCTCCTCCAGTGACTTACCTTACTTACCATTGCAGATCTACCTAGCTTCTTAATCCACCATATCTCCACCAATTTAGGCTTCAACCAGTTATCAGGCCCCGCTGACCCAACTAGACTTCCTGCCAGGACTGAACTACCCTGGACTTCAGTCTGGTATTAGGTCCTAAGTCTTTCAATCCTGCATACTTGGTAACAATGTTAGACAAATAACATGCCTAACTTTAACTCATTTATTATATATTAAAATCTGAGTTTAACCGTTAGTATAAACTACACTAACAAAAGGAAGGAGAAGTGAAGTACAAGGCTGGTTAATAACAAAGGCAATTCACAAGAAAGGGATTGACCATGATAATATTCTCTCCAGTGGTGAGATATACATTAATCAGACCGGTGTTGGCCTTGGTGGCACATCATAATTTACAGCTGGAGCAAATGGAAGT
This sequence comes from Boesenbergia rotunda, assembly GCA_024364735.1. NCBI lineage: Eukaryota > Viridiplantae > Streptophyta > Magnoliopsida > Zingiberales > Zingiberaceae > Boesenbergia > Boesenbergia rotunda. The sequence goes on along the minus strand of JAGFNQ010000548.1, from coordinate 251,088 downwards.
GAAGACTATATCTTCATGGAAATTTGGAGAAGTAGATTTTTATATCACAGTCTGAAAGATTATTCAACTGGACAAAAGCAGTTGGTTTGCATGTTGAAAAAAGCAGTCTATGGATTGAAGCAATCTCCTAGGCAATTGTACAAGTATTTTGATTCATACATGATTCAAAATGGTTATAGAAGATGTGAATACGACTGTTGCCTATATGTGAAGAGTCTAGAGTATGAATCATTGGTTTTCTTATTACTATACATCGATGACATGTTGATTGTACATCTTGTCTCGTTGCTCCACACGATCTTTTTTTTCTTTTCCTCTTCTGTTTAAGTAATGCCTTGCAAAGCCAACTGTTGACTAGAACTTCATATTGACTAGAGCTTGTAAATAAACAATATTGATTTTAATATAATTCAATTCAATTTGGCATTACTTTATCTTAATACCCATGCTAGATGCATAGATAAAACCCTTGAATATATTATAGTGAGATGTGGTAGTACATATGATTGGCCATCATTTAGTTCATCAATATTCACTGTATATTCTAAACATGTTCCTAGTCAATTTGGCTATCTAATAAACAAGGATAAAAAGTCGTTCGAGTTAGAGCTAGCATCTATAATGAAGTGTACAATGTTTCATTGGTAAGGACATAGAGATATTCAAATATACAGATGTATGTTTATATGATGAGTTCATCGAACAACTTTCATATGAATTTTCCAAATGGTTATCATTTATCAAGTAGATAAATCCTTGGTTGTTATTGTACATTAGTAGTTCTTGTGACCCAGGACAACACTGAGACTCTATATGCTAGGGTTGCATTTTGAATCATTTACTAACTCAATAAGAGTTATCTAGTGATAAGATTGAGTATAGTAATGAAATATATAAGAGTTAGTATATTATAGTAGGCGCTTCACCACACACCCACGAGTGTGAATGCCCTATGTAATATATTATTTTATTATGTGTGAAGTCTCTAATCAGAGATATAAGATGTGCTTTAGAAAAGGAATTTCCTAGTTGCACATGTGTTGTCACTATAAGATATATTATATAGTTATCGAATCAATATACAACTCTCAATGTACCAATGGTTGCAGATATGTTCAAGATATATGTGATGAAGGGATCGAACTGTACGTTAACCATAATCGTCTAATTTTTGCACGCATTATTCAGTGATACCTAGGGAGTCATGGGGCGGTGCTACTAGACGCTCTTACTATGATTCATTAGGTGTTAATCAGAATTAGTTCTGACATCTTATAATCAAGCAATTGATCATAGGATGAGACTATTAAGGGTATGCCCGAATAAAGGATGAGCGTCTTCATGAATCACAAAGAGTTGTGAACTCACTACTAGTTATATTCCTAAACCATTGAGTGTCACACAAGTATTGGTTTTCCTATTTTTCATTGAGAAAATCAAATTCAAGTAGTTGAATTTGGAGAATAAAATTTGATATGATCAAACAGTGAATTGGCAACTAATGTTTGATATGATCAAATGTTATCATTAATATGATTATGATGACTTACATTATTGGATTTTAGAAAAGTTCTAACATCCAATGGGTCAAGATGGAAGAAAAAAATGTCTAGGTTCAATTTATTTTTCTTAAACACACATCTCTTTATATTTTTGAAGAGATAAAGAGACACACATCTCTTCATATTCATTAGAAAAATGAAGAGACACACATCTCTTCATATTCCTTGGAAAGATGAAGAGACACATATCTTCATATTCTTTAGAGTCTATATATAGAGGAGTCATTCTTGGAGTTTGTGAAACCCCCTCTCAAATTGCCTCCTCTCCTTTCTCAAAGGAAGAAGATAAAGATCTTCTTCCCTTTTCTTCCATCAAGAGAAATATGTCTTTTTGTCACTTGTTTATCTTCTCCGAGAAAAGTTGTCTGGGAGTTACAACTATCTCAATGAAAAATGACAATTGATCTCTAGTATGATCAAGTGTTGGAAAAGGGAATCCAATCGTGGACCGGATTAAATGAAAGAAGCACGAATTCAAGACACAACATTGAAGAGTTATTTTGTTAAACCTGGAATAGTTGGTGGCATCACCAAACATAAGTTGTTTGGAAGGTATGGTCTACTTATGTCTTTGATTCATATGTTTGTTGATGTATGCATTAATAGTTTTATTAGGTTATACTTAAATGATTTAGTATGTTTAAAATAGATAGTTTTGTATGTTAAATACTAGAATTCGAAGGGACTAAAACATAAAATCCCTAAAATTAAGGGTGGGTTTGAATTATCTTAAGTAGGAGGGTCTTTATGCAAAATGACATCCCACTTATATCTCTATTCTTTCTCCTCTTTGACACTGCAAACCATCGACCTCCCGATCCCCATTGCCCAGACCCATCCCCGATCTCTCCTTCTTCCTCGCCGATCACCCTCTTCCCCCTTCTTATTGCTCGACGCCAACACCAAGCATAGAGCCGGAAATCCTCCTCTTATTGTCACCAACGCTCCTCTTTGGATTGATGCAGACCCTTTCCCCCTATTCTTCCTTCTCACGTGATTCAGCCATTCAGTCGTCGAAGTTGTGCTGCCTTCCACCTCGTCTCTGATCACCAATCATGAGTAGGTAGGCCAACCTCGTTTCCATTGGTTACTTCTCTTCCCATAGCTGTAAGCAATGATCGCTCATCACTCTACCCTAATCGATATTTGCTCCCTGATCCATCGCCGACGATAATAGTTGGTAAGTTGCTAATCTTAGATGAAATGACTGTGATGGATTGATGTTAATTAGTATGGAAGAATTGGATTTACATTTTTTATGGGATTTTGAAATCTATTCTTGATGCTGCTGTGAGCCCCATTTGTTGGTTCTAACCCCTTTATCCTGGCCTAGTCCACGGGTAGCTCGGCCGACCAGCCTAGCGCCACGTTAGGACAGGGTCGGAATTGAGGCCCCCAGAGTCCATGTAAGCCGAGGGGCTCAGGAGTCAAGCTGACATAATTCGGCCCGGTCCAACCTGCTCGAGGACATCAAGGAGCCCACCTTAACTACACGCGATGCAGACGGAGGTTCAAGGGGTAGGCCGACGAAAAGCCGACCCCAGGAAGTTCCCTAACTCTTAGACACCCGACCGCACGACCCAAGGCTAGGTCGAGTAGATCAACTCTACGCATCCCCCAACCTGGGCGTACCCTACGCCACTCGGGGACAGTACGCCACTCAGGGCATACCCTACGCCACTCGGGAACAGTACGCATCCCCCATGACCTCATACATACGACCATGGTACCGGGGGGGGGGGGGCAGCGACCCCTTACTTATTTATGGCACATGTCGAAGATGTTCCGATGATGCCATACTGTTGTACTACACGAGCACCCCGCGCCATGCCACCCTTCCACGGGTGAGACAAAGCGGCGCCGATCGGTGTCTTCCCATGAGCTGACAAGCACCGATACCCCTGTCTACTGCAGGTACAGAAGAGTGGTTGACACAGACAGGGATTGTCAGCTCCCGCGGCTATATAAGCCCCTCCCTTCCTCCTTCCGTAGGTATGCGCACTAGTGCTCCCGTCTACTGTTTCTTCTACTTCATCACATTCCTGCAGATACTGACTTGGCCGTCGGAGGGCTTGACCGGGGATCTTCCCCGGCGGGTTTGCTAACGGTCATTTTCCTCGTAGATCAGAGCTGACCTCAGCAGTTCATGGCGCTCGGGGGTACCATCTCTCTCTTGAGGGATTCTACCTCACTTTGCGACAGGATCAAATTTGGCGCTAGAAGAAGGGGATTGTTAGCCTGATCGAAAGTGAACGATGGAAGATCCCAATTGGGTCATGATGACCATCACGCCCGAGGAGTACGAGCTGTTGATGGTTGCCTGAGCTCAGAAGACCCCTCAGAGGCCTTCGCAGGTTGGTAGCCAGGCGCCCAGATTCCCCAAGCCGGCGGCATTTGGACATTCAGGAGGTCGGGGGAGGTCTGCCCGACCTGAGGGTGGTTGTGTTCCCTTCCCCGCGGCTTTCTATCGGGGTCGGGACGATGAGGCCAACTCGATGCCAGCCGAGGCGTCGGCATCCAACCAGACACACGAGCTGCATCTGGACAGGGGAAAGACCCCGGCCGAGCCATCTCCGGCCACCCTGGCATACAACCCTTTTTCCTCTTGGATCTTGGAGGACACAGTTCCCAAGCATCTCCGATTCTTCACCATACCCGAGTACGCTGGAGCCACCGACGTCGAGGAGCATTTTATGAAGTTCGAAAGTGCAGCCCTACTACACCAGTATCCTAAAGGTGTGAAGTGCAAGACATTCTTGACGACGCTCTCAGGACCCGCTCAACGGTGGCTCGGCCAACTCCCTAGTGAGTCGATTGCAAGCTTTGGGGATCTTAGGAGGACATTCCTCCAGCACTTCACCAGCAACCGGAGGCACCACAAGACAAGTATCAACCTGTTCGCCCTAAAGAAGGGCCCGAAGGAGTCTCTTCAGGTCTATATCAAGAGATTTAATGGGGTGGCACTAGACGTGCCTACCGCCACACCCGAGGTGTTGATCAACGCCTTATCCCAAGGATTATAGGAGGGAGATCTCTTCGGCTCGCTTATCAGGAAACCACCAAAAGACTTTGATAGCCTACTGGGAAAGGCTATCAAATATAACAACGTGGAAGAAGCGCGGGCCGCTCGGAAAAAGGAGTCGGTCACCACACTGCTCCCGAATCCCACACAGACCAGGTCGCTAGGCAGGCCCATCCGAAGCCCACGAGGACTCACCGATCGAGCGGAGAGGGAGCGCCTCCGGTGCAACAAGTGGCTCAAGGGTGTCTGCCGACCCGGTGGAGACCCTACTGTGCATTTCATCATAGCCACACCCACGACACGGAGGAGTGCCGACAGCTCGGCAGAAGTCAGGCTCCTGCCACTACCGTACAGGGACAAGAATGGCAAATCTCCCCTGGGCGCAGCCCCGATCGGGGAAATCGGACCATCATCCCAGCCGTCAGAGAACCCGAGCAGGATCCCCCGAGGGCTGGTAGCTTGTTCCCCCAAATGGGGCGAGTCGAGTCGGACGACATGGACTATTGGGGCAATCGACCCTAAGATGATCTGGAGGATCATGGGGTTTTGATGTGTGTGGTCAATATGGTTAAGTTAGGGTTTGTTATTGGACTAACATGTGTATGTGAGTATGTAGGTTTGCAGGTACACATGGACTTGGTTGATGTCTTCAGGTGAAGGGTGGCATGGAGGCAAGCTGGAGGCTTGTGTGCACATCTGAGGGACCGTGGATAGCAGGGACGATGAGCCAAGGGACGCGGACTTCGAGACATACGTGAAGGATGGCATGGAGGCAAGCTGGAGGCTTGCGCGCGCATCCAAGGGACGAGGGTCGAAGATGAAGAGGGTGTGAAGGCAACAGTCGAGACTGCTGGTGAAGAGGCAACCAGGTCGTGAGGGTCCTAGTGTGAGCCATTGTACTCAGGAACTAAGCCAGGAGGGTTCGAGTCCGGAGTGAAATGTACTCGGGGAGTGTAACCCTAGGCTTAGGTTCGGACCAGTCGACTACCCCAGGGGCAGTCGTCTGGTGTCGGCTGGAATAGCTGTTGGATTCGAATATTGTACTGTAACGGTCGAATCTGAGTGGGACCAGTCGACTGCCCCAGGGGCAGTCGACTGGTAGCGGTTATTTCAGACTCGAGCTCTATTTAAAGGAGTTCGTTTCATGCTTTCTTTTCTGGGTGAAACTTGCTTGGTCAAAGCTTGTTAGTAGCCTATTGTGGTCAGATAGTGTCCTAGAGTTGTGGAGAGGTTTCTCCACCCACAAGGAGCTACGCGATCTAGCTGGAGGTGCTTCGAGGAATCATCCACCGACGGATTAGGGATCGCCCACCTTACGGCAGCCATGGAGTAGGAGTTTATCTCCGAACCACGTAAATCGTGAGTGTTCTTTGTTGTTAGTTTTATTTTTACTTTGTATTTCCGCTTGCGCACTAACAACGTAGGTAGAAGAACCAAAAATCGCTATTCACCCCCCCTCTAGCAACCGTACAAGATCTAACAAGTGGTATCAGAGCTTGGACCGCTCTTGATTGGACTAACCGCCAAAGGAGCAAAGAAAGCTAGAGGAAGAACAATGGAAGATAAGCTAGGGGATGATATCAACTCACCACCAACATATGACCATGAGGATTTTGCCTATTGGAGAGCAAGGATGAAGATGTGGCTCGGCATGGATTGGGAATGCGTAATGGTGCTAGAAGAACCATTTGAAATCCCTAAGGACAAGCATGGAAAGAAGCTCCGACCTAGGTATTGGACCAAGGAGCAACAAGAGCAAACTAGGGCAAATGAGAAGGTAATCAATATTTTGATTAATATTTTGCCTAACAATGTGTTGAGTAGTGTAGGGACATATACAAATGCATATGAGTTGTGGAATAAATTGGAAGAAGTTCATAAGAACCCTACACAAGATCAACTAGTAGAAGAGCCCGAAGAAATAAGTTCAAGTGTCCAAAAAGATCAAGAGAAGGAAGAAGTGTCAACCTCATCAAGTGAGGTGGCACAAGTGAAGAATCATCAACTTCCTCAAAAGAAGAAGAAGAAGTATCAATTTCAAGAGTTGAGGGGGAGGAGAGATCCTCATCCGTACAAGAGCAAGAGAAAGCTCCAACCTCCAACAAAGCCAAATCAAAGGAGCATATCATATGCTTTGGTTGCAACAAAAAGGGGCACTACAAGGATAAGTGTCCACTAGGTAAAAAAGAGGTAATTCCTAAGCCCAAGTCCATTCATTTAAATTCTAATATGGGTTGTAGGAATGAGGAAGCTCAAAAGAAAAGAAAGAAGATTCGATGCTTCACATGTGGTGAGCTAGGACACTACCATACAAAGTGTCCAAGAAGTAAAGAGCTCAAGAAGATGGAGCACCTAAGAAAATAGGAGAAAGAAGAAAAGAAGAAGAGGAGCTCACATCAAGGGGGAGCCCCAAGGGTAAGGGAGGTAATCCCTAACTTTACTTATGCTTCAAATTCTTCCATGAATGCTAGAAATGTTAATAATTGCTTGCTTAGATGTAATTTTGGCTTTAAGTATCATGATAGAACTAAGAACACTATTGCGTGCCAAAATGTTCAAAAATCTATGATTTGTGATAAAACTAGGATTTATAGAACTAAGGATCAAGGCATCAACCTAAGAAAGGGAGACATATGCCTAGGAAAATAGGTAGATCTAGAAATGAACAAAATAGACATGATGATTCTAAGGTTAGGAGTTTGGAAAAGGAAAATCAAGTGTTAAGAGCAAAACTTGATAAGTTAGAAAAGAACATAGATAGAGTCATTCGAGGGTCCAAGGGATTGAATGTGCTACCAAAGGATCAAAACCATAGAAATGGTAGGCCGGGATTAGGATACCACTCTAGAGGATCAAATGCTAGTAAAAAGGTATATTCAAGGACGCCCTATGATTATGATAGAGAAAAGATCAAAAATGGCAAAGAAAATCCATTTAAAGGAGAAAAGAGGGATTTGACCAAGAAAAAGGTCTATAGAGTTAAGAGAGTATTAGTGGAAGGTCAAGAAGCACCGGAGGAGCACCGGTGTGGTCTTGCATTTGTGGATAAGTTACCTAGGGAGGTAACTAGAGCTAGAAGTCCAAGGAGAGCCCTAGGAGCCAAAAGGGGATCCATGGTCAATGGATCTCAGGAGGTTTTCTCCTAGGAGATTAAATGGAGTATAGAATGTGCCAAAGGGGTTGAAAGACTAAGGTGAAGTCTTAATCTTAGGAAATTGGCACATTAAAAGGAAGATTTATGGAGAAAAGGTGAAAATGGGATTATAATTGAGAGAAATTGGTTTTAATGTGTAAATATCATATAACTTGATGTTATTAGTGTATTGTGAATAAGTATGGGAGGAAGCATCAAGAAGAGTCCAAATTAGAACTTTTAGTTGAGTTGAAATGACCCAATTTGGATAGTTTTCAAGTTTGTACCAATCTTGGATTCGGAATAGTTTTGATTGAAAATATATTTTCCCCAAGTAGACATAGGATCCATAAATCTTTCCACAAAATTTCAGATTTTTTGGAGATTTATGGAATTAATTAGGCATTTCTGAAATTAGGTTGAAAAACAGGTTAGACAAGTATCAATCGACTGGCTCACAACCAGTCGACTGTCCCAGGAAAAATTTCGGCACAGAAACATTCTGTATGTTTTATCAGTCGACTGCCCCTGGGGCAGTCGACTGGTATTCACTTGAAAAACATTCTGTGAGGTTTCGCAGTCGACTGCCCTGGGGGATAGTCGTCTGATCCGCGGGATTCTATAAGAACCAGACCGCACGGGGTGGCCAAAACCTAGGGTTTTGGCGTGCCACCCCCGACGATTTCTCCTTCTCCCAAGCTCCTCTCGTGTTCTAAGCCTCTCCCAAGCTCTAAAATCCTTCCCTAAGCCTTCTCTAGCTCCGATCTACAACCTAGGGTTTGTGAGACCTCCTTTCTCAAGTCTAGATTACTCATTACCATCATGAAACGTTTGGGGAAGAGGTAAGCACTTGGATAGGTCAATTTTTTCCATTTAAACTATATTTTGGAACTAATGTGACAATCTTTGCATGTTTTCTTTGTTTGTTTTTCTTTGTGGGGGTGGTTTGGTATACATGCATGCGTATGCCCATTTTAGTTTGGCCTCTAAGAGACAGAAGGGTGAGGGATCGTCCTGACAAAGTCAGGTAGACTCCAGGGAGTCTAGGTTTCGATCGGCTGAATGTAGGAAGAGATTTAATGACAATGAGTTTGTAATAATGAGTTGTCGGTATTTAAATAGGGCCTTCTTTCAAGAAAAGTCCCACAACTTTCTGAGATGATGACATACTTTGGGGCAGAGCAATTGGTCTACTGTCGTCATGATATTAATTTGGACCTTTGCAAAGAATTTTATGCAAATCTTACTTGCATTGATTCTGATAGTAGTTTATACGAGTCTATGGTAACAGGAGTTCGCATTCCCTTATCACCCGTCATCTTAGGTGAATTTTTAGGGTGTAGGATATCACATAATGCATCCACTTACTTCCCTACTGTTGTTGAGCCTCTCTCTCTGCATGACGTTACCATAGATCAGATTCATATGCATTACTTTAGGAGGCATCGGCATGACACAGAGCGCATCTTTGATGCCAAACATATGAGTCCATTAAGCCATCTGTTGTACAAAATTGTCATAGAGTGTTTCTTGCCCATCGTCACCAAGGGGCGGGCTAGGATTAGACTGCCTCATTTGGTGATGATGTATGCCCTGGAGAGGAGATTAGATATTGATGTCTCCCTGCATGTTTTTACATCCATCTGTCACTTTTCCTATAGTGTCAATGGGAAAATTTACATGCCTTTTTGCCATGTCTAGACTGAGTTCCTTGAGTCTCGGGGTATCCATACATCTAGCAGTCAGGTTCGACACCTGTCCAAGGATTACGATCAGATTGGCACACACCAGCTATCCTTGGTAGGTATCGAGTGTAGGCAGGGGGAGTTCGTCTGGAGGCAGCGTCCGGAGTCCTCCAGCTCTGATGAGGAGCCAGCTGATGGAGTTACACGCGAGGAGTTCTCCCAGCTCCGGGCTGACATTCACGACCTCCGGGAGGACCTCCATAGTTATCAGCAGCAGCAGTTGGGCTTCCAGCAGACGATTCAAGGGGAGTTCAGGGGTTCCGGAGCCGGCAGGATGAGATGCTGGATATGATACGGCAGCTACATCTCACTTATCAGGCCCCTCCTCCAGATGATGATGACATGGCTTAAACCTGACTGGATTTGATGACTTGAGTGTTGAGAGTATTTTATTTGATGATGTATTTTTATCTCTCAAACACTTTTTATTCTGGGATTGTACTATTTTGATACTTCAGGGCTTTAGCCCCTGTAACTTTTTCATGTTTTATTTCATGTATGATACACTTGCGTTATGTTCAGTTATGAAATTTTATGTCCTGAATAAATATGGCTTATATGGTTTGTGAGTTAAAATCTTTGTTTATGCTTTCATAGTATGTTATGAATTTTTATGTCATGGTTTTATATGGATTATATTGCTTAAGTTCATTGGTTGATATTTAATGACAAGATTTTTATAAATGAGGGCATAAGGAAGGTTGATCATGTATATGCATCTAAGGTCAAAAGATAAATAGGGGAGGTTTGTATCATATTGAGAATACTTATGAAAAAGGAGGAGAATTGCGTACCATTCTATATGTAAAATTAAGGTGAATGGAATTGGCAAACATAAGGAAACATATATGAATTTGAAAGTTGATACAAACATGACCATTCTTGAGGATTTTTAGGTTTGTACAAAAGTCAAGTACAGTTGTTGTTTTTCATGAAACCATATTTTTCTAGGATTGAGTATATCCTAACAAACATGCTTGCAAAATTTTACATTTTTCGGAATTTTCTAGAATTTTCTACGGATTTCTGAAATTCGGTTGGAAAATCAGAAACAGGTGTATCAGTCGACTGCCCTGGGGGGCAGTCGACTGATGGTTAGAGCAGAATGTGAATTGGTGATTTCTGAGAGGATTTTCAGAAATCTGTTGAGTTCTATTTGGCACCAGGGGTAGGATTGCTTGGGGCAATCTTTTTGATGGTGTCAAAGGGGGAGAACTTAGGTGTTAAGTTAGGTTTGGTTTGGAATTTAACTGTGGTTGGTTTATGAAAGTTGGGTGTTAAGTTGGGAGAACTTAACTTGTGTTAAATGTTAAGTTGGGAATAACTTAACATCGTGTTGGCAATAAGAATTGAAAATTGGGAAAAAGCATAGGTTAAGGGGGAGGTTGCCTCTTGTTTGTTATGCTTTGTTTTTCAATTGCTATTGTTATTGTTATTGTTGTTATGTTTACCTAACTTAATATATTGCCACACATCAAAAAGAGGGAGATTGTTGGGGCAATCGGCCCTAAGATGATCTGGAGGATCATGGGGTTTTGATGTGTGTGGTCAATATGGTTAAGTTAGGGTTTGTTGTTGGACTAACATGTGTATGTGAGTATGCAGGTTTGCAAGTACACATGAACTTGGTTGATGTCTTCAGGTGAAGGGTGTCATGGAGGCAAGCTGGAGGCTTGTGTGTGCATCTGAGGGACCGTTGATAGCAGGGACGATGAGCCGAGGGACGCGGACTTCGAGGCGTACGTGAAGGATGACATGGAGGCAAGCTGGAGGCTTGCGTGCGCATCCGAGGGACGAGGGCCGAAGATGAAGATGACGTGAAGGCAACAGTTGAGGCTGATGGTGAAGAGTCGACCAGGTTGTGAAGGTCCTAGTGTGAGTCGTTGTACTCGGGAACTAAGCCGGGAGGGTTCGAGTGCGGAGTGATATGTACTCGGGGAGTGTAACCCTAGGCTTAGGTTCGGACCAATCGACTGCTCCAGTCGACTGGTGTCGGCTGGAATAGCTGCTGGATTCGAACGTTGTACTGTAACGGTCGAATCTGAGTGGGACCAGTCGACTGCCCCAGGGGCAGTCGACTGATAGCAGATATTTCACACTCGAGCTCTATTTAAAGGAGCTCGTTTCATGCTTTCTTTTCTGGGCGAAACTTGCTTGGTCAAAGCTTGTTAGTAGCCTGTTGTGGTCAGATAGTGTCCTAGAGTTGTGGAGAGGTTTCTCCACCCACAAGGAGCTACACGATCTAGCCGGAGGTGCTCCGGGGAATCATCCACCGACGGATTAGGGATCGCCCACCTTACGGGCAGCCGTGGAGTAGGAGTTTATCTCCAAACCACGTAAATCGTGAGTGTTCTTTGTTGTTAGTTTTATTTTTTACTTTGTATTTCCGCTTGCGCACTAACAACGTAGGTAGAAGAATCGAAAAATCGCTATTCACCCCCCTCTACCAATCGTACAAGATCTAACATGGACAAGCAGCAGGCCAATTGGCAGAACGCCACCTGAGGGGGAGTACACGTGATCTTAGGCGGGCCTGCTAGGGGAGGCTACCACCGAGCCGACAATCAAAATAATTTTACTCTGTAACCCGGCAAGGATAGTGGAAGAGCTGTATTCTTGGACAATGAGCAGGCACTCCATACTCTCACTCCCAGCGAGTTATAAGTGGGCATGCTCCCACGAACCCCTCGGCTCGGCTCCCAGTCGGACGTGTGATAGCCTACACTCCCTGGGCATGACCCGACCGAGTATCCAGACTCTCACGCCTGGCGAGTTATAAGTGGGCATGCTCCCACGAACCCCTCGGCTCGGCTCCCAGTCGGACGTGTGGCGATCCACGCTCCCTGGGCATTACCCGACCGAGTATCCAGACTCTCGCGCCTGACGAGTTATAAGTGGGCATGCTCCCACAAACCCCTCAGCTCGGCTCCTAGTCGGACGCATGACGGCCTACGCTTCCTGGGCATGACCCGACCGAGTATCCAGACTCTCGCGCCTGGCGAGTTATAAGTGTGCATGCTCCCATGAACCCCTCGGCTCGGCTCCTAGTCAGACGCGTGGTGATCCACGCTCCCTGGGCATTACCCGACCGAGTATCCAGACTCTCGCGCCTGGCGAGTTATAAGTGGGTATGCTCCCATGAACCCCTCAGCTTGGCTCCAGTCGGACAAGTGGCGACTCACGCTCCTGGGTAAGACCCGACCGAGTGTCCAGACTCTCACTCCCAACGAGTCATAAGTGGGCATGCTCCCACAAAGCTCTCGGCTTGGCTCTCAATCAGACGCGAGACGACCCACTCTCCCTGGGTATGACTCGACCGAGTGTCCAGACTCTCGCTCCCAGTGAGTTATAAGTGTGCATGCTCACACGGACCCCTCGGCTCGGCTCCCAGTCAGACGTGTGGCGACCCACGCTCCCTGGGTATGACCCGACCGAGTGTCCAGACTCTCGCTCCCAGGGTGTTATAAGTGGGCATGCTCCCACCAACCCCTCGGCTCGGCTCCCAGTCGGATGCGTGGCAACCCACGCTCCCTGGGTATGACCCAACCGAGTGTCCAGACTCTCGCTCCTAGCTAGTTATAAGTGGGCATTCTCCCACAAACCCCTCGGCTCGGCTCCCAGTTGGACGCGTGGCGACCCACGCTCCCTGGGTATGACCCGACCGAATGTCCAAACTCTCGCTCCCAGCGAGTTATAAGTGGGCATGCTCCCACGAACCCCTCGGCTAAGCTCCCAGTCGGACTCGTGGCGACCCACGCTCCCTAGGTATGACCCGACCGAGTGTCCAGACTCTCGTTCCCAGCGAGTTATAAATGGGTATGCTCCCACGAACCCCCCGGCTCGGCTCCCAGTCGGACGCGTGGTGACCCATGCTCCCTGGGTATGACCCGACCGAGTATCTAGACTCTCGCGCCTGGCAAGTTATAAGCGGGCATGCTCCCACGAACCCCTCGGCTCGGCTCCCAGTCGGATGTGTGGCAACCCACGCCCCCTGGGTATGACCCGACCAAGTTTCCAGACTCTCACTCCTAGCGAGTTATAAGTGGGCATGCCCCCACTCCCCCTTTTGGCTCGACCCCCACTCGGGACGCGTGGCGACCCGTGCTTCTTGAGGACCGACCGACCGAGCGCACAAGCTCTTGATAACTGAGCAAGTAACATCAGGCTTTGTCAAACAATGGGGCGACCACTGTTTCCTAAACGAAAGTCAATCCTAAATGGGTAGGTCCCCCGAGCTGGCGACCACTGTTTCCTAAACGAAAGTCAATCCTAAATGGGTAGGTCCCCCGAGCGGGTACGCCACTCGGGGACCATTCCTTAACGGGACTTAAGCAAGGTTGGGGCCCTTGGCCCAGTTCAGTCGGCAGTCTACCTAAGCTGGCCTCACAAAAAGGAAGTAAGAATTTGATCCATTGCCCGAACAACTAGTACTTAGACGCAAAGCACACATTCGACAAAGCATAGAAATAGAAGAAAAAGACTTGCATTCAAGATAGTCTCCTTACAAAAATGAGGCTCGACCTTTCCAAAAGGAAAATAAAAGAAAAGAAAGAAAAAGGGCGAAGGACCCCGACCTCACTCAAAGGGCCGGAAGACTTCCTCCATCCCTCGGGTCAACCCGAACAGCTTGACGGTGCTGGCCAGAAGGTCGGGCGGAAGGTGTCCTCCCTGCTTCAGCTACTCAATGGTACTGAGCATTTGTTGTATAAGCAGGGGCGCAGCCTCCCCGATAGCTGCTCGCTGAACTCTCGAGAGTTGAGATACTCAACCCTACGAGAGTCCCACCAAGCCGCCTCCCCCACCTTATAGGCCCAGAGTTCCTCTAGCTCCTTCTGGGTCATCTCCAGCTCCGCCTCCAAGGTGGCTTGCCGATCCTTCAGCTGACCGAGCTCCTCTGAGTGGGCGCTCAACTCCCCGTCTCGCTGCATTAGCTGGGTCGCCAGGTCCTCCGACTTCTTCGCGTGAACTGCCAGCTCTTGCTCCTTGGCGGTCAGATCAGTGCGCAGGGCGGAAGCTGATTGGGACACCTCCAGGAGCTCTGCCTTGGCCTTGGTCAGCTCCCCCCAAGCCTGGCTCTCAAAGACCCAGGCCTTACGTTCCATATACTCCAGGCCGGTAACTCGGTGTTGCGCCTGGGCGGCCGCCGTGCTGGCCGAGTCTAGCTCCATCTGGGTCTCCGTGAGTCGCGCCTCTGTGTCAACCAGACGGTTTTGTAGGGCCAAGATCTCGGCCCACAGCCCACTTAGAGTCTCCTCGTTGGAAACTAGCTGCGCATGGCGTAGCTAGGTCTCCAACCTCTCCGCCCGGGATTCCGCCTGCTGTCGAACCCGGGTGTGGGCTACAAAAGAAACAACCAGGCTGTAGGCCGAGCCAAAAAGCTGCAAACAGAGAACCGACCTTAAGTCTCAAGATGAGAAAAAAAATGAAGAAAAACATGAACCAAAAACGAACGTACCTGACTGGCCTATGAAAGAAAGCCATTGGCTCTGCTGGTCGGACCCCGATTGTTGGCCTCTCGAAGGCCTTGATAAAAATGGTCGCCGAGCGGACCGTATAGATGGACCTCACGGGTCGACTCGGGCGGTTCGACAGTGGGCACCTCATAGCAGTCGCTATCGACAGCCCGGGACGGCAGGACTAAGTGGAAAGGCCGATTGTCCAACCTTCAGCAAGAGGGGAAGGGGCCCTCCGGATCCGAGCCTCTAGGGAACCAACTTGGGTCGGGGTTGGGGTCAGAGCCAGAGCCAGAGCAGAGGCCGAGGGAGATGGGGCCACCTGAGCAGGGACTATCGAAGCTGAGGTCGCTGGAGAAGGAGTCGCTGCCTTCTTCTTCTTCTTCTTCTTTGGCCGAGAGCTAGCAGAAGTCCCACTGTGGGAGCGGCGTGGGGAACGACGCTGAGTCAGACGATCAGTCCCTTCGGCGCCGGGTGATCAATGGCTGATCATCCACGTCTATGGGCTCGGGGTTGGAGACTGATGCCGCTCTATGACCAGAGGATGGCGCCTTGGGGGGAGAAACCGCAAGGGGAGTTGCCTCTCGTTGAGCCAATTGTTCGCCGACCCGAGAGGTTAGTTCGGTATCGTCCAGGCCGAACCCCTCCTCTAAGGCAGCTACCAGCATCATATTTGCTACAAGGAAACAAGGGCTTTCGTTAGCTATAAATATTCGAAAGACGGAGTACAGAACTAACCGAGTGAAAAAAGGATCGTCGGAGAAAACGACCGGAGGACAAATGTCGACGAGAGTTGCCAGAACCCTAGCAGAGTGAGCAGAAACAGCGGTTCGGCGTCAGAAGTAAAAAAGTGATGGTAAGAACTGTGGAGTAAGAGCCTATATATAGGGCCAAGTTGTCAACCTTAGTCGTTCGATGGAGATCCAGGCGAAAGGTGGGAAAGAATCTAGGCGTCCGATCGAGCTTGCAGTAAATCCCGAGGCTCGGCATGGCACGTGCGCACCACTCATTCGCGGAGCCCGACGGCAAACGCTTTGTTGCTCGGGGAACTAATAGCCAGTGGACACGTAGCCTCACTAGTTAATGCAATAATTAATGGTAAAGATATGAATCAGCTCGAATCGAGGATAGGGCGGATAGGACGGCTGAAGGGACGTTGACCCATCGATCGGGCGACTGGCTCGGATCAAGCGGTGGAAGTTGGCAGGAAGGGTAAATTACTCGGGTGCTCCAAGCTTGCTCTGAAACAGCAGTCTAGCCGGACTCGGTGCCTCCTTCGACTAGACTCAAAGAGGTTGGCCCAGGACAAACTCTCGCTCCTAGCGAGTTATTAGTGGGCATGCTCCCACAAACCCCTCGGCTCGGCTCCCAGTCGGACGCGTGGTAACCCACGCTCCGTAGGCATGGCCCGACCGAGTGTCCAGACTCTCGCCCCTACCCTGAACGCTTGGCGACCCATGCTTCTGGAGGTCTGGCCGACCGAACATTTAGAGCCAGCCTGCTGGGCAGCCAACCAATAACCCAAGCCCCGAGTATACAACAAGGCTAGTCCTTAGCTTTAGCTTAACCCAAGGCTGCATGCCTTGAAAGAATTGGTCAAGTCAGCCAGGCCAAGGAGGGAATATGATGGGAACTTGGACATTTGTCCGAGCCTGCAAGACTTAGAGAAAAAACGACAACAAACACATAACACTATTCACAAAGTGAAAGGATTGCATTAATCAGTACAAAATTGAGGCGAGGCCTCTATAGAGAAATAAGACAGAAAAAAGAAAATGAAAACCCCGACCCTCACTTGAAGGGTCGAAAGACCTCCGCCATCTGATGGGTTAGCCCGGATAGCTTAACGGCGCTGACCAGGAGGTCAGGAGGAAGGTGCCCCCCCTTGCTTAAGCTGCTCAAACGTGCTAATCAGCTACTGCTTGAGCAAGGGGCGCAGCCTCTCAGACATCTCAAGGCCAAAGTCCGTGGAGATTAAGTACTCCACCCGCCGAGCATCCCACCATGTCGCCTCGTTCGCCTTGTAGGCCCGGAGCTCGTCAAGCTCGGACCGGGCTGCCTCCCAGGCGAACTGTTGCATGCGCAGCCAACCTAACTCTTCTGCCTGTGCCTGTACTTCGGTGTCCCGATTGGCCAGTTGACTTGCCAGAGACCTGGCCTCCTGCTCCTTGGCCGCCAGCTTGACACGAAGGGGTTCGGAGGCCCGAGTCACCTCGAGGAGCTCGGCCTGGGTCTTCTGCAGTTCCTCCTTCACCCGGTCCCGGAGAGCCCAAGCCTTGCGCTCCATGTGTTCGACTTGGGCAACCCGGAGGCGCGCTTGGGCTACTGCCACATCGGCTGAAGTAATCTGCGCCTTGGAGACCTCCAGCTGCTCCTCCGAGTGGGCCAACCGATCTTGCAGACTGATAACTTCGGCCCTCATGCATTTAAGAGAGGCTTCATCGGAGGCCAGCCGAGTGTGCCGGAGTCGGGCCTTCAAGTCCTCCACTCGCCGCTCCACTCAAAACTGAGCCTTGGTGTAAAATACGGCGATTCGAAAATCCGGACTAGAAAATTTTTCGAAATTTTTCCGGATAGAGTCTAGGGTTTCCGGGCCTACGGGAGGAGCTCAAGGGGCTTTATTGTAAGAAACATAAAACTTATCAAGGGTTTAGGGTAAACTCTTAAATTACGAGAGGGTAGTTAATTTAACCCTAAAATTTTATGGACATGTAGTATATTAAATAGGAGGATCAAATGGCTAAAACTCTTACCCTAAGGGTAGGGTTTATATTTTTGAAAGGTAGAGGACCTTTCTGTAAAAAGCCCCCCTCTTTATTAAACTTTTCCTCCCTCATGCCCTAGCGCAGCGCAGCCAAAGCCAACACCCGCAGGCGCCGACTCCTTCCCTTTCTTCCTCCCCTTGTGCCCTAGCCGCAGTTTTCTCCTCTCGCCGCAGTCGAGCACCCGATCCCCCTTCTTCTCTTCTCTGTCTGTGATGCCCTAGTCGCAACCAAGCCGACGCCCTCTCATTTCCTCTTCGCGTGGATCAAACGCCGACCCTTTCATCGCGGGAACAGAGAAGGCCGAAGCCACCTCTACTGTTTAAACACCCCTTTTCCGCTCCAATCCCATTCGCCACTCGACAGGAAGCCAACAGAAGTTCCTTGGATCAACCACACTTGATCATCGGCTACCTTTCCCTTCCAAAAATCCTTTTGGCTTGGATTGCGAGCAGTATGGATTGACAAATTGGTAAGTGGTTACTTTTTGTGCTTCGGTGGATCTCCTCCTAGGGTTTGTCTGAGATTTTTTTTGCGATGAAACAGTGGTCCGAAGCTATTCTTCGTTTCCTTTCGATCCGTGTTCCCTGTCGAGATGGTTTTGGACAATCGCTGATCGTTTAAGCGGTGTAGGTGGGTCGTCGACGCTGCTAGGTAAGAACTTTTCTGGTTGGAGTGTTACTTAGGAGCTCATGCTGTTTGAGAATGCAATTGGCCTGTCATGATAACTCTATCCAGGACAGGCATAATAACCCAGGGATAGCTAACAAGTATCCAGGACAGGTATAATAACTCAGGGATAACTAATAAGTATCCAGAACAGGCATAATAACTCAGGGATAACTAACAAGTATCCAGAACAGACATGATAACTCAAGGATAACTAACAAGTATCCAGGACAGGTATAATAACTCAGGGATAACTAATAAGTATCCAAAACAGACATGATAACTCAAGGATAACTAACCAGTATCCAGGACAGGTATAATAACTCAGGGATAACTAATAAGTATCCAAAACAGACATGATAACTCAAGGATAACTAACCAGTATCCAGGACAGGTATAATAACTCAGGGATAACTAATAAGTATCCAGAACAGACATGATAACTCAAGGATAACTAACAAGTATCCAGGACAGGTATAATAACTCAGGGATAACTAATAAGTATCCAGAACAGACATGATAACTCAAGGATAACTAACAAGTATCCAGGACAGGTATAATAACTCAGGGATAACTAATAAGTATCCAGAACAGACATGATAACTCAAGGATAACTAACAAGTATCCAGGACAGGTATAATAACTCAGGGATAACTAATAAGTATCCAGGACAGGCATGATAACTCAAGGATAACTAACAAGTATCCAGGACAGGTATAATAACTCAGGGATAACTAATAAGTATCCAGAACAGACATGATAACTCAAGGATAACTAACAAGTATCCAGGACAGGTATAATAACTCAGGGATAACTAATAAGTATCTAGAACAGACATGATAACTCAAGGATAACTAACAAGTATCCAGGACAGGTATAATAACTCAGGGATAACTAATAAGTATCTAGAACAGACATGATAACTCAAGGATAACTAACAAGTATCCAGGACAGGTATAATAAACAGGGATAGCGTATGATCTTACTGCTATCTATAACTGCTGTTTGAGAATGCAATTGGGTTGTTCGGTTTGTATATCTCCATAGGGATTTCATTGTTTTCTAATGGGTTTGCTGTGATCAAGAATTGAATTACGATATTAGATTTGGTTTAGTTGATTCTATTGATCCTCTAATTCTACCATGAGTTAGTTTCTCTAAATTTTTGATGTGATTGTTGAGAAGTTTGAGTTCTGGTTGATTTAGGGACGGAGGGTAGGTAGAAGGTTTAGTGATTATTGTCTTGTTCTTAATCTAGGTTATTTTGAATGATTCTGTTCTTTGTTTCCCATTTTGTCGTGAGCTATAGAAGCATAGGGAGGGATTGTTGATTGATTATCAAATAGGATCATGGCTTTTAGAGATTGAGTTCTATGATGTTGCTTCTACAGCCGTGAGCCTTGTTTGAATATGTTATGACTTTGGAAGAGGTCTACCTTGAGTTTATTAGTCCTTACCGTGAGTTGACATTGGTTTCCAATTTGAAGAGTGATGATGTAGAATTAAAACCATTGAGATCATAGTCACCATAATGTGTTGGGTGAGCTGTTGACTAGGTTATGGATTAGAATTAATTTGAGATTTAAATCTAATAACCTAAACTTGATAATTTGGGGTTCGGAAACCTAACCTAAATTTAATCTTGGTAGATGGGAGCAATTAAGGGCTAATCATTTAATTAAGCTTAATTAAATGAAACAGGATAATTAGGACGATCCTAATAATTGAGATAACTCGTTTAGCTATAATTTATATATTATTGTAGCTAAACATTATGTCTTTGCTACAGGGCACTGACTTGCTTTCGGACTTCTGGACGGGAGGTTCTAATTTAATACGGACTACTTCTACTCTCTGGAGGCGGGTACCCTTTGACTTATCTTTATGATATTGTCATCTTGTTATGCATAGACTGTTATAGATAGCAGTAAGATCATACGCTATCCCTGTTTATTATACCTGTCCTGGATACTTGTTAGTTATCCTTGAGTTATCATGTCTGTTCTGGATACTTATTAGTTATCCCTGAGTTATTATACCTGTCCTGGATACTTGTTAGTTATCCTTGAGTTATCATGTCTGTTCTGGATACTTATTAGTTATCCCTGAGTTATTATACCTGTCCTGGATACTTGTTAGTTATCCTTGAGTTATCATGCCTGTCCTGGATACTTATTAGTTATCCCTGAGTTATTATACCTGTCCTGGATACTTGTTAGTTATCCTTGAGTTATCATGTCTGTTCTGGATACTTATTAGTTATCCCTGAGTTATTATACCTGTCCTGGATACTTGTTAGTTATCCTTGAGTTATCATGTCTGTTCTGGATACTTATTAGTTATCCCTGAGTTATTATACCTGTCCTGGATACTTGTTAGTTATCCTTGAGTTATCATGTCTGTTCTGGATACTTATTAGTTATCCCTGAGTTATTATACCTGTCCTGGATACTGGTTAGTTATCCTTGAGTTATCATGTCTGTTCTGGATACTTATTAGTTATCCCTGAGTTATTATACCTGTCCTGGATACTTGTTAGTTATCCTTGAGTTATCATGTCTGTTCTGGATACTTGTTAGTTATCCCTGAGTTATTATGCCTGTTCTGGATACTTATTAGTTATCCCTGAGTTATTATACCTGTCCTGGATACTTGTTAGCTATCCCTGGGTTATTATGCCTGTCCTGGATACTTATTAGTTATCCCTGAGTTATTATACCTGTCCTGGATACTTGTTAGTTATCCCTGAGTTATCATGTCTGTTCTGGATACTTGTTATTTATCTCTGGTTATTATGCCTGTTCTGGATACTTGTTGGTTATCCCTGTTTATTATGCCTGTCCTGGATACCTGTGGTTTATCCCTGAGTTATTATGCTGTTAGTTCCCTACAGTATCAGGTAGTGTCATATCTATATGTATGCTTAGAGATCGTGATGTATCTCCTGCTTTTGACCTTGAGGGATCTGTAGTTTTCGGCCAGTATACCTTGTAGGTTACCTGTATTTCTTGTTATAGGATTTCAGACTGAGACCTAGTATACTGAGGACTTGGGAGGGAGGTATGTGTATCTATCATACACCATCCTTGCATTGTTGCATGCCGGCGATCAGTGACTCCCTTGTGGTTGAGCCTAATCGTCTTCCGGCACATGATATGCACACACGACCACTCATGGGTTAGTGGATACCGCTGGGTGTGTGCATTTGCTCTGTATTGCTCCGCTCGTCCGCTCAGGGGTAGTGGTTTCGGAGCGTGGTAGCAAGCAGGGATCCCTTCTCTACCCATAGACCAGAGAAGATGAGAGAGATATCTCTCCCATATATACATGGGGCGGAGTGTTTACTCCACCAGCATCCTGTCCACTCGGTCACTCAGGAGCAGTGATGGCAGAGTGCTGACAGTGTCACAGCTCTACCCACTCGGCCGACACAGTATCGCCTGTCTCGGTGGCTTGACTGGAGTTAGGGGGTGACCATGGCATTGCACCATGTGCATATTTTGCATCGTGCATTGTTTGCTGCACTTGATTTCTGCACTTGTTTGACATGCATATTCTGGAGACTTGTTATCTGAGATTATATGTCTATTGGTATTCCATTGGTATTTATTACCTTCTTTTCAGGTTAGCTGGATTCTGGTATGTATCTACCTCAGTATTTTCAGTACTAGTCTTTCCCTATTGTTGATAGGAGACTGTATTAGCGGAACTCTTATTGTTAGTATAACATTCTAAGCATATCTGCTGGGTATTCGCTGAGTTTATGGACTCACACCGTTGCCATATATATTTATTTTCAGGTTGAAATACTTGGAGTCGCCAGAAGAGCCCAGCAGCCAGTCCCTACCCATCGCGACATGTTTTGTGTTGTACTTTGCAGTGTCTATGTTTCCATATTTAGTTATTGGATTTGAATATGTCTTGGGAGTGTTGTTGTGTGCCCTAAGGGGTTGTTGTTGTATTTGTTGTTTCGTCATAAGTCGGACCGGTCCGCAGTCAGGTATGATTTATTTTGTGTTATGGTCAGTTTATGTTTTAGTTTTGAGGCCTGAGGCCAAATATATATAATTAAACTGCGTGGTGATGTCTAGTATGTTCTGTATATGTGTAAATTGTCCGCCGGACAGGGGAGGTGCTGTCCGATTTTATATTGGAACAGCGGCTCCTGGGTCTCAGGGCGTGACACTTGGCGTGCGCCAGCATGGTCATTGACATGGTATAGCTGGCACCCCAAAGCTGCAAAGCGTAAAAAGGTCTAGTCAGTACCAAGGTGAGGGAGTCATAAGGAAGAAACAAAGTAGGCTTAGAGTACTTGAGTGGTGGCCGACATGAAGGCATCCGCTCGGACGCTCGGGCCTTGATAGTTGACCTCTCAAAGGTCGTGGAGGAAGTGGTCGACGAGTGGTCAGTGTAGATGGACTTCTTGTGTCCAGTCAGAGGTCATTCCACTCGGCACCTCCAGACTCATCTTGAGGTCGGAGACCGAAGGTGGCAGGAGATGCATTCAGGAATATCCAATCGAATCCTCGGACCGGGGAGAGCCTGACTCCCCTGATGATGCCTGATGCGAGGAAGACTGCGGTGCGGAGGGTTCAGCCGTGGGCCTTTTCCCCTTCTGCTTCTTCCGCGACCGGCTGGTAGAGGCCTCCGCATGATCGGTGGATGGCGGCCTAGGCTCGACCCCATGCTCTCGCCTACGCTGGAGGATGAGGGGCTGGTCGTCTTCCGACTCGAACCCCGGGACAGCGACAACTGCCGGCACAGGCGCGAGATTGGAAGAATGCGACAACTCAGGGGCCGAGGGAGCAGCCTCCCGCTGAGCTAACTACTCAGCAGTGTGAGCCTCCAGCTCGACATCGTCCAAGCCGAAGCCCTCTTCCAGAGCCACCGCTAGCATCATGTTAGATGCAAAATAAGCAACGTTTAGTCAGCCATAAAAGAGTAAAGGACTAAAACAGTGAACTTACCGAGTGAGGCAGGCCGGCGGAATAATACGGCATTGAGCCTGAACACGTACAAGATGTCCTCGCTCAGTAGGTGTACACCGTGGAAGTGTCGACCCCCGATTTTGGTAAGGGCCGACTGATAGGAATGAAGAGAGTGGCAGTTCTTGGGGAGAGGGGGAGAAGGAGGAAGGTCAGATATCCAGTCGGTCGGCCAGCTCGAGGACGGGGTAGTGTTGACGAAAAAGTATCGCTCCTTCCAACCCTTATTAGAGGTTGGAAGTTTCGACAGAAAAGATCTTTTGGCTCGGGCTTGGAAGAAGAAATCACCCGGCTCTTGTTTTTTGAGATAGAAAAAGTAGTAAAAAATTTCAGGATGGAGGGGAATTTTGTACAGGGAGAAAATGATCACCGACCCACAGATCAGTCGGATGGCATTCGGGGCAAGCTGAGACAAGGGGATTTGAAAGAAATGACAAATAGCGGTGATGAAGGGGTGGATAGGAAAGCGCAGTCCGACCTGTAGATGGTCCTGGAAGAGGGTGATATAACTAAGGGGAGGGGTTGCGGGACGGTCGGTAGAACGAGGTAAGCGAAGATGGTGGTCGGGGGGAGATATAGTAGTCGGCACGAATCTCCTCGAGATCATGGTGGTCGAGCTCGGACACCATGGTGAGGTATCAAGGGTCCGAGTGGGAAGAGGAAGTGATAATGAGAGGTAAAGGAAAAGGGACGGACCGAGTGAAAATGGGTTCGCCGGGGAAGATGACCGGAAAGCACGCGCCACCCAAACTCTCCGGAACCCTAGCAGAGAGCGCAAGAGCAGCAACTCGGCGTCAGGTGCGAAAAGGCGATGGTAAAAACTGAAGGGTAAAGGCCTATTTATAGGGTCTAGGGAATGATCCATGCCGTCCGATGACGAGCCAGAGGAGAAGCGGGAGAGGATGTGAACCGTCCGATCGGGCCCAAAGTAACCCCCAAGGCGGCGCGACACACGTGGAAGCTAATCATTTGCGAGGATGGGCGGCAGACTCCTCGTTGCTTGGGGAAGCAATAGCTAGAGGACGCATGGCCGGGCGGTTAAATGCAGTAATTAATGATAGGGATACGAATCGTCTCAGCTCGGATGAAGGATGAGATAGAAAAGACGACATGATGTGACTGGGTCTGCCGGTCGGGCAACCCGTGCAGAGGTGGCTACTAGATTCGCAAGGAAGACTAGACCGCTCGTGTGCACCAGGCTTGCTCTAGAACAACGGTCCAGTCAGTCGGACTCGGCGCCTCCTTTGACTAGACTTGAAGGGGATGCTTATGATCCCAGCCTAGCCCACGGGTAGCTCGGTCGGCCAACCTAGCGCCACGTTAGGACATGGTCGGAACTGAGGCCCCCGGAGTCCATGTAAGCGAAGGGGCTCAGGAGTCAAGCTGACATAATTCGGCCCGGCCCAACCTGCTCGAGGACATCGAGGAGCCCACCTTAACTACACGCGATGCAAATGGAGGTTCAAGGGGTAGGCCGACGAAAAGCCAACCCAAAGAAGTTCCCTAACTATCGGACACCCGACCGCCCGACCCAAGGCTAGGTCGAGTAGATCAACTCTACGCATCCCCCACCCGGGCGTACCCTATGCCACTCAGGGGCAGTACGCCACTCGAGGTGTACCCTACACCACTCAGGAACAGTACGCATCCCCCATGACCTCATACATACGACCATGGTACGGGGGGCAGCGACCCTTTACTTATTTATGACACACATCGCAGATATTCCAATGACGCCATACTGCTGTACTACACGAGCACCCCGCACCATGCCGCCCTTCCATGAGTGAGATAGAGCAGCGCTGATCGGTGCCTTCCCATGAGCTGACAAGCATCCATACCCTTGTCTACTGCAGGTACAGAAGAGTGGTTGACACAGACAAGGGTTGTTAGCTCCCCCGGCTATATAAGCCCCTCCCTTCCTCCTTCCACAGGTATGCGCACTAGTGCTCTCGTCTACTGTTTATTCTGCTTCATCATATTCCTACGGATACTGACTTGACCATTGGAGGGCATGATCGGGGACCTTTCCCGGCGGGTTTGCTAATGGTCATTTTCCTCGCAGATCGGAGCCAGCCTCAGCAGTTCGTGGCTCTCGGGGGTACCATCTCACTCATAAGGGATTCCACCTCGCTTCATGATAGGATCACCCCTAATTCAATTTCTTAGGGTTTGGTTTTAAGGATTTGGATTTGATCAATAGGGTTCTAATTTGGGATCGAATTGACTCATTTTGCTTTGATTTGAGTGTGTTCGTGGTAGGTTTATGTTTGGATTCAAATCTATGATTTGTTTATTTTACCATGAGTTATGTGTTTACTCTGTTGTAGATGGTTTATGAATTGCTATTAGTACTTGGATGTTAAGTGGATGAATTTTAGGTTGTTCGTTGATCTGTATTTGGTGACATCTCTGTTGGGTAAGTATTGGTTAATATGGATTAGGTATTATTTGAGCAGATCCCTTGGGTTAAGTTGGGTTGAACCTAATCTTGTTGGATTTTTTTAACCGGGAATTAATCATTAGTTGGGATTAATTAAATAAACGTGGTAATTAGAATTTATCTTGATATAAATTGGTATTTAGCTAGCTTATTGTTGATTGTATAAATAGCTAAACTGTGTCCTTGATACAGGATATTGATCGTTTATGTGTGTTCGATCTCAGGGATTCTTGTCTAATACAAATTCCATTTCTGAGACTGGTACTTTTTCTTTATTTTTTGTAGTATATTGTACTTAGATGCATGACTTATTTTATTTTTGAGTAGGCTACTTTATCTTAACTATATTTTATTTGATATAATTGCTTGATTCTTTCGTTACTTAATCTTTGAGTTGATCAAAATCATGTCCATACAGTCTCACCTATTGATTTCCTAATCTGTAAAGTATCGCTTGTACGCCAGTACTTAGAAATGATCATTAAACATATAAGGTTTGGTTGATATTAGATATACCCTACCTAGTATATTAGTTGCATGTTTATTGATCCTGAGGTTGGTTGGATATTTGTGTATTATACAGTTATATAGTTGTGATCTGGTTGAGGTTGTGCATATTAGTAACATGCACTATATTTGCATAGTTGCATGTTGGCGATCATCGGCTCCCTTATGGTTAAGTCCGTCGTCAGTCATATAGTTTACTATCCACTCAATCACTCAGGATAGTGGTAGTTGTTAGAGTACGAGCAGTCGTCTTATTGTGCCACACTCGACCACTCATGGATAGTGGATGTTGAAGTTGTAGGAAAGCAGTTGACACCCTCTCTGTTGTTTACGAGGGATAGTAGAGTTGTTGCTGACTCCCCCTTTTCCTGTCCACTCAATCACTTATAATAGTGATAGTTGTTAGAATACGTATAGTTGTTACAACCCTACCCACTCAGCCTCACAGATGTGATGTGATAGTGTCTTGACTACGTCAAGGGATAACACATGTCATTGCATCATGTGAATTTATTCCAACATATATTTTCTTGTGTTTACTGTATTTGTTTGAGCTATGACTATTGCACTTGATTGACATATATATATGAATTATTAATTGTACTTTCATTCAGTTATACATGTTTATATATTATTTTATTTTCGAGACTACATACTGTTGTTTCTATTAACTTGTTGTATCCTTTGATGTCATACATTTATCTATCTTTATACCCGAGAGTCCACTCAGACTCACCACCCCTTGCATTTAATTCTGCTTTAGGTGATCGATAGTTGCGTTATTAGGTACTAGGAGAGGATCCATCTACCAGTCTTTTAGTGTCGAGTATTTTAGTTATTTTTCATATTTTCTTTATTAGACTGGTATTTTATTTCAATAAACTTGTATTTAGTTTATTGGGTTGGAGTTATGATTATGTATTTATAGAATTGGTATGTATGACATTGGATTTATGTTTTGTTTAGAGTTTCACACTTCTGGTAAGTCAAGGAAGTTTGTTGGGGCTATATTTGATTTCTTCTTATTTATTTTGTATGATTCCAACCCTATGGACTGTATTTTATATATATTTGTTCTGAGATTGTATCATTATTACTGTGTGGCATGTTGTGATATATAAATATTTCAGATTGTCCATCGTACAGGAAAGGTGTTGTCCGATTTTCTATCAAACATGCACCTTACTGGGGGCATGACATTGCATGTCTAAATAAAATGATTAAATTAACATTAGATGAACCAATCACTTGATAGTTGATCTTGGATATGCATTAAGAATCTTGTATGTTTAGATTGTAATGCATGCTTGGATTAAAGATCATGATTATGTTTATTTTCAAAAATCTATATGAACACTCGTTTGATTTAATTGATAAATCATAAAATATATGTTAATTTTCCACTGTACAAAGAGGTGCAGAAAATACGAATTCTGCATTCATCCCAACATCTTCTACGTTAGTGGTTGAGAGGTGTTGCCCAATTTGTGCAACAGAATGTTACCGAACTAGTACATACTCGATCACCTCTCAAGACCCTAGAATTCTACCTTAAGTTATCATATTTTTCTGCTAAATCAACTCCTATTTAGGGTTGAACAATCGGTTCAAAATCAAACCAATTTAATTAGAATGAACGAATTGATTTTTTTTTAAAATAACCAAACTGACTAAACTTTCCAAAAAAAACCGAGCAAACCAAAACTATAAAATATTAGTTAATTTGATTTTCGAGTGAGTTAATCAAACTTTTTAAGAATGATATATTTTTATCTAATTTTAACTTTTAAGTTAGTCATTTTGAAAATGTGTACTTGCTTATCATTACCGGTGACAACTTTAAGAACATGGTATTATCGGAGATCATGCAAAATCCATCTTCATGTGTGATGAGGGGGATATGTGACTTTGGGAGTCCTTGGATTTTAGGTACCTGAAACATGATTTTGTGTTTATAGGTAAATCAGGAAATGCGAGCGGCTCATCGTCCAGCAATCAATGTCCTAGATTCATCCATATGAGAAAAACACCCTTCAATACATCGTAGCTGAGATTCAAATCATGGATAATGCTTGAGAAACTACTTTATTAAAAATGTCTATGAGGTTCATGGATAAATTGTATTATTGAATATTTAGTACTTAAGGAAAGGTTCATTTAGCTTTAAATCTATTGGGTATTTCAGTAAACCTATGTTGGTTCTTGCCATGATGTTCTTTTAAAAATGTCATTATCTATTCCTCTTTAGTATTCATATTTAAAGAACATTAGGGATTAATAATAGGTCCTACATGTGATTTTTTTTGTTTGAATTATTTCAGATTTTCAGAGTTACTGTTGTATGGAGCATTTGTCCTATTTTCCTATCCATTTAATGAAATCAAGGGTTGAGATTTTTGATGAAATTCAATTCCATTTAATAAAATAATTAATTAGGTTGGGTAACATCGAACCTAGATGATCGACTCAGTTCTACGAAAGTTTTCCACTAGCCGCCAGGATAAATTGGGAAGTGCTCGTGATGAGCGGTTTAGAAGCCAACATCCCATGGTTGCGCGCAACATTTGGAGGAAAAATTTTTATAAATTTAGCCATAGCCAAGGATTAAACCGTGGATGCTTGAGAGACAACTAATCCCCCGGGGCACTTATCTTCCGAACATAGATTGTATAAGTAGATGACTTTTCTTCCCATTTTGTTTATGCAAGCTGTCTTGGCTAATTATGGAAGGCTTGCACACATAGACCATTCTAAGAGATTTGTGAAGCTGACTATTGCACAAAGCGGAGGAGTTAAAGTCATTGTTACAACCGTTATCGTAATTCATAAGTCCTCTTAAATGATTTCTCATCTGCACAATGGCCAATTTGGATTTTTTTAATTGAAATCGTATATTCAATTGATGTCGATTAATTTGAAATTTAAATTTTTTCATCAGTCATCAGATAAATTGAAAAGTATCATGACAGATGGTCTATCAGTCTAGCGTTCTTTATCAACCGCTCATTCATTCGTTAATTTGTTGAAAATGTGACTCAATTTTAGATGTCTAGGACACTGAGAAGGCACCCTACTACGGTATTATTGCCTCAGAGCAAAGTTTATTATGGTGCAGGGCTTCTAATTCAATATAAATTAGAAGCAAAAGGTGAAACCATCACCTCCATGACCCCTCTAGGATGACTTCCTACTATTGAAAAGGGAGATAAATAAGAATTCATCTAGCAACAATAACATATATATGCAAGAAAAAATTAAGATAATCAATAAGATATTTAATATCCGTTGAAAATCGACCCAGCTTTATTCCATGATTCAATATAAATGGGTAGTAGCAATATATCTCTATGGTTAAAGTTATTACATTATAGTTATTGCCTTCATCTTATAGGGATAGTAGAGTCCTTTAAAACATGAGATATATGAGTTTCTTGGCGATTTAGATGTTCACATATTTTTCTAATGCACTTTCTTCCTTCCACCTCATTAAACATTCCATCAATTAGTATTTTCATTAGAATGATTTTGCCTAGCATATGTAATTTCACAATGTCCATTGGTCGAAAGGGTAGGATACTATAGAGGTCTTTAATAACTCAGTAGGCCGATGAGGCAAAGGTTGATGCTTCTGACAATTGAGACAGGTGCCAACTAGTTGAGTCATGTGAGCTTGCAGTGTTTGCAAAAAATAACCAGTCAGAAGGACCTTTTGCACTGAAGTCCGACCTCCGTGTGATTTCTTCAAAAGCCTCAATGGGTTTTTCTGATGACATAGTCAACATCTTCAAGCTTAAGCACTTGAGAAGGGGCGAGAAGACACGCTTACACAAGGCGTCCCCCACTAAAGTGAATCATACAACACACCTTTTGAGAGTTCGAGTTTGCTAAGAGTTATTGGGTGGGATCCCATGTCTTAGGAAAGAAGTGAAAGGGGCTCTCCAATAAGCCTAGTCACTTGAATGAGACTCATGATCCATGTGAGAGACTAGTTGATTTCGTATTTCGGGCTCCTCTACCTCCCAGGTATCCAAAGCCCTAGCCATTTTTGTCAACTCATCTGCCTTATGGTTCTCTATTGTAGGCACCTTTTGGAGGATGATTTCCTGAAAGTCAATCTTTAGCTTCTCAAAGGCTTCAGTATAGCGTCAAAGCTGGTCATTGCAAATCTCAAAAGTGCCTTTGAACTGTTGCGCTGCTAACTGTGAGTCTAAGTGTATGATAACTCATGGTGGCCTGCACATGTTTGACTACTTGCAGGCTAGCGAACAAGACTTCATACTCAGTCTCATTATTCAAGGCCTTAAAATGAAGTTTTATCACTAGTTGTAGAGTTTCTCCCCAGAGCGAGCACAGTAAAACATTGACTTGGACTCCTCATCCTCTCTTGGTGGAGGACACATCCACAAAAATCTTCCAAGTCTCTTGCAATTCCTAAGCAGGTGTCTCAGACAAGAAATCTGCAAGGCTTGAGTTTTGATGGTTGTCCTTGGTTAGTACTGGACATTATATTCGCTGAGTTTAGTGGTACACTTGATTAGGAGTCCAGAAGCTTCCGAATTGGTCTGCACCCGACCCAAGGTACTATTGGTAAGCACTATATAGCATGCGAAAGAAAGTAAGGTCGAAGTCGGCAAGGAATTAGTATCAAAGTCAAAGCCAGCTTTTCCAGTGCTATATAGTGGGTCTCAACATTCTTTAATAAATGACTGGAGAAGTAGATGGGTTGTTGAATGCTATTTGCTTGTCGTACCAGGACTGAGCCAAGGCCCTTTTAGAAGTCGATAAGTATAGTTATAGAGGCTCTCCTGCCACAAGCTTAGACAGAATAGACAAGTTAGTTAAATAAGCTTTCAGCTCTGTGAAAGCCTGTTGTAAAATACGGTTAAAAAAATTAATAAATAAATATATAAAATAAAATAATATAATATATATATAATATATATATATATATATATATATATATATATATATACACGTATATACGTATATAGGTAAATATAAATAAATAATATGTAAATACCATAAATAGGAGATATTGGAAACAACGTTAGGCAAAATTTTGGAATAATTTTCTGAAATTTTTGGAAACATCTATCAGGAGAATTGACCTGAGATGGATTAATTTGGAATTATTTAAGGGAAAATTTGATTTTTGGAATATATATATATATATATATATATATATATATATATATATTTAAGGAAAATTTAAATTATATTTATATATAAATATCCCTTCTCTTTGGTTTCCTCTGTGTTTCTCCTCACGCCCGTGCCCTAGCTTCTCTTGACCTCTCTCCCTCATGCCGACTCCCCTCCCCTCGCGCGATGCAAGCCACGGACAACTGAGCCGCAGGAGGCTTCAACGCCGGTGACCCCTCCCATCTCGCGATTGTTCTTCTTCCTCTCATTGCCGATGCCATTTTCTCCCCTCTCCTCTTCCACTTCCGATTCCCTCTCCACTTGATTCCGATCGCCGAGAGCACGATGTCGCCGTCGCTTCATAATCGCCGCCTTCCCCTTCACTGGCTCGACGCGGCTATCTCAGCGAGCATGCGACCATGCTTCTAGCCATGATCACCGCGGGTGCCCTTCTCCCCTATCACTCTTCACCGTCTGTTTGTCAGGCCACTAGGAGCAATCGTCGGAGCTTGGAGATACCGGAGAAGAAGCAGTCAGGTAACGAAGTCCCTTACCTGAGTTCTTTACTTGTAGATTCACGATTTTTTTGGATTGGGGCAGATTTTGGTCATGGGTTTAGCAGGGATAATGCATGGGCTTAAAATCCCGTTTGGGCACTTCGCATGCTAGCCAAAATTGAATCCTATTACTGATTTGAGTTGATTAATTAACAAACTTATTATCTAAATTGAAGTTTATACAGATTTATTGAAGCTATAGGATAATATGAGCAAGGGGATTGAGATCGACCTTTAATTAAAACATTGTTCTATATGCGTATTGTGGTAGGCATTGTTCTTGTAGTATGATAATAGTGGATTTATTCTCAGTGTGAGGTATAAACATGGTTTATGTGACACCTCTAGATAACATCACATTACTAAGTTGTTTATCTTCGAAGATCCTTAACCTATTAGTATTGATACAGGACCTTGATTTTGGACTCACACGGTTACTCGTGGGAGGTTTACTTGGATACGTTCTACATTTAAGGCGGGTACTTCTCCCTTGATTCTTATAGATCGTTTATCTTAAATGCATGGTTGATTCATTATCTGAGAAGGATTGCTTTAACTTAAATCTATTTGCCTTGTTTACCTGCTTGATACTTATTCTTTCTTGACCTTAGAGTAGTAATTCAAATTGTTTAGTTATGCAGTCTCATCTTTTGGCTTCTGATCTAAAGAGTACCACATGTACGCGTGTACTGAAGAATAATCATTTGACCTATCTAGGGTTTGGTTGGCATTAGATGACCCTACATAGTAGAATAGTGCATGTTTATTTACCTTGGAATAGGTGGGTTTTTTTCGTATGGTTATTTACTTTGGTGTTATTTGTATTTTTTGTATCGTATTGATTCCATGTTTTGGATCTGATTGAGGTTGTGTATATTAGTGACATGCATCATGGCATTCAGGCCGACGACCATGGGCTCCCTTGTAGTTGAGACTGGTCGTCGGGTATATTTTCCTGTTGTGCCAGACTCAGTTGAAGTTGTGTGCAAACAGTTGATACTCCCCAGGTGTTTGGAGTTCCCACAGGTGCTTTGGGATTTTTCATATGAGGGTCACAGTTGTTGTAGTGTATTTGCATAGCCCCAGGTGCTTGGCGCTTGTATCTTGTCCACTCAACCTACCCAATGTAGCGGTGATTGGTGTGTGTATAGTGTAGGTCATGACATCATATGCATATTATGCATTTGCATTTGTTTGTGTTTGCTGCATTTTGTTTAAGCTATGATTGTTACATTTGATTGGCATGCATATACGGTTATGATTTGCATTTATTATATGATCTGGGCCTGTTCAATTGAGGTAGTAGGGGGTTTCCGATCTTGCCCCTACGTGTTACATGGTTTTCAGGTATGTTTTATTTGTACAAATGCATTTAGTTTATGTTCCTTATTCCAGAGACTGTATACCCTTTTGTTTCCTGTCTGCTTGTTTTACCCATTTTATACCATGCATTTATCTTTTCTTATACACGCAGAGTTCCATCCGGAACTCACCACCCCTCGTCCTTCTTTTTGTTTCAGGTAGTAGATTGTTGTGTCTCGTGCCGCCGGGAGAGGATCCAGCTACCAGTCCCCATGCTTGAGTAGGTTGTTTCCATTTTTGTACTCTTATCGTGTTTTCTCGTTGTGGGTCGTTTTATCGTTGTTTTTATTTTGGATGGTATTTGACTTTTCGATAGACGTGTATTTAATTGCTTCCTCTGAATTTTGATTTGCGCATTTGATATGTAGAGGATTATTCATTATGTTTACTATTTGTCAGTTATATTATTTAACTGCGTGGTTGTGTTGTGTGAATGCCAGCCGAGTGTGGTTGAGTCTATTTATTATGTGTATTGAGTGTGTTTGTAGTAAGTTTCAGATTGTCCGCCGTACAGGGGAGGTGCTGTCCGATTTTCGAGCAAGCACGATCCTCTGGGGGCGTGACACCTGTTCACATTTCTCATCCCATAAGAACCGAGTGGCCTTGCACAACACCTTGAAGAATGGGAGACTCTTTGTGGCTGACTAGGATATGAACCATGACAACACGGTGATTCGCCCAACCAATCTTTGTACTTCTTTAGTGTTTCTTGCGGATGTCATGTTTTGTAAGGCTTGAACCTTCTCTGGGTTTGCCTCTATCCCTCTCTCAGTAACAACGTATATAGAAAGCAACCACTTTTGATGGTGAACGGGCATTTAGCTTGGTTTAACTTGAGAACATAACTCCTCAAGGTGTTACATGTCTCTTAAGTTCTTGGCTCATGCTGACTTGATCAAGATGTCATATATATAGACTTTGACATTACGATTGATTTGGTGATTAAAGACTCGGTCTATAAGTCGTTGATAAGTAACTCTTATATTCTTTAGTCCAAACGACATAATAGTATAACAGAAAATTACATAAGAGATGATGAAACTAATATTTTCTTGATCTTCCCAAAGGGATCTAATGATACCCTTGATATACATCCAGAATATAGATGGGCTCACAACCTGAGTTTGAGTCCATGAGTTAATCAATCCGGAGGAGAAAATAACAATCTTTAGGACAGACTTTGTTGAGGTCTTGAAAGTTAATGCATACTCGTCATTTGCCTCCTGACTTGGGTAACGAGACCGCATTCACAAACCAAGATGAGACTTGGGCTTCTCTAATATGCTTTGCTTCCAGGAACTTGGTGATATTGATGTGGATCACTTTGTCTTGCTCAAGCTTCTTCTTTTTCTTTAACCGACTGAGGCACAGACACTTCCTCCATGGAATGTACTTTTTTCTTCTGATTTCTTCATACTTTCCTAAGATCGATTTGAACTGTATCCACATAACATTTACAAGCAGCGCTCTAATCTTCGATAATCGAGCTGACTCGATCAACAATCAGGAATTTTAGCTTCTGATGAAAGGTGGAGACCACTGTGGCGAATGAGCTAAGAGATGACCTTTCAAGGATGACGTTGCAGGAAAATGGAGCTTCAACCACCATAAAGATGGTACTTTAGGTTCACTTCAAAGGTACTTCCCCTAGTAACAAGGAAAGGTGGATATGTCCGAGTGGTAGTAGTTCATGACCAGTAAGCCCAAACAGGGCAGTTGACATGGGTCGTAACTCATCTCGATCAATTTGCATCTAATCAAAGGTTTCTTTATATAGCATATATTATAGTTGGCTATAAGAGCACGGATTACCATAAAATTATCATGCAGAGTGGCAACTCCTTTTAAATCTTGGGACCTGAAGCTTATGAGAGGGTCATTTTCCAGACCTCTGCTAGTACCGACATTGTAATTTTCCAATCTTCACCATGAGCTTTTCTTGCACTGTTGGAATCACCGTCGATGGAGCCACTCGAGATCATGTGGATGTCGCCTCGAGGAGTAGCATTGTCTTGACCATCTCGACGATGGTCTCGATGATCATCTCGACGAATGTCTCGGTCGTTGTCTCTACGATTATCTCAGCGATCGTCTCGACGTTCGAGTGAGCGATGTCGAGGGGATTCTGGCCCCCGCCTAGGGACCAAGTTGTCTTTGTGTCATTTTAATCGATTTCCCAAGTCATTGACACTGAAAGTACTTGACTAGCAAACGTCGGACAACCATGGGTGATGTTCTCCCACCTTGGTTTCAATCATTTATGACCTGACTAACTTCTTGAGCGAGTTATCTACACTCTTGTGTGTCATGTGAGTGTGATTGATGATAAATGTAGAAACGAACAACTCCCTCTTGGGATAGTTGGTTTGATCCTGTTTCAAATGTGAGAGTCAAGTTTATGACTTAGACCGGTCTTCCTTCTCTGTGATCTAGCACGTAGTTGACGGGTTGATGCAGGATATTGTTCTTGGTTGGAGGTTGAAGAGTCCTCTTGTCCTGTTGAGGGGTTGGGATCCTCTCACCTTTGTGCGCGTGTTGAGTTTCCTCCAAATGATATACTTCTTGGCTTGTTCCAATAGTTTTAAATAGTTCAAAGGTGGCTTCTTCACAAGGGATCTAAAGAAATTCCCATCTACAGACCTTGAGAAAGGAATGGTTAAGATCTCTGAAGGGGTGGACAGGACGTCCTAGATGACTTGATTGAATCGTTGCAGATATTCTCAAAGAGTCTCACTAGGCTTTTGCTTTATGATAAATAGATTAAAAGACGTCTTTTGATATCTTGTGTTGCTGGCAAATTGGTGGAGGAAAGCAAATTTAAAGTCATCAAAAGAGGAGATGGAAGAAGCTGGGATCTGGTTAAACCACCTTTGGGTCGAGCCTGACAAAGTAGTTAGAAAAACTCAATACTTGACACCATTTATGTACTGGTGCAAAAAGGAAGCGTTTTCGAATTGACATAGATGGTCTTCTGGGTCAGATCACTGATGCCCGCTAACTAGGTGTCACAAATGTGGGTCTTAAAATTTAGATATGTGTAAGCTGGAAACCCTTTTTGCAATCAAAGAATGAAAACGTAGTAAAGGGGCCACAGGTCGTATTTTTCCTAAGGCTAGTTGAGGTTGTTTGATTCGAGCTTGAGTTTATGTGTCGTTGATATTTTTGGGTTTCAAATAAGATTTGGGTTTTGGGTTGCAATCTGAGATGGAATCGCAATAAAAAGGAAGGAAACTAAACTAATGAACTAAACAAGCAATAGCAAGTGATAACTCAATCAAAGAGAAATCGAATCAACCAAGGGAACTTATCTAAATTTGGAAAAGCAAATCTAAATTCAAATGCAACTAAATGCTAAACAAAAGAGTAAAAGCAGTGGCTGAATTTTCAGCTGTACTAATGTAAGAACTTCAAGCCTAATTGCAGCAATGACACTTGACACTAATGCCTAAATTAAGATTTAAAGGCAAGGACAAGCTAGACCCTAAACAAGCTGATTTCAAACTCAATAGCACACTAAGAATTTCACTCAACTTGATACCAAACACTGCCTAAACTACACTTGATACAAAGTGTAGCATTGAGACACAGTTGATACCGAGATGAGTGAATTTCTGTGCCACGGCTGAACTAAATGTAGATTATAACTGTTAAACTACAAACTGATCAAATCGGTTTAGAAAACAAACTATCAGTGATATGATCTACTGATTAAATGGAACAATGCAACAATGAAGAAAAGGGCTCATCAATTCAGAAATGTTAAGAATTGCAAACCGAATGCAGAAACTCAAATGAAACCAAATGGCAGAGCTTAAACTAATGTGCAGAAATGAATATCTGCAGAAATTGAAAGCTGGAAACCGAGAGCTGAGATTAGCAAACAAACTGCAGAAATTACAACCACTACTCAGACGAGATTAAGAAGATCAAGATGCACCAACACGCAATTCAGATCTGCAGCTGAAACTTACAAAAACTAGTGTTGATACACAACTGGGAACTGATACAATTCAAGCTAAGTAAACGACAGCAATGAAGCAAAATTCAGATTGAGTTAAATGCGAAGTAAACTTAATCCAAATGTTTCAGCACACTAAGCGTGGAGTCTAGTTTTCAAGAAATAAAACAAAGAAACTAGCTGACTTTAAAGTAAATGCAGAATCTAGGTTGATACGCCGGGCAGAAAATAGAAATTCTAATACGCAGCTGAACAGTTGATACGGAAGAAATTAAGTGTCGAACAAGCTGAAATAAAGTGCAACTAATCACTAACAAGTATTCTAACTAATGAAGATGCCAAATTAAGACAGATTACAGCAGAAACACATCTGAAAACTAAACTTAACTAATCTGAAATTTGCAGAAACAGTAAGGAACAGGGCAGAATTTGAAATTACAACTAAAAACACTGAAATTAACTAAGGAAACTAATCCTCAACCCTTCCCTAGCTCAAGACTCCTTGTTCGTCACGCAAGGGCAAGCCAAGAACCCCTTCAGCTCCGCAAATCACTGGAAACAGCTTCAATCGATCAATTTCAGCTCACTCTGCACTTAGCTGGGAAACTCAATCCAATCTCCTCGATCTCAATGGCTGGGATTGCGACGATGATTAAGGATCATCTGAGCTCACCTGAGGACCCCTACAGACGGCTCAGATGATCGGAAATGGCTCGCGGATGAGATTCAAGGGATTTGATTGCAGAACTGCCGAAACCCTCAAACAGCCCTGTTCCGGCGCAATTTGAGCTGAATTCTCCAAAGAAACTATCTCCAATGATTCAGATCTTGATCCAAGGTAGAGATTGAGGTGGTCACGCCTTCAAAACTAAGGAAATTGCAGGCAAAGAAACGAAGAAGACGATGAAGGAAAACTGTTGCGGCGAAGACGCGACGAGGAGGAGCTGTGGCTAATTTTTGATTAAATAGTTAACAATGGACGACCCAGATTTCTTTAACTCAATCCAATGGCTGATCTTCATCCGATCTGACCCAAACTTTTCAGGTGTTGATCAAGGGTCAGGATCTGCCTCGTGGTAGCTCGGATCCTCCAGATTTGCAACGGATGGCTCGGATCAACCTGATCTTTGAATGGACGCTCTAGATCCCTCTGAGTTCGATCCAACGGTCGAATGATCTTTGAATTGGATGAAACCTTCAGATCTGGATCAGAGTGCTTGATTAACCCTAACCCTAGCTCGGATTGCCTCAGATGGTCCCAGATGGCTCAGATCTACCCGCTTTTGAATCGGACGACCCAGATTAATCCGAAGCTTGATAACTCGATCCGGGTCCACTTCCGACTCAAGTTTGACCCAGTATGCCCTAGGTCCATGATCCTTTCATGTCTACAAAAATAGATCAAAAATTTAGTGGCCAAATAATCCAAATGTGTACAGATTTGTAATTAAGTCCAAAATAAAAGCAAGTCCTAGAACCTAGGGTAAATTCACAATTAAGCAAGTAAAACATGGGTCAAACATGGATTTTAGCAACTAAAATAATCAACAAAATAACACTTATCAATCACCCTGTGTATTCTCCCAACTATGGTTGTCAAACATTTTGGGGTAGTTCTTGCTCAAGAACCCCTTGAGAGAAAGGTATTCCTTGGATGCTTCTTGCGTTGGAGGTAAGAGCTTTTCCTTTGTGGTCGCAAGACAAGATCTTTCCTGCTCGCGATCCATGCGAATCTTCGCCAGAGAGTTCAACTCCCTGGTTGATTGAGACCATAGCTGGCAGGATTCATATGAAGGGCGATGGCATCTTACCCATAGGAGAGGCCGCATCGGCTAAGGGAGGGAGGCATCCCGCTAGTAGTGGTTGCAGGAATGGGTATTGTTGTAGGAATCCCTACAATGCATTGGAAACCATCTCATTGTTGTTCTCTTATGTGACGACTATCACTTCACTATGGCTTCTCTCTCCTACAGAGTCGTGGTTGTCAATAATCCTTCTAGTGTTAACCATTACAGCGTGCTGGCTCAAATTTACGACCAATTTGTTCCGATTAAATATCGTATATGGTTAAGCCATCAATCAACAGACAAGATGACGTGTGCTTCTCCTCAGAGATCAACAATGAAGAGGATGAAGGGTCCTCAAAGGGCACTCCAAATGAGGGTTAGACTAACCAAGGGACAAATCTTGGGGTCACTCTGATGCTCATGTTAGGGTTTTCTTGAAGTATATTGCTGAAAGATGAAGATGGAGAAGAAGGATAGAATCTGGTGGAGTTGAAGAGAAATTGGACCCCTTTGTCATTACCTTCGCCACTATCTATATAGTATTCAAGAGAACATATCTATGTCAACTGAAATATCATCATTGTGGGAGACAGTGAAAGGACCAGATTTGATAGCTATTGGTTGCCACCCCATTTATCCAACGCCATGTGTCAATAAGGGACATCTAGGAGAGCTTATCTGACAACCTCGTAAACATTCTTTCATTTTTAGGATGTCATATGTCTTGAAATATTCAATGTGGAGTGGCCTTGAGAATATATAAAATCAGAATTTGAGACCAAGATTGAGAAGATGTCAAGATGTTGAGATCTGATGCTAAGAGAGGGTGTGACTAGGGCCGACACTCAGAGATGGTGTCGAGACCTGACTGAGAGAGGTGTCGTCGATTGGGGTTGAGATGAGGGATGGTGCCAAGACCTGGGTGAGATAGAATAGATGTCGGCGCTTGAGTCCGCCTAATCAGGCCTGAGTCTCATCTGGGTCATATCCGATCATCTCTGGGTGATCAGTGGGATCTGGGACTGAGCTAGGGTAGACATCAGCAGCAGGAGCTAAGACTGAGAGATGGTGTCGGGATTTGGGACTGAGACAGAGTAGATGTCGACGCTCAAGTCTACCTGATCGGGGCTGAGTCTCATCTAAGCCATATCTGATCATATCTAGGTCATGTTTGACCTACCTTGACTTTGACTGACAACTCAGCATTGACCAACCATTAACCCATGAGACACAAAGAGGCTGAAGGAAACCACTGTTAGCGTTACGGGAAGTTGCGGAAGAGGAAGAGGCACCTCTTCCTCTTCAGCTTCCAATGCTTAAAGCATTCAAAACCTCCATAAACCTCCATTGATGGAGGTAGAGGAAGAGACATTTCCTCTTATATAAGCAGCGTCCAAATTCAATCCAGGGGCATGCGAAAGAGACGCGAGAAGAAGAGGGAGCATTCCATCGGAGAGGGATTTGGTTTGTGGCAGTTTGAGATTTATCTGCTGTGATTTTTCTCGCGACAGCAAGAAAGCAGAGAAGAAGGAGGTCCTCGGTGATTGTCCTCGTGACGGCAAGCAAAAGAAGAAAGCAAAGAAGAAGGAGATCCGATCACTGTAAGTTTTTTTTATGTTCCGCAGTTGATCTAATATGAGATTTGCTTATAATCGATTCATGCTCAAGATCTAACAGTGGTATCAGAGCAGTATAGATTATAAGAGCATGAAAAAAAACCATCGATTCTTCTCTTCTGTTCGTCGGCATGGAGAAGAATAAGATCAGGCAGACCTAATCGGTCACAGAGACCGATCTGGCTGTGGCCTGATCGGTCCAGTATGTTGGTGCAAAAAGCACCAAAGTCAAACCTGTGTTTTGATAATGGTAACAGGGTTCAAAAGTTAAGTCTTAGTTGTTATCTAACATGTTACTCTAGTGGCCAGGAAATAAAGTCCTAGCGAAGGGATGCTAGGCACTGGCGAAGGAATGCCAGGATGAAAAGCCCTAGCGAAGGACTGCTAGGTCCCAAGCGAAGGACGGCTTGGGAATGAAGCCCTAGCGAAGGACTGCTAGGCACCAGGCGAAGGACAGCTCGGTATCCAAGACCTGGCGAAGGACCGCGAGGCAAAAGTCCAACCAGAGGAACGGTTGGCATCAGGTACATTCTCACGAGAGGAGTAGGTGAGGACGCGTTCCCCGTCGAGAGAACAGTAGGCGTCGATTCGACCTAGGGTTCCATTTTGGAGACCCAAAGTCATAACCAAGACAGCTAAGGCTGTATAAAAACTAACCACTTACTGCTTTATGTTGTTTTCGGACTAACCCTGGATGCAGGACCAAAGGAACGTGTGTCTGCAGCTCAGAGAGCCTCAAAGGAGTGAGGCAGCAGCTGAGTAGGGCGCCCTGAGTGTCCAGGGCGCTCCCAAGGTGAACAAGAAACAAATGAAGCAAAAAAGAGCTTCGGCTGACTACTGGCCGGGGCGCCCTCAGCAGCCAGGGCGCCCCCAGCAGCCAGGGTGCCTTCAGCGCCCAGGGCGCCCTCAGTAGCCAAGGCGCCCCGCGCCTATGCCAGCGAAGCCAATCACCCTTATCCAGCCGAGAAGCCGGCGCGGAAGGAGTCAAGCAGGGCGCCCCCAGCGTCCAGGGCGCCCCCAGGGTCAAACCTCATCCCTATTCGAGTGGGATAAAGGTTGACCGAGAGAATCTCGGATCACGTGACACGTGGGGGGGGGGGGGGCGCCCCCGACGTCCCGAGGTGCTATAAATAGCACCCAATGCCTAGGCTTCAAAAAACATCTCGAACACAACGCTTCTACGCTCTTCTGCTCTCACACCTCGCTCCGGAAACTGCCCAACTCGAGCCGACGACGTCCTACTGCTCCGAAAAAGTCAATCTACTTCGGACGTCAGTAAAGAAGAGTGATTTTCAATTTACTGCACTTACTCTATAATCAATATTTGTAAAGTGTTTTTGCGCCTATATAGAATTGCCCAAAGTAAACGGTCAACGACCGTGGGCCTTGGAGTAGGAGTCGACCTAGGCTCCGAACCAAGTAAAACCTCCCGTGTTTGCGTTGTGTGTTTTTAACTTCCGCTGTGCAACTTCTCTTAGTTTTCAAATCTGAAAGTTTTCCGATATTCACCCCCCCTCTATCGGTTCTCTCGATCCAACAAGTGGTATCAGAGCGGGGAAGTTCAAACTTGGTGCAACCACCAGTTTGGAAATTTTTTTTTGGATTTTTTTTTCCTTTTATCTAGTTCGAATTTTTTTTAATCTTTCGTTCGATTCTTTTTCGTTAATCGAGGTTGGTGCAACACCCCTCGTTATTTCATTTTATTCATCCCGCACTACTAATCCAAGACCAAGTCTTGGGAATTTCTCTTCTTGTTAGTAAATTTTATTTCAGATTACATGGCCATGCAAGAAGGATTTAGCACCGCCAGACCTCTACTTTTCAGTGGAGAAGACTTTTCTTACTGGAAAAGTCGTATGGAGGTCCACCTGAAAACTCAGGTGGACATGTGGATCATCATCCAGTCCGGACTGGAGATCCCCAAAAACGCCGAAGGACTACCTCAAAGCTACTCAGAATGGGACACCGCTCTGAAGCGCAAAATAGAAGCCGACGCAAAAGCGACCCAGACTCTCCAATGCGGATTGACAAAAGAGGAGCTAAACCGGGTAGGCCCCTTCAATAGTGCCAAGGAGCTTTGGGCAAAACTGATCGAGCTGCACGAAGGAACATCAGATGCTTGGATCAGTAAAAGGGATCTGCTCCTGAACAAACTGTACACCATCAAGATGCCCGACAACGAAACAGCAGCCCAACTCCACGCACGAATCCAAGAGTTGATGAACGGTCTTCACACTATAGGTCACAAGGTCGAAAACCGTGACCTAATAAGGTATGCCCTAAACGCCTTCCCTAGAAATACCTTGTGGGCATCTATGGTAGATGCATACAAGGTTTCAAGGGATCTTTCTAAAATAAAGTTAGACGAATTATTTTCCGAATTAGAACTGCACGAACAAACTAACTCCAATATGGTTGAGAAAGGAATTGCCTTCATTGCAGGTAAAACTGGAAAGTCAGCAAAGAAGAAACCGCAAACTGAACCTGAGTCTAACTCAGACTCAGACACAGAAGATGAAGGAGAACAAACTAAGCTGGTCCGACTGGCCCGAAGTTATTACAAAGAGCTGAAGAACCAAACCAACAGACGGAAAGCCGGCCGAAGAAAGGACGAACCAGCTGAACCCGCAAATGACAAAAACAAGCCCAACGTGACCTGCTACGAGTGCAAGAAAAAGGGTCACTACAAGTCAGAGTGTCCTAACCTAAAGGAGACTAAAAAGACGAGAAGAAAGAAAGCACTGCAAGCAACCTGGGACGAATCTTCCTTTGAAGAAGAAGAAGTACCCCAGTCCAACATTCTAGCCCTGACCGCCTCAGAAGAAGTCGAGATTGAGTCAGAATCAGAACAGGACGACGGCAAACTGACCTTCTCAGAGGATGGCGAAATCAAGGTAAGTGGCTTTAATAGAAGTCAGTTAAACGATTTAATTTCATATCTTTCTCGAGATTTGGCGAAAGCCAAACTCCGAATCGA
This sequence comes from Boesenbergia rotunda, assembly GCA_024364735.1. Classification (NCBI taxonomy): domain Eukaryota; kingdom Viridiplantae; phylum Streptophyta; class Magnoliopsida; order Zingiberales; family Zingiberaceae; genus Boesenbergia; species Boesenbergia rotunda. Next base: position 207,408 of record JAGFNQ010000548.1, on the reverse strand, counting down.
ATCCCTCCGACAAGAAGTAAAACTCCTGAAAGAGGGAGCTGAATCTAAACCCTCAACCGAGAAAGTTCAAGAAGGAACTCCTACTCAAGTTGAAAAACTTGAGAAAGAGAACTCCTCCCTGAAAACTCAGGTTAAGGATCTTAGATCAGCTTTAGAACGATTTACCTCTGGTTCCAAGGGTCTAGACATGATTCTTGGAAAACAGAAGTCCGTTCTAAATCGATCCGAACTTGGCTATAGAACCAAATCCCGACAAAGATCTTACCTTGCTGTACTGAATCAGTCTAGTGGTAAAATTCAGGCATGGGTACCCAAACTGTGCCTGAACAAACCGACTGGATCAAATCAGTATTGGATCCCCAAGGACAAGATTCACATCTTGCCTAATCATTACCGTGACTTTAGTCCAGGGGGAGCCAAACTGAAAACTATATTCATTGTTAGATAAAATCCAACTTTCTTTACTTTGCATGTTTATTTAATTTCTGCAATTTATTATGCTTAGACTTAGGTTAGTTTAAGGATTGAACAAACTTAACTGAAACTTGAAAACATAGTATTGGGTGGAGGTGAGATGATAGTACGTTAGGGAAACCAATTCTAATAAGATCAAGTTTACTTGGTCTCTTTAGATTGGTGAAACTAGCCGAAGCTACCGATCCAAAATCCAAACTAGTTAGACCAGAACTTTTCAAAAATTAATTTTGAAAATGAAATTTCATTAAACGCTTTGTCAAGGAAAGGGTTGATGATCCAATAAGGCTGCGGCCAAAGAAGGCCTTGTGCCTCGCCAAGACCTGGAAGCCAATTTCTGAATTTCAAATTCAAATTATCTTTTGTCAAATTCGAATCTAACTCAAATTTCAAATAATTATAGATTCTAATCTGTTTTCAAAACTTATTTCTTTTTCAAAAATCACTTAATCTATTTTTCAAAATTTCTAAACTTATTTGTTTTCAAATCTGTTTTCAAAACTAAAATAACATTTTCAAAATAAATTAAAATTCCTTTTCAAAATTAATTTTTACCCTCAAACCTGTCTCACAAAAACCTTAAGGTTAACGTGTTTGAAAACCCTAGACTGGGGTGAGACAGACTAGGAAGTGAAACTCAATTTAAGCTATCCCAACTCAAATTGGATCCAAATCACCGAAAATCCTTTATGTGTAGGAACATAAAGATTTGGACCAATGGATGTTAGATAGCGGATGCTCCAGACACATGACTGGAGACAAATTGAAGTTCACCAAACTCAAGTTCAAAAACCTGGGCTCAGTGGCATTTGGAAATAATGCTACACTCAAGGTAATTGGGTCAGGTAATATTGAACTTAAATCTAATTTCATTATTAAGAAAGTTCTATTGGTTGAAGACTTTAGTTTTAACCTACTTAGCATAAGTCAGTTATGTGACTCTGGTTATTTAGTTACCTTCAACAATTCTAACTGCCTGATTAGAAATGCACAAGACTCAGAAATCATACTTAAGGGCACTAGGAAAAATAATGTATATACTATAAGTCTTCCCCTTATACCCAAATGCATGTTAACACAATTAGAACAATCAAAACTCTGGCATAGGAGATTAGGTCATTGCAATCTAAGAACTATCTCAAAAATTACCCAACTTGGCTTAATCAAAGGTGTCCCTAAAATTAAGAATAATGAAAACCTAATATGTGAATCCTGTAATCAAGGCAAACAAACCAAGTCTAGTCACAAATTGATCCAATCTGATCAAACCCAAACCACACTTGAGCTCCTACACCTTGACCTATTTGATTCACATGGAGCCAAGTCACTAAGTGGAAACCGATACTGCTTAGTGATAATTGATGACTACTCTAGGTTCACTTGGGTCAGGTTTCTAAAGACCAAAGATGAAACCCTGAACCTATTTAACAACTTTTGTAAATTGATTGAAAATCAAAATGATACCAAAATCAAAAGACTTAGGTCTGACCACGGGGGAGAATTCGAGAATCAAAGATTCGAAGAATTCTGTAAAGTAAATGGATATAAACACGAATTTTCGTGTCCTAGAACCCCCCAACAAAATGGCATAGTAGAAAGAAAGAATAGAACCTTACAGGAAGCTGCTAGGGCTATGCTCAATGAATTTGACCTACCTAACCACTACTGGGCAGAAGCAATTAGCACAGCTTGCTATATCCAAAATAGGATTCTGCTTAATAAAAGGTTAAATAAAACACCCTATGAACTTTACTACCATAGACTTCCAAACCTACACTATCTTAGAGTCTTTGGATGCAAAGTCCATATTCTTAATACCAAAGACTATCTTGGAAAATTCCAATCCAAGTCAAACCCAGGTATCTTTTTAGGGTACTCTACAACAAGTAGAGCTTATAGAGTCTACAACAAAATAACTAAGAAAATTGAAGAAACAACCAACTTAATATTTGATGAAGAAACTAACCCAAAATCTGATAATTCTGACTTAGCTTCACCAAATACTGATCAAGAAGATAACTCTGAAACCCTAACTGAACCCTTTAATGACTTAACAATTGAACCAAGTTCTGAATCAGTTGAACCAACCAATGAACCCAGAATTGAACCTATTGGACCAGCTGGACCTGAAGCTGAGCCAAGTACTAGAAAAACCAAGAAACCCAGACTCAGTCACCCAACTGACCAAATTGTAGGTGATCCAACCTTAGGAGTCAGAACTAGAGCTTCCTATAGAAATCTTAGTCAAATAGCCATGATTTCAAAGATTGAACCTAAGACTATTGAGGAAGCCCTACCTGATCCTGACTGGATCTTAGCCATGCAAGAAGAGCTAGCCCAATTTGAGAGAAACCAAGTCTGGGAGTTAGTACCTAAACCTAAGGGCAAATCCGTAATTGACACTAAGTGGGTATTTAGGAATAAGTTAAACGATCAAGGTGAAATAGTCCGAAATAAAGCCCGCTTAGTAGCTAAGGGATTCAGTCAAGTAGAAGGGTTGGATTATGATGAAACCTATGCCCCTGTAGCTAGACNCAAAAGCCCTAGCGAAGGACTGCTAGGCACTGGCGAAGGAATGCCAGGGTTAAAGCCCTAGCGAAGAACTGCTAGGCCCCAAGCGAAGGACGGCTTGGGAATGAAGCCCTAGCGAAGGACTGCTAGGCACCGGGCGAAGGACAGTTCGGTATCCAAGACCTGGCGAAGGACCGCGAGGCAAAAGTCCAACCAGAGGAACGATTGGCATCAGGTACATTCTCCCGAGAGGAGTAGGTGAGGACGCGTTCCCCGTCGAGGGAACAGTAGGCGTCGGTTCGACCTAGGGCTCCATTTGGAAGGCCCAAAGTCAGAACCAAGACAGCTAAGGCTGTATAAAAACTAACCACTTACTGCTTTATGTTGTTTTCGGACTAACCCTGGATGCAGGACCAAAGGAACGTGTGTCTGCAGCTCAGAGAGCCTCAAAGGAGTGAGGCAGCAGCTGAGTAGGGCGCCCTGAGTGTCCAGGGCGCCCCCAAGGTGAACAAGAAACAAATGAAGCAAAAAGGAGCTTCGGCTGACTACTGGCCGGGGCGCCCTCAGCAGCCAGGGCGCCCCCAGCAGCCAGGGCGCCTTCAGCACCCAGGGCGCCCTCAGCAGCCAAGGCGCCCCGCGCCTATGCCAGCGAAGCCAATCACCCTTATCCAGCCGAGAAGCCCGCGCGGAAGGAGTCAAGCAGGGCGCCCCCAGCGTCCAGGGCGCCCCCAGGGTCAAACCTCATCCCTATTCGAGTGGGATAAAGGTTGACCGAGAGAATCTCGGATCACGTGACACGTGGGGGGGCGCCCCCGACGTCCAGGGCGCCCTGAGGTGCTATAAATAGCACCCAATGCCCAGGCTTCAAAAAACATCTCGAACACAACGCTTCTATGCTCTTCTGCTCTCACGCCTCGCTCCGGAAACTGCCCAACTCGAGCCGACGACGTCCTGCTGCTCCGAAAAAGTCAATCTACTTCGGACGTCGGTAAAGAAGAGTGATTTTCAATTTACTGCACTTACTCTGTAATCAATATTTGTAAATTGTTTTTGCGCCTATATAGAATTGCCCAAAGTAAACGGTCAACGACCGTGGGCCTTGGAGTAGGAGTCGACCTAGGCTCCGAACCAAGTAAAACCTCCCGTGTTTGCGTTGTGTGTTTTAAACTTCCACTGTGCAATTTCTCTTAGTTTTCAAATCCGAAAGTTTTCCGATATTCACCCCCTCTATCGGTTCTCTCGATCCAACAAGTGGTATCAGAGCGGGGAAGTTCAAACTTGGTGCAACCACCAGTTTGAAAATTTTTTTTCGGATTTTTTTTTTTTATCTAGTTCGAATTTTTTTATCTTTCGTTCGATTCTTTTTCATTAATCGAGGTTGGTGGAACACCCCTCGTTATTTCATTTTATTCATCCCGCATACTAATCCAAGACCAAGTCTTGGGAATTTCTCTTCTTGTTAGTAAATTTTATTTCAGATTAAATGGCCATGCAAGAAGGATTTAGCACCGCAGACCTCCACTTTTTCAGTGGAGAAGACTTTTCTTACTGGAAAAGTCGTATGGAGGTCCACCTGAAAACTCAGGTGGACATGTGGATCATCATCCAGTCCGGACTGGAGATCCCCAAAAACGCCGAAGGACTACCTCAAAGCTACTCAGAATGGGACACCGCTCTGAAGCGCAAAATAGAAGCCGACGCAAAAGCGACCCAGACTCTCCAATGCGGATTGACAAAAGAGGAGCTGAACCGGGTAGGCCCCTTCAATAGTGCCAAGGAGCTTTGGGCAAAACTGATCGAGCTGCACGAAGGAACATCAGATACTCGGATCAGTAAAAGGGATCTGCTCCTGAACAAACTGTACACCATCAAGATGGCCGACAACGAAACAGCAGCCCAACTCCACGCACGAATCCAAGAGTTGATGAACGGTCTTCACACTATAGGTCACAAGGTCGAAAATCGTGACCTAATAAGGTATGCCCTAAACGCCTTCCCTAGAAATACCTTGTGGGCATCTATGGTAGATGCATACAAGGTTTCAAGGGATCTTTCTAAAATAAAGTTAGACGAATTATTTTCCGAATTAGAACTGCACGAACAAACTAACTCCAATATGGTCGAGAAAGGAATTGCCTTCATTGCAGGTAAAACTGGAAAGTCAGCAAAGAAGAAACCGCAAACTGAACCTGAGTCTAACTCAGACTCAGACACAGAAGATGAAGGAGAACAAACTAAGCTGGTCCGACTGGCCCGAAGCTATTACAAAGAGCTGAAGAACCAAACCAACAGATGGAAAGCCGGCCGAAGAAAGGACGAACCAGCTGAACCCGCAAACGACAAAAATAAGCCCAACGTGACCTGCTACGAGTGCAAGAAAAAGGGTCACTACAAGTCAGAGTGTCCTAACCTAAAGGAGACTAAAAAGACGAGAAGAAAGAAAGCACTGCAAGCAACCTGGGACGAATCTTCCTCTGAAGAAGAAGAAGAAGTACCCCAGTCCAACCTTCTAGCCCTGACCGCCTCAGAAGAAGTCGAGACCGAGTCAGAATCAGAACAGGACGACGGCAAACTGACCTTCTCAGAGGATGGCGAAATCAAGGTAAGTGGCTTTAATAGAAGTCAGTTAAACGATTTAATTTCATATCTTTCTCGAGATTTGGCGAAAGCCAAACTCCGAATCGAATCCCTCCGACAGGAAGTAAAACTCTGAAAGAGGGAGATGAATCTAAACCCTCAACCGAGAAAGTTCAAGAAGGAACTCCTACTCAAGTTGAAAAACTTGAGAAAGAGAACTCCTCCCTGAAAACTCAGGTTAAGGATCTTAGATCAGCTTTAGAACGATTTACCTCTGGTTCCAAGGGTCTAGACATGATTCTTGGAAAACAGAAGTCCGTTCTAAATCGATCTGGACTTGGCTATAGAACCAAATCCCGACAAAGATCTTACCTTGCTGTACTGAATCAGTCTAGTGGTAAAATTCAGGCATGGGTACCCAAACTGTGCCTGAACAAACCGACTGGATCAAATCAGTATTGGATCCCCAAGGACAAGATTCACATCTTGCCTAATCATTACCGTGGCTTTAGTCCAGGGGGAGCCAAACTGAAAACTATATTCATTGTTAGATAAAATCCAACTTTCTTTACTTTGCATGTTTGCTTGTTTATTTAATTTCTGCAATTTATTATGCTTAGACTTAGGTTAGTTTAAGGATTGAACAAACTTAACTGAAACTTGAAAACATAGTATTGGGTGGAGGTGAGATGATAGTACGTTAGGGAAACCAATTCTAATAAGATCAAGTTTACTTGGTCTCTTTAGACTGGTGAAACTAGCCGAAGCTACCGTTCCAAAATCCAAACTAGTTAGACCAGAACTTTTTCAAAAATTAATTTTGAAAATGAAATTTCATTAAACGGCTTTGTCAAGGAAAGGGTTGATGATCCAATAAGGCTGCGGCCAAAGAAGGCCTAGTGCCTCGCCAAGACCTGGAAGCCAATTTTTGAATTTCAAATTCAAATTACTTTTTGTTAAATTCAAATCTAACACATTTTTCAGTTAAGAATAGATTCAAACAAAATAAATTGAAATGCTTTCAAAAATTAATTAAGATTTTCAAAATAAATTTTATGTATCAAAATCTGTCTCACAAAACCTATAAGGCTAACGTGATTGACATCCCTAGATTGGGTGAGACAGTAAAATTAAACTCAATTATGATTCCTTTAATACCTGTATTGTAGTTTAATCCTATATTTCAAACCATGGTCAACTTGGTCAAACCATGGTCAACGTAGTCAAACTACGGTCAAAGCAGTCAAACCACGGACAATGTAGACAAACCTTGGTCAAAACACTCAAATCGGGTCAAATCCGGTCAAAAACACTCCTCTAGGGTCAAAACCAGTCCTTAGGGCGCCCAATCCCTTGAGGGCGCCCCGAGGTTGGTCAAAAGCTGCCAAAAGGCAGCTGCAGCCCTGGCTAGGGCGCCCTCGTCAGGCGGGGCGCCCTCCTATAGTCCTTCAACGGCAGAAAGCTGCCGAAAGGTAACTGCAGACTTGGTCAGGGCGCCCTCACCAGCCTGGGCGCCCTCGGCAGACAGGGCGCCCTCCGATAAAGGGCGCCCGAAACTGCCTATAAAAGGGGTTCCATTCCCCTTCTTCTCTTCACACTCAAACCACTCCTTCTCCTCAACTCTCTACTTTCCAAGAGATCTTGCAACCCTCTCAAGCTCTCATGTTCAACAATGCCTCCCCGAGCAGCCCGGTAAAATTTTTAATTAAGTTAATTTCTTTTCAATTTTTCATTAAATGCATACTTTCTTTAAATGCACATTCTTTCTCTTAGAAGACGCCGACCAAACCAGGCAGAACCCGGTACCCAACCTAGTCTTGATCCTAGGTTTCCGAATTTAGAGTTATGTAATAAGTTCGCTCGTACCACCTATAAACCTATCAAAATGAGCTACTTGAATAGACAATTTTTCACCCAATCCTGTCCCTTAGCAATGAACATCATAAACTTTTACCAACTTGACAATCTCGTATTCTGCACCCACCCAATCAATACTTCCTTATGTGCAAAATTTTACAATAACATAATTAGACAGGATAGTCTCATGTTCTCCACCACTGTTCAAGGAATCCCCTTAACTATCACACCAACATTACTCAACCGGTTTCTAGGACTACGACTCTCGCAATCCACCTTCTGTTGTTACCCTCCTAGGGAGCCTCCCTTTGATGCTCCTTACTCTCACATTACCTTAGATACATTACACTCATACTTCTTTAGGCGACCCCTGGCCAGACGATTTCAGTCTGTCGAATTAGAGGTCCAGGACTACGCTCTATATAGGGTCATAGTCCGATGTATTCTGCCATTATCCACCAGGGACGTCACCACTATGTGACCATTCCACGCCTTTCTCCTGTACGCCCTGATTCACCAGCTAGACATCGACATAGGACTTCACATGTTTCATACTATCCTACACGCATCCAGTGTTACCACGCAAGGGCGGGTACGCACACCCTACTGCCACATCATCACGTCCATATTACATCACCACGGTAGAAACATTACCGAGGGAGAGATGGCCGCTTTGACCGATTACGATGAAATAGGCTATAGAAACTTCGCCCTAGCCGGGATAGAGGTGTCCGGTACCGGGGTTCTGAGTTGGAGACGACAGCAAGCCAGGGCTCCAATCGACTCAGACGAGGAGGTTGACGTCAACGTTGGAGACATCGCTGCAGTAGCCCGAGCACACATCGATGAGCCCGCTCCACCGACACTCTACCAGAGAGTGACACATTTAGAGACACAGGTTCAGAGTCTCCGAGAGGAGGTCGAAGCCTATCATATAGAGCAGATGGACGCTCGTCGAGCCGATCGAGAAGTGGCTGATGCACGATTCATTGAAATGATGGCACGATTCGATTCATGGCAGCCTGGCCCATCTGATCATCCTGGTTCCTCGTCCTAGATGTGCTTAGCATTGTACCAGTAACTATCTGACTGCCCCTACTCAGTAGGGTTGACTTATATTTGACTGTATGACTGTGTTGACTTTCCTATGTTGACTAGCTTATGAGTACTTGGTTCCTTTCTATTCGGCAGTTAGGATTGTGCTTAGTAGAATAGATTTAGCTCATTATTGGTTTTTTTTTCAAAATGCTTTCAAAATCAGCTCTTACTTAATTTTGAAAAAGTTTTAAAAATAAATTCTTTTATTTTTCGACTTAGTTTTATTTCAAAACTACCCCTTTTCAAAATTAGGGCTTCTTCGCAAATGGACTTAGCCTAGGCCCTAACCCTAGAACTGCATGCACCTATAGACTTAGAAGCCAGCATCTCACAAGCACTTTAGGATACTTTTTGATTGATAACCTAGAAAGGGTTGAGATGCTTAGGTCTTTGCCTTAATTCAAGATGCTTTAAGTCAGTGCATCTGCAGCAATTGGGGCACTAAATACAACTTACACAGCAATCAAGTTAAGTGTCAAGTTTAGAAAATCTAACTTAAACAGAAACACTTAACTTGACTAACCCTAGCGAAAACTACTGCTTATAACAGTTAGTAAGTAGCTAAATGGGTTAGACAGGTCCCTACAAGAGAAAACTAACTGATTTGGTCTAAGTCTTGGTTCAGTACAACAAAATCATACGAATATTTTCCCTTACAAAAGTTAATTCTTTTATGCAATTTAATTTCTGCTATATCTATCTGTTTTTTTTATATATGGCAAAGGGGGAGAGATAGGAAAGGAGAAAGTTCAAATGTTTTCAAAATCTCAAACTCTCTCTTTTCAAAAAGTTAGCTACTTCTCAAAGCTTCTCAAAAAAAAACTTTTTAGAAGTACTTAAGTGTTTTAAGTTTTTCAAAATTTACTAAGTACTTAAGTTTTTCAAAATTTACTAAGTACTTAAGTTTTTCAAAATTTACTAAGTACTTAAGTTTTTTCAAAATTTACTAAGTACTTAAAGTTTTTCAAAAGTTAGTAAGTACTTAACTTAAAGTTTTCAAAACTTTTGAGTACTCTAAAACTTAAGGCTTCAAAATTTACTAAGTACTTAAAGTTTTTCAAAAGTTACTTAACTTAAAGTCTTTCGAAAACTCCTCTATGTACTTTTAAAACTTAAGTTATCAAAAGATTTCCAAGTACTTAAAACTTAAGTTTTCAAAGTGGAAAATCATTCTAAGTAAAGTTTTAGAACCCCACGTATTTTTGAAAAATCTAGGGGGAGATTCCTTCCAGGGGGAGGGAACAAAAGTTAATGGTTTTATGCTTTGATTAAACATAACTTTTTGAACTAGGGTTGCCATAAATCAAAAAGGGGGATATTGTTGGTGCAGAAAGCACCAAAGTCAAACCTGTATTTTGATAATGGCAACAGGTTTCAAAAGTTAAGGCTTAGTTGTTATCTAACATGTTACTCTAGTGTGCAGAGCAAAAAGTCCTAGCGAAGGACTGCTAGGCACTGGCAAAGGAATGCCAGAGCAAAAAGCCCTAGTGAAGGAATACTAGGCACTGGCGAAGGAATGCCAGGGTTAAAGCCCTAGCGAAGGACTGCTAGGCCCCAAGAGAAGGACGGCTTGGGAATGAAGCCCTAGCGAAGGACTGCTAGGCACCGGGCGAAGGACAGTTCGGTATCCAAGACCTGGCGAAGGACCGCGAGGCAAAAGTCCAACCAGAGGAACGGTTGGCATCAGGTACATTCTCCCGAGAGGAGTAGGTGAGGACGCATTCCCTGTCGAGGGAACAGTAGGCGTCGGTTCGACCTAGGGCTCCATTTGGAAGGCCCAAAGTCAGAACCAAGACAGCTAAGGCTGTATAAAAACTAACCACTTACTGCTTTATGTTGTTTTCGGACTAACCCTGGATGCAGGACCAAAGGAACGTGTGTCTGCAGCTCAGAGAGCCTCAAAGGAGTGAGGCACAAGCTGAGTAGGGCGCCCCCAAGGTGAACAAGAAACAAATGAAGCAAAAAGGAGCTTCGGCTGACTACTGGCCGGGGCGCCCTCAGCAGCCAGGGCGCCCCCAGCAGCCAGGACGCCTTCAGCACCCAGGGCGCCCTCAGCAGCCAAGGCGCCCCGCGCCTATGCCAGCGAAGCCAATCACCCTTATCCAGCCGAGAAGCCCGCGCGGAAGGAGTCAAGCAGGGCGCCCCCAGGGTCAAACCTCATCCCTATTCGAGTGGGATAAAGGTTGACCGAGAGAATCTCGGATCACGTGACACGTGGGGGGGCGCCCCCGACGTCCAGGGCGCCCCGAGGTGCTATAAATAGCACCCAACGCCCAGGCTTCAAAGAACATCTCGAACACAACGCTTCTACGCTCTTCTGCTCTCACGCCTCGCTCCAGAAACTGCCCAACTCAAGCCGACGACGTCCTGCTGCTCCGAAAAAGTCAATCTACTTCGGACGTCGGTAACGAAAAGAGTGATTTTCAATTTACTGCACTTACTCTGTAATCAATATTTGTAAATTGTTTTTGCGCCTATATAGAATTGCCCAAAGTAAACGGTCAACGACCGTGGGCCTTGGAGTAGGAGTCGACCTAGGCTCCGAACCAAGTAAAACCTCCCGTGTTTGCGTTGTGTGTTTTAAACTTCCACTGTGCAATTTCTCTTAGTTTTCAAATCCGAAAGTTTTCCGATATTCACCCCCTCCTCTATCGGTTCTCTCGATCCAACAACATGTTTTCAAAAATTATATTTTTTTAAAAATTGTTTGACTCACGCAATTAGACACAAGCCTCTTAGGACAACACTAAAGTTCCTTAAGGCACTTAGATAGAGTCAAACGGTATCAGGTACAGGGGGAGTGCTTTTAATTTTTTTTTTTGAAATGGTTTTCGAAAACTGCACTTTAAACATTACTATCATTTGAAAATACTTTTCGAAAACTGTGCTTTAAATCATTATCACTTGTGTTTTCGAAAAAGGTTTATGTTGTAAAGATTATATGTTCAAAAATTTACCTGTTTCTTTGACTTTGAGAAACCCTAAAGACACAGAGGAAAGGTCCACTTCATGATCTTCAAGGACTCCTAGGATGTGTCAAATTTAGGGGGAGTCTAAGTCAAAAGAAGAATTTCAGAAAAGGTTCTTTTGGTAATCATTTTTTTTTTAATTGTTAAATAGTTCTTTTTAATCTAAACCAAATCCTAAAGACTCAGAGGAAGAGTACTTGTGTTCAACAAGCTTCCCAGTACTGGGTCAAGTTTAGGGGGAGGTCAAATTAAAAGAATTATTTTATTTCCATGAACTATATCTTCAAAAATTCATACATTTTTCAAAATGTACGTACATATATTTTCAAAATACTATCATTTTTTTCAAAATTCTGTTCAGAAATAATACTTACTTGAATTTAGAGAATTTTCCAGGACACTTAGGAAACTGTCCTTGTAGTCAACAAGGTTTCCTAGGATTGTGTCAGACTAGAAAAGAAACCATGTCAAGTACTTATGCTTCTCAAAATTCATAATAATTTCAAAGTACTTAATTTTTCAAAATTCATATTTTTCAAAGTACTTATGTTTTTCAAAAATTCTAATATTTTTCTAAGTACCTATACTTAGATTGTCAAAAATTGTATAATATGTTTCAAAAATACTTAGATATTCCAAAAAGGATCAATCTAGTTTTTCAAAAAAATACTTGCATGTTTCAAAGATCATTTTTCAAAGTATTTATACCTCTCAAAACTCATAGTATTCTTTCCAAAATACGGTATTTTCTCAAAAAAATAATATTGGTTAAGTTTTCTGAGTTCAAGTACTTAGTTTTATGATATGCTTTCAAAAATTTGTACTAAGTATTTAAAAAAAAAGAACAAAATGTTGTTATTGTTGGTGCAAGAATTCTTGATTTTTTTGATGTATGACAAAGGGGGAGAGATACGCCTTAAGTTAGAATTTTTTTTTTCTTTTCTCTTACCAAAGGATCAATTAATCAAAATGGTTTCAAAAAAGGGGAGAGTGAAAGATTAGAATTTTTTTTCTCTATTTTTCCTAGAGGATCAAAAATGGATTTTCAAAACTTAGATCATTTTTTATTTTGATCAAAACTTAGATCATTTTTTATTTTGATCCCAAGGATAGTAAGTTAGCCCCTTCAACCAATCTAACTTAAGATATTGTCAAACATCAAAAAGAGGGAGATTGTTGGTGCAAGTTGCATCAATGATGTTCTCCTCTAAGTGTTTTAATGTTTGACAATAGACTTAAGTCAGTGATACATTGAACATACAAAGGGAAGCAAAGGAGGAGTAACCTAAGTGGAAGAAAAGTCCTAGTTAAACCTAGGCACTAAGACCTGGTGAGTGGAGCTGGGCACTAAGACCTGCTCGGAAGGTGGGCACTAAGTCCTGATCGAGGATTGGGCACTAAGTCCTGGCAAAGGGCTGGGCACCGAAGACCTGATCGGAAGGTGGGCACTAAGTCCTAGTCGAGAACTGGGCAAGAAGACCTGGCCAAGGGTTGGGCACCGAAGACCTGGCCAAGGATTGGGCACTAAGTCCTGGCAAAGGGCTGGGCACCGAAGACCTGATCGGAAGGTGGGCACTAAGTCCTAGTCGAGAACTGGGCAAGAAGACTTGGCCAAGGGTTGGGCACCGAAGACCCGGTTCGGGGAATTGGGCACCGAAGACCTGGTTCAGGGAATTGGGCAAGAAGACCTAGCCGAGGGTTGGGCACCGAAGTCTTGGACTTAGGGTTTGGGCACGAAGTCTTGGTCTGAGGGACTGAGCAACTTAGCTGAGTGATGACTAAGGACAGAAGTAGAGACGGGTCAGGGCTCGGGCGTCTCAAGGTCAGGAAGTATCGGAAGCTAAGCAAAAGTCCACCCGATCGAAGGACTGGGTGGCAACCGTCTCCTGAGAGGAGTAGGTGAAAGGCGCGTTCTCGGGGGTGGGAACTTGCATCGGTTCGACCAAGGGTTTCATAGAAATCCGAAGTCCGAACCAAGTCCTTAAGACTAATATTGTATATATATGTGCTTTGTGTTTGTGTATCTTGCAGGTATCAAGAACCGGAGACAAAGCAGGCGGAAGGTTGGAAAGCAACCAACTCGGGCGCCCCCACTGATGGGGGCGCCCAGAGCAAAGCCTAAAACCCAGTGTTGGGTTGAAAGGCATGAAGCCAGGCGCCCCCATTGGTGGGGGCGCCCAAGCCAAAGACTGAAAAGCAGTTTAGTTGAAGAAAGCAGAATAGGCTTCAAGCGGGGCGCCCGGGAGGTCCGGGGCGCCCGAGTTCAAAGCTGTATTTGCTGTTTCGAGTTCGAAACACAGATAAGCCTTCACGCACGTGCCCAGGAGGTTCGAGGCACCCTGGTCAGAGGTTTTATCTGCCACGGTGAGGTCGGCGCGGGGATAAGGTTTGACCGAGTTTATAGGGGCGCCCCCAGCGTATCGGGTGCCCGTATGAAGCCTATATAAGGGGCTTCAACCCCTCTGCTTCAAACACAACTGCTGAAAGTGATACTGAGCATTCTGAATGACGACAACACGCTAAAGACGAGGCTCTACGATCGGGAGGCTCCAGGAGAAAGTGTGCGGCACTTCGGAGGTCCAGATCGGTCGAGTTTCAAACCCTAGTTGTTCGGTTTGCATTTAATATTCTGTACTTACTTTGCTATACTTTTGTTTATACTTATACACTGTAAGACTGGTCTTCTCCGCCTCTGGAAATTCTGGAAAGGAGACCAATAGTGGACTCACGCCGAGTACATAGGCCTTGGACGTACTGACCCTGGGGGGTTGGGAACCAAGTAAATAAATCCCGCTGTGTCCTTGTGTTCTTTCTATTTTTATTTTCCGCTGCACTAACACTCTAAGTCCAGTACGAACGAAAGTTTTACGAAAGTTTCCGAAGAATTTTATGCAGCTTTGTCTAGGAAAGGGTTATTGATCCAATAAGGCTAAGGCCAAAGAAGACCTCTGTGCCTCGTCAAGACTTGGAAGCCAAATATTGAAATATATTTTTAAATTACTAATTCTTAAATCTAAATCTAACTCAAGTTTCAATCATATCTTAGATTCAACCTATCTTCAAGATAAAATTGAAATCATCTCACAAAACAAATATGGATCCCTGCCTTGTCACTTAAAAACGGGTGAGATGATTAGGATTAGACCAATCCAAATTCTTTTAATTCAAAAATTCTTTTTCAAATTCTACTTAAACTTTTTCAAAAATGTTTTTTCCAAATCATATTTAATCCTTTTCAAAAAATTCTTTTTCAAACTTTACTTAAATATTGTTCAAAAATTTCTTTTCAAATTTTTCTCAAAAATTCTTTTTCAAAATTTTTTTTAATCCAGCTAATCAGATCAAACTGGTTAAACTGAACTCTGTCTCACAAAATCAACCTAGGCTTAACATACTAAACTGAATCTAAACTAAGCCACTTTATATGTAGGAACAATAAATTTTGGACTAGTGGATGTTGGATAGTGGGTGTTCCAGACATATGATTGGAAACAAGTCAATGTTCACCAAGTTAAAATATAATGACCTAGGAACAGTGGTGTTTGGCAACAACGCTATACTTAAGGTAATCGGGTCAGGTAACATTGAACTGAGCTCCGACTTTACTATTAAATGGGTCCTTTTGGTTGATAGTTTCAAATTTTATTTACTTAGTATTAGTCAGCTCTGTGATACCGGATACTTAGTCACTTTTACCAACCAAGACTGCCTGATTAAGAACTTACAAGACCCAGGGGTTACCCTGAAAGGACTTAGAAAAAATAACATTTATATCATAAACCTATCTACCTCACTTAAGTGTTATCTAACTCTGGTAGAAGAAATTAAACTCTGGCATAGGAGATTAGGACATGTCAATCTAAAGCTAATCTCCACACTCAGCCAAAAAAGACTAGTTAAAGGTATACCCAAACTTATGAATCTTGAAAATTCAATTTGTGGTCCATGTCAATAGGGTAAACAGACCAAGTCTACCCATAAACTTACCTAGTCTGACCTGACCCAATCTGTACTTTAGCTCCTACATTTGGACGTATTTGATTCTCATGAAATCAAGCCACTAGCGAAAACTGGTATTGCTTAGTTATAATTGATGATTATTCTAAATTTACTTGGGTCCAATTTCTTAAAACCAAATATCAATGTCTTGAATCCTTTGAAAATCAAAAAGATGTCAAAATTAAACGAATTCGAAGTGATCACGGGGGTGAATTCGAAAATCTAAAGTCCACTGAATTCTGCAATAGAAATGGGTATTTTCATGAATTTTCCTGCCCTATGACCCCTAAAAAAATGGTCTAGTTAAAAGACGAAATAGAACCCTCCAAGAAGCAGGGAGAACCATGCTTAATGAATTCAAATTGGCTAATCACTTTTGGGCAGAAGCAGTTAGCACTGCCTGCTATATTCAAAATAGGATCCTAATCAATAAAAGATATAATAAGACCCCCTATGAAATATATTATGATAAACCACCCAACCTACATTATCTAAGGGCCTTTGGCTGTAAAGTCAATATTTTTAACATAAAAGACTACTTAAGTAAATTTCAATCCAAAATCTCCCTTGGGATATTTTTAGGATATTCAACCACAAGTAGAACCTACAGAGTCTATAACAAACAAACTCTTTGTTGGATCGAGAAATGCGAGAGAGGGGGGGTGAATGTCGCAATTCGTTCGGATTTAAAAAGAGTAAGTGCGCAGCGGAATAAAACAGAGCAAAAAAACAACGCTAACACGGTCGTTTTACTTGGTTCGGAGCCTGGGTCGACTCCTACTCCAAGGCCCACGGTCGTTGACCGTTTTCTGCGGGCAATTCTATAAGTTCGTAAAAGTTTACAAGAAAGATAATAACAAGAACAGTTTAGTAAACTTTAAATACAGCTCTTCGTTACCGACGTCCGGTGTAGATCGAAGTTTTGGAGCAGCGGGACGTCGTCAGCTCGAGTTGGAAGATTTCTGGAGCGTGTCGCGGAAGCAGAAGAGCGCAGAAGTGTCGCAGTGATTGATGCTCTGAAGAAGGAGGTCGAGGGCCCTTTATATAGGGCCTGGGGGCGCCCTGGTCGACGGGGGCGCCCCCCCCCCCCACGTGGCAGCAGATCCGGTTGTTGCTCGGTCGCCGTCTGATCCCCTTATCCTCGGGATCCGGTTTGACCGGGGCGCCCGGATGGCTCGGGGAGCCCGCATTGACCGGTCAAAGCCTCATCTCTTCGGCTTCGCAGGGATGCGCTTCGGCAGCTGGCAGTGGGGGCGCCCGCGACACGCGGGGCGCCCGCGACAAGCGGGGCGAAAACGCGTCGAGGTTGTTACATACTTGGGTTGACCTTGGGGGCGCCCTGGTCGTCCGGGGCGCCCTGCTCAGCTTCTGCCTCACTCCTTCGAGGCTCTCTGAGCTGCAGATACTCAGTCCTTCGATCCTGCATCCAGGGTTAGTCCAAATAACAATTATATTATTATTTTATACAGCCTTAGCTGTCTTGGTTCTGACGTTGGTCTCCAAAATGGAGCCCTAGGTCGAACCGACGCCTAATGTTCCCTCAAGGGGAACGCGTCCTCACTTACTCCTCTCGGGAGAATTTACCTGGTACCAACCGGATCCTCCAGTTGGACTTTTGCCCGGCAGCCCTTCGCCAGGTCTTGGTTTTCGCCTAGCAGCCCTTCGCCAGGACTTGGTTTTCGCCTAGCAGCCCTTCGCCAGGACTTGGTTTTCGCCCAGCAACCCTTCGCCAGGACTTGGTTTCTTGACAGCCCATCGTCAGGTGCCTAGCATCCCTGTAACGCCCCAAAATTCCCATTTTTAGTTCTTAAAGTCCTTAGAATTATTTAAAAATGGTTTAGAAATATTCTAGATATTTTTAGGGATTTTAAGAATATTTTTATGGAATTTTCCGAGTCCGTTTAGTATATTTAAAAAAAGAAAAACGTTTAAGGGCAGCAGGGGGTTCGAACCCGCGACCAGCAGGAGAGCAGGCGCGAGCGCGACCGGCTAGGCTAGGGTATCAAGCACAACGAAAGTTGGAGAGAAATATATTTATAGAGTAGTTACGATTCTTTTCATAAAGATAGTATAAATAGATAAGTTAAGAGAGGAAATTAGATTTTTGGTTTTCTCTCTTCCTCACCCTAGCCGCGTGAGACAGCCTCCCTTCTCCTCTCTTGGGCGACGCCAACCAACACCAAGGCCAAGGGGGCCGGCCAAGGTTCTCCTCCGAGAGATATTCCTATATTCGGGATCCCCGCGACGAGAGGAACGCGTAAGCGCGAAGAATTCTCCGAGATCTCAAGTTTCTCCCGAGCCCTAGACGTCAATCTTGGTAGTAAGTCCAAGATATCAATGTAAGTACTGCTCACCTGCAGTAAGAGGCGGTTTTTCCGCAAGAATTTCCCTTAATAGTTTTTAAAAGAGATATTTCCTTTTTGTTTAAGTTTTTGCATGTGATCTTAGTTCATTATATGCTTGTATAAGTTTGATAAAGCATCCTATGTGAGATTAGGGGCTAAGAAAGTTATGAGAAAAGAAAAGAGAAGATAAAGATAAGAAAAGAAAAGGCCAAGGCCTTAAGAAATCCCCAAAAGTCAAGACTTAGGGATTTTAGCACGCAAGGTGCTCGAGAAAATGCCAAGGCATTTACAGATAAGAAAGAAAAGCTATTTTATTTTCTAAGGCCAGTACCCGGCGTCCAAGGGCGTCGTTAAAGAAATCCAGGTATCCAATTCCAAGGTCTTGGCCCTGGTAGACCAAGGTCTGCTCTATTAGGATTGGTGGCTCGCTACCCCAACCTTTTAGAGAACGCGCATGAGATGGTACTTACGTCTTCAGTGGATCCAAGTGATTATTATTTTCAAGTATATGCTTTAGCAAAGTTTCTAAAGTTTAAAGAGTTTTCAAAAAGTTAAAGGATAGCAAAAGTTTCAAGTTGAGCCAAGAAAAGTAAATTGAGATTTATTAATGCTTGAGTATGCATGCTTTGAGTTATACATGTTCTTAGTTTTCTTTCAAGCATATAAGTATCTCATATGAATTTCATATTGATCAAGAAGCATGTTTGCACATTTCGAGATTTTGTGAGCTAGATAGTACTTACTAAGCTTTTTGCTTACTAGTTGCATTTCCTCTTACTGCAGATAAAGGTAAAGGCAAGCAATTCTGAAGGAAGGCGACAAGGCGGTGCTGAGTAAAGTGTGTGTGGTGGCTGATTTTGGAGAGATCCTTGAGACGAGACAATTTAGTTATTTGAATTACAATGTTTTAGTTTATTTAAATTTCAAGTTCTTGCTTTATGGAGTTTAGCGAACATTTAAGCTTTGGATAGTTTTACATGCTCAATTTCTTAGAGTAAAGATTCCATGTCATTTCATTTAGCATACATATCCTTAGGATTGCATTGGATGAGTAGAAGTGTGAGTAGTTTGAAATATTGATACTTTGTTAGAGAAATAGATGCATGTGCCAAGATAGTATTAATTTCCCTTTGAATCAAGTTTTATTGCTTAAGTATGTTTAGAAAAGTTGCTTTCTCATTTGATAATGCCTTAGGGATGTTTCAGAATTTTGTGTGATGAGTTTCAATGGTTAGAAGTTAAGTTTGGTACAAACTCTAGCTTAAGGTCTATGTAGATTTTTCATAACTTGTTAAATTCCGCAAAAGTCCTAATTTCAAGTTTATGGATTCGTTTTGATTGGCTAAATTGTTTAGAAATCTGGCATAGAGTATAGAAATGGTGTCATGATTTTATATGGCTCGAAACTATATGATTGGTGGGCTTTTGAAGCAAGTTTCGAAACCTGAATTTTCAGATTTCAGGCTTATCAGTCGACTGGTACAGTATCAGTCGACTGATACCCGTAAGCTGAGTTGGGCGAGGCAAGTTTCAATAAGTATTTTCTTACGAGTTTTTGAGAAAGAAAGTGTGACATGGTATCATGCATGACTATTTAAGTTAGAATATCATTCTTAGATAGATTAAAAAGAAAAAAAAAGAGATTTCCGCATTTTTAGTCGTGCATTAGAAGTCGAGAAGTAGACAAAAGTAACGATCCGTCTAAGGCAGAGAAGGCGGGTCGCTACAATCCCTTCGCTAGGACTTGGTTTTCGCCCAGCAACCCTTCGCCAGGACTTGGTTTCCTGACAGCCCATCGTCAGGTGCCTAGCAGCCCTTCGCTAGGACTTTGTTTCCTGCACTCTCAAGCAGCATTGTTAGACAACAAATAACCCTTAACTTTGAATCCTTTGCCAATATCAAAACAAGGTTCGATCTGGTGCTTCCTGCACCAACAATCTCCCCCTTTTTGATTATGGCAACACAATTCAAAGTTAAGGAAAAAATTACAACAGTTAAGAGCATAAGGTAAACAGTGAAGCATAACTGAAGCATAACTGTAGAGTTGAAAAAAAATTCTTTATTTTTCATACTCCCCCTAAAACCCTGAATACTTGTGTTATAAAATACTTAACATACTTAACTTTGACCTTTCCTCCCCCTTTGACATATATCAAAAGCATACATGGGTTAGTAAGGTTTCTAATGGGGAGTTTTGAGTTCTACCAAAAATAAGTTTTTGACAAAGTATTTTTCAAAAAGAGCAAAAGTATTTATATCCATAGACACTTTTGAAAAGCAAGCTTAAACTTTGTTAAAAACCCCTTTTTTTTTCTTTTTTTTCAGACAAGTTTTGATTACTAAGGAAAATTTTATTTAGAAAAACATGCACTAAAAATAACTTTGAACCACTTAGAAATGCTTAAAATTTTGAAATAGCTTAAAAATAAAATTCCCTTTCTCTCCCCCTTAATGTAAAACTCTTCTCCTTATGTTTTAGACCATTTTCAAGTCTAATATAAAAATATTTTGAGAGAAGTTTTAAGGAGAGCGTTTGTGTATCAGAGCCTATGAGTTTTGAAAGCATAAAAATACTTAGTATAATTCTTGAAAGTATAGCAAAAAGTTTTAAATTGCACCAACAAAACTTTATTAGGAAAAGTATTGAAAAGATATTTTATATTTGTAGGCCAATCTTTTAGAAAATTCACGCACTTAGAACAATATTGCCTTGAAAAATATTTATACTTTTGAAAACATTATAGCAGTACTTTTTGACAGATATTATGTATTTTTGAAGATATAAGTGCTTTTGAATCTTCAAAAGTACTTTTGAAATAAATATTATGCATTTTTGAAAAATCTAAGTACTTTTGAAATAAATTAAGATTTGAAACACATAAGTATTTTTTTAAAAAAGTATTTAGACTTTGAAAGATATAAGTAATTTTGAAAAGACTTAGACTTTGAAAAGTATAAGTAATTTTTGAAAAGAATTAGACTTTGAAAAGTATAAGTAATTTTTGAAAAGAATTATGCATTTTGAACACAAAATATTTTACTTGACTAGGTTTCTTTTCCAGTCTGACATAATCTTAGGAAACCTTGTTGACTACAAGGACATTTTCCTAAGTGTCCTGGAAATTTTCAAACTCAAGTAAATTTTAAAAAATGATAGTACTTAAAAATATATTCTAAAAAAGTGTGTGAACTTTTGAAGGTTCAATGTTTTACTTAACTTGGTTCATTTTCCAGTCTGACACCATCCTAGGAAACCTTGTTGACTACAAGGACATTTCCTAAGTGTCCTGGAAATTTTCCAACCTAAGTAAATGTTATTTCGAAAACAATTTCATAAGTCACACAAATTCTAACAAATAGTATTTTGAAAAACTTAGATTTTTGCAAGAGTTTGAAATAAAGCATGTTATTAAATAATTCCTTTAATTTTGACCTCCCCCTAAACTTGACTCAGTCCTGGGAAGCTTGTTGACCACAAGTACTCTTCCTTTGAGTCTTAAGATTTGAGTCAGATTAGAAAGAACTGTTTAACAAAGACATAAGTAAAAAGAAACTTTTTCTGAAGTTTTTCTTTTGACTTAGACTCCCCCTTAATTTGACACATCCTAGGAGTCCTTGAAGATCATGAAGTGGACCTTTCCTCTGTGTCTTTAGGGTTTGTCAAGATCAAAAGAAGCACTTTTGAACAATCTTCTGAGTATGATAACTTTCAAGGAGATAAATTTTTGACACCTCAATTTGGAATAATAACACAGTTTAAAAAATTTGAAATGATAATAATTTTTCCTAAGCGATAGTAATATATTAAGGTTTTTGAATCAACTTTTGAAAGCCTTATTTTGAGATGAAAATAAGTTTTAAAGCATAAGGATTTTGAGAAATCTAAAAAACATTAAGAAGAACTCCCCCTGTATCCGACATAGACTGACTTTATCTAAGACCTTAGTGTTGACTAGGTTTGACCATGTTTGACTCAGTTGACTAAGGTTTGACTATGTTAATCATGGTTTGACTATGTTGGAATTATCCTCTGAATTAAAACACAACATAAAAGAAATTTTAATTTGAACTTAATTTTCCTGTCTCACCCAATCTAGGGTTTTCAAACAGTTAGCCTTAAAAGTTCTTGTGAGACAGGTTTGAAGGTAAAAATTAATTTTGAAAAGGAATTTTCATTTATTTTGAAAAAAGTTATTTAATTTTGAAAACAGATTTGAAAAAAAATAAGTTTAGAAAGCAGAAATTTTGAACACTGATTAAGTGATTTTTGAAACAGAATAAGTTTGAAAAATAGAAATTTTGAAAACAGATTAGAATCTATAATTATTTGAAATTTGTGTTAGATTCGAATTTGACAAAAGATAATTTGAATTTGAATTTCAGAAATTGGCTTCCAGGTCTTGGCGAGGCACTAGGCCTTCTTTGGCCGTAGCCTTATGGGATCATCCACCCTTTCCTTGACAAAGCCTTTTAATGAAATTTCATTTTCAAATTAAATTAGGTCATTTTCTGGTCTAACTAGCTTGGGTCTTGGATCGGTAGCTTCGGCTGGTTTCACCAGTCTAAAGAGACCAAGTAGACTTGATCTTATTAGAGTTGGTTTTCCCAACGTACTATCATCTCACCTCCTCCCAATACTATGTTTTCAAATTTCAAGTAATTGGTTAAGTCCTTAAGCTAACTAAACCTAAGAATAGCCAAGACAAAACTTCAGATAATGCCATAGTGAGGAGAAATTTCTGGATTTTCTACGTTTGCAAAATTATTAATCAGTTTTTCTTGTATATCAATTTTAATTTTCAAAGTCTCATTTTCTTGTCTTAACATTTTGAATTTTGACTTTGCTAATATACATGATTTCATCAAGTTATCTAAGCATGCATCCATATCTAAATTTGACCAAGGGAGATTAATTAAACTATCAGTATTCAAGGTAAAGAGTTGATTTGGATGTAAATTACAGTTACCCATTTTGGTTGGTTTCCCTGGATCTTTGTACGTTTATCTGTGCATTCCTCTTTGTAATGCCCAAACTCCTGACACTTGAAGCATTGAATGCGACTCTTGTTCTTTCGTGCTTTTGGAGCTCGTTTCTTTGTTGCCGTCGGTGGTATCGTTTGAATCTTACGGATAGGACACTTAGTTTGGTAGTGCCCTCTCTCCCTGCATATGTAACAAATTATATGATTTTTAAAATTCAAATTTGTAATTTTACCTTTTGATTCCTTATTAGGAATCTCCCCCTTAATTGTTGCTGTCTCGGATCTAAATTCATCTTCTGATTCCGTGTCTGAGTCAGACTTGGGTACCGGTTGAAGCTCCTTCTTTGATGGTTCTCTTGGAGTTTTCCCTGCAAAAGTTATACCTTCCTCGACCATTGCAGTATCAGCTTGATTATTTAATTCTAATTTAGAAAAGAATTTGAAATTGGTTACCATCTCAGTCAGTTCGTTGTCTGATTCTGCTGGTTCGATTTCGACTCTGGGTTCAGGTTCAGACTCTGACTCGGCTATCTGTGCTTGGACCGAGAGTACGAGATAACTTACCTGATCTTCTTCTTCATCTGAGATTTCTTGATGAAGATTGATCAATTTCTCCCACATTTCTCTAGCACATCCAAATGAACCGACTAGCTTGAGTTGTTCGTTGGTTAGACCGCATTGAAGAATTGCAGTTGCTCTTGCATCAGTCTCAATTTGGTTGAGGGTTGGTTCATCCAGTTTGTCCCATGCAATTGATAGTTCATCTTCTGTATGGAGGTGGAACCCTGTTTAAATGATCATCCATATGTCCATATGGGTCTTCAGAAGGGACTCCATTTGTCTTCTCCAAAAGCTGAAGTTCTCGCCGGAGAATAGCGGTGGACGGGCACTGTTCCACTCTTGGTTGGCCATAAAATAACCTCTTGCACACAAAAGAACTAACAGAATGTACCAAGACTTGGTCTTGGATTAGTAGTGCGGGAGAAGAAGAAAAAAAATTTGCCCAAAAAAATTGCACGAATTTCGAGGCAGAATAATAATAAAATAATAATAATAAATTTGAGACAAAATTTTTGGGAAATGAATATTCTAATTAATGGTGAAAAATAAGAGTTAAAAGATTGCTCGAATTAAAGTGGCATGAATTTCGAGAAATAATATTAAAATAATAAAAAAAATTTATGACAAATTTTTAAGAATTGTTCGTTTTATTAATTCAGACTTATGGTGAAAAGATGAAAATTCAAAATTGAAAAAGGCGAACGAGATTGAGTTGCGTTGATTAATTCAGATATTATTTATATAAAATAAAAAGCGAACGAGATTGAGTTGCGTTGATTAACAAAAAGAAAAGAAATAAAATTAAACAAATTCGTAAATCCGAAAAAACTTTCAAACTGGTGGTTGCACCAAGTTTGAACTACCCCGCTCTGATACCACTTGTTGGATCGAGAAATGCGAGAGAGGGGGGGTGAATGTCGCAATTCGTTCGGATTTAAAAAGAGTAAGTGCGCAGCGGAATAAAACAGAGCAAAAAAACAACGCTAACACGGTCGTTTTACTTGGTTCAGAGCCTGGGTCGACTCCTACTCCAAGGCCCACGGTCGTTGACCGTTTTCTGCGGGCAATTCTATAAGTTCGTAAAAGTTTACAAGAAGGATAATAACAAGAACAGTTTAGTAAACTTTAAATACAGCTCTTCGTTACCGACGTCCGGTGTAGATCGAAGTTTCGGAGCAGCGGGACGTCGTCAGCTCGAGTTGGAAGATTTCTGGAGCGTGTCGCAGAAGCAGAAGAGCGCAGAAGTGTCGCAGTGATTGATGCTCTGAAGAAGGAGGTCGAGGGCTCTTTATATAGGGCCTGGGGGCGCCCTGGTCGACGGGGGCGCCCCCCCACGTGGCAGCAGATCCGGTTGTTGCTCGGTCGCCGTCTGATCCCCTTATCCTCGGGATCCGGTTTGACCGGACGCCCGGATGGCTCGGGGCGCCCGCATTGACCGGTCAAAGCCTCATCTCTTCGGCTTCGCAGGGATGCGCTTCGGCAGCTGGCAGTGGGGGCGCCCGCGACACACGGGGCGCCCGCGACAAGCGGGGCGAAAACGCGTCGAGGTTGTTACATACTTGGGTTGACCTTGGGGGCGCCCTGGTCGTCCGGGGCGCCCTGCTCAGCTTCTGCCTCACTCCTTCGAGGCTCTCTGAGCTGTAGATACTCAGTCCTTCAATCCTGCATCCAGGGTTAGTCCAAATAACAATTATATTATTATTTTATACAGCCTTAGCTGTCTTGGTTCTGACTTTGGTCTCCAAAATGGAGCCCTAGGTCGAACCGACACCTAATGTTCCCTCAAGGGGAACGCGTCCTCACCTACTCCTCTCGGGAGAATTTACCTGGTGCCAACCGGATCCTCCAGTTGGACTTTTGCCCGGCAGCCCTTCGCCAGGTCTTGGTTTTCGCCTAGCAGCCCTTCGCCAGGACTTGGTTTTCGCCTAGCAGCCCTTCGCCAGGACTTGGTTTTCGCCCAGCAACCCTTCGCCAGGACTTGGTTTCTTGACAGCCCATCGTCAGGTGCCTAGCATCCCTTCGCTAGGACTTGGTTTTCGCCCAGCAACCCTTCGCCAGGACTTGGTTTCCTGACAGCCCATCGTCAGGTGCCTAGTAGCCCTTCGCTAGGACTTTGTTTCCTGCACTCTCAAGCAGCATTGTTAGACAACAAATAACCCTTAACTTTGAATCCTTTGCCAATATCAAAACAAGGTTCGATCTGGTGCTTCCTGCACCAACACTCTTAAGATCGAAGAAACTACTAACATAGTATTTGATGAAGAAAACCAATCTAATCCAACTCCTCAATCTAATTCAAATCAACCCAACCTAACTAACTTAACAGACGATGAGTCTGGACCAGACCAACTTACTGACTTACCTACTGAATTAGTCTTAGACTTAAATACTAAACCGGTTCATGAACCAGCCCAAAACCTACCAGCCGGATCTGAGACCGAACCAAGTTCTAGGAGACCTAAGAAACCTAGACTAAATAACCCAACTGATCAAATTATGGATGATTCACTTTTGGGATAAAAACAAGATCCTCCTATAGAAACCTAAGTCAAGTTGCACTGATTTCAAAAATTAAACCTGAGACTATAGAAGAGGTCTTTCCTGACCCAAATTGGATCATAGCCATGCAGGAAGAACTAGCCTAGTTTGATAGAAACCAAGTCTAGGACTTAGTACCTAAACCTGAAGATAAATCCATTATGGACACTAAGTGGGTATTCAGGAATAAGTTAAACGACCAAGGTGAAATGCTTAGAAACAAAGTCTGCTTAGTCGCTAAATGCTTTAGTCATGTTGAGGGGTTAGACTATGATGAAACTTATGCCCCTGTAGCTAGAATTGAGTCAATTAGAATGTTACTAGCCTTTGCAGCCCATAGAGGATTTAAATTGTAACAAATGGATGTTAAGTCAGCCTTCCTAAATGGGTTTACAAAAGAAGAAATATATGTAGGGCAACCCCTAGGTTTTGAAGACTTAGACTATCCTAACCATGTATTCAGACTGAGAAATGCTCTTTATGGATCAAAACAAGCACCTAGGGCTTGGTATGAAAGATTATCTAATTATCTGGTTTCTAAAGGTTTTTAACTAAGGCCAAATTGACTCAACTCTATTTGTTAAGACCTTAGAAAAAGACGTCCTTATAGTCCAAATTTATGTAGATGACATAATCTTTGGATCAACCAACACTAATTTCTTAAAAGAATTTATTAAAATCATGGAAAGTGAATTTAAAATGAGTTTAGTAGGTGAACTGACTTTCTTTTTAGGACTCCAAATTAAACAAACTAGGGATGGAAATTATATTCACCAATCAATATATGCTAGAGAATTAATTAAGAAATTCAAGATAGAAAATTCAAAAGACCTAAGTACCCCTATGATTACAAATGCTAAAATAGATAATGATCCTGAAAGTAAGCTAGTTGACTTAAAATATTATAGAAGTACTATAGGGAGCCTACTTTACCTAACTGCTAGTAGACCTGATATCCTGTTTACAATAGGTATTTGTGCAAGATACTAAACCTATGCTAAGGAATTCCACTTAACTGCAGTTAAGAGAATACTTAGATATATTAAGGGTATATTAAATGTAGGTATTTGGTACCCTAGAACTTTCAACTTTGAGTTGTTAGGATTTTCTGACTCAGATTATGTAGGTTGTAAATTAGATAGAAAAAGTACACGTGGGAGTTGTTAATTACTGGGTCAGAGTCTAGTTAGCTGATGCAGTAAAAAGCAACACTGTGTTGCCTTATCTACAACTGAAGCAGAATATATTGCCTTAGTGAAATGTGTAGCTCAACTCTTATGGATGATGCATACCCTTAGGGATTTCAACTTAGACCATACCCAAACCAAACTATATATTGATAATATCAGTTCTATAAACCTTACCAAAAATCCAATTCACCATTCTAGGACTAAACATATAGAGGTGAAATATCATTTTATTAGGGACCACATATTGAGGGGTGAAATTATCCTTCAACATATTGACTCCAAATCTAAGCTAGCAGACATTTTTACTAAACCCTTACCTGAGTCTGAGTTCAGATCATTAAGAAGGTAGCTTGGAATATGCTTAGTAGAGTAGGTTTTCTATTGTTTGTGTTTTTAATTATTCATCTTGTTAGATTTTTAAGTTTAATTATGTTATTAAAAGGGTTTCAAATACGTTACTTTATGTTTTCAAAACTTTATCTTTAAAACTCGATGTATTTTTTGAAACATAGTTTGTCTTTAAAACTACCCCTTTCAAAACTAGAGTTTTTTTCGACACGGACTTAGCTTAGGCTTAACCCTAGTATGCATCCTCCTATAGATTTAGCAGCCAGCATCTCACAAGCATATTAGGACTAACTTGATTGACAATCTAGACTGGGTTAAGATGCTTAAGACAGTTGTCCTAGACTTAAAATGCTTTAATTCAATGCATCGAAACAAGTTGGGGATACTATAAATACAATTCAAATTAATCAAGTCAAGTATTCTGGCTAACTTAGCTGATTTATGAAATACACTTGACTTGACTGACCCAAGTGAAAACTATTATTCATTGCAGTCAGCAAGTAGCTAACAAGTCAGATAGGTGCCTAAAAGAATTTTTTTTCTCTTCCAAAATGTTTTTTTCTATGCTTGAACTCAAAATGAAAGTGCCTAAGTTTGACATGAACTTAATCATATTTTTTTTCTATTTTACTTAAACATAATCACTCTGATACACAAAATTTGTTTTAATACTTAGTCATTGAGTATGCTCTGGTACATGTCTTACCCTTATATTTTATGATTTTGATATATGGCAAAGAGGGAGAGAATGAAAAGAGTTTTGAAGTGGTTGAAAATTTTCAAAAAATATTAAAATATTTTTTTTCAAAATGTTAAAATGTTTTTTAAGTGTTAAAAACGTTTCCTTGGTGTTTTTTCATTCAAAAAACTAAGTACTTTATTCAAAATACTTAGAAACTATTTTTTTAAAAAAAAATTGCATTTTGAAAACTTATGTCTACACTTAGTTTTAAAATGTGTTTTAAAAGCACTTAATTAAGTATTTCAAAAAAAAAGTTTTTTTTAGTTTTTCAAAAACATACACTTAGTCTCTGAACTGCTTATATTTGAAAAAGACTAAGTCTAGTTTTTTTAAAAATATTTTATCAAGGGGTAGATAACTGATTAAGGGGAAGAGCTTAGGATAAAATCCTTTTTCCCTGTTTAAACCTGTTTTTTGCTTAACTTTTGAACTGGGTTGTCATAATCAAATAGGGAGAGATTGTTGGTGTCGGAAGCACCAAATCGAACCTTATTTTGATAAGTGACAAAGGGTTCAAGTTAAACTGATTTGTTTGTACTGATGAACTTGTGAAGCTTGCAGGAAAGTCCTAGGTAAGCTAGGCAAGAAGTCCTGATCTGCAGGGTTGAGCAAGAAGTCCTGGTCGGGGATCGGGCAATGAAGACTTGGTGAGTGAAGTCAAGCACGAAGTCTTGGTCCGGGGGACCGAGCAGAAGACTTTGCCGAGCGGGGATTACGGACAGGAGTCGAGACGGGACAAGGATGAATGTCGTCGAGTTCCGGGTCCTCGGAGGCTGAGCAAAAGTCTAATAGGAGGTTCCGGGTGGCAGCAGGTACACTGTCCTAAGAGGAGTAGGTGAGGGCGTGTTCCCTTGTTGGTTTCTTCTTCCCGTTCGGATGCAATTCTCTCCATGTCCCCGGATTAAAATTTTCTATTAATTAGAAACAATCTAAATGGAGAGAACCTTTTCGAACAACCATTTTCATCATCGTACTATTCGATTGAGGGATCACTTGAACAAACTTGTTGTTCAAGCAATTCAACCTTAATCAAATACCCGCGGAATAGATGATGAATTAGATCGCCGGATTTTGTGTTTATCGTCGGGGTCCATGACATATAAGAAACATACAATAAGCTAGAACAAGAATGAAACATAAACAAGATTTATACCTCCTGTTTACCTCTTGGTCTTCTACTGTTTTCCTATCCTCTTCTTGAATGTCTTGTGGGCGACGATCATCCAAGAAACGAAGCCACCAAAAGCCACCTTCCTTCACCTCTTGCTTGCGCCAACCCTACTGTTGGGATCTCCCGGTGACATAAACAAAAACCCACAGCAGAAACAAGATCCCTCGAGCGATCCAAGCGAAAGAAAACTCGTACAAAGCCGATCTACAGCTACTTATCTTATAGATATACCTTTGATGCGTACCCTTTCATTTATCCCGCTCATCCAAGGTACGCTAGATCTCTTGTACGTTCAAGCATCCGTGCCTCTTTACATATCCACACGAACACAATCTCTCAACTTCATAGAAGAACTACCTTAGTTGAGCTAGCAACTTGAGGTAGTTCGTAGAGATACCAAGAACCCCAAAATAGGGTTTTGGCCAAAGAGGGAGAGGAAGAGTGAAAGGGAAAAAGACTAAGTCACCATCCAAATGACAAGAAACTCTTTTATACTCATCTCATGAATATGAAGAGGTTTTTGTCCCTTTAGTTTCCCTTCATTAAAGCCAATAAAGAGCACATCTTCTCATGTGGCTCTTCAACTTCTCTCCATTCAATGAAGAGAGACTTTTCCTCTTCCTTTATTATTAATTCATTAAACACTTTAATGAATTCATATCTCATCCAAATGTGGTTGAGTCTAATCTAAATGAGTCTAACTCAAATTAGATCTTAATCCCATAATCTAATTGGATTCACTTGAGTCTAACTCAATCAATCCAATTCGGATCAAATCTTAGTCAAACTAAGATCAATCTGTTGGACCGGTGTCGTCGATAGAGGGGGGGTGAATATCGACTGTGAAAATCTTGTCGTGAATACTTCATAAAACTTTCAATCTACTCAGAGCGTTAGTGCAGTGGAACAGTAAATAAAAATAAAAGAAAGACAGGGACACAACGAGATTTATTTACTTGGTTCCCAACCCCCCAGGGTCAGTACGTCCAAGGCCTATGTACTCGGCGTGAGTCCACTATTGGTCTCCTTTCCGGAATTTCCAGAGGCAGAGAAAACCCGTCTTATAGTGTAACAGTACAATCAAAAGTATAGCAAATTAAGTACAGAATATTAAATGCAAACCGAACAAAACAAAGTTGAAGCTCGGCCGATCTGGACCTCCGAAGTGCCGTGCACTTCCTCCTGGAGCCTCCCGATCGTAGAGCCTCGTCTTTAGCGCGTTCTCGTCGGTCAGAATGATTAGAATAGCTTACAGCAGTTGTGTTTGAAGCAGAGGGGTCGAAGCCCCTTATATAGGCTTCATACGGGCGCCCTGGACACTGGGGGCGCCCCGATAAACTCGGTCAACCCTTATCCCTGCGCCGACCTCGCCGTAGCTGATAAAACTTTTGACCAGGGCGTCCCGGACCTCTCGGGCGCCCTCATGAAGGCTTATCTGCATTTCAGACTCGAAACAGCAAATACAGGTTTGAACCCGGGCGCCCCGCTTGACACCTATTCTGCTTACTTCACCAAAACTGCCTTTTTAGTCTTTAGCTTGGGCGCCCCCATCAATGGGGGCACCCCGATAAACTCGGTCAACCTTATCCTGTGCCGACCTCGCCGCAGCTAATAAAACTTTTGACCAGGGCGCCCCGGACCTCCCGGGCGCCCTCATGAAGGCTTATCTACGTTTCAGACTCGAAACAACAAATACAGGTTTGATCCCGGGCGCCCCGAACCTTTCGGGCGCTTCGCTTGACACCTATTCTGCTTACTTCACCAAAACTGCCTTTTTAGTCTTTAGCTTGGGCGCCCCCATCAATGGGGGCGCCCTAGATGCATGGGGGTGCCCCCACTGATGGGGGCGCCCTACTTCAAGGCCTCCAGCCACCTGCTTTGTCTTCCAATCATGATACCTGCAAGATACACAAACACAAAGCCCATATGCATATAATCTTAACCTAAGAACTTGGTTCTGACTTTGGATTTCCACGAAACCCTAGGTCGAACCGGTGCAAGTTCCCACCCCCGAGAACGTGCCTTTCACCTACTCCTTTCAGGAGACGGTTGTCACCTAGTCCTTCGGGTGGACTTTTGCTTAGCTTTCGATACCTTCGGACCTCGAGACGCCCATACCCTGACCCGTCTCTACTCCTGGCCTTAGTCATCTCTCAGCTAAGTTGCTCAGTCCCTCGGACCAAGACTCCGTGCCCAAACCCTAGGTCCAGGACTTAGGTGCCCAACCCTCGGCCAGGTCTTCGTGCCCAATTCCCCGAACCAGGTCTTCGGTGCCCAACCCTCGGCCAGGTCTTCTTGCCCAGCCCCCGACTAGGACTTAGTGCCCACCTTCCGAGCAGGTCTTCCGTGCCCAGCCCTTGCCAGGACTTAGTGCCCAATCCTCAATCAGGACTTAGTGCCCACCTTCCGAGCAGGTCTTAGTGCCTAGGTTAACTAGGACTTTTCTTCAACTTAGGTTACTTCTCCTAACTCCCCTTTGTCTGTTCAATGTATCACTGTCTTAAGTGTATTGTCAAATATTAAAACACTTTAAAGGAGAACATCATTGATGCAACTTGCACTAACAATCTCCCCCTTTTTGATGTTTGACAATAACTTATGTTAGATTGGTTTAAGGGGTTAACTTACTATCCTTGGGATCAAACTAAAAATGGTCTTAGTTTTGAAAATATATTTTTGATCCTCTGGGAAAAAAAATTCTAACTTTCACTTTCTCCCATTTTAAAAAAATGGTCTTTTGGTAAGAGAGAAATCGAAAAATCAAAAAATTTTCTAACTTAAGCACACCTCTCACCCTTTGTCATACATCAAAAAAAAATCACCAGAAATACTTGCGCCAACAATGAGAATATTGTGAGTTTTGAAAGGTGCAAGTACTTTAAAAGATATTTTGAAAGATACAAATTTTGCAAGTACTAACTATTTTTGAAAAAGATGAGACTTTGAAAAATAATAAGTAATTTTTGAAAAGTATTATGCATTTTAAAAACATAATATTTTTACTTGACTAGATTTCTTTTCCAGTCTAACACAATCCTAGGAAACCTTGTTAACTACAAGGACATTTTCCTAAGTATCCTGGAAATTTTTCAAACTCAAGTAAATATAATTTCATAAGTCACACAACTTCTGAAAAATAGAATAATAAGATGTAAGTACATTTTGAAAAATGTATAAATTTTGAAGTCATAATACTTGATTTGGTTTATCTTCCAGTCTAACACAATCATAGGAAACCTTGTTGACTACAGGGACATTTTCCTAAGTGTCCTAGAAGATTTTCCAAACTCAATATAAACATTATTTCAAATTGATGAAAAACCAGATGAATTTTTGAAAATAATAGTATTTTTAAAAAAAATTGATAGTATTTTGAAAGAATACTTATGTTTTCAACAGGATTTGAAAATACCGCGCATGAAAACATTTGAAATATTCAATA
Organism: Boesenbergia rotunda; assembly: GCA_024364735.1. Classification (NCBI taxonomy): domain Eukaryota; kingdom Viridiplantae; phylum Streptophyta; class Magnoliopsida; order Zingiberales; family Zingiberaceae; genus Boesenbergia; species Boesenbergia rotunda. Next base: position 174,604 of record JAGFNQ010000548.1, on the reverse strand, counting down.
ATTCTTTTAATTTGACCTCCCCCTAAACTTAACCCAGTCCTGGGAAGCTTGTTGACCACAAGTACTCTTCCTCTGAGTCTTAAGGTTTGATTCAAATCAAAGGAATTATCTAATAATTTCAAAAATAATTAATTACAAAAAAAACTTTTTCAGAAGATTGATTCAGACTCCCCCTAAATTGACACATCCTAGGAGTCCTTGTAGATTATGAAGTGGACCTTCCTCTGTGTCATTAGGGTTTATCAAAATCAAACAAGACAAAGCACACTCTTTGAATGTATTTTGAAATTTCGAAACATATTTTGAAATTAAGGTAATTTATATGACATAGTTTTCGAAAAACATAAGTAATAGTGTTTAAAGCCTAGTTTTCGAAACCCGTTTTAGAAGACAGTGGTTTTTCAAGGACAACTTTTGAAAAAGAATAAACCACTCCCCCTGTACCCAACATCGTTTGACTCTATTTAAGTGCCTTAAGGAACTTTAGTGTTGTCCTAAGAGGCTTGTGTCTAATTGAGTGAGTCAAACAATTTTTGAAAAGATATACTTTTGAAAAATGTATAATATGTATAATCAATCAGACAAGCATGAATTCCATAAAAACATTATTATGTTTAAGCACTATTTTGAAAATATATTTTTAGGAAAATATTCTAACAATTTTGAAAAACAATTTTAAAAAATATTTTTCAATTCATTAGTCCTTAACATCTCACCTATTTTAGATGTATCAATACAACAAGCATGGTTGCCTTATAGGTGTATTGTGAGATGCTTGAATCATTTTTCTTAATTTATTATTAACTCTAAGATTTAATTGAAGCTTGTGTTAGATTTGAATTTGACAAGAAATAACTTGAATTTGAGTTTCAAAAATTGGCTTCCAGGTCTTGGCGAGGCACTAGGCCTTCTTTGGTCGTAGCCTTATTGGATCATCAACCCTTTCCTTGACAAAGCCTTTTAATGAAATTTCATTTTCAAAATTACTTTTTGAAAAATTCTGATCTAACTAGTTTGGGTCTTGGATCGGTAGCTTCGGCTAGTTTCACCAGTCTAAAGAGACCAAGTAGTGTATACTTGACCTTATTAGAAGAGGCTTCCCTAACGTTCTATCATCTCACCGCCACCCAATACTAGGTTGATCAAGTTTCAATTATTCTTTTTCCTATAACCATTCTAATATATGCATAAAATTTAAATATGAATGTCATGTCATATATTTAAAAGAGGTAGCAAATGCATGGCATGGCAATTATGCATGAGTCAAACAAGTCCAAAGCATTTTAATTACGTTTCTAAAGACGTATCAAATTCCCGATTTGATACATGTCGTGTGAACCCGCGAATATGACAACCCACTTTGACATATTTAATTTTATTAAATTAATTGTTGCGGTTTGGGTAAGGTTTTAGTTTAGTTCGAGTTTAATTTATTTATGATTTAGTTGGATTAAGAATTAATTGAAGTTAACTTAATTAGAAATTAATTAATTAATTGACATTTAAGTGAATTAATTTAAGTTTTAATTTATTTATATTGAATAAATTTAAGTTTAATTTGAATTAATTTAAGTTTGAATTAATTAGGATTAATTTGTATTAATTTAAGTTTAAATTAATTAAGATTTAATATGACTTAATTAAGATTTGATTGAATTTAATTAAGATTGAATTTAAGTTGAATTTAATTTAATTTGAATTTAATTTATTTTTGAATTTAATTTATTTTTGAATTTAATTTATTTTGATTTTAATTTAATTTGAATTTAATTTAATTTAAATTGAATTTAATTTAATTTTGAATCTAATTTAATTTGAATTTAATTTAATTTGAATTTAATTTAATTTTATTTGAATTTAATTTAATTTGAATTTAATTTAATTTGAATTTAATTTAATTTGAATTTAATTTAATTTGAATTTAATTTAATTTGAATTTAATTTAATTTGAATTTAATTTAATTTGAATTTAATTTAATTTGAATTTTTAATTTGAATTTAATTTAATTTAATTTTGAATTTAATTTAATTTGAATTTAATTTAGATTTAATTTAGATTTAATTTAGATTTAATTAAGATTTAATTTGAATTTAATTTAGATTTAATTTATATTTAATTTGAATTTAATTTGGATTTAATTAAGATTTGATTTGAATTTAATTTAGATTTAATTAAGATTTAATTCGAATTTAATTTAGATTTAATTTGAATTTAATTTAAATTTAAATAATTAAGATTTAATTAATTTGAGTTTGAATAATTAAGATTTAATGATTAATTAATAGTTGTGGATTTAGGTTCAGCATTTTCATTATTTCGAAAATTTCTGACTCATCCTTATTTTTCTTTTCAAGTTTCTCTAGTAATTATGATTTATTTGAACCTTTGTAATTTTTATTTACTATGGCCTTTATCTTAGACAATTCTATCTCCTCCTCAAGATTAGATCTTTCAATATCCTCAAAGTAGGTGGAGTAAAATGGACCACTAGTTAATTTTTCAGGATTATCTAATGGAATGATTAAATTATTATCAAAAAAGATATCATCTCCATTATCCTCAGAATTATCCTTAGAATCCTCAGGAATATTAACAAAATCATTTTTATCCTTAGAAATAATATTTTCAGAATTAATTTCTGGATTATCCTTAGAATTTTCAAATTTAAATTCGGATTTATCCTTAGAATTAATTTTATCTAAATTAGAATTATCAGAATTAACATTATTAGAGTTAAAGCTATCAGAATCAGAATTAAGTTTAAAATTATCAGAAATAAAATTATTAGGATTAACATTATCAGAATTAAAGTTATGATAATTTATCTTAGTAATTGCTGAATTAATGTTCTGAACTAAATAATTAATTTCTGATATTTTAGTCATATCTGCATTTTCTAATTTGTCATGCAAAATATTAATTTTACTATGTAGTAAATCTAATTTATCAGAAAAATTAACTGAATTATCTAAAGACAGTGCAGGAATTTGTAACACTTTTGAAACATAAATCTTACGTACCTTTGTCGGACATTTGTTCTTGTAGTGTCCGTATTTTCCGCACTTGAAGCATTGTATGTGATCCTTGTTTTTTCGGACTCCTGGCGCTAGTGCCTCCTTTGCCGCCGGTGGTGTAAACCGAGTCGTACGAGTAGGGCACTGATTTTTGTAGTGCCCTCTCTCCCTGCACGTGAAACACATAATATGGAATTTAAACACAGACATTTAAATAAAATATACCTGATTCACCCCTGGGCTCCCCCTCAACTCCTGGCGTTGTTGCTCCGTCGGCGGTTAGTCCGGTGAAGAGCGGCTCAGCTCTGATACCAATTGTTGGACCGGTGCCGTCGATAGAGGGGGGGGGTGAATATCGACCGTGAAAATCTTGTCGTGAATACTTCGTAAAACTTTTGATCTACTCAGAGCGTTAGTGCAGCGGAACAGTAAATAAAAATAAAAGCAAGACAAGAACACAGCGGGATTTATTTACTTGGTTCCTAATAGTACGTCCAAGGCCTATGTACTCGGCGTGAGTCCACTATTGGTCTCCTTTCTGAAATTTCCGGAGGCAGAGAAAACCCGTCTTACAGTGTAACAGTACAATCAAAAGTATAGCAAATTAAGTACTGAATATTAAATGCAAACCGAACAAAACAAAGTTGAAGCTCGGCCGATCTGGACCTCCGAAGTGCCGCGCACTTCCTCCTGGAGCCTCCCAGTCGTAGAGCCTCGTCTTTAGCGCGTTCTCGTCGGTCAGAATGATCAGAATGGCTTACAGCAGTTGTGTTTGAAGCAGAGGGGTCGAAGCCCCTTATATAAGCTTCATACGGGCGCCCTGGACGTTGGGGGCGCCCCGATAAACTCGGTCAACCCTTATCCCTGTGCCGACCTCGCCGCAGCTGATAAACTTTTGACCAGGGCGCCCGAACCTCCCGGGTGCCCTCATGAAGGCTTATCTGCCCTCATGAAGGATACCTGCAAGATACACAAACACAAAGCCCATATGCATATAATCTTAACCTTAAGGACTTGGTTCTGACTTCGGATTTCTACGAAACCCTAGGTCGAACCGGCGCAAGTTCCCACCCCCGAGAACGCGCCTTTCACCTACTCCTTTCAGGAGACGGTTGCCACCCAGTCCTTCGGGTGGACTTTTGCTTAGCTTCCGATACCTCCGGACCTCGAGACGCCCAAACCCTGACCCGTCTCTACTCCTGTCCTTAGTCATCGCTCAGCTAAGTTGCTCAGTCCCTCAGACCAAGACTCCATGCCCAAACCCTAGGTCCAGGACTTAGGTGCCCAACCCTCAGCCAGGTCTTCGTGCCCAATTCCCCGAACCAGGTCTTCGGTGCCCAACCCTGAGCCAGGTCTTCTTGCCCAGTCCCCGACTAGGACTTAGTGCCCACTTCCGTGCCCAGCCCTTGCCAGGACTTAGTGCCCAATCCTCAATCAGGACTTAGTGCCCACCTTCTGAGCAGGTCTTAGTGCCCATCTTCACTCACCAGGTCTTAGTGCCTAGGTTAACTAGGACTTTTCTTCAACTTAGGTTACTTCTCCTAACTCCCCTTTGTCTGTTCAATATATCACTGTCTTAAGTGTATTATCAAATATTAAAACACTTTAAAGGAGAACATCATTGATGCAACTTGCACCAACACAATCAATCTCCGAAGCATCGTGTCCTTAGTGTGTGACCCAATAGGTTCTCGTAACATTGGCAACGTGCCTAAACCGCTTTAGACACATAAGCAATGAGCGACATCTAGCAATGCATCATTGCTGCCCAAGTAACAAGAAAAGTCGAGATCCGACTTAACCTCCGTGACTATGACAATGTATGACCTTGTCCTTCTATCCTCGATATCTAGATTGACCAATGAGGCATAGACTGTGTCATCCTCGATCAATCTTTGTGTTTCTTGATCCCTAAGTAGACTCACTCAAACAAATGAGCTCAATATCTCATATTGACTCATTTGAGCATGGTCATGCGTTTTAGCAGTCCTACTAGATCAAGGGGTCCACAGATATCACTCCCGTCATATGGGAGGGACAGATCCCATCTACATCACTCACATCCCTCCGTATAATTCATTATATACCCAATGATCACCTTTATAGTCTACCCTGTTACGGGTGACGTTTGACGATACCAAAGTACATAACTCCTCATGTAGGGAACTGTAGTGACTTCAGGTCTAAGGACTATTCATACTAATAGTCACATGAGAAAGTTTATGATACTCATATGACAATCTATGAAACTTTCTCATGGCAGGTCAATTCAGTACACATTCTCTAATGTATACTCATATGTCAACTTGATATCACATATCCATGACTTGTGAGCTCAAGTCATCAATTAACCTACATGCTAGTCTTCATGCATTAATATTGTCCTTGAATATTAATGCTTGACTAGGAATGGTTTAGTGTAGTGTTCTCTTCATTATCTCACTATCTATTCAACCAATCGATATGATGTAGATAAGAACCTACTACTCAAGGACATTATTATACTTAGTTATTTGGCAAAAGTATAAAGTAAGTATAATAACCAAACATGTATTTATTAATGATAGAATATGATACAAAAAGTTCCTAGTCAATCATCACATAATTGACTCTAGGGATCCTACTAACACCTAGCTCCCAAAGTTGTTGCCGCCGGCCAAAGGAAGAAGACAATCCTTCCTTTGCTTGCCCTAGCCGCATGCCCAATGGTGGGAGAAGAGAAGAAGAAAGGAAGAAGAGAAAGAGAGCTCTTCCTTTCCTCCTTGATTGCACACACCAGGCTTCCCTTCCTCCTCCCTTGCCACCAGCCAAAGGAAGAAAGAAAAGCTTTCTTTCTTAGCTGTCGGCGCCTCTCCTAGCTTGGTGATGTCGGCGCCCTAAGGGAGAGAAGAGAAGATAAGAAGAGATGAAGAGAAGGAAGTTCTTCTCCTTCTTCTTCCTCCTACTGAGCCTTCTTCCTTCCCTTGCTAGGTGTCGGCTCAAGCCCTAGGAGAGAGAGAGAACAAGAGAGGAAAAGAATAGAGAGTTTTAGGTTAATTCTTGTGGCTTTGGTCACATTACTCATGAGGTATATATAGGCTACAATAGGGACCATGAGGAGGAGTTGGTTTTGGTCTCCTAATGGATCCTAAGCCCGATCCATTAATGATAACTCGCTCCACTAATGGGTTATCATTGAACTACCGTACCAACCCCATAATTAAATATGGGCTCTACCATATTATTTGTACATTATCTCCCCGTGTTTAAGATTTCGCATGTCCATTAATTAATTAAATTACTGATAATTTAATTAATTAATATCTAACTCCATTAGTAGTCAACCTTATCATCATGTCAGACTAAGTCCACCTGCAGGATTTACATGATGAACTTTATGAGCTCCTCAAGGGGACATCATCATCCTAATGCATTAGGACACGATTTTCTTCTATAATCAACGACACACCATGTAAATAATATTATTTCCCAATTTACCGGGCCTATTGATTTAACAAATAAATTTTGCCCATTGGTAAATCAAAGAAATAGATATTAAGTACATGTGCCCGTTATTATATCAGGATTAAGAGCATGTACACCTTAATATCTGAGGTCTGATTCGATTATATAGTCAGTATAAATCGAATCACCTCTAAGTTGGTCCTACTCAATACACACAAAGTGTACTAATGTAATTCTATAGTCAAGATAGACTAATATCAAATTACATTACAACCATTCCGATGGTTTATCCAAATCCATCTCGGTTGTGAGTCATTACTTATACTTCACAAGGGACTGATAACATGATCTTCTATGTGGCACCACACACCATATTATCTACAATGTAAAGTAAAGGACAATAGCATATATATCAAATATAAAATGCAAACAATGACCATGTGATTCTTATTCCAAAATATAAATGTTCATAAAAAAGCTAGGCTTTTAGTATACATTCTAACATCCCTGAGGAGGGAACAGTAGGCATCGGTTTGACCTAGGGTTTCAGTTGAAACCTAAAAGTTAGGACCAAGACAACACTAGCTGTAATTCTTGCATACTTTAATTATATTTATATTATTGTGGAACTAACCCTTGTTTGCAGCTGAAAAGTTAAACCAGTTGGACTAGGGCGCTTGAATTGGACTCAGGCGCCTGGGAGCTGGCAACGGGTGGCTGAGCTAGCGCAACGGTCAAACTTACATGGCAAGTGCTGAGTGGAGGAGTCATGTCGCCACTCAGGCGCCTGAAAGGGACTAGGGTGTCAGAGCCAGGATAAAGTTTGACTGCGCAGCGTATAGAATTGTCACCTGAGACGCTGCAACTAGGGCACCTGAATGGCCTTTCAGGTACCTGAATGACTAATATATAAAGGGGTCGAGAGTAGCACTTCAGAACAACAATTAACATTCTGCGTTAACTCTATTCTCCTGTCTGTTGCGCGATCAAAGCTCCAACAACATCGAAACGCCGACGACTCTCTAAGCGAAGATTTTCAAGTCATTCAAAGGAGTCTATATACTTGTTTTTTTTTTGCACACTTAAGTTTTGTAAACTGTATATTCTTCTGATCATTAGTGAATTGCTCAAAGTAAATGATCAAGAATCGTAGGCCTTGTAGTAAGAGCCTGTCAAGACTCCGAAACATGTAAAACCAACTTGCGTTAGAGCTGTGATTTGATTTTCCGCTGTCTCTTCTCCCACGCTTATTCTTATACTTTCGCTATGTACTCGATTATTCAGAAATCCAAATAATTTTCTTAAAGTGATATTCACCCCTCCCCTCTATCGCTCTATTTCGATCCTACAATTGGTATCAGAGTGAGGTCGCTCTTTACCAGACTAACCGCCGGAAGAAGCACAAGCTAGAGTCATGATCCAGATCTAACCATGTGGGTTAAGTCTTAAATAAAGAATGTGAGAGCTCCCGTGTCTTGATCACGAGGACCAGACACTAGACAGAGAAGTCCGAGTTACGGCTAGGCGGTGAAGTACTAGTAGGTTGGGTGGACCGAGAGGCAGAAAATCCTAGTGGGTTGAGGATTGGACATCAAACGGAAAGAGATTCTGCTTGAGGGGGGGCTTATGTTCCATTGTTTGAGAGGGGGATTGTTGGGGTTGCAAGGTTGCAAACATAGTCCCACATCAAAAATACATGGGAAAGATCATAGCTTATAAAGAAAAAAATAACTCCATTGGAATGATGCCTTTTGGGAGAGCCCAAGAGTAAAACCATGAGGGTTTAGGCCCAAAGTGGACAATATCATACTATTGTGGAGATATCTAAATTCCTTTCGGTCCTAATAGGAAGAGCCCCTCATTTATAGGGGCACACGAGAGGCGGCATGGGTCATGCCTCCTGACACGACCCGGTCGTGCCTTGCTCTGGGAATAGGGCACGACCTGAACACAGGGCCATGTAAGATGACTTGACACAGCCCCGCCATTCCCCCTTCACCAAGATTAGGATGGGTTGCGCCAATTGGCATGACCTAGCAGTGAGACCTGAGTATTCTAGCATGGTTGACGGGCAAGGCCATGCCAGTATTGATGGGGATGGCACGACTTGGGCATGACTATGCTTGGTTGGCACAACCATGGCTGAAAAGGGGGGCACAAGTTGTGCCATTGGGCATGACCCTGCTGTAGTTGCCTGCACAGATCGTGTTAGGAGGCAGCACCCGGTCGTGGACTCCTAGGGGCATGGCCCAGTCTCATCACATCCTCCATCTCTCGTCTTACTCCTTTTCATGTCCATTTTGCTCCAAATTGCTCTCTGAAAGCAAAAATGAGAAAGAAGTAGATCTTCAAACTAGAAGTAGAAAATATACTAATTAAATGATTAAGAGGGTACAATTATGTAGATTTGAGATAAGAAAACTAAGTGAAAGAGCGTTAATACTAACATAAAAATATATCAAATCTACACTCCTAGACTTAAACCTTTGTTTGTCCTCAAGCAAAACAAACAATCTAAACTTATGTGTCAGTATAGTGCATCATCATCCTCAATAAATAGATCTAACTCTATCAACTAGTTTCATTTGTAAGCATAATATTAAAACAATATAAGTGTGGCATAAGCGTTAGTTCTCCGTGCTCAGTGCAATAAGTGGTCATAATCCTTCAAGTTTCAATCTCTATGCCTAGTCAAGTCGTCATCTAACCGTGCTCTTTATGTTTCCGACAATAGGCACTTACCTGCCTTACACTCGGTTCATCCCTCTTAGTCTACCTAAAGTCTCAAGAGAAACTTAGTATTTATTTTCCCAGTAACCTAACTTAGTCTCAAAGCGGTAAGCTACTCAATTCCACTCAGGAAATTATTTTTTATATCCCTTAATCTCATGTCTTTTTACTCTCTCTCTCTCTCTCTCATTTTTTTGGTGCTTTAGAAGTATATCACTAACACACACACACACACACACACACACACACACACACACACACACACACACACACACACACACACACACACATATATATATATAAATGCAAGTGCGGGGATATTATGATTTTTCCAAGTAAACTTTAGTGACCTAAGCCATATCCAATAACTAAGATGTAGTCTAAGAGATTACCAAGAAAATACAAGTACTAACTAGTTTTAGGAATTATGATTATTTATTGAGTTATCTATTATCCAAACTAGGCAAAGTGAAAGGAGATCCTAAAACTAGGCCAACACTCAAATATTTCATACTATGGTTACTTCATACTCTTAGAGATATAGAAAAATCATCCACCAAACATATTAGCACTAAATCAAACAACATGAATGAAGAGTAAATGTCCTAGCATTTTCACTTAAAAATAACCACACACAATGTGATGATGATGCAACTATGAAAGATTTCATTATGGAAGGAAAACACAACTAAAAATTAGTTCACAACCCAATGCTTACATGCATCTCCACAAACTTAAACTTTTCATTGTCTCAATGAAAACAAAATACTAGTGTAGAAGAGGATTAAAAATGAAGGGTGTTACCTTGTGGTATTTTGAAAGCATCCGAATCATCACGAGTCACCCTTTTTTAACTTGTATTCGCACTCCTCTTTGGCATTGAATCCTACATAAGGCAAATAAACAAAAAACTTAAGTATAGAGATTGGGTTATGGAACTAGATAGGAACTAAAAACATGTGAAAGCAAGTAAAGAGCTTGGGTTGCCTCCCAAGAAACGCTTGTTTTAGGTCATTAGCTCGACTACCTTGGTGAATTCATCAAAATCTCGAATGGGCCGAAGTGAGATACTTTAGGACCCTCTTTCCATTGACCCAAGGTTGGGAAAGAGCTTTCAATAGCAGAAGGAGTAAAGCTCTCTTTTTTATTGTCTCCTTATAAGTACATTCTAGAGGTCGGAGGCAGTTCAATAGAGGATCCAATATTTAGGCCTGCAAAATCCTCCACACCAAATATAAGAACATATCTCCCAAATACATGCTAGGTTAAAAAAACTAAAGCTGCCATATTAGGTTTAACTAAGCATGAATCATAAATTGAATCACATCTAACAAAATCAATAATGAACACCTCTATGGAGTTTTCCAAAAATTCACAAGAAATACTAATCTTGCTTTGTTGAGGGTTACCTGACAATTCTAAACAATTGGATGTAACCTCCTCATGGTCTTGTGGTGACTCTAATTCAGACTCAAGTGGTGGTTCTTCTAAAAGTGGTGATTCTTGGGACTTTGCTTCCATTACATAAGTCCTTACACATGGATTCTCAACCATTTCAAATCTCACTATTTCATCTGGTTGAGGGAACAAGGGATGTGATTCTCAGGACAAGTCTTCTAATTCATGTGTCCCTACACTTGTGTCCACCATTTCAACTTCATCATAAGCTGTGAAGAGGTCACTAACACCAATATTGTCAACAACGTCATCAGAAGTTCCAACTTGATTTTTCTCATCAAACAATTCCTCTTTGTTAAGCACCCTAACAAAATTACAAGTGGCTATCTTTTCATTGTCAAAGAACTCATCATTTTGAATTGTCTTGACAAATAAGCATTGGTTACTATCACAGAATTAGCTGAATTCTTCTTCACTCATGATCATCCTTTGACTTGGTGGAGAAGGCACCAGTGGGACAAGAGGCTCACTTATCTTTTCTACACGTAACTCCTCTAACTGGTGAGGGAATAACTTGGGTGGCCCATTGATCATCTCTGGAGGGATAGGAGTTGGATTTTCTGATGGTATATGTTGGTGCAGGAAGCACCATATCGAACCTGGTTTTGATATTGGCAAAGGATTCAAAGTTAAGTTTATTTTTGATCTAACGTTGTTCACTGAGTGTGCAAAAAAAGCCCTAGCGAAGGACTGCTAGGCACCTGGCGAAGGACTGCCTTTAAAAATTTTATTAAAAGGCTTTGTCAAGGAAAGGGTGGATGATCCCATAAGGCTACGGCCAAAGAAGGCCTTGTGCCTCGCCAAGACCTGGAAGCCAATTTTTGAAATTCAAATTCAAATTACTCTTTGTTAAATTCGAATCTAACACAAATTTTCAGTTAATTTTAGATTCAAATATCTCTTTTCAAAACAAATTTAAATTGGGTTTAAAAAATAATTTAACTTTTCAAAATTAATCATGGCCTTTTCAAAATAAATCTTTCTATTAAAATATGCATCTCACAAAACAGTTGAGGATATCCTGTTTTGTCACTTAGAAATGGGTGAGATGCTTAGACCTAAAAGCTGAGTCCAACCCAACCAACTAAATCAAATTCAAACTCAAATTAATTTAATTAAATCAAATTCAAATTAATTAAATCTTAATTAAATCAATTAAAGTCAATTAAATCCTAATTAAGTCAATTAAAACTCAAGTAAATCTTAATTAAATCAATTTAATTCAATCAAATTCAAAATAATTCAAAATAATTCAATAAAATTCAACTTAATTATTCTCAATTAATCATACTCAAAATTCAATTTAATTATTGGCAATCATTGGTCTCACACAACCCATAAGGTTAACATGTTTGACCACGTAGAACTGGATGAGACATCTAGGACCTAAAAGCATGAATCACTATCCCTTCAAATAAAAAATGTTTTCAAAAGGTATTCAAAATTATCTCCATTTTTTTTAATTTAACTCTGTTTACTGTACCCTATTTTTTCAACTCTAACAGTTTTTTTTTTCAAAATATTGAATTTCATGTTAATTATCACAATAGACTTACTTTAAAGAGAATCTAGGGCTTGGTCTGATTTAGTCATTAACCTGGTCAAAATAGTCAACCCTAGTCTGCATAGTCAAACCTGGTCAACACTGAAGTCCCTTAAGGAACTTAGATAAAACACAGACTGTGTCAGATACAGGGGGTTTTTTTTAATACTTTTCAAAAAAAAATTAAATTGCTTTTCAAAAACCTTATGCTCTAAATCTTATTATCATGTCGATAAGGTTTTCAAAAATTGATTCAAAAACCTTCATATACTACTATCTGTTTGAAAATTATCATCATTTCAAAATATTTTTCGAAAACTATTTTCAAAAACGTATCTCCTTGAAAGTTATCATACTCAGAAGGTTATTAAAAATTATTCTTTTAAACCCTAAAGACATAGAGGAAAGTTCACTTCATGATCTATAAGGACTCCTAGGATGTGTCAAATTTAGGGGGAGTTTAAGTCAAAAGAAGAATTTCTGAAATGTTTTTTTTGGTAATTATTTGTTTTGAAATTGTTAGATAAATTCCTTTGATCTGAACTGAACCCGAAAGACTTAGAGGAAGAATACTTGTGGTCAACAAGCTTCCGAGGACTATATCAAATTTAGGGGGAGGTTAAACTAAATGAATTATTAAACATTTCAAAATAATATGTTTTAATACATTAAGTTTTCAAAATTCTTTTGAAAATACAAGTAATTTGCCTTTAAAAATATCGTTTAGTAAATCATTTTTGAAATACCTTTAGAAGTAATATTTGCTTGAATCTTGAGAATTTCCAGGACACTTAGGAAAATGTCCTTGTCGTTAACAAGGGTTCCTAGGATTGTGTCAGACTGGAAAAGATACCTAGTCAAGTAAAATATTATGTTTTCAAAATGCATAACATTGTTCTCATAACATTTTGTTTCAAAAGTACTTCTATTTTCAAAAAGGCATACTATTTTTTTTAAAAAATATACTTCTATATAATATTCAAAATTACTAATACCTTTCTAAAGCAATAGTGTTCTAAGTACGTGAATTTTCAAAAAACTTGACTACAAATTCAAAATCTTTTTCCAAAATTGCACAATAGCTTTCAAAGTGGAGTTCTTTTTGCAATTTAAGTTGTGTGCTTTCAAGAATTATGCTAAGTATTTTTATGTTTTCAAAACTCATAGGCTCTGATACATAAATCTTTTTTAAATCTTCTTTCAAAAAGTTCCTTATTGATATAGGGCCAGGAGAGAGAAAATTTTAAACATTATCTTGTTTTTACTAAGTATTTTTAAGTGATTTAAAATTGGTCTAAAAGTATCTTCAAAGTACTTTCAAAACCTCTAAAAGCACTGAGTACATTTATTTTGAAATTCTTTCTAAGCAAAATCCTTCTTAGTAAACAAAGTTTGTCTGAGCAAAAACCTTTGAAATTTTTGACAAATGTTTCTAAGCAAAAATTCTATGGTTCAGCAAAAACTTGTCTATTTAAAGATTTTTCCAAGTAAAAATGGGTGTTAATGCACAAAATATGTTCTAAGGAAATTTCTCTATGAGTGCAAATGTTGAACTTTTTTTTTTTTTAAAAAAAAGGAAAACCTGTTTTCAAAATATTAGCTAAGTTACTCTTGAAAACTATGTTGCAAGTTTTTGAAAGTTTGTTTAAGGGGGAGCTTCATGTATTTTCAAAACACCTATTACTTTGAACATAATTGTTTATAAAATCCATTACTTAAAGTTTTTTCTTGAAAACTATGTTTTTAAACTCTCTTACTTAAATTGATTAGATACCTTGTTCGCCCATGTATGTTTTTGATATATGTCAAAGGGGGAGGAAAGGTCAAAGTTAAGGGTTAAAGGTCAAAGTTAAGGGTTATAACGCAAGTATTCAGGGATTTAGGGAGAGTATAAATTTTTTTAATCTAATTTAGGGGGAGTATAAATTTTTTTTAATCTACACTTATACTGTTCATACTCCTTCATTTCTTAACTGTTATATGTTTATACTTAACTTTGAATTGTGTTGTCATAATCAAAAAGGGGGAGATTGTTGGTGCAGGAAGCACCATATCGAACCTGGTTTTGATATTGGCAAAGGATTCAAAGTTAAGTTTATTTTTGATCTAACGTTGTTCACTGAGTGTGCAGAAAAAGCCCTAGCGAAGGACTGCTAGGCACCTGGCGAAGGACTGCCAGTATCCAAGCCCTAGCGAAGGACTGCTAGGCACCTGGCGAAGGACAGCCAGTATCCAAGCCCTAGCGAAGGACTGCTAGGCAACTGGCGAAGGAATGCCAGCATCCAAGCCCTAGCGAAGGACTGCTAGGCAACTGGCGAAGGACTGCCAGCATCCAAGACCTAGCGAAGGACTGCTAGGCGCCAAGCGAAGGACAACTTGGGACTAAAGCCCTAGCGAAGGACTACTAGGCACCGGGCGAAGGACAGCTCGGCATCCAAGCCCTGGCAAAGGACCGCTAGGCAAAAGTCCAACCAAAGGAGCGGTTGGCACCAGGTAAAACTCTCCCGAGAGGAGTAGGTGAGGACGCGTTCCCCTTGAGGGAACATTAGGCGTCGGTTCGACCTAGGGCTCCATTTTAGAGACCAAAGTCAGAACCAAGACAGCTAAGGCTGTATAAAATTATTGTTTTGTTGTGTTTTGGACTAACCCTTGATGCAGGACCAAAGGGACGTGTGTCTGCAACTCAGAGAGCCTTAGAGGAGTGAGGCAACAGCTGAGTAAGGCGCCCTAAGTGTCCACGGCGCCCTCAAGGTGAACCAGAACCAAACGAAGCAAATGGGCTTCAGCTGCTTACTGGGCAAGGCGCCCTCAGCAGTGAAGGCGCCTTCGTCAGTGAAGGCGCCTTCAGCAGCCAAGGCGCCTCCAGCTCTGTCTGCGAAGCCTCAGCTCTATCCACAGCCGAGTCTTCTGCGCGGAAAAAGTCAACCAAGGCGCCCTCTGCGACCAGGGCGCCCCAGAGGTCAAACCTCATCCCTATTCTGGTGCGATAAGGCTTGACCGAGCGAAACACGGATCGGGAGACACGTGGCAGGGCGCCCTCGACGACCAGGGCGCCCCTAGGTGCTATAAATAGCACCCCTCGACCCAGAGCTTCAACACCGCTTTCATTCAACGCTTCCAAACGCTCTGACGACTACGCTCTGCTCCAGGAACTTCCCAACTCAAGTCCGAAGCGTCGTCGACCTCCCGCTGCACCGAAACTCGATCTACACCGGGAGTTGGTAAAACAGAGTGTAATTTTCTATTTACAGTCATTTTTGTAATCTTACTCTGTAACCGTTTTGCGCATTATAGAATTGCCCAAAGTAAACGGTCAACGACCGTGGGCCTTGGAGTAGGAGTCGACCCAGGCTCCGAACCAAGTAAACTACTGGTGTTTGCGTTGTTTGACTTTATTCCGCTGCGTAACTGCTCTTTCTTTTAAATCCGAACATTTTTCGATATTCACCCCCCCTCTATCGGTCTTTCTCGATCCAACAGTATATACTCTTCTCACTCCAGATGTACATTAGAGCACTAATCACCACTTGGCTTAAAAGTACCCCACCGCTTACTAGGTCTTGGTTGGGTGGGAGGGAGGCATTATAAAAGGAGGCATTGTAAAACTAATCCATCTATGTTAGCCTCCAGTTGTATGAACCTCTCATTCTGTGACTTGATGATGGTATCATTCACACTTGCAATTGGTTTGTGCTTCTTGGATTAGAGGGGGAGATGCTTCCTCATTTTCAATCACCCAATCTTGGTGGTTCGATGTAACTAGCTCAATTAGTTTGAATTCTTCATCCAAGCTTTTGTCCATAAGAGACTCCCCTGCAGCTGAATCAAAAAGTGGCCTACTCTCCAAAGTGATTCCCCCATAGAATATGTGCACTAGCATCCATCTCTCTAGGCCGTGATTAGGACATTGGCCCTATAAACCCTTGAATATATCCCAAGCTTCAAAGATTGGCTCTCCTTCTTCTTGTGCAAAGTTGGTGATTAAGTCCCTTATGTACATTGCTCTGTTTGGAGGGAAGTAGTGGTTCAGAAAACTCTGTTCCATTGTTCCCAACTTGTAATGCTCTGAGGTCGGAGTGAATAGAACCAAGTATTTGCTTTGTCTTTGATACTGAAGGGGAATGCCATCAATCGAATTGCACTAGCTGAGACTCTTTCACAGTTCACTAAATTATAGAGCTCGAAAAATGTGTCCAGGTGAAGGTAAGGGTTTTCTGAAACTCCTCCCCTAAACTTGTGCTTTTAAATCATCAAGATTAGCTCTGGGTCAAGCTGGAAGTTTGCAACTTCAATCTCGGGTTCCACGATGGGATATATGAATCTTACTGATATGGGCTTGAAGAAATCATTTAGAGGGTTAATCTTGTTGAAGCTCATTGAATCATATAAAAATATTAACAAGAAAATGTTAAAATAAAGCAATAGAAAGAAGTGCAAAAATGAAAGAAAACAAAATGGAACACAAGCTATACATAGTAAAGAAAGTGCAAAAATAAAAGTAAGAGAAATAAAAAAGCAAGATATAAACAAAAATAAAGAAAAAACATTTAGCCTAGCTAATATGCTTATTGACTGATGTTAATGCGAACAATCCCTGACGATAGCGCCAAAAACTTGATGGGGATCTCGCAAGTGCATGAAAATATCATCTCCACAGGGACGGTTGATTAAGCACCAGTCAATTAGGCAAAGGCTAGCTAGTTAGACTTCATTGGGTTATGATAGAGCTTGCTTAATAGAGAGAAAGAGAGGAGAGGAATAGAAGAAGAGAAGAGAGAGGAAGAGAGAGAGAGATCTTAGGTCCTTGGGAAGAGATGGATGGGTGAAATCTAGGATTTCAAGTTCGCTCCAATGTTAGTTGATGGCTTATGTATTGTTCATATCCTAATCTCCATGTCTATGTCCTTGTAGAGATCTTAATTATGTACCAGTGTTAGCCCTACGAAAGCGCACCGGAGTGCTTCCCCCTTTAGCATCCAATGTCATTAAGTAGAAGAGGTAACCTAGACAGACCGGTTAAAGGCTGGCCTCTATCACAAGCTCCTCGGGTATATGTCTCTAGGTTACACTCAACACTTACTAACTCGGGATAGTGAGAAACTGATTAGGTGGTGTTAGCTAACCTCTTGTAAGGGATTGACCTTCATTTCGAGCAATGCCTGAGACGTCCGATTTAAAGGATTACCCTTGTCAGGGAGAGCTTTCCTAGCATACGATCACGTGCACTCCCTCTACTTAGCGGTCAAACCCTCACAAATATATGCATTCACCATTCAACTATTTTCACAAATATATAGTAGGCACAATACATATAAAACAAAGCATGGATATTTCATTGAATAAGAAAATATATCAATACATAGTTTGTACAACATCATCACATTCGAACTACTTCCTACATCCTAGATTGGAGAACTATTGTATTACAAGAAGAATACAACAAGCAGACAATAAAGATATGCTCTATAACCTAAAATCTAGAGAGAAAGGAAAAGAAATGTTTATCATCAAAGTGTGGGTCTCCTTGAAGGTCCTTCTTGTTTCTGAGGTGGACAACATCGAGGAGGCGACGGGAGCGGCTATATGGTCTCCCCTAGAGTGGAAGACCTTTCCCCAAGGCCAAGGGAAGAACCCTAACCAAAAGATCCCCCTTTCCAAAGGGAAGAGCCCCCCATTTATTGGGGCACATAGGAGGCAGCACGAGTTGTGCCTCTTGGCATGGCCTAGCCGTGCCTTGCTTTGGGAACAGGGCATGACCTGAACACGAGACCGTACTAAATGGTATGACCCCCACTGTGCCCTCTTCACCGAGATTGGCATGGCCCGACCATGAAACCTGAGTATTCCGGCACGGTCGATGGGCAAGGTTGTGCCGGTATCAGTGGGGATGGCATGACATGGGCACGACCATGCTTGGTTGGCACAACCCTAGCTGAAAAGTAGGGCACGAGTCGTGCCATGGGGGGCAAACCTACCATGGCTGCCTGCATTGGTCGTGCTAGGGGCACGACCCAGTCGTGGACTCTACAAAGGCAGGGGCATGACACAGTCTTGTCACATCCTCTGACTCTCATCTTGCCCCTTTTCGTGTCCATTTTGCTCCAAATTACTCCCTAAAAGTAAAACGAGAGAAAAATAGATCTCTGAACTAGAAGTAGAAAATATGCTAATTAAATGATTAAGAGGATACAATCATGTAGATTTGAGACAAGAAAATTAAGTGAATGAGTACTAATACTAACATAAAAAATATACCAAATCTACGCTCATCAATCGACGACTGATGACCGTTGGCTCCGACCGCTGACTATTGGTGTCGGTCGTCAACTGTCGATGTTGGCCGCCGACCTCCGGCATTGGCCATCGGTGACACCTTGAAATTTAATAAATTTTGAGAGTTATTTTGGTCTTAAAGGGTAAATATTGAAGGATAATTTTAGAAAGAAAAGTTTCTTAACCTCCGAATAAAAAAAAACCCTACTTTTTCAAAGTTTTTTTATTTCAGGTTGCATGCTCTTTTTGTTGACGTGTCAGGCATGGATCATTACTCAGGAATCGCTGATTATCTAAACCACAAAATTTTTGTTGATAATCTTGGATGGATAACCAAGGTTATCAAGGATAACCCCCAACCAAACACACTCTTAGGGTTTTTCATGAACCAGTAGATATATGCCAAGACCGATCCCTTTCGTTTTCATAGTTTCCTTTGGGAAATGTTTTTGGAGAGTTGGAGTTGGTCGGCTTTCTCTAGAGCTATGACTTTCGAATTCGGACAAGCTATTCTCGCTAGCCACCGATCAGGTAAGGAGCTAGATTTTAGAGGTTCTGTTATGGGGATGATAGATTGGTTAGAATGGTGTAGTTTTGATCGTGATTTATTTCATTTTGTTCTTCTCCATGGCGAGCATGTTGTGGATCTGATTTACCTTTTTGTTCTAATTTGTTGTGATCTTGTGAGGATTTTGTTCTATGAAGCATGTAGTGTTTAGGGATTGTTTTGCTGTGGAATTCGAGTTCTGTTCTTGAATGTGTTTTCTGATCTATGGAGATTTTAGATCGTTGTGGCTATTTTTAGCTCTGTTCTAGTAAACAAAATAGTTTGTATAGCTTTTGATTTTGATGAATTATGTTGTAGGATTTGGGATCTTGCAATGTGGAATAGGATTGAGTTTTGGTCTTGGACTCATGTGTTTGGATGTCCTATTTTGGGTTCTCTGATTTCATGCCCTGTTGTGAGTTTCATTGAGCAGTAGGATTGTGGGTTTGGGTTTTGGATCTCCTTGCCATGAGATCTACATTGGAGTTTGATTGGGTCTTGGTATGATCAGTGTTACGGATTTCTTTTAGAAACTTGATCTTGAGTTATTTACCTTGTCGTGAGCTTCTAAATGGGTGTAATGGAATGGCATGGTTAGGGCTAATTGGGGAAATTAAACCTAACCTAATGGTTTGGAACTTAAGTTAGGAGTTAATCATTAATTGGGGGCTAATTAATGATTACTATAATTAGGGTGATCCTACTTAGGTATGGGAGTTGAGGTTAGCTCTTTGTCATTTGTTAAAGTAGCTAAAACTGTACTTATGATATAGGACACTGATTCATTGTCGATTATTTAGACGAAGGGTTCTCTTCGCTTACGACCACCTACATTAGAGGTGAGTACCTTTCCTTGTCTCCATAGAATTTTATTCTATTATGCATGGTTTACTTTCGATTGCAGTAGGATTATCTCCTTATATCTGCCTTTGATTATCTCTGTTTGGTACTTAGCTTGTTGTACTTGAGATACTTGTATTCTTGTCAATACAGTCTCATTTTTTATACTTCTACTCTGTATAGTACGCACGTGTGATCATATGCATAGGAGTAGTGATAGGACACATTATACCTAGCATTAGCATTAGGTCATGATACATGATTTTCGGACCTGTGCATGTCATATTAGTTGATAGGAATTAGCCGGTGGATGTTGCATGTGTTAGTGTCATATACTATCCTTGCACTGTTGCATAGCTGGAGACCCTTGGCTCCCTTGTGGTTAAAACGGGTCATCAGTCATATAGGACCTACCCACACGGCTACTTACGGGTTAATGGTTATCAGTGTGTGGGCAGTTTTGCTCTGTTATGCTCCACTCAGTCACTCATGGGTTAGTGGATATCGAAGCGTAGTAGCAAGTAAGGATCCCTTCTCTTTTCGGTGTTACGAGGGGATGAGAGCAGAGCTCCCCCATTTGTTTGAGGTAGGAGTGTTGAACTCCGACAGCATCCTATTCACTCGGTCACTCCAAAGCAGTGGCGACAGAGTGCGTACAGTTGTCATAGTTATACTTACTCGGTCGTTACATATGACATGTTTCGGTGGCTTGACTGGTGTCAAGAGTGACACATGACATATCATCAAGTGCACTTGTTTAAGCTATGACTACTGCATATGTTTAACATGAACATACAGGAGGTATTTTGCATATGGATTTATGGCCTTGCATTACTCATGTGGTATGAGCTTTCTCGTGGAGGGTTACATGGGGTTTTCTAATCTAGTTTCTCTTCAAGATAGACTGACTCTAGTATGTATCATACATTCAGTACTTTAGTTCTGCATTGCTGCTATTTCTTTGAGACTGTATCCGTTAATTCTTTACTACTTGCATAACTTATTTTGATACCATGCAAATCTGTCTATATACCTGTTGAGTTCACTTGGACTCACTCTTGAAAGTTTTCTTATCATTTCTAGGCTATTAGACTTGGTGTCGCCAAGAGAACCTCTGCAGCTAGTCCCTATACGACGAGTCGACGACCTTGTATTCGTGTTTGACAGTATACTAATTTTGTTTCTGTTTGTGGATTTGTATTTCCTTTCAGACTTGTGACTAGTATTATATTTTATTGTTTTGATATGATTGTGTGCTCCTGAGGGGCTTATGTGTTATTGGTTTTTTTTATAATTCATGCCAGCACGCACCTTTTTTGTTTGTGTGTGATTGTGTCCCTTTTATTTCTCTATATTTTAGCGGTGTTGGCTGAGGTTTATGTGAGTCGTTGTATAAATATTTCAAATTGTCTGCTATATAGGGAAGGTCCTATCTAATTTTTATAGGATGAGCGACTCCTCAGGACATGACATATGATGACTTTGATCATAGATCGATAATCTCTAATTGCAATGCAATAGTTATAGAGGGTGTTTATGGAATAATTCTATTATGACTTTGGTCATCTTCTTAGCGTTCCATAGTTTCTAAGCTGAGATGGATACTAAGTAATGCATGTTAAGTGAAAAAGAGTAATTTCATCTTCGGGGTTTGGATGTGCTTAAGCATTAACCAAGTTCAAGGTGAAATCTTGTAGCACCCTTGAGGAAAGCAAATTTGATGTATTTGGTGAAAGATTATACTAGTTGTAGTAAAAGGGGATTATACTCTTTTCAGACGTCCCTCAGATTCCGTTTTCAAATTATGTGAAGGGAGTAAATTCACAGGATCAATTTGTAGTCGATTAGGGGGTGGGAGAAAATCTTTTCCCGAATACATACGCTCGTCGGCAATGACGGAGGCAAGGGGGCGTGGGGGTGTGCAGAAGCACCCCGCTGCTTCCGGTGCTCTGCCTACCCACACTGGATTTCAATCCTTTGCGATAACACCACCACCACACACCATCACTCCCATTTATAAATCAAGGCCTAGATTCCGGTCACAAGAACTCCAATTACCTAATCTCTCTTCTTTCTCAAAGCTTCAAGGGAAGTGTGGTTCTGCGAGTTCACCATCTCCAACTCCTCCCCAAGCCGACGACCTATTCCGTCTTTCGTTCCTCGCATTTTGACGTCGTCTCATGGGTCCGTGTCTTCAAATTTGCCATGCCGGAAACAAGAAGACAAAAAAACAGAAGAAGAAATGTTTAATTAGGGAACGAGAGAAAGTTGTAATGGCTTTAGGGAAATTTACTGGATTTTAAATGAAAAAAAAAATACGTTTACATCTGTAACACACTCTACAATAAATTAAAAATAAATGAATAAGATTTAATTGTAAACATATAATTAAAAGGTAATTATTATAAATCAAACGTACATATACATATAATTATATAGGTTAGAGTTGTTTATATATTGATTGATTAAAATTGTTAATCAATTTAATAAGTTAATGGATAATAAAGTTAGGTTGGAAAATATATTAGCTTAATAAACTCCGAATATTAAGTTTAAATAATTTTTAAAATTTTCAATTCTTGTTTCTATTGTGCGAATTTTTTTAGATTCAGAGGTTTTAATAGCAAGTATCATCGAAATAAAAATCGGACTAAGATCGGTAGATCTATTATTTAATCTTTTTAAATATTTTCATACAAGAATAAATAATTAAATGAAGTATCTAAAATTTAAAATAAGTGTTCTATATTTCTCTTTTTGTTGACACTTATAATTTCAATTGTTATTCAGTTATTATCTAGATACTAGATATATTGTTGTCTACACTGAATTAAAATCTTAGCGTCGTCTCTACCTGCCAAGGGGCGAGGAGAAAGATGAGCTCGAGCAGCATAGCACCTCCTTAAATTTTTATCTAGATTTGCTACTATCCATCGAAAATTAATTCCTGCCCTATTATATCAAATATGCCACTTTCTATCGAACCGACACCCCCGGAGATGAAAGATATAGTGATTCATATACCTTGGAAGTTGCTAGTCAAATTCTATGAGTTGTTAATTGAAAAATGAATGGTCAAAAGTAAGATGTTGCATGAAGGAACTCTGGAAAGCCAATCACACAATTTAATAGAGAATTGTCAGTGCTATCTATATATGAAAAATGGAGGAAACATATGATAGGAATTCAATATCTATTATTGTACCCTAATCTTCCCCACTCTTGGATTTAAGTGATGATGTAGAGTTTCAATGAACTTCATCCTAATCAAGTATTGACAATTCAGCTTGGGCCAGCCTAGGCATCCAACTCTAAAGGGGTTCTAACTGCCCCCTCAAGCCAAAGGAGGAAATGTTAACAAATAATTAGCCTATGTAGATTCAAATCAATTAAAGTTTTTGAGTACATATATGAAGTAGTTGAATTGAATTGAATCCAATTCAAGTGAAAAATGGAGCACTTGACCAAGATAATTAGGGTTTGAGAATGACTACTTAAAATAGGATGAACTAAACTAAAGCAAGAAAGAATAAGAAAGTGTTAAGTTAGTACAATTACATCACCAGCTTACCCATTGTATGAGCACTCACTTCGAGGCCTCTAAAGGGAAAGTCAACCATCCATAATGGGAGCAGGGAGGGAGGGTATTCTTTGGATCACATTGGAAGAATAACTATAGTTATCATAACTTTAGTCCAACCTAACCATATAGTCATCACCTTAGCTCCACCAACCTTACCCTTTAAGAAAACTTCACTCATTGAGATGCCAACCACAACACTAAACGTTCTTCAAGTTTACCTCATAAGAGTTGTAATCAAGTTAGTTGAACTAAGTCCGTCTAATGTGATATATATCGTACTGTGGAATTTTCTTTTTTGTAAGTAGCATATTCTAAATACACAAAGAAAATTAAAAAAAAATTATATTGTTCAACATAAGTTGTAACTATAGAGAAATGGGATGAACTGATGTCTACATTTTATAAAAAGTTCTCTTGATCTTCCCTAAACTACTTAGTCAATACTAAAGAAAAAATAAGGCCTTACTTGAGCCAATAGGGGACCAACATCCACCTTCGGGATATCGTATTTCATTGCTCCATTTGAAAATCCAAGTGATGATCTTGAGCAATCATATTCCTCTTAATTAGTTTACTTCACCATTGGATAAATGTTATTTAATCTACCAAACTAATTAATTTACCTATTCAAGCTATCTAATCAACGATACTATTCTACCATGAAGTGTGATTCCTTGAATTCCTTCACCCATATTCAAAAAAGGCGAAACGCTCGCCCCCAGCGCCCCCGCCAGCCGCCCCAAGACAACACGGAGGAGAATTCCTTCACCCATAGATAACTAGAAGATTTGCTTTTAGGTTCATTTATTATCTTTAAATGCATTGTCTTAAAATTTCTGCATGTGCTAATCATGTCATCTATCACAAAGATGTTTTTAAATGACATATATATATATATATATATATATATATACGGGTTTGCTCTCCTGTGGATCGCGTACGTGGCACCTGCTTGATCGGTCAGGAACTAGCCTGACCGATCAGGCAGGTGCCTGATCGGTCAACCTGACTGATCAGGCATCAACGGGTTCACCGCTACCCCAAAGGTTCACCTTGCCGACGGGTTCATCGTTACCCCTAGGGTTCACCGTACCTCCTAGGGTTATAGTTTTATTTGGGGGGGCGGCCGAAGGCCGCCGATGGTGTCCGATCGACGATCGGTCACCATCGGCGCAGCGCCCTGCATGGCCGATCAGGCAGTTGCCTGATCGGTCTGGCGCTGTGGTCTGCACAGGTCCGCACCGTGCAGTCCACAGGATATATATATATATAATATATATATATATATATATATATATATGATCTGCTGCGGACAGACATTGCCTGATCAATCACAAGAGGCTCGGCGAGTCCTCCGATCGTACCGGTGGCCTTCGGCCACCGCCCCAGAACAAAACTATAACCCAGGGGGTGAGCGATGAACCCTAGGGGGTAGGGTGAACCCGTCGGGGTACGGTGAACCCGTCAAGTTACACTTCCGAGCCTTCCCGAGCCCTCCGTAACTGATCAGGCAATGCCTGATCGGTCACGGACCGATCAGGCGCTGTCGTGCACGCGGTCCGCAGGGCGCGGTCCGCAACAGAGCAAACTCGTATATATATATATATATATATATATATATATATATATATATATATATATATATATATATATCCCTTGTAATATCTATCCTATGGATTCTCCTACCACATACCATCCTTTCAATTCCAATAATTATTTAAACCCCTCTAACTAGATCAATAAATTTAGATTTCTCCGTATCTCTAGAATTAAAAGTCATTTTTTTTCTCTAAAATCCATGATCTTGGTCCCATTTGTATCAAGACAAATTATTACAACCGACAAATTGTTAAATTTATCATTAAAAACAACTCAAAACAGAGTTTGGCTGGTAGTTCCTCCAACTAGCCTCACCTGTATATATATATTTCTAACATTTTGTGTTCATTTTTTAATTTTCTATTTTTATTTTTTTAAAAAATAAATTTAAACACGCTTATTATTATGTTATCGAGTGTTAATTTGAAATAATCCAAAACTAAATTTCAAATGATTAATCAAAACCATATATCTCTCCATTCAACAAAATTTCTTCTCTAAAGGACTTGTGTTTGAGAAGTGATATTCTTGCATTATGGGGCACTTACAAAGCCCAAAACTATGCCCAAAGTTGACAAGCTTTAAACAAGCCCAGCCCAAGATTTGATCGGCCCACAGAAAGCACAAAGATGTCCTGATTTTGAGACAGAAAAGCCAACTGACATAAAAAAATTTTAATTTCTTCCACACCTTTCATATACTCTTCTTTTTAAATCATATTTATAATGTATTAATTAAATATTTCACATCCTATTTCACTACAGTTTGAACCCATGCCTTGAAAATAAGCATGAAATAAATGACAATTCATCACTGTAATTATTTATCTTAGCGGACCCTTAGAAATTGAGCCTCTCCTCCATTCCTTGGTAAGTTGACTTCCAAAAGCTGTCTTGGTTATCCAAGCAATTGGAGTCCTCATTTCCCAAAGGAAACAGTAAGTCCTCACCAATCATTTCGAAGGTCGGGTCAATTCCATTCATGGAATGCTCCACATCCATTGAGGGTGTAGTCATCTCTGCGACCCCCAGAGTTTGGTTGATGAAGAAGCCATGAGAGCGTTGACTTTGGTGAGGTTGAAATGCGTCGTAGGGGTTGACTTGTTGGGGATGAGGAGGAGGAGGTGGGGGATTGATCATGGCAGTGGCATTGAGTCCTTTTGACGACTGTGCTTCAAGGGAGGCCACTTGAGCTTGTAGATTAAGAATCTACACACGCACAAATTGTATTGAGTACTCGATTCAAGTTTCAAATTAATTAGTGATAGTTCAATTCTGCCAGTATATATTCTTGCTACTCACTTGTTGTTGGAGGGCGAAGATGTGGGCGACGCAGCCATAGATGGGGTTCTGGAGCCTGGCTTGTGCCTCGTAGGAGATCGTAACTGCGGCCTGAAAGCGGTCGGGCAGCGGCAGGTGCATGAGCAACTTCCCGACATTGCTAGCCCCAAAGACCTTGTGGATGGCGGCGAAGTGGGCAGCACCCTGATCGTGGCGGAAGTAGGGGGCGAAGACGCAGCCGGCCGCGCACTTCCGCCGGAGAAACTTGCAGGCGCCGCAGGGAGACGACCCAAAGCCGGCCATGGACAATTTTTCAAGAGTTTGAAAGTTGCAGTCGCGGTGCAGTTTGGCGAGTTGTGAGATAGCTAACTGCTGCTGCCTGTGGATGTGCAGCGTCTGCTTTGGATTATAAACACTGAATTGGGAGGAATTTGCTTGGCAGTTTAATGGGTCATTGTCTTGTTAATGGCCGACCAGGTCTCATTATTTTAAGACAACTCATTTGTAAATCACTATAACGTCCATGCATCTTAAATGAAAAAATTATATTAGACTGAGTAGTACACGAATCTACGAATCTGAAATGATCGATCTGATCTCATAAAAAATTTCATAGGTCATCATGGTAAATCGGAAAGCACTCACGGTGGACGGACTAGAAGCTCAGCGTCCTAGGGTTCACGCCCCATTTAACAAAAAAAATTCTACAAAATATATCGTAGCTTGAGATCGAATCTATGAATACCTGGGATAACGACTAGTCGCCCTACCACTGCATCATAGTCTTGCGGGCAATCTTTTAAAATGTTGGACCAGGTAACAAAGAAACCTGGGATGACCGATTCAATCCTATAAAAAAATTTTATTAATCATCAAAATAAATTAGAAAATATTCACGATAAACTATCTAAAAATCTAACATCCCAGTCTATGCTCCTTGCATCCTGAATGAAGCTAAGTCCCAAATTAGTTGCCAGCCGCACGAATAACACATTTACTTTTTTTTTTCCTTCTGTTTCTTATCAAATGTTTAAAGTTTTGGGAAATGTACTAAAATAAGCTCTAGATTTTTTTCTTAAACCAAATTTGTAGTACTGATGCAGACCAATTCAATATGATCATTTAAATTCCACCATTTAGGTCTCCGAGTCTCTTAAAACTTTATTACTATATTTAGTCATTTATATATTTATGATATTTAAGATATTTTTTGATATTTTTGATATATATGAAATATAGTTTGTTATATCAGCATCTTATTTTATTAATTTTAATTTTTATCGAATTATTTTCTTTTCTGATAAGAAAATTTCTTTTCTTTACCAAATAGAAATTGAAATCCATAAATTACGATTTCTTTTTTTTTTTTCTTAAAGTCTAATGTCTATTTAAATATGTATTTAGTTGCATAAGAATTAATTATCTATTCGGAGGAAAATATTTTTTTTTTATAATTCTCTTCTTTTCTTGTCTTCTCCTCCAATCTTCCTTCTCGTTAGCCCACAAAATAATTGATATCCTTCTCAGTATTAGTTGGTATCATAGCCAGCAGTGTCTGATTGAGGTGGTTGTGGTCACGGTTGCAACAACAGACAGGTTCCAACTGAGGATGTCTCATACCGTGGTCATAGCATTCATGTCATAATGGTGATGGAGGATTTACAGAGGTAAGTTGCAAACTTAACCCAATGTCTAGACGAGGTGGCGCGAATGATTGAGGCTAAGGGCTCTTAGATCATAGGATCTCAGATCGTGGATTTGAGTTTCCCTTCGAGAACCTATTTAATTAACAACAAGCAACATGCTAGGAGAGTTGTTGTACGGAGAAGCCCTATAGAGACCTCGATTTTCATGTTGAACAACCTAAATTTTTTGGTTGGTTGCAAGCAGAGGG
Organism: Boesenbergia rotunda; assembly: GCA_024364735.1. Lineage (NCBI taxonomy): Eukaryota > Viridiplantae > Streptophyta > Magnoliopsida > Zingiberales > Zingiberaceae > Boesenbergia > Boesenbergia rotunda. The sequence continues at coordinate 146,398 of JAGFNQ010000548.1, read as the reverse complement.
CTTCATTATTGGGTCAACGAAGTAGACTATATTTTCGACTATAAGTACTGGATCGGATGAAGGTAAAGTTGATTGCCATCAGACTTAAAGGGTGAACATTGGCATGGTAGGAACAAATGTGTTGCTCACGAGACAAATAGGGAAAATCTTAAATAACCGACTTGGATGAGAAGAAGAAGAAGAAAATGAGGGAACACTTCCTTCCTTTTGGCTATGCCCAAGTCCTACTCCAACGAATTCACTAGTTAAGATAAGATGTGAGATCAGTCGACGATTACATGGAGGAGTTCATCTAATTGGTTGCTCGAAATGACTTGTCCGAGATGAAGAAGTAGATGGTGATATGATACTTAGGAGGGTTGTGCTTACACTTGCAAATGTCCTCAACCTTCATCCTTTATTGATGGTTTCAGAGACCTACCATCATACATTGGCTATGGAAAAGTAGCAAAATCGAAAACTAGTGTGGAGAATCGACCAAAACGGTCGACCAACTCGCCCTTAGAATTCTAGTTCTTCATAGCAACATCCACAGTAGCAGCCACTACAAGTTTACTCTAAGACTCCTATCAGATGTTATCAATGTGGTGGGCAGGGGCATAGGGTGAACCAATACAGGAAACTTGCTTTTGATGATATGAATGCCCAAAATTTACTGATCGAGGAAGACGTGATAAAAGATACAATAGCGATTGGCGAACCTACGTATGAAGTTGACGACATGTTTTATAGTCACGACCATGAGACTTTGGTCATGTGCAAGAGTCTATTGACTCCTGAAGGAGATTCGGGGGATAAGTGGTTGAGAACCAATATTTTCCACATAATTTGCACTATCGTGGATAAAATCTATAAAATAATTATCGACAACGACAGTTGTGAGAAGATAGTATTCGAAAAGGTTGTCCAGAAATTATGATTAAAGACGGAACGCTATCCCAAACCATAAAAGCTATCATGGTTGAGTAAGAACAGCGATGTAATAGTAGACAGGCCATGTCTCATACCTTTTTCAATTGGTAGCAAATATTTTGATAATGCTTGGCGTGATGTGGTGGTCATGAATGCATGTCATGTACTATTAGGACACCCTTAGTAGTATGATCGCAACGTTATCCATGATGGATGGAAGAATACTTACATTCTTCACATCATGGGAAGGAAGATTGTGTTGAGGCCACGACGACAAGAAACCATCCCAATTTCGGTAACCAAAACTACTAATCTACTTTCTATATCTAGGTTCCTTGACAAAATAAAGCATGGAGGCATTGTCTTTGCTTTGTTGCCATACCAAAGCAATGTCCTAGCAATGGACGTTGAGTTACCTGCTGATGTACAACATCTACTAGTGGATTTTGATGAGTTGATACTAGAGAATCTTCTTTCTTGGCTACCACTTATGCGTGATATCTAACATCAGATTGACCTTATTTCAGGGTCGAGTTTGCCTGATTGGCTAACATATCGTCTTAGCCCCAAGGAGGCTAAATAATTATAGCGACAGGTGATGGAGTTACTAAAGAAGGAATATAGTCGTGAGAGTATGAGCTCATGTGCAGTTCCAACCCTACTAGTGCCGAAGAAAGATGATTCGTAGCATATGTGCATTGACAGCCGAGCCATCAACAAGATTACAGTGAGGTACAAATTTCTGATTCTCCGCTTAGATGGATCAGCTATTAGGTTCTAAGGTCTTCCAAAAAATTGACCTTAAAAGTGGATACCACCATATCAGAATAAGGAATATAATACTACATTCAAGATGCAACATGGGTTGTATGAGTGGATGGTATGCCTTTTGAATTGTCTAATATGCCCAACACTTTCATGAGATTTATACATCAGATCATGCGACCTTTCATGAGAAATTTTGTGGTAGTTTACTTTTATGATATTCTTGTCTACAGTCTGACATGGGCATCACACTTCAATCACTTCCATGCTACTTTGAAAAATTAAAGACCGAGTGCTTCTTTATCAGATGAAGAAGTATTCTTTCTTTACTATATCGGTAATTTTCCATGGCTTTATTCTGACTACTGATGTGTACTCACAGATCAATCAAAGATAAACGTAGTCTTGAAATGGCCCCAGCCGATAGCTTTGCACGATGCTCGGAGTTGTCATAACTTCTTTTTTACCATCAGTTCATCAAAAATTTTAGCACTCTAATTGCTCTCATCACTGGGTGTCTCAAAGGAATGAGATTTCAAGTTGTCCAAAGAAGTAGAGACTAGTTTGCAACTGGTCAAGCGGAAGATGACCGAGACACCAGTTTTGACACTTCATGATTTTGACCAAGTGTTCGAGGTTAATTGTGATACATCTGACATCGGTACCGATGTTCTGAGTCAGTCTAGGCATCCGCTGCTTTCTTCAATGAGAAGTTGTCCAGATCCAATAGGAATTATTCTACCTATGACTTGAAGTTCTATGTTATTGTTCAGTTCTTGAAGCATTAGTGTCATTACTTGGTACACAAGGAATTCATCCTGTTTACTTATCACTAAGCATTGAAGTATATAAATAGTCAACACAAGTTGAGTAGGCGGCATGCCAAGTGTGTGACTTACTTATAGGAGTTCACCTTTAAGTTGAGGCACCAAACTAGATGTCTGAATCACGTCGCGAATGCTTTGAGTAGTTGTTCTTCATTACTTACCACCCTGAGCACCAACATTGCAGGCTTTGAGGTTTTCCTAGATATGTACGCAGCTGACCCATCATTCGGAAGGATATCCTAGGAGGTAGATGATGGTCACCACCATGATTTTATTTTATATAATGACTATCTGTTTCGTGTAGTTGTGCGTTCCATATTGCTCTCTAAGGTAACAGATCATGAGTGAGCTTCATAATGAGGTACACTTCAAGCGTGATAGGACGTTGACCCTTATCTCTGTAGATTGTTATTGACCCAAGTTGACAAGTGATGCACTTTGTAGATTGATGTTTTGTATGTCAATGGTCTAAGAGGATTCTCACCAATCAGGCTCGTATACCTCCTTACCTATTCCTGAAGCTCCTTGGTTCGATGTCAATATGGATTTTGTATTAGGATTACCGCGCACCTAACGAACCTCAGATTCAGTTCTTGTTGTGGTTAATAGATTCTCAAAGATGGTGCATTTCATAGCTTGTAGGAAGACTATGGATACTACTCGGATTGTCCATCTGTACTTCAAGGAGATTGTATGTTTACATGGCATCCCCTGGTTCATGATTTCAAATCATGATACCAAGTTCATTAGTCATTTTTGAAAGGCACGCAGTTGAACTATAGTAATGCCTACTACCCTCAAATAGATGAACAAGCCGAGGTGGTGAATCGAAATTTGGGAAATCTTTTGAGATATCTCACAAGAACTAAGTTGAAGTAGTGGGACTTAGCGTTACCTCAAGTAGAGTTTGCTTACAATAGATCAAGAAACAGGACCATAAGTTTGAGTCCTGTTGAGATTCTCTATGGAAGGAACCCATCCGGGCTTTTGAACTTAGCCTCTATTCCACGTGTATAACGATTTAGTCCTAAAGAAGATGAGATGATAGAGTATCTTCGGGATATTCATGAGCAAGTGACTATCAATTTAGAATAGCAGTACCAAGTATAAAACTCGTATTAATAGTCATCATCATCAGTTACTTTTTAAGGTCAGAGTTTTTGTCTAGGTTTTTTTAACTTGTGATTGTTTCCCTATTGGTGGTTAAGCTGAAGGATCAGAAGATTAGAAAGTATGAAATATTATTGAAGATCAACGACATTGCTTACAGATTATACAATCTTAGTCATTTGAAAATGTCTGATGTCTTCGATGTGAAGTGCTTGACTCCTTACTTGGTGGATGCTAATTAGGCTACTATGAACTTGAGGGCAAGTTCTTTTCAACCCAAGGAGATTGATATAGGACCAACCCAGTTCGGACACGTAGAGAACTAGAGGAGGATGAATAACTTCAATGGTTTTTTCGATGATTTACAATGGAAAATTTGAAGTAATGCTAACATCTTCTTCTTTACTTGATATTCATCTCCTTGAGATGACTAATCCAAGGGTCCACTCTCCTCACACTCATAGCTCCACGATGAATGATCTCCTTCCTAGAGGCGGAGAAGCCTCGTATACCCAAACACAACAACAATCTCCCCCTTTTTGATGTGATTCAACCCGAGTTAAGTTAAAGTTAAACAATATATAAAAACGACAATAATAAATTTCTAATAGTGCAAGTCAAAAAATTTGGAATTTAGACCTCCCCTCTTAACTTAATCATATTTTTCCCCCTTTGATCACATCAAAAAATATGTTAAGGGTAAAATCAACTTTAAAATGTTTAAACAAGATTTTTATAAAAATTCTATGAAAAGAGACTAACTATGAAGGAAAATTTGAAGTAATTTTGATAAGGAAGAAAAACAAACATCAGTAATTTTAAAGGCAAATATATTTCGAGAAAAAATTCATAGAAAATTATTTAGACCCCCAAAATTTTAAAATTTTTTGATGACATATCACAAGTAATAGTTAGTCTAAAAAAATCCAATTTTTCAAAAATGAGTCAAAATTATTTTTAAAAATTAAAACTTTTATTATCGATAAAAATTTTATTCTTAATAAAAAATTACTCAAATTTTTATCTAAGTTAGAAATTTAGTAGACTCATCTTTGTAAAAATTTTCAACGTAAAAGAAATTATCTAACTATAAAAAAAATAATTTTTACTTCGTAATTGATAATTTTCAAAAAATAATTTTAAAATTAAATTTTACTTAAAATATATTTGATTTTTTTTTCAACATTCAACAGTTAGTTTGTAGATCTTGAAAAATTAGATTTGACGAAAATTAATTTTTAAATATTTTTAAAATTAAAAATTGATTTGTGAATGGAAAATAACAAAAAAATTAATAGTAAAAAATTTAGAATTTTTTTATGGATAACTCACGGTAAACTTATCATCAAAAAAATATAAAAAAAAAAAAAAAAAAAAATAAAAAAATATAAAACTAAATTTTCTTGCAATAATTGACAATAGTTTTCTAATAATGTAAGTTTGGTATAGTGTGAGTTAAGAAAATTTATCATTTTTTTTTTTTTTTTTTTTTTTTTTTTTTTTTTTTTTTTTCATATAAATTTGTAATTGTTTGGAAGTGGGGAGTTTAAGAAAATTTACCCAATTAATTAACACACACAAAAATATTAATTATTGACAAACAAGTATTAAATGAAATCTAACAATTTAGTATAGATTTTGGGATCAAAAAAAAAAACTTACCAACATGGTTAATAAAAAATTTAAATGGAATATAACTTCTAGAAATTCTTATAATTTGACCCTTATGATACCGTAAATACTAATTTAGTTCTCCAAAATATCTAACTTTTGAATTTTAAAAATATTTTGTACATGCATTGTTATTTTTCAATTTTTTTACTTGAGCCTTCAAGTTCTCATTTTCTAATTTCAGTTTATCAAATATTTCCAATGGGCATATAGAAGCTAATTATTTTTTCAAGTCTAAATTTTTATTTTCCAATTTACATATAGATTTGATCATTGCTTTAATACCTGAATAAAGTTAATCAGTAGGTAGAAAGCATACCTCACTTACCATATCTTTTTTTAATTTCAAAGATCCCCTTCGTTGTTGCTATCTTCTAATGTGGCTTCCCCTTCATCATGTTTCTTCTTCTTGGTGGGTGGCCATTAGTACTAGTCTAACGTGTTCCTTGAGATCGGACTTATCTGATGAGGATTCGTCCCACGTGGCTTTCAGGTTCTTGTGTTTGGATTTGTTCACCTTTAGCCTTGGGTAGTTCTTCTTGATGTGCCCTTCTTCCTTACAATTGTAACAACGGATCTTCCTTTGCTTTTATCCTACACTTTATTAAACTTTTTTGCTTTGAAATACTTAGATAATTTCTTACCATGAAGATAATTTTCTTACCATGTATGTCGTGTCTTCTTGTCGTGTCTTGCTAATCCAAGACAAAGTAAAGCTCGATCTCCTGATTAACTCCTTAGGGTGGAGAAGCTTCTTTACAAATTTAGAACTCAGAAAACAAAAGAAAAAAATTAAAGTAGAATTTCATATACAATTGATTGAATGAAAGTAACTGGTTTTGAGGAGTATTTATAGCCCAATGAAAATCTATCCAATTGCTGACGTGGACCTACACGGGTGCCTGACATGTGGTTCCAGGCTTATCCTCGTCCCAACGACTACGGAATGACTATTTCTCGATAAGGTCAAGGCATCTCGGGCACCCGTATGGACTCAGGCGCCTATATGGTCGAGCGCCTAAGTGCTCGGGAGCCCGAGTGCTTACTGGTCAGCCTCTGGTTGACCAACCTTCTCTCGGCCTTCTCGATGATCTCCAGCCATCCGAAGTCGGGATCATTCGAACTCTTCTCCAGCCTTCTCCTCGAGTGTACTTTCTCCCGGCTTCTCGTCTCTCGGACGTCGCGTGCATCCTTCTCGCTCCATCGGCGTACTCTTCTGCAGACCACTATATCCCTTGGATGCACCGAGTCATCAGCTCTCTTCCCATGTCATTCTTCCCATCCGCTACATCTTCCGCTCGACTTCCTATGCTCCTAAGTTCCTGCACACTTAGACAAAGGATCATATACCAATAGGACTAACTTGACTCGATTGATCACATCAAAACTCACCTGGGGTACTTACAGAGAACAAGCAAATACAAATGGGAATAAAAAACAATTAGAATACTTGAATCTTACTTAGCTTGCTTTCTTTTTTGCTTTGATCAACATCTTATTGCTTGGAAATGCAATAACACTTTACTCCAAGATCTCACAAGAACTAGCGTGAATGATGTTTGTGAGCGCTGCCTTCAAACCTTCATCAAAACCCTTTTCTAGGGTTACCACGACACCCCTAATTGATTAGACTTATTCCTAATTGATTACCTTGTCATCAATCAAATGTTTAACTTGTAGAACTACTCTTTTTCGAATGCCTAATCAATTGGTGAACTACACCAATATATTAGGAAATCTCTAATTGATTTTCCCATCGATTTTAAGACTTTCTGTTCTATCGCAAAGAAGCCCTTAATCAATTATCCTAATCAATTGGTTTGACTTTAATCGATTACCCAATTGATTCCAAACTCTATTGTGCTTCGCGAATCTCATCTCCTAATCGATTAGAAATGTTCCTAATCGATTTGAGAAGGCCCTAATCGATTAGGATGTTTTCCTAATTGATTAGGACCACGTATGCTCAATCGAGAAACCTGCCTTAATTGATTAGTCCAATCGATTAAGCTCTGCCTCATTCGATACTGTGTTCTCGTGACAACCTCCTAATCGATTAGGATAGAGCTAATCGATTACCCTAATTGATTATCTAACCCTAACTTTCTTGATCCAAATCTAGAGTTCCCTTGCCCAACATCCGGTCAACCGTGTCCTACTGGACTTCCTGTTGCCTAGCATCTAGTCAACCTTGACCTGCTAAGACTTGCTCACCAAGTATCCGGTCAATCCTTGACCAACTAGGCTAGTCAGTTAGTAGACTTATACCCTGACAACATGCGATCCTTCTTGACCCACTTGGACTTTCCTTTACCTAATAGCGGTTAGGACTTTCTTAATCAAGTATCCGGTCCTCTATGACCTACTTGAGTTTTGTCTACATATTGTCAAAAATTCAGTCAATCTTAACCTATTCGACCTCCACATATTGTTCAAACATCGAAACTCAAGCTCGAGCTAACATGAGTTTGTCAAATTGGTTAACCTTGACCCAAAGAAAATTGCACCAACAAATCTAACTTGACCCTTGAACTTTAAAAGGGCATAACTTTTGATTCGAGACTCGGAATCTGAGTTTGTCGATGGCCACGATGTGGAATTCAGAGATCTATATTTGTTATTACGGTACTCATAATCATCAACTTTTGGATTCAAATTCTACCATTTAGGCCCTCATCCGACCATCCGAAGATTTTATTATTATTTTTAGTAATTTCTATTTTTATGGTATTTAGGTCATTTTTGATATTTTTAGTATATATAGGTTAGAGTTTGTTTATGTCAACCTCTTATTTTATTAATTTAAATTTCTATTAAGTTATTTTCTCTTTTAATAAGTTTTTTTCCTTTAAAAAATAGGAATTGAGGTTCATAATTTGAGATTTTTTTTCTTTCTTTTTTTTGTCTTAGGGTATAAAGTCTATTTAAACGTATATTTAAGAATTAATTCTCTATCCTAGATATTTTTTTTAATAATTCTCTTCTTGTCCTCTCATTAACATAAGATAGTTAATATTCTTCCCGCCGTCAAGTAGCGATTTGGGTGATTCAGTCAATCAAGACAAGTTAGTTTCTACACGATTTTAGATGTTCACAAATAATCAAATGTTGTCATGTGTTTGTCCAGTGAATTCATTGAATGCCCTTCCTGATTGTGGAGGTGTGGCGGTGTGTTACAAGGTACTGGCGAGTGTGATATGGTTAGTCAGAATGACGTGGACTACACAATCTGGATCTGTTTATTCTAATGGGATGGAGTAATGCAGAGAGCAAAGGATGAAAGGGAAAGGAGAGAAGAGCGAAATTCTATCGTTGGAACACTGTCTATCCTATTTTTGAGATTCAAAAGAGGAGAAAAATCAGGGGCAAAACACAGAGGAGAAAATGAGTGAAGGTTATTATCCTAGCGGTCACCTGCTGCATGTCTTTGCGTCGTCGACTCATGCGACAGAGCAATTTGTCATGCAAGCTCACTTGAATTTCTTCTTAATTTGTTGTTGAGAATTGCCCGCGAGAAACATTAATGATGAAGATTAAATAGAGATTTGTTCCATGAGCCTTAATTAATTTAAATGGAGAAGAGATTAAGTTGGATCATCTAACGATGCTGATGATTGCAGTTCATTATAAAAGTCTCTTTTGCTTGCAGCTACACAAACCCTCAGGTCGTGGCCCCCTTCCACAAACATTAATATATCTTGGTTTAAATAAAATAACCTAACTATACGTAATTTGCTTGTCACCATAATCATAAATTAATCGATTAAAACTTGTCCTTGCCCACTAATGAGACTTTGATTTTGTTCTCTGTCTAGCATAGCTTAATTCAACGATAACATCTGTTAACGGCGACTGGTATTTACAGCTGTTTCCATCTACTAATTACATAGTTTAATTTGTGTGAAAGAACTGCACTTTGACAAAGTATAAAAGCCAAGGTCACCCACAGTATCCTGTGGATAATGGAGATGAAATGAAACAAGTAACTTGGCGTTTCAAATATAGTAATTAAATCTTCTTAAATATTAAAAAGATAGAGCAAGTAAAGCTCGATCGTCCAGGCTCTCAAATTGGGCAATTTCGTCAAGCACAACTGTTGTTGGCAGGGATTGGCACATTTAATAGTTAAGAAGATGATGACACTATAATTAATTGCACTGTAATGGTTGATTATCACAATTGAATCATTGTTCTACGCTAACATATAATAATTATTTTATAGATGAGTTGTCATAAAACCACGTGATTGTCATATCAATATCGATATTTATGAATTATTATTATATATTAACTCTGAAAAGAAGAATTATAGGAGTTGAGTTGAGAAGTGCAAGGATTGTTTAACTTTTGATGGCTGAACACCAAATTCAGAGCTGTATCCCACTTTGTGCAGTCTTAGATTCTGCCTAGCTAAATCTGCTGTATCTTGACCGCAATCTAAACCGCGTCGGTGAGTGTGAGATTTGACTAGAGCCGCAGAGCGTTTCGTAGCTCGATCGGCCTCTCCTTTTCCCTCCCTGTTTTCTGTGTATAATCCGAATAATTAATCACGTATTTTATATATATGATTCTCATTTCCAAGGAATCTGGTAGGTTAAGGGTCAAATTTGTCAGTACGTGTGGCTGCATGCCACGACCAGTCAAGCCGACAGAAGGTTAACACGTGGACCCAGCACACGTGTGGACTGCCAATGAAGTCATTCTTGTCTCATTGAAAGCCTTCGAGTAGGGGAGACAAAGGAAGGCACACGAGCGGAATTGCCTGGTGGTGATATGACATCGCCATATCCCTTAGCTTTCAAGGCAGCCAGACCACGTTGATTTCTAGTATTAATCAACAGTTTCGGAGGCAGATTTTCTAAAGGTGGCGTAGGCATCGGCAACCTACTGAAGGTAGCTTATTGTTTTAGTCGCTGATCATAGAGAAAGCTGCATGGGATGGGTCTTGTTTTGGGGCATGCATAACAGTTGGATTGGATTTGCAGGCGATTCATGACGTTGCAACTGTTGTCATGTCACAGCGGCGAGTTGAACGTTGACTGTGAACAGTGCCATGGAGTAGGTAATTAAGTGGCAGCTAGCGTTGTCGTTATGTGATCATGGATAATAATATCATATGGCTTGCCGTTCGTGAATTAATCACGAAGCTGGAACGTAACAGGAAGAGCTAGCTAGCACCTTTACCTCACCTGAATTCGACTCTGATTCAACAAATTGAATCGGTATATCGTTCGATTCCATCTAAATTCTTCAGGACAGTGAAAATGAAGATATAAATTAAACGGCAAGTGAGCTATGGCAAAATTGTGAGATATCTAAATTGATATTTGGTATAATAGTAATTATCCTACGGACTGACGAGACGAGATTGAAAAGAAAATAAAAAAGAAAAAAAAATTCAAAAATAAAAATTTTATTAAGAATAAAGGATTAATTTCTTATCATATACATATATATATTCTAGACTTATAGACAAAAAAGAAATCTTAATTTATAGACCTAAATTCATATCTTATAAAGAAAAGGGAAATTTTTATCGGAAAAAAAATAACTTAATCGAAATTAAAATTAATAAAATAGAGCTGACACCAAAAATATAAAAAATATCTTAAATACCATGAAAACGAAAATTACTAAAAATAGTAATAAAATTTAATTGAAGGCTCGAAGGAGAGCTTAAACGGTGGAATTTGGATCCAAAAGTTAACGATTATGAGTACCCTAGTAATAAATGTAGATATCTGAATTACTATTGATAGAATCTGATTCCAAATTCCGAGTAAAAAAATAATACCCCTTTAAAATTCAAAAAATTATGTTGAATTAGTCCTGCACCTTAAATTCGTCATTACAATGGCAATTGGTTTAAGAATTATTATTCATTTCTTGATTAAAAAAATGTTGAGACATCTAAATTTGCTATTGAAAAATTTAACAAGAGATAGTGGGCGTTTTTATTTGTAGATTCATATTTAAGCAATTACACAGACATATATACATTTTCCTTTGATATTCCCTTTCAAATTGGAGAGTGAATGTTAATATGCCCTAACAAGTCGATAAAATACTATTTCAGTTAACGCTTTAGTGCTAACAAGTTTGATTTGCCCTTGCACTTGGTATGTAGGCTATTTTAATTTCACGTTTGTCAATCCTTTCTCTAATAAATATATCATAATCCTCTTAACATATTTTGTTCTCTCATGAAAGGAAAGAATGACAACAATGTGTATAGTTGCTTAATTGTCACAATAATGATCAATATATAAATCTCACAATAAATGTCTTAGCAAAATTATTTTGCAAGTGGTTGATGCCATAGATCTATATGATGTTTCAGCTACAGACATTGACATGAAGTAATATCAAGAAAATGAAACACATAGATCTATATTTTTTTTTCTTGTTTTTTAAAAAAATTTTCCGAAAAATGAAAGTCTTTATAAGAAAAATACAATAACCAATCATCGATCATCATGTAGTAATATCACTAGCCAAGTCTACATCATAAATCCTATCAAGTTTAAATTATTTTTAGAAGAAAAAAAAAGACCTTCAAGTATCTAAGCAAGTAGTAAATTGCATCAAGGTGAGGTTGTCTAGACTCTTCCATATGTTGGACCATTGTAATCACTAGAAGAGTGTTAAATACCGGATTTTTTTTAAAGGGTTGAAAAGGTAATTTTTTTCATAATAAAGGGCTTAGTTGTGAATAGTGAGAGTTGGAGGGTTTAATTGCAAAATGGCCAAAAACAAATATAAACCCTAAATCCTCCCTATAGGTTCCGATTCCTGTGATCAGTTTTCTCTCGTTTCCTTTCTTTTTCCCCCTGACGCCGCAAGCCAAACCACACGAGCTATTACTCTCCCCCGCGATAGCCACTGCCGCCCTGCCTTCTCCACGCCTGCGTCGAGCAGATTCCCTTCTCCTTCTTCTTCTCCGGTGCGCACGAGCAGAGCGTCGTCACCTCACGCGAGTCGCCAACCAGCCGCCGCTCTCGCACGAAGCCCTAGCTGACGCCACGCCTCACGCCGCCTCTGCTTGCATTTGTGCCGACCTCACTCGTCCCTGTTCCGTGCGCCGGACACCAAGAAGGTAAGGGTATTGTAATTTAGGGTTTGTTTAGGGGGTGATGCTTTGGTATTAAACAGATTTGTTGCTTTGGATGAAGAGGTCTATGCAAATCTGTGAACACAAGTTATCCTGTTCGGGTTTGGTTTTCACAATTATGTGCTTTAGTTTTGGAAATTCATGCATTAGGATCAGATTCGAGGAGGTTGGGGATAGCTAAGTGATTCAGGTTGATTAATCCTAGAATGTGTTAGTGGAAATTAAATGGGTCAATAATGATTAAATCTTTGCGTTAAATTGGGTGGTTAACTTTATAATCTAGTTTTGATAAATTAGATTAAGAAGGAACTCTTAGTTGTTTATAAATTTGTATTGGATAGATGTTATAATTAGAATCTATCCTAATTTTGGTTAATTATAGTTAGCTAATCATTTAATGGTATGAATAACTAATCAATATCCTTGATACAGGACCCTAATTTTGGACTCGCACAGTTGATCGTGGGAGACTTTCTTTTCGTTTACATTCTACAATTATAAGGCGGGTACTTCTTCTTTGTACTCGTGTAGTTCCTTTTACCTTAAAGCATGACTATTTTATGTCTAATAGGTTGCTTGACCTTATTCCTTGTTGTTTGTTATTTTAACATCGCCGTTGATACTTTTTCTTCGTTGATCTTCGAGTATTCAAAATTCGTATCCGTACAGTCTTCTGTTGTTTTCTGTTCTGTAAAGTGCCGCTTACGCGAGTACCTAGAAGTCCATTAAACACAATTAGGTTTATTTGGCATTAGAAATATCCTACCTAGTAGTGTATGTGCATAATCGTTGGTTTTTGATTTTTGGTTGGTTGTATCGTTTACTTGTTGGATGTTTGGTTGCATCGTTGTTTCTCCGGTTGTTCGTGCATCTTGTAGCATGCACCATATCTGCACGTTGCATACTAACGACTGTTGGGCTTCCATATGGTTAAGCCGTCATTAGTCATCTAGTTGCTCGGTTCACTCAACTACTTGTTGTCGTGGTAGTTGCTACAGTGCGAGCAACCGTTCTGTTAGTCACACATGTTGCAGTTGTAGGCAAGTAGTGACACCCTCATCGTTGTTTTCGAGGGATACTAGAGCTGTTGATAGCTCCCCCTATGTATCGGGGTTTGGAGTATTGGCTCCCCAGCATCCTGTCCACTCAACCACACCTTTCTGTGGTATTTGTTGGAGTACATACAGTTGTCACAGCCCTACCCACTTGGCCACACAGATGTGATGTGTTGGTGGCCTGACTGGCGTCAGGGGTGACACATGTCGTTGCATTATATGCATACGTATTTCATTTATACATTTTCTTGTGTTTGTTGCATTTATATAAGCTATGATTGTTGTATTTGGTTGACATGCATGTATAAGTTGATATTATGTTGTTGCGTTGCTTTATACATGCTGTATACGTTTTGATATTATGTTGTTGTGTTGTTTTATACATGTTTAAGTGATCTTCTATTTCCTAGAGATTGTACCCTGTTGATTCTCTACTTATTATATCTTTTATTATGTCATGCTATTGTCGACTCATATACCCGCTGAGTCTGCCCGGACTCACCACCCCTGCTTTCTCTTTTTGTTTCAGATAGCAGGTAGTCGCATTTCTTGGAGCCAGGAGAGGATCCAGTTGCCAGTCCCCAGAGTTGAGTTATTTTCGTATTTGGTTTAGTTGTTTTATTTTCGCCATTTGGATTGTTTGCATTTTATTTGCGTTCTAGATATCGGACTGGTTTTGTCATTATTACAGAGACATTTGAATTCTCTTTGGGTTGTAGTTTATTTTATGTTAAGGTGGCTGAGCCACCCGTTATCTTTTATGTTGATATAAAACTGCGTGGTGATGTTTTTATTCCTATTATGATGGCTGAGCCATCTTTTGAGTTTAGAGTGTATGTACATTTGCCCCAACTTGTCTGCCGTACAGGGGAGATGCTGCCCGATTTTCGAGTAAGCATGTGCCTATGGGTCGTGATAATTTTTGGTATCAGAGCCAAGTTTTCTGAAGTTTTGGTGTCTGTGGGTTTACGAAGTTGTTTTACAAGGTTTATCGGTATTTTATGGAGTTGTTTTATGAATCTGTATTTTACAGATTTGGTTGTATTTTTGTGGGTCATTTATTCGGTCTGGTTGTGTTTTGGGACTTGGCAGCGACGAGATATCTTGAACCTGAATCGCCTGCGGCCACCAGAGCAAATTTTTGTAAAGTTCAAGTATGGGGGAGTCCTAATTCTCTCAGCCACCCATTTTCCTCCACTACCACGATGGAGGTTACTTCTGGATAGACTCCGTCCACCAGAAATAAAAGGGAGTTTATTTTTCTTGCATTTTCCTTTATTGCATTTTTTTACTTTTAAATTGAGTCCTTGTTAATAAATGCATGAGTAGAGTAGAATGAATATGAGTCATTGTAAATACCTTGTTATTTCTTTTGGGCACTTTTTCTTGCATGACTAGGAATAAATGTATCCCTCTAGGTTATTCCATAGCATTTTAGAGTCTTTTGGAAAATAAATTAAATTTGGTTGTTAAAACTTAAGGTTTGAGCTCATGGATGAAATCTTGGATGCTTGAGTACTACTTTGTTTTAGATTCTTAATTGATGACTTGAGATGAATTATTTTTGCCTAGTGAGAATTAGCCTTATATTTGTGACACACATATGTTATTGTACTCTAGAACTTGCTTAGGTTCTTTCAAAATCATATTTCAATTATTGGATCACATCTATAGAGGCTAATCACTTTGTTTCCCTTTCCACATCAAATTTTGGCACTAATCATGTCTATTCTATTTGTCTTTCCTTATTCCTACTCTTAACCCCGTTTTTCTATGGATTTGCTTGTTGGGGATGTTTCTTAATGCTATTTTGCCCGAGACGGACAAAGATTTAAGTGTGGGGGAGTGACTAGTGTTTTGGAAAGATTTGGTATCAAAAGAGGCAATTTCATGTCGGATTTTTTTTTTTGCAATTACATGTGCCAAGAATGAGCAAAAGGATGGAAACTATTGAGGCATCTAGACTCTTGATTATAATTTGAAGATCCAAACAATTTTGTGCCAAGATGAATTCGGTTGAAGAAGAAATTTTTTGTGTAATCCAAATGACACACAAATGAAGGAAATCTATGCCATGTCAAAAGAGAGAAAAAGTATGTTTCTTGATGCTATGAAGCTATTCGGCCACTTTGCCAGAAGCTGAAATGCAGCTGTCTTTGCTGGAGAAATCGGAAATACTTTGGGAAAAGATGAATTGCAGCTGAACAAATCAACTTGGAGATGCTGTGAATCATTGAAAGATTGTTTGTGAAGCTGATTTGGAGGAAGCAGATTGGAATGTGAAGATGAACAAATCTGAATGGAAGCTGTGCTGGACAGATCTGAAAGCAAGCTGGGAAAAAATCTGTGCCACTGCAAAAGAAAATTTAGTTGCAGCTGAAAAAGAATTCTGATTGCATTGCATTTGTTGCTACCGAGTGCTGGAATCTGAAGTCAATCTGAATTGAAATGGACAAGCAATTTTGTATCAACTCTAAACTGAACCTGAGTTCTCTAATCCAGCATTGTGTTACTGAAATTAAACAGAGGAAAATCTGAACACAGCCTGAACCGAAGCTGTTAAGTCTGAAATGAGGCTGAGAAAAAGTTAAATGGAGGCTGAATTGAAGCTTTTTGAAGCAGGGAAATGCAGGAAATTCTGCAGCTAAAAATCTGCATGGCATTGCATTGAGAGTTGCAATCTGCCGAGTGCTGACTTGGAGTTGCTGAAAAGATTTTAAGTTACTGATGAAATCAGTCAAGGGTGAGGCTATGGAAGTGGCACTGCGTGGAGTTGGAATTTCAGAAACAAGTTGACTGCAGTAGCCAATAAAATGCAGAGTAAAACAGGAAGTATGCAAATCCTTTGAAGCTCACGGCACTAGGAAGGGATTAAGTTGATTCTGATATGGAGTTGGCCACAACATAACTGAACCCAAAAGAGAAAAACAGCAGAACAGAACCAAGGGAACAAGTGGCCAATAATGGAAAATTTTGAAAAGAAAATGGCACGCCAATAAGAAAAATCTGTGCCATTTCACAAGTGGAGGAAAAACTGTGCCAAAAACAGTTTGAGCACATCCATTACTGCTCAGAATCAGAGAATTGTGAGGCTCACAAGTAGTGCCATGAAGCTGGCGATGCCAAGTTGAGAAAAGCTGTGCCAAGGTCTGAATTGGCGCATTAAGGCAGAAATTCTGAGCTAACAGCAGTGATCTCAAAGTGAAGCATTCAAACTCTCCACTTATAGTTGATGCTAACTGTGTTAAGAACTTCGAGAGGTGCAAGGATGAAGAAGTGGATGATTTTGGATTCTGAAAATTAGTGCAGGAAGCTGATTTTGATGAACCACATCTATAGGAAAAATGAAAAGAAATCTATGTGTTGAGTTGAGTTGAAAGAGGCTGAATTTTGGGTTTCAAGGCTGTGAATCAAGGAAGGAAGTGTATGAACGTGTCAAGAAGTGTTGAGAGCATTCATTGCTGATCAAGACAAAGGAAAATGGGGCTGATTGGGTTTTTAGAAGAAAAAGAAGTTGTGAGAGCAGTGAAGTTGGAATCCAAAAATAGTTGGATCAAATTTTCCACTTCTAGGGATATAGTTGCCTCAGAAAATCAAAGAATGGCAAGGTGAAGAAAGTAGTAATTCTTGATTTTGAATTAGTGTTGTGAGCTGGGATCTAAAAAAAAAAAGAGAAAGAAGAAGAGAAGGAAGCAATTGGCACACAAGGGTGGAAGTTGGCACATTGAGATCAATAGAGGTTTATTCATCCAAATTAAGGGCATTATTCAAGACTGACTTCACCACACTTCCTATTTCATTACAAGGACTGTAAAAATGGGGCCAGGCACATTGGAAACATTTTTGAGCAATCAAGTCTTCCAACTCCATAAATTTTCTATTTCCTTGGCTTTTATTCCACTCTTTACCTTTTTCTATGTTTTCATTTATTTTTGTAGATGTTGATCCTAATCATGACTAATGGTGGAGAGTAGATAATAAGCAAGCCTATGGTAGTTCAAGAAGCATGTGTGTTTGAGTGAGCTCCACTTCCATCATCAACTTAGAACTTAAGGAGAGAGCCACCAAAATTTTCCTTGAAAGGCTAGTGATTTAAATTCATCTCAATGACTCATGATGGACGAAAAGGCTAAGTTGTTGATTTAAGGACAAGATACTAATCCATAGAGCTTAGATTTTTGAGAATTGACAACCTTAAGTAATTTCTTTTCATTTGCTTCTAATTATGCTTTAGAAAACCTAAGGGATACATACTTAGTGGTTTCGCGAGACGCTCAAGCTCAAGTGTGGGGGAGTTGATAAGTACCATTTTGTTGATTATTTTAATTGCTAAAATCCATATTTGACCCATGTTTTGCTTACTTAATTGTGATTTTACCCTAGGTTTTAGAACTTATCTTTATTTTGGACTTAATTGCAAATTTACACATATTTGGATTAATTGGCCACTAAAATTTTGATCTATTTTTTGTAGGCATGAAAGGTTCATGGACCTAGGGCATACTGGGTCAAACTTGAGTCGGAAGTGACCCGGATCGAGTTATCAAGATTAGGATTAAATCTGGGTCGTCCGATTCAAAAGCGGCTAGATCTGAGCCATCCGGGACTATCTGAAGCAATCTGAGCTAGGGTTAGGGTTGATCAAGCACTCTGATCAAGATCTAAAGGTTTCATCCCAATCAGAGCTCATTCAACCGTTGGATCAAGCTCAGAGGGTTCTAGATCGTCCATTCAAAGATGAGGTTGATCTGGACCATCCGTTGCACATCTGGAGGATCCGAGCTACCACGAGGCAGATCCCGACCCCTGATCATCATCATCAAAGTTTGGATCAAATCAGAGCAAGATCAGCCGTTGGATTTCCTCAAACCAATCTGGATCGTCCATGCTTAAGTATTTAATCAAACGTTTCCTTGCCTTTAGCCTTGTCGCGTCTTCGCCGCAACAGTCGGCTTCTTCATCGTTTTCCTTCATTTCTTTTGCAAGTTTCTTAGTTTTGAAGGCGTGACCACCTCAATTCTTCATCTGGATCAAGATTTGGATCACTGGAGGATAGATTTGTTGGAGATTTCAGCTCGAATTCGCGCGGAACAGAGTTTGTTTGAGGATTTCGGCATCTCTGCTACCCAATCGCTTGTTTCTCGTCCACAAGCCATTTCTGATCATTTGAGCTGCTTGTAGGGGTTCTCAGGTGAGCTCAGATGTTCCTCAAATCATCATCGCAATCCATCCATTGAGATAGAAGAGATTGGACTGGAAAATTCCAGCTGCGTGTAGTTTGAGCAGATTCGACCAACTGAGCTGTTTTCCAGTGAATTGCTGAGCTTAGGGGTTCGAGGCCAGCCCTTGCGTGACGAACAAGGAGATCTTGAGCTAATGGAGTGATTGGGGTTTAGATTTCTTATTGCATTTTTGATTTGTAGCTGTAATTTCAAATTCTGCCGCAATTCATTTCTGAATTTCTATTGTAGCTGCTGTAATTTTCTTGTATGGATCGTTTCGTTCTCAATTGGAGGCTCATCCTTGAGTGACAGCAAGGATTTCGTGAGCTGAGATGAGAGATTGAGGCTTGCTTAGTTAAATTCCATTGCAATTAGCTGTAATTTCAATTCTGCCACGAACTCTGTTTCTGAATGTTTGTATCAGCTACCTTAGTTTCAGTTTGGAATGGTTTTTGCTTTAATTAGTGGTTCGAATTTGTTCTTTAATTAGTTAGCTAGTTTGTTCCGTTAATACTCCACTCAATTTCATCTGTTTTGCAATTTCAATCTGCGTATCAGATTTTTCAGTTCGTATCAGCCTGTTTTGCAGAATTTTCAGTTTCATGTTTCAGAATTTCGTGCCAAGTGAACATTAGCTTTATTTTAAGTTTGTCTGAACTTAGATTAGAGTCTCGAATCCAGCTTGCATCTACTTGTTTTCAGCTTGCATTTACTTGCATTTCTGCCGCACCTTTGCATCTGATGCTTGTCTTCACTGAGTTGATTCTGAATTGGGCAGCTCTTTTCTGTAGTTTTCCATTTAATTCTTTTACAGCTAGCTTCTAGCATTTGATCTCACTTGTCTTGTTTGTTTGTTATGTATTTGAACTGTTCTACATTTCTGCACACTTATGATGCATCTCTGCGCAAGACTTAATTCTTGTGCAGGTTGTTATATGTGTTTCTGAAATTCCAGCTTAAGTCCTGCACTTGTTCCAAATTTCTGCTTCCAATTCTAAATTCCTTTACTCATTCATTTAGAACACTTCACTAATCTCTTGCCTTCCTAATCTGAATTGATCAGCGAATCTGAATTTCCAGTCACAGTTTAAGCACTTAGCATCAGTTTTCTTTTGGCACATAGGTTGTTCCACAGAGTATCAAGCTGTTAACTTCTTCTCTTGTACCAAGTGCAGTTTAGGCAATTGTTTGGAATCAAGTTAAAGGCAATTTTCGAATGTGCTATGGTGTTTGAAGCTGTCTGCTTTTTATCCAGATTGTTTCTGAAATTCCTGCTTAAGTCCTGCACATCAGTTTAGTTCTGAAATGCTGTTTCACTGAGTTGTGTTTCTGCACTTATTCATTTGCTGAAATTCTCATGAACTTTCATTTCTGCATTTAACTTGCTTGATGGATCAGTCATCGATCTGAAGTCTTTCAGTCATTCCTGCTTATTACTTACCGGTAGTTTTGCTTTTCAAGCTAACGTGATCAATCCATTTCTGAGTTGTCATGAATGGTTCCTGCACTTAACATCAATTCTCCACATCAGCTTTAGATGCTTACATTTTGTATCAATTGAGCCTTGGTAATGACTTGTATCAATTGTCTATAGAATACTCAGCCCTTGGTTGTTTTGAATTGCAAACACTGTCAGCATTAGGATCAATTTAAAATCAGCCTGATTTCCCGAATTTTGCAAGTTGCATTAGTCGATTTAATTGCCCATGGGTTGAGTTACTGATTGCTCTCACATTGTTTAGTTCATTGGGTTAAGTTTCTTCTCTTTAAATTGCGATTTCATTTCCGATTGCTACCCAAAAACCAAATATTTATTTGAACCCCAAAAATCCTAACGACACATAAACACAAGCGCGAATCACACAACATCAACTAGTCCCGAGGAAAAATACGACCTGTGGCCCCTTTACTACGTTTTCATATTTTGATTGCAAAAAGGGTTTCCAGCATTTTATTCATATCTAAATTTGAGACTCACATTCGTGACAGTCTATTTCGGGTCTGTCACATCTACGCACTGGCTCCGTGCCATACCAGTCAGCATTTCAGACAGAGAGCTTTACTGTGATCTGGTAATACTGAATATGTCCGACTATGATGTCATTTTTTGGATGGACTTCCTGAGCAAATACGGCGCTTCTATAGGGTGCCGAAAAAGGAAAGTCGTATTCCAACCAGAGACAGGAGAGCGGTTTGAATACATCGGAGAACTGAAGAAGAAGGCCAGGAAATTTCTCTCAGCCATGAAAGCACAGAAACTGCTAAATACTGGATGTACTGGATTTCTAGCACATGTAGTCAATACCACGCAAGAGAAGGACCAAAAGCTAGAAGAGGTCCGAGTGGTATGCGACTACCCAGCAGTTTTCCCTGATGAGCTACCAGGCCTAGCACCAGACAGAGAGATTGAATTTGAGATCGAACTCGTTCCGGGTACAAATCCGATCTCAAAAGCACCATACCGTATGACTCCAGCAGAATTGAAAGAACTTCAGGAGCAACTACAGGAGTTACTCGACAAGGGCTTCATCCGCCCTAGTCATTCACCATGGGGAGCTCCAGTGTTGTTCGTGAAGAAGAAAGACGGGTCCATGCGCCTGTGTATAGATTACCGAGCTTTGAATCAAGTCACCATTAAGAACCGGTACCCTCTACCCAGGATCGATGATTTGTTCGATCAGCTAAAGGGATCCATAGTGTTCTCAAAGATAGATTTGAGATCCGGTTATCACCAGGTCAAAGTCAGAGAGGGTGATATTCCCAAGACAGCTTTCAGAACCAGATATGGGCACTACGAGTTTGTAGTCATGCCTTTTGGGGTCACAAATGCTCTAGCGACATTTATGGACCTCATGAACAGAGTATTCAGGGAGTACTTAGATAAGTTTGTCATCGTCTTTATTGATGACATTCTTATCTACTCAGGAACTCAGGAGGAACATGCAGAGCATCTCAGGACAGTATTGCAGATTCTTCAGCAGAGCCAGCTATATGCAAAATTCTCAAAATGTGAATTCTGGCTCGATCATGTGTCTTTTCTAGGTCACATCATCTCCAAGGAAGGGGTGATGGTAGACCCCAGCAAAATAAAAGCAGTAAGTAACTGGATCAGACCGAAGAATGCCAGTGAGATCAGAAGTTTTCTGGGTCTAGCCGGTTACTACAGGAAGTTCATAGAGAATTTCTCCAGAATAGCCTCCCCACTGACAGCTCTTTCCAGAAAGAATAGGAAGTTTCAGTGGACAGAGGACTGCGAGAACAGTTTTACAGAATTAAAGAGAAAATTGACTAGTGCTCCCATCCTGACTCTTCCAGAGACCACTGACAGCTTTGACATATATAGTGATGCGTCTAAATTAGGACTTGGAGCAGTGCTGATGCAGAATGGCAAGGTTATTGCCTATGCCTCTAGACAACTCAAGGACTATGAGAAGAATTACCCTACCCATGACCTTGAGCTAGCTGCAGTAGTGTTCGCTCTCAAGATTTGGAGGTGTAGGATTTTCACGGATCATCAGAGTCTAAAGTATTTCTTTACTCAGAAAGATCTGAACATGAGACAACGCAGGTGGCTTGAGCTAGTCAAGGATTATGACATTAACATCCTCTACCATCCAGGTAAAGCTAATAAGGTGGTAGATGCACTTAGCAGAAAATCTAGTGCCACCCTATTAGCTTTGTCCACGATGCCACAGCCCCTTCGGAAAGAGTTATCAGAGTTCGGACTGGAAATTTTAGTTGGGCAGCTCTCCACTTTGACATTAGTGTCAACCCTGATTGAAGACATCCAGACATCACAGGATCAAGATCCTGACCTTCAGAAAATCAAGCAGGGGATAGCAAAAGCCGAAAATGGAGAATTTCGCCTATCAAAGAATGGGACACTGTACTACGGTGACCGCTTATGTGTTCCGAACCAAGAAGAGCTCCGAAGGAAGATCCTAGAGGACGCACATGGATCTCCTTATGTGATGCATCCTGGTTCCACTAAAATGTACCAAGACCTCAGGGGACGTTTTTGGTGGCCTGGGATGAAGAGAGACATCGCCAGATATGTCAGTACCTGTCTGACATGCCAAAGAGTCAAGGCAGAATATCAGAGACCAGGTGGAGTTCTGCAGCCTATTCAGATTCCAGAATGGAAATGGGAAGATATTTCCATGGATTTTATAGTGGGACTACCTAGAACAACGAAGGGATATGATGCAATTTGGGTAATAGTAGACAGATTGACTAAGTCTGCCCACTTCCTAGCTATCAGGATCTCCTATTCCATGGAACAACTAGCTCAGTTATACCTCAAGGAGATCGTCAGACTACATGGGGTCCCTAGGACTATCATCTCAGATAGGGACAGTAGGTTCACTTCGCACTTCTGGGAGTGCGTACAGACAGCACTAGGCACTAAACTGAAGTTTAGCACAGCTTTCCATCCTCAGACAGATGGTCAGACAGAGAGAGTTAATCAAGTACTAGAAGATATGCTTAGAGCTTGTGCTCTAGATTTCAAGGGCAGTTGGTGCAGATACCTGTGCTTAGCAGAATTCGCCTACAACAATAGTTATCAGGCCACTATCGGCATAGCACCCTATGAGGCTTTATATAGGCGGAGGTGTAGATCTCCTATCTGTTGGTACGAGGGTGGTGAGAGGCAAGAGTTAGGCCTACAGACAGATCTTATAGATGATACCACCGTAGCCATACAGCAGATCCGCCAGAGAATAGAAACAGCTCAGAGCCGCCAGAAGAGCTATGCTGATACACGGCGCAGACCATTAGAGTTTGAAGTTGGGGATTCAGTATTCCTCAAAGTGGCTCCCATGAAGGGAGTAATGCGTTTTGGGAAGAAGGGCAAGCTAAGTCCTAGATATGTAGGACCATACCCCATCACTAGAAGAGTTGGCAAAATAACTTATGAGTTGGAGCTACCTCAGGAGATGTCAGTTATCCACAATGTATTTCATGTTTCCATGCTGAAGAAGCATATCCCAGATGCCACCCAGGTGATAGAGCCACAGACGGTATAAGTTCGCGAAGATCTCAGTTATGATAGTCGGCCTATTCAGATAATAGACCGAGCAGTTAAGAAATTGCGAAACAAGGAGGTACCATTAGTGAAAGTCATATGGCAAAATCACAGAGTAGAAGAGGCAACCTGGGAACCAGAGGACAGCATGAGACAGAAATATCCAGAGTTGTTTTAAGTTCGAGGACGAACTTTTTATAAGGTATGGGGGATTGTAACGCCCGAAAATTCTCAAAACTAATTTTAGAAATATCTTAAAATTTATTCCGAATTTATGGATATTTTTATAGAATTTTTCCATAAATGAAAGTGGCAAAAAGGGATAAAAAGAAAAAAAACCATTTAAGTGGGATTTGATCCCTAAACCTAGGCTTTGAGAGTGGAACGGACTTACCAAGAGAGCTATTTAATTTTGTTGAAATAGATTAAGGGAAATAATAGATAAGGTAGAATTAGTTAAATTCGCCCCCATAAGTATAAAAGAGGGAGTTACGAGTTTTAGATTAATCTTCTCCCAACCCAACGACGCCGACGCCCTCCCTCACGCACGCGACCTCTCCTCTCGCCGTCTCTCCCGCGTGCGCGAACCAAGGGAAGACCCAAAGGATTTAAGAAGGAGGCTACGTTAGGGAATCTCTCCGAGGAAGAATTCTCCGTTAGAAGCTCTCCGAAACTCTAAGGATCGTTCCTTTTCCCAAAAACCTATGCTTTAGAGTCGTAAGAACAAGCGCAGGATGTAAGTATCCCTCACCTGCAGTATAAGTAGTTTCGGTTGATTTTTCATATGCCTTATTTCCTTGTATTTATGCTTTACGATTAGAAATCGTAAATTATGAACAAGCACGCACGTTAGGTGGTTGTTAAAATGTTCAGTTCAGTTAATGCTATAGAAAGCATTAAATAATAGAAATTCTTGCTTCAGTTTATGATTGGGACCAAGGTCCAACGGGATGGGCTCTTAGTTGCCCCTAGGTTTAGATAACCTAGTAAAAGCAAGAATCAGAAAAGGAAAAAAAAGTATAAAGGACTATTTTATTTTCAGTGGCATTGTACCGGACTCCGGTCCAGGGATAGGCTCCAAGTTGCCTCTAGGTTTAGATAACCTAGTATGGGATGGGCTCCTAGTTGCCTCTAGGTTTAGATAACCTAGTAGAACCCTAATGGATTCGGGATTTGCTACCTCGGGTTTATTAGGGATGCGCGCACAGTTGGTACATTGCCGGGCCCACAGCAGTTGATTATTACCTTCACCTACTATATGTATTTAGTTTTCAGAAATTCATATTAGCACGTGGTGAATTTAATAATTAGTTTTATATTAGTTAGTTCAGTTCCAGTTCAGATATGTATGTCATGCTATAGCTTACTTTTCAGTTTTAGTTCAGTATGTGCCATGTCTCAGTTATATACCATGACATTCTATGATATGTATTTTAGCATGAGCCTAGCATGATTACTTATGGATATGAGCATGTATGTGCATTGCATGTTTTACAAAAGCATAATTCGAGTTTTCATAGTTTTGTGAGGCTAGATGGTACTTACTAAGCTTTATGTTGATTAGTTTGCATTTCCTTATACTGCAGATACAGGTAAAGGAAAGCACTAGTAGCGGAGGCGACGGGCTTGATGCAAAGTGTGTGTGATGGTGGAGTTGGAATAAAAGTCTTCGGAACTTGCAAAGCATAGAAATAATCCTTCTTTATGTTTCTTTAGTTATTCCGCAATATATTATGTGAACCATGTATGAACTTAATTAGACTTGTATTCATGGTGCCTAGTATACTTGAAGTAGTTTACTTACCTGACTTAATATTGGTTTAGTGAATGCTTGAATGTCATGAGTTACTACTTGTGATAGGGTAATTTAGACCCATGTTTACGCTTTAGGAGTAAGAACTTGATACTTTTGATCTACATGTTAAATACTTGAGATATGCTTGTTCTAAGATTAATGCACCATATAGAATGACATGTAGTAGCTAAGGATGCTTTTAGATATGGGAAATGAATAGTTACAATAAGAAGTTGATACAAACTTGGCACATTCATGTTTATGCTTCTACATGTCGCTTTTATGATTTCTAAGTTGCTATACATGCTAGAAACCCTCCAAAAACGTGTAATAAATGCCCTAGAATGATTGTGGAACTTTATTTATGTCATTCTGCTTGATAGATATGATTTTGGTACATTGTGGCTCAAGTTTGATACATTCTAGAAATCTGAAAACTAAAATTTCAGAACTACCAGTCAACTGGGAAAATATCAGTCGACTGGTATCGGGCACAGAAATATTCTGTGGCCCGACCAGTCGACTGGCATATAGCAGTAGACTGGTACTGTGTAAAACAAAACTGGTGTAGAGCAGCTGGTTAGTGCTTTAGCCATGCAACGCAGAGGTTGGGGGATCGAATCCTGCCAAGATAATAAAATAAAAGTTTTGCTTTATTTTGGGCTAGTTAGTACTTTCAATATGTTTATGAATTGTTAGTTCAGTAAATAGCAAAATAAGAATTTTCGAAATTCTCCCAGTTGGTTTAGCATTATTAGAAATCATGAATTAGTCAGCCAGTTAGTTAGTAGCGATCCGCCTTACAGCTTAGTACCAGAAGGTGGGTCGTTACATCAGCACTGATGGTAGCAGTAGCCCTCAGCTCTCAGGTGTTCCAGTGGTCCGAGAATTTTCAGACGTATTTCTAGAGGAGCTACCTGGTTTGCCTCCTAGAAGGCAAGTTGAATTTGTGATCAAGTTGATTCTGGGGACTGCACCAATATCAAAGGCTCCATATCGTATGGCGTCTAAGGAGTTGGACGAGCTAAAGGTTCAGCTTCAAGAGTTGCTTGACAGGGGATTTATTCGTCCTAGTGTATCTCCATGGGGTTCACCAGTTTTATTCGTCAAGAACAAGGATGGTTCTATGAGGTTATGCATCGACTACAGGCAGTTGAATGTCGTGACTATCAAGAATAAGTATCCCCTACCTCGTATTGAAGATTTGTTTGATTGGTTGAAGGATACCTCAGTGTATTCTAAACTTGATTTGCGGTCCGGATATCATCAGTTGAGGATCAGGGATTCGGATATCCAGAAGACAGTTTTCCGCACCCGGTACAGACATTACGAGTTGTTGGTAGTGCCATTTGGGCTTACCAATGCTCCTGGAGTATTTATGGATTTGATGAATCGGGTTTTTATGGAGTATTTGGATCAGTTTGTTATTGTTTTCATTGACAACATCTTGATTTACTCCCGTTCCAAGAAGGAACATGCGCGCCACCTTCGCATCATTCTGGAGACGCTCCGACGGGAGCAGTTGTATGCAAAGTTTAGCAAGTGTGCTTTCTGGTTATCTTCTGTGGGTTTTCTCAGACACTTTGTTTCCAGTAAAGGTATCTCCGTAGATCCCCAGAAGATTGAGACTGTCACCAGTTGGGAACAACCTAAGTCGGTTCAGGAGGTGCGCAGTTTTCTCGGATTGGCTGGTTATTATCGGCGATTTATTGAGGGGTTTTCCAGCATCGCTTCACCGTTGACACGTCTGACCAGAAAAGGTGTGAAATTTGTCTGGACAGAAGCTTGCGAGACTAGTTTTCAGGAGCTCAAGCGGCGATTGGTGTCTGCGCTTGTATTGGTGTTACCTTTAGGAGAGGACGGTTTTATACTCTACACTGACGCATCACATCAGGGTTTGGGTGCAGTTTTGATGCAACATGGACGGGTAGTCTCTTATGCTTCTCGTCAACTGAAGGAGCATGAGAAGAATTATCCGGTTCATGACTTAGAGCTTGCAGCCATTATTTTTGCCCTGAAGATATGGAGACATCATCTCTATGACGTTACGTTTGAGATTTTCACAGATCACAAGAGCCTCAAGTATTTATTTACTCAGAAGGAGCTAAATCTTCGTCAGAGAAGATGGTTGGAATTCTTGAAGGATTATGACTGTACTATTAGCTACCATCCAGGGAAAGCTAATGTAGTTGCAGATGCACTGAGCAGAAAATCCTGGAGTGTTCTAGCTTGTCACCGGGTTATGGTCACCGATTTAGTTCAGAGCTTCTCAGAGTTGGGACTGTAGGAGCAGGGTCAGACAGAGAAAGGGTTGTTGGTGACTATGGTTGCTCAATCTTCGATCAGGACGAGGATCAGAGAGGCTCAGGGTAGTGATTAACATCTGCAGTTCCTAGGCAGCCGGATAGCCTCAAAGCAGCAGACTGACTTTACACGTGATGACGAGGGTATTCTATATTTCCGAGGGAGATTGTGCGTACCTAAGTCACATGCGGTCATGGAGGAGTTGCTTCAGGAGACTTATCAATCTCGGTTTGCTATACATCCAGGAGGAATCCGTATATACCGAGACTTGAGACGTTCTTACTGGTAGAACGGTATGAAGAAAGACATCGCGGATTTTGTTGCTAGATGTCTAGTGTGCCAGCAGGTGAAGGTCGAGCATCAGAGACCTGCTGGATTACTACAGAAGATCCCTATTCTTGAGTGGAAGTGGGAGCACATCACGATAGATTTCGTTGTTGGATTACCGAGGTCTCGTAGAAGACACGATGCGATTTGGGTGATCGTTGGTCGATTAACCAAATCCGCTCATTTCTTGGGGATTCAGAGGACAGATTCACTGGACAAGCTGGCAGAGTTGTACTGCCGTGAGATTATCAGACAACATGGTGTTCCTCTGAGCATCATATCAGATAGAGACTCGCGTTTCACTTCGCGATTTTGGCAGAGTTTGCAGCAGGCCATGGGTACCGAGCTTTGATTCAGTACAACCTTTCATCCGCAGACGGACAGACAGTCTGAGCGTACCATTCAGACACTGGAGGATTTGTTGAGATCTTGCGTTGTGGACTTTGGAGGCAACTGGGAGGATCACTTGCATTTGGTTGAGTTTGCCTATAATAATAGCTATCATTCGGCTATTCAGATGACACCTTTCGAGGCGTTGTATAGTAGAGCTTGCAGGACACCCACCCTCTGGGAGGAGGTTGGGGAATCTCAGTTGCTAGGTCCTCAGAGTATTCAGCATGGCGCAGAGCTAGTACGTACTATCAGACGTAGGCTGTTAGAGGCTCAAGATCGTCAGAAGAGTTATGCAGATTGGAGACGCAGACCCTTGGAGTTCTCCGTGAGTGATCATGTGTTCTTACGAGTGTCACCCACGAAAGGGGTGAAGCGGTTTGGGTTGCGGGGTAAGCTAGCTCCCCACTACATTGGACCTTTCCAGATTTTGGAGCAGATTGGAGCCGTCGCTTATCGTCTGGCGTTACCACCGTCATTGGCTAGAGTTTACGACGTGTTTCATGTTTCCATGCTGAGAAAATATCTACCCGATCCTGCATATGTTTTATCAGAGATGCTGGTCACCCTTCAGCCAGATGCGACTTATGAGGAGGTGCCTATGCGGATTCTGGACCGCAAAGAGTATCGGTTGAGGAACAAGACAGTTCGTTTGGTCAAAGTTGGTTGGCAGCACCACTCTGATGAGGAAGCCACTTGGGAGCTCGAGGATACTATCAGAGCTCGCTACCCTCATCTATTTACTTGAGGTGTGTATGGTTGAGTTGCATTTCGTATTTATATTATATTTGAGGTGTTGATACCTATTGCTGTTGACTAGTACCTGTTGTGGTTGACTAGTACCTGTTGGGGTGACTAGTATCTGTTGTGATTTACTGGTTAAATTTGGGGACCAAAGTTTTGTTAGTAGGGGAGAATGTTAAATACCATATTTTTTAAAGGGTTGAAATATATTTTTTTAATAAAGGGCCTAGTTGTGAATAGCGAGAGTTGGAGGGTTTAATTGCAAAAAGGCCAAAAACAAATATAAACCCTAAATCCTCCCTATAGGTTCCTATTCCTGTGATCAGTTTTCTCTCGTTTCCTTTCTTTTTCCCCCCGACGCCGCAAGCCAAATTGCACGAGCGGTTCCTCTCCCTTGCGACAGCCGCCGCCGCCCTGCCTTCTCCACGCCTGCGTCGAACACATTCCCTTCTCCTTCTTCTTCTCCTGTGCGCACGAGCAGAGCGTCGTCGCCTCACGCGAGTCTCCAACCAGCCTCCGCCCTTGCGCGAAGCCCTAGCCAACGCCACGCCTCACGCCTCCTCTGCTTGCATTTGTGCCGACCTCACTCGTCCTTGTTCCGTGCGCCGGACACCAAGAAGGTAAGGGGATTGTAATTTAGGGTTTGTTTGGGGGTGATGCTTTGGTATTAAACAGATTTGTTGCTTTGGATGAAGAGGTCTATGCAAATCTGTGAACACAAGTTATCCTGTTCGGGTTTGGTTTTCATAGTTATGTGCTTTAGTTTTGGAAATTTACCTAGAATTGTAGATGAATAATGGAAATTATTCTTGATCAGTTTGATTAGTAGGTTTTGAGATTAACTTTTGGTATGGATTAAGTCCTAGTGTGATAACTTGTTTGTGGTCGAAATGTAAATTTGGATTGGAAATAGTTTTCGATGTTGCATGCATTAGGATAAGATTCGAGGAGGTTGGGGATAGCTAAGTGATTCAGGTTGATTAATGCTAGAATGTGTTAGTGGAAATTAAATGGGTCAATAATGATTAAATCTTTACGTTAAATTGGGTGGTTAACTTTATAATCTAGTTTTGATAAATTAGATTAAGAAGCAACTCATAGTTGTTTATAAATTTGTATTGGATAGATGTTATAATTAGAATCTATCCTAATTTTGGTTAATTATAGTTAGCTAATCATTTAATGGTATAAATAACTAATCAATATCCTTGATATAGGACCCTGATTTTGGACTCAGACGGTTGATCATTGGAGACTTTCTTTTCGTTTACGTTCTACAATTATAAGGCGGGTACTTCTCCTTTGTTCTCGTGTAGTTCCTTTTACCTTAAAGCATGACTATTTTATGTTTAATAGGTTGCTTGACCTTATTCCTTGTTGTTTGTTATTTTAACATCGTCGTTGATACTTTTTCTTCGTTGATCTTCGAGTATTCAAAATTTGTATCCGTACAGTCTCCTATTGTTTTCTATTCTGTAAAGTGTCGCTTGTACGCGAGTACTTAGAAGTCTATTAAACACAATAGGTTTATTTAACATTAGAAATATCCTACCTAGTAGTGTAGGCACATAATCGTTGGTTTTCGATTTCTGGTTGGTTGTATCGATGTATCGTATACTTGTTGGATGTTTGGTTGCATCGTTATTTCTTCGGTTGTTCGTGCATCTTGTAGCATTCACCATATCTGCACGTTGCATACTAATGACTGTTGGGCTTCTATATGGTTAAGCCGTTGTTAGTCATCTTGTTGCTCGGTTTTCTCAACCACTTGTTGTCGTGGTAGTTGCTACAGTGCGAGCAATCGTCCTGTTAGTCACACATGTTGCAGTTGTAGGCAAGTAGTGACACCCTCACCGTTGTTTTCGAGGGATACTAGAGCTGTTGATAGCTCCCTCTATGTATCGGGGTTTGGAGTGTTGGCTCCCCAACATCATGTCCACTCAACCACACCTTTCTGTTGTATTTGTTGGAGTGCATACAGTTGTCACAACCCTACCCACTCGGCCACACAGATGTGATGTGTTGGCGGCTTGACTGGCGTCAGAGGTGACACATGTCGTTGCATCATATGCATACGTATTTCATTTATGCATTTTCTTGTGTTTGTTGCATTTATATGAGCTATGATTGTTGCATTTGGTTGACATGCATATATAAGTTGATATTATGTTGTTGCGTTGCTTTATACATGCTGTATATGTTCTGATATTATGTTGTTGTGTTGTTTTATATAAGTTTAGGTGATCTTCTATTTCCTAGAGATTGCACCCTGTTCATTATATCTTTTATTATGTCATGCTATTGTCGACTCATATATCCACTGAGTCCGCCCGGACTCACCACTCCTGCTTTCTCTTTTTGTTTCAGATAGCAGGTAGTCACATTTCTTGGAGCCAGGAGAGGATCCAGTTGCCAGTCCCCAGAGTTGAGTTATTTTCGTATTTGGTTTAGTTGTTTTATTTTCGTCATTTGGTTTGTTTGCATTTTATTTGCATTCTAGATATCAGACTGGTTTCGTCGTTATTAAAGAGACATTTGAATTCTCTTTGGTTGTAGTTTATTTTATGTTAAGGTGGCTGAGCCTCCCGTAATCTTTTATGTTGATATAAAACTGCGTGGTGATATTTTTATTCCTATTATGATGGCTGAGCCATCTTTTGAGTTTGGAGTATATGTATATTTGCCCCAACATATCCGTCGTACAGGAGAGATGCTGTCCGATTTTCGAGTAAGCATGTGCCTCTAGGGTCGTGACAATGAGGGTGAATAGTGATACTTATTTATCTTTTATTGATGATCTTGCTCGAGCCAATCGCAACTTCGAGCTTGCTGGCCCCAGCACCGGATCCACGAAGCATACTGCTAGATCTCGTTCGATTGTCTAGCATGTCACTGACTTGGTTAGTTTTTATTTAGGTTATTATAAATATTCAGTATGTTTTTTTTGGATATATTTAAACACTATATTTTGTGTATATAGACTGCTGAGTTACGGAGACCTCCCACTAGTTGGGAGGTATTCAGCAAGACCCATAAAAAAAAAGATAGGTCATTTGTCGATCGACGCTCCTTAGCAATCAATGTAAGTATATTAATTATAGTATATTTGTTTTGAGATTCATTTAATTCTTATTTCATATGAAGCAATGACCACTAGAGTTGCAGAGGTGTATCAGCCTGCTGTAGAGGGGGAGGATTCACAGCCTCTTTCCACCGACTACGTGAATGACATTTATTATGATGTCATCGGTGGAAGGAGGAAGATCACCCTATACGACCTTGGCTCTCAGGTAAAAATCACATATAATCAGATGAGAGCTTCAGGGGTTTGGGGACGCCCTGGTTCCTCCTCCTCCTCCTCTAGTCAGGTTCATCAATTGCGGGAGGAGAATGATACTCTGCGGACTCGACTCACGACAATGGAGACGACGTGGGTCGAGAGGGATACAACAAGGGATGTTGAGTTGAGGGATTTGCGGGTCCGCCAGGCACACACTGAGGTTGTTAAAATATGAGACTTAGAGGGCTTGAATGCTAATTAACCTAAATTGAGGGTTGTTATGCGAATTGTCGAAATTGGAGGGGCAATTTGAAAAAAGGTTGCCCTTAAGTGATTCCGGGCTGATCGCGATCTGAAGTCTCACAAAATCCCTTATCCTTCTCCCCTCTTCTTCTCCGCCCTGAAATCGGATCTTCCTTCTTCGCCGAGGTTGAAGCCCTATCTCCGGTTCCACTACGTCTTCTTGATCAGTGTTCGAGCTTCTCCGACGAGGAGTCATTTCTCTTGATCGACATTCAAGCTTCTCTGACGAGGAGTCGTCTTCGTTCCATCACGGTCGATCGAGGTTTCCCTCTTCCATCTTCTCTGCTGGGCTCGGCGGGTAGAAAGGGTTGCTGTTGGGCGAAGTTGTTGGGTTGAGCAGGTGTTGGATGTTGGTGCTTGCCTTCCTTCGTTCTTCATTCAATTTTTCCCCTATCGATCTTGATTCAAGCGAGTTTGAGCAGAGCCTCGAAACAACGATTGATTGAGGTAAGGACCTCAGTATTTGTTCAAAGCTTTCTTTCTTCGATTTGATCAGGTGGGTAAGGGAGAATGATCTAGGTTTATCGTTGTGCTGCGATTTTGAGATTTTTGCTCGGAATTCGACCTTCTGTTAGATCATAAGATGGAGTTCTTTCCCTTTGCTGAAACTTTGACTGTGGTTATGATCTGTGCTTGGTTTTTCTTCCTTACGTTTCGATGATGGGTTTGATTTAGTCCTTTACCATGAGCCATCATGATCGAATTCTGTAGTCAGGATTTTAGGTTATTGATATCTCTATGGTGATCAGTTTGGTTGATTTCTGATCGGTGGTGGATTTAGGTCAAGTTCTGTTCTTAATCGATCTTTCTTGTTGATGGACCCAAAAGGGCTGTCACGAATATAGGTCTCAAATTTAGAATATTTATAAAGCTGAAAACCCTTTTTGCCAACAAAAAATAAAATGGTAGTAAAGGGGCCACAAGTCGTATTTTTCCTATGGCTAGTTCAAGTTGTTCGATTCGTGCTCGAGTTTATGTGTCGATAAAAGTTTTTGGGTTTCAAATAAGAAATGGGTTTGGTTTAGTAATGAGAAATGAAAACACAATGCAAGAGAGTAAACTCAACTAAGAAACTAACCAAAGTAATGGAAGCTAAAGAAACTTAACCGATAAAAGACCTAATCAAACAATTCACTCAATCAAATCTGAAAATACAATCTGATATTAAGTACAAGCCCAATGCAAAGCAAACGAATTGAAACAATGTTTAGCAATCTAAAACAATTCAATACAAAGATACTGCCGAAACCTAGCTTGACTCTAAATGCAAGCAACAACTTGATACCACAATGAAAAAAAAACTGATGTGCCAAATTTTGAAACTGTTTGCAGAATTTATAGCTGGTTAATTCAGCTTGAAAGAGCTAGGCTATCAATGAAATTATCTGCTCAATTGAATAAGGATGTATGAAAACCGAAACTGGTTAAGGCAGAAAAGGAAAAAGAAAACTAAATTCAAAAATGGAATGCATGAAACAAATCTATATGCAGAAATGAATTGCAGCAGAATTTCGATGCAAATATCATATAAGAAAGCTGATTTCAAATGCAGTAAAGTTCTAATGCAAGGCTCCACTGATCCAACTTCAGAATTGACAATTGGGGATTGCAGAAGTGGAGTTGGACAGCAGAAATAAAAAGGCAGAAATTACTAAGTTGAATACAAAAATTGTAACAATAGATCAAATGCTAAAACTAACAATTGCAATATGAATTTGAATCACTAATCTAGGTGCAGCAAAGCTTCAAAAAGAGCTAAGGTTTACTTGGCACGAAATGCAGAAACTAAAACTGAAAAGGTGCAGAATTTGAAACTGATACACAGCATGCACACAAACTGCACAAATGAAACTACTTCAGAATCGATTCAAATGCAAAGAAAACAGATCTAAGTGCAATTACTCACTCACAACTAGCTCTAATTCCAGGAATTAAGCTGGACACAAACTGAATTTGAAATAACTGCAGAATTCAGAAGTGAAACTGAAAGTTCAGAAACAGAAGTGATACGCAATGCAGAACACAACAAAAAATGCAAAACTTGATACGCAGAGATTAAATTGCAACATAAACTGAATTAGAAAAGATTCGTTCACTAAACAAACTCTTAACTAATTACTTTGCGAAATGAAACCTAATTTAAGCTGGAATAATTCAGAAATTGCAACTAAAGTAACTGATACGAAAAATAGAAACACAACAGAAATGAATTGCAGGAATTGAAATTACAGCTAAGATAAGAAGAAATACAGCTAGAAACTAATCCACGACCATTCCCTTGTCTCAAGACTTCCTTGCCGTCACACAAGAGCAAGCCAAGAACCCCTTCAACTCGCAAATCAATGGGAAAATTATCTCCAATGTCAGATCTGTTCTCAAAATGCACGCAGCTGGGAAATCCAATCCAAACTCCTAGATCTCAATGTGAAGGGTTGCGATGATGATTTGAAGATCATCTGAGCTCATCCTAGGACCCCTACAGATGGTTCAGATGGAAGGAAATGGAACGCGGGTGAGATCCAAGAGCTCAAATCACAGATCTGCCGAAACCCTCAAACAGCTCTGCATCCGGCGCAATCTTGAGATAAAATCTCTACTGAAGCTTCCTCCCAATGATCCAAATCTTGCTCCAATGTTGTGATTGAGTTGACCACGCCTTCACTGAAGAAAATCGCAAAAGAAATGAAGAACTGATGAAGCAAAACGAAGAACAACTACGACTGGAATTGGCGAAGACGCGACACCAGATCTGAACATGGGAAGTTGTTTAAGTAGTTAACCAATGGACGACTGAGATCATTTCACTTCCATCCAACGGCTGATCTTCGTCCGATTTGAACTAAAACTCTCAGATGTTGATCAAGGGTCAAGATCTATCTCTCGGTGGCTCGGATCATCCAAATTTGCAATGGATGGCTCAGATCAAGCTGATCTTTGAATGAATGGTCTATATCTCTCTGATTGTGATCCAATGGCTAGATGATCTCAGATTGGCCTGAAACCTTCAGATCTGGATCTGATCACTCGATTAACCTTAATCCCAGCTCAGATTGATCAGAAGTTCTCGAATGGCCAAGATCTAACCGTTTCCGCATCGGACGACCCATATTAGTCGACGCTTGGTCACTTGATCCAGTCCACTTTTGACTCAACATTTGACCCAGCATGACCTAGGTCCATGATCCTTCCAAGCCTACAAAAGTAGATCAAAAATTTAGTGACAAAATAACTCAAATATATCCAAATTTGCAATTAGGTCCAAAAAGAATATAAATCTAGAACCTAGGGTAAATCCATCATTAAGCAATTAAAACATGAGTCAAAAATAGATTTTAGCATCTAAATTGATCAATAAAATGATACTTATCACTTGTATCTGTGTTTCTGGTTTGAATAATCCATGCATGAGGTGGAGTTGGGGATTGGAAGATGAAGCCGAGAACTTGATTGGGTTGAATTACGCTATGTTATTTTGTGGCTGATGGTTTAATTAGTTTTGGGGATCGTAATGGTGTTCTGAATTGTTGTGGTGTTTCAGCTGAGAGGTGCAATGCAGGGGAGAATCAATTGCTATGGGGTTTGGACTTGGGTTAGCGATTAAACCTAATCTTTAGGTTGGGTTTTAATTGGAAACCTATCATTAGGATAGGGATGATACTAATGGGGTTGTAATATATTGGCTAATTTGTATTTGCGTAAATAGCTAAATAATTGTGGTTTTGATGCAGGGCATTGAGTTAGTTTCCTTTGTCGCGGATATTATCTTGGACGGGGGGTTCTCGACGATTGCGGACTTCTATTTTCGGAGGCGGGTACCTCTGACTTATCTTCTGGATTAGTCATAGATTATATGCTTGATATGCTATGTTTAGCGATAGGGTAATGTAGTATTATATACATGTTCTACCTTTTGCTGATATTGTTTATGCTAGACCTGGCATGTGATACATTTACCTTTAGGATTTAGGCTATGGTGAATTATCTATGACCTTGCATATCATGTTGATATAGGTGGACTAGATAGTGAATGATGTTTGACTAGTGTCATGCATCATCGTGCACTGTGCATCACTTCGATCAGGGGCCCCCTTATGGGTGAGTCAGGTTGACAGTCATAGCTGACCTACCCATACGACCACTCATGGGTTAGTGGTTGACGGAGTATGGGTAGTGTGCTCTGTGCTGCCTCGCTCATGCACTCATGGGTTAGTGAATCAGAGCCTGGTAGCAGGCAGAGTTCCTCCTTGAGTAGTCCATATACCAGGAGATGAGAGAGAGCGGTCTCTCCCCCATATATATACATGGGGTAGGGGTAACACTCAGATAGAGATATCCTCCAGAGATGACCTGGGGTAGGGATGTTACTTCGGTAGAGAGGTAACATTCAGATAGAGATATCACCCAGATAGGTCATGGGGTAGGAGTGTTACACCGACAGCATTCCCGTCTACTTGATCGCTTAGGAGCAGTGATGATGGAGTACTGATGGTAGTCACAGCCCTACGTCGGAGGGTGGCCTCCGCTCAGCTTCCTCCCGTACATAGGTGATGATGTCTGACCGATGGCAGGGGTGACCATGTCATTGCACCATGTGCATAAGCATATTTTGCATTTGCCCGTGCTTGCTACACTAGGATGCTGCATATGATTGACATGCATATACAGGAGACCTTTATGCCTTGATTTTGGCGACCCCACCACATTGGTATGGTGTTTTCTATTCCTCCTTTCAGTTGTACTTATCATTGCCTGTACATGTATTATTTCGATAGCCTGTTACTACTATTGCTAGTTTAGATTATCTTGCATATCTGATCAGATATCCGTTTGAGTACTGTGAACTCACCCCGTTAGCTCCTTGTTTTTATTTCAGGATGATTGTTTGGAGTGGCCTGCAGCCTGTCCCAGTTCGCGTATTCTTTGAGATGATTTCGGGATTTTTCTTATATTTTGATGGTGGTACATGTTGGTACCTATTTTCTGTTCTTTTTTTACTTTACATTTCCGTTGCTGTATTTGTGTTCGGTTGTGTCATTTTATACGGCGGTATAATTGTACTTTTGTGTGTCATGGAGACCTCTGATTCATTTTGTTTTGTTGTAAATCGTACCGGTACGCAACTTTTATAGTTGTTTTTGTTTTCATTTATTTCAAACGTTTATTCCAGCCCTATCGACTGCGGTACAATAGGCTGAGGTAGTCGTAGAGTTTAGGTTTTCAGAGTTGTCCACCGGGTCGAGGGAGTGGCAGTCCGGTCAATATCGGACGGGCAGCTCCTTGGGGCGTGACAGAGGTGTTAGTGCGTCACATGCAAGCTTTTACAGTGACCCTATCGCCTATGACACAGAAACCCGCCCCTCCTTGTTTTGAGTCTCAGGAGACGCAGGATCCTAAGGATACCCCAGATGAGTAGAGACATTTTTGTGGTTTGTTATATTTTTTTCTTTACATTTACAAAATCAAATTATTATACTATCTGGTTTGTTATTATATGCATCACTACTTGTTTCTTATTTGTTCATTTTCGTTTACAGATTCTACATTATCAGTGTTGAATTCAGGCATTGGTTGGGTTGAAAGGTGTCTATATTGGATATTTTACATATCATTCAATGTTATTTACATTTTCTATATCAGTTACGATAACTAATTATGTTTTCATTAATATTGTTTTATCATTGTATTTCACTTTTATTTATATAGTTTCTCTTCTTTTATGTAGGAATGTTGTTTCTTTTGATCCAGTTTTGACGTGTCTGACTCCTATTGCACTTTATGTTCATATATGTATTCACATGATGTCTTCTATGACATTTTATGGTCATATATGTTCATGTATATATCCACTTATGTTGGTTTGGTTGACATGTATATATTCACTTTATGTTCATGTATATTACACCTTATGTTCATGGATAAGAATATGATGTGTTTGGATATGAAATTAGAATATGTATTTGATACATGTGTTTGGATATGTGTTTTGTATGTATTGTATGTAAACACAATTCAATATGTATTGTTTGGATAGTGACGTGTATTGATGTGTTTTGGATATGATGTGTTTTGTATGAATACTATTGTTTTGTATGTGCTGTATTTGAATATACGCTGCAGTGTATGAATATTATGTAATAAATATAAATATGGTAAAGGAAAAATAGGGAATAGAATGCTGGAAAAATATAGATATTAGCAACGGATATTTTATAAATCCGTTGCTAATAGCGACGGATATTTGACTTTCCGTCGCTATTAGCGACGGATTCATAAAATATCCGTCGCTATTAGCGACGGATATTTGACTTTCCGTCGCTATTATTTGACTTCCTCGTCGCTATCTTGGAACAATCGAGTCCTCACCTATCCAATAGCGACGGAATAGTCAATATTTTGTCGCTATTAGCGACGAATACTTATGATATCCGTCGCTAATTACGATAAAATAGTGACGGATATTTGACTTTCCGTCGTTATTATCCCCGTATACGGCAACTGGATCCGTTATTTAGCGACGGATTTTTTATGTATCCGTCGCTATTTGCGACAGATTATTTACTTAAAATCCATCACTAATAGTGACGGATAAAGCATGTTCTGTTGCTAACCTCAAATACGACGGTATGACAGCCAACGACGTTGTTTCCGTCTCTATTCCATCGCTATTATCGTTTTGCGACAAATTTGCGACGGATTTGGTCCGTCGCAAAAGTCTTTTTTTGTTGTTGTGGAGGTTGTCTAGACTCTTGCATATGTTGGACCGTTGTAATCACTAGAAGAGGGTGAATATATAGTGATCCTCATTTCTCTTTTATTGGTGATCTTGTGCTCATTTATACAAGATTAATATGTAGTGGAAAATAAAAGAAATAAATATAAAATAAGACACAAGTACACAACACCTCAATTTTACGTGATTCAGAACCCTCGATTCTTATATATTACACAACCTAGAGTCATAACGGTAGCATCACTATTCTTTTAACTTGCCGAACACCTTTTAGAGGTGGAAAAACCTCTTATAAAACATGTTCTTACAAACAACACAAATAAAATGCAAATATACAAATGATATTGAATACAATCAAAATGAATAAATTTACATAATGGAGCTTTGCATTGATTGCATTGTGGTTACTTTTGTTTGTTTTGTAAAGGTCTGAAATGCAACAACACCCACCCACAAACCTTCCAAAATTGATGTGTCTAAATATCCATAAAATTCCCTTTTATAGGGTTGTTGTTCATGACTGAAATTCACTTATTAGTCAATTGCTTGCTACTTTGCAATAGACCATTTTGTTGTAATTGATTCGAATGTTGCTCTACTCAATGACTTCTTTCAACTCAGCATTTAGGACATCAGTCAACTGATACACCTATATCAGTAGACTACGAGATTTTTTATTTGGTTTTGGGCTGAAAAAAACTATTATAATAGTGTTGTAGTTGACTAATACAGTAGTCAAATACTCTAGTTGCATGATATACAGCACACGGGATCTTCTGTCCCAAAATTCCTCTTGC
Organism: Boesenbergia rotunda; assembly: GCA_024364735.1. Classification (NCBI taxonomy): domain Eukaryota; kingdom Viridiplantae; phylum Streptophyta; class Magnoliopsida; order Zingiberales; family Zingiberaceae; genus Boesenbergia; species Boesenbergia rotunda. The sequence goes on along the minus strand of JAGFNQ010000548.1, from coordinate 106,029 downwards.
CCCCTTGTCCCAACTCACTGGCGATTGCCAGTGAGTCGTCCGATCGTCGATTGGACACCATCGGCGGACTCCGATCGCCTTTCCGAATCAAACGATATCCTGGGAGAATGACGAATCGGTCGGGATCATCACAATTGCGATCTCACCGGATTCAACGGTGAATCTAACGAGATCACAATTGTGGTGATCCCCGACGGATTCACCATACCCCCCAGGATATAGTTTGGTTCTGGACGGCGGTTGGAGGCCGTCGGTGGTGTCCGATCGGCGACGAGTTGGGACACGGGGACAGGGAGAATTTTGGGACAGGGGATTCCTACTCGATATATAGTGTTAAAAATATTATTCACACTTAATTAACTTATGCTAAGAGATCCTCATGTCTTTGGGATTTCTCTACATAACTGGTATATGTCAACCTCAACTTACTAGGGTCTCATCCTTACCTAATAGCAAGTTGATCTCAGTCTACTAGAATTTTTCTTGCCTAAAGACTCATCATCTTTAGGACTTGACCCATTGTCTGATATGATTAATCTTGACCTATCAGGACTTTACCATTGCGAATATCTAGTCTTCCTAGACTTGTTTGGACTTTTATTCTCATGTCTAACATTCGATCCTCTATGACATGTTAAGATTTCCATTATTGTTAAGTGTTTGGTCAACCGTGATCTACTTGGATTTTACTTGTCAATTTTTTATTGGACTTTCAACTGTTAAGTATTTGATCAACTATGACTTGCTTGTATTTTACCCTTACCAACTCCATGTTAGACTTCAACTATCAAGTATCTAGTTAACTATAACCCACTTGAACTTTATCCTTGCTAACTCTTTGTTAGATTTCTAACTATCAAGTTTCCAATCAATTGTGAGTTACTTGAACTTCTCCACTGTCAAGTATTCGGTTAACCTTTACCTTCTTGATGTCTCACTTGACCATAAAAAATATATTGATCAAATATCAAAACTCAATTCAAACTTGATCAATCTTGATCAAAGGTCAATTGCACCAATAATAAATTGACTAAGAGTGTTGACTGCAAATGAAATTTTTGACCTTGTGATGGTCAAGTAAATTAATTTTCCTACTAGAAGCCAATAATGTGTTAGATCATTAAGTAAGTTGCCATTAAAAGAAGAGAGTTTCAAAGATTGTTCAATGGGAAACTTAGTTAGCTTAGGACTAAGTAATCCTACTTCTTGAAGAATATCGAGGGTATACCTGCATTGATTGATAAAAATATTCTTTTTAAAATGTGCTATTTCAATTCTAAGAAAATATTTAATTGTCTAATTTTTTTAAACTTAAATCAACTAGCAAGAAAATCTTTCAAGTTATTAATAGTTTTTTTTGATCATTTTCTATAATAATCATAGAATTAACATATAATAAAATAACTATAAAAGAGTCTTCACACACTTTTGTAAAGGGAAATAATTTGTTGGTAATCGTAGAAATTAAATTTGTTGATGGCTGAGAGAAATTTATGAAAACATGATTGTGAGTTTGTTTTAATCCATATATAGACTTGTGAAGTCGACACTTAAGTGGTGTTGGTGAGAAATCTGGTTGATTCCGCTTCTATCAAGAAAATATTATTACTACTATCGATTGTTGTAGGATTTTGCTTCATCAATTCTGCTTTTGTCAGGGAATTGTCATCATTGAGGAACTCCGTAAATCCTTCAATCAACTAGAGAACAAATCCAAGATGCATACACTTGCTTTCCTAAATAAACTATTTGCTCCCATCACGATGATGCACTCAGACTAAACAAATGTTCCTCGATCCAGGATACAAGGAATTCCATAATAATGTTGTTTCCAAAGTGCACACTTGAAAATAACTTCGAATAACTTGAATTTATTCAAACTCGATCAATGATTGAATATTGTTACTATAATATAACTAGGGGTGAGTAAAAGTTTGATTAAACTGAACAAACTGACCGAACTGACTAAATTTAAAAATTAGGTTTGTTTATTTTGAAATTTCTGCTTTTTATAAAAATTAATTTAATTGATTAATTCAATTCGGGTTTGAATTTAAAATTTCTTATTCAATTAAATCGAAATAAATAACATTCAATTATGATGAATTTGGTTTAAGCACATTTATGATTTATGATGAATTTTTAGCCCTAATTAGAAAATTTTGGTTAATTCAATTTTTGACTAAATTAATCGATATTTTATCGGTATAGTTTATTCAATTTTTATTGAAAAATTCAATTGGTTCGATTAGTTCAAAAAAATTGGATTGTTCGATTTAGGTTAATTCTGTTCAGTTCGGTTCAATTTTAAAAGAATACTCAGCCTTAAGTATAACAATATACAAACAACACTTTAAAAAACAAGAAGCCTTAAGAGGAAAGGTTTTTGTTATGCAAATGCAAGATTGTTTGTGTAGAATGATGTTTTATAGTGTTTGAAATATTTTCTATGAAAGGATATGTCTTTTGGATCATTACCTTTCATTCAAATTGTTGGTGCTTGGATGACTATAGAGGGGGGGGGGTGAATGTAGCCAGACACAAAAATTGCTTTCTCTTTGAAGTTTCTGCACTTATGGGTTAGGCAGCGGAAGACAAATGCAGAAACAGAAACAAAACAGAAAACCAAAACAAAGAGAGCAAGCCACACAGACGCTAACACCGCAATGTACAAGGTTTGGGGATAACTTGCCCTTACTCCTTGGCGTACCCGTGAGGTGGGCGATCCCTTGATCGTCGACAGATCAAGCCCCGGTGAACCCGACAAGTGCTGGATCAGTCCGGTGACTGATCCACGACCTGTGATCGGTCAGTATGATCGATCACAAGAAGTTCGCGAATTCTGTTTTCTCACCGTGGACCGATCAGGCTGGAGCCTAATTGGTCAGGGCTTACCCTGATCGGTCTGGTGACTGATCAGGGTCATCTCTGATCAGTCTGGTGACCGATCAGTAGGTGTAACTTTAATTTGAAATCGCTGTCAGACGCTTTGATCGCATCTATTTTCTCTGCGTTTTCTCTGATACACTGCTGATTTCATTTGATATGCTGTGCTAATCTTCTATTGGAGTGTGCAGACATTACAGGGATGATTCAAGCCAAGGGGGAGAGTCAACCGAGGACTTTACTTGGTGCAGATATGTATGTATTCAGTTTTCAGGTCTCAACGGGCGTCTGGCGCGGCTGGCGACTGACGGAGGCTCAGCTGAAGAGGTCTTCGGTGGATTGAGCGCTCAGGGAGTCAGGGGGTCAGGCTGTGGATGCTGTTGGAGAGCCTGGTGATGGGAGCAGGAGCTTAAGACGAAGCTGGAAGCAGAGGAGCGACAAGAGACGAACAAACAGAAAACTTGAGGAGTTTGGTTGGGCTGGTTGTGTGCTCTCTGTTGCTTTGTGCTTGAGTGTTTTCTGCTTCATTCTTGTGAGCGATCCTTCTAGTGTCTCATGAGCTTAACTTGTATCTTCTTGAGACCGATTATGGAGAGGTTTCTCCACCGAGAAGGATGTGCTATTATATCCGGGGCTTGATTTGCCGATGATCAAGGGATCGCCCACCTCACGGGCACGCCAAGGAGTAGGGGCAAGTTATCCCCGAACCTTGTACATCGCGGTGTTGGCGACTGTGTGGTTTGCTCTCTTTGTTTTGGTTTTCTGTTTTCTTTGAAGTTTCTGCACATATGGGTCAAATGCAGAAACAGAAACAAAACAGAAAACCAAAACAAAGAGAGCAAACCACACAGACACTAACACCGCGATGTACAAGGTCCGGGATAACTTGCCCCTACTCCTTGGTGTGCCTGTGAGGTGGGCGATCCCTTGATCGTCGGCAGATCAAGCCACGGTGAACCCGGATATAACAATGCCTCCTTCTCGGTGGAGAAACCTCTCCACAATCGGTCTCAAGAAGATACAAGTTAAGCTCACGAGACACTAGAAGGATCGCTCACAAGAATGAAGCAGAAAACACTCAAGCACAAAGCAACAGAGAGCACACAACCAGCCCAACCAAACTCCTCAAGTTTTCTGTCTGTTCGTCTCTTGTCGCTCCTCTGCTTCCAGTTTCATCTTAAGCTCCTGCTCCCATCACCAGGCTCTCCAACACCATCCACAGCCTGACCCCCTAACTCCCTGAGCGCTCAGTCCACTGAAGACCTCTTTAGCTGAGCCTCCATCAGTCACCAGACGCCCGTTGAGACCTGAAAACTGAATACATACAAACCTGCACCAAGTAAAGTCCTCGGTTGACTCTCCCCCTTGGCTTGAATCATCCCTGTAATGTCTACACACTCCAACAGAAGATTAACACAGCATATCAAATGAAATCAGCAGTGTATCAGAGAAAACGCAGAGAAAACAGACGCAATCAGAGCGTCTGACAGCGATTTCAAATTAAAGTTACAACTACTGATCGGTCACCAGACCGACCAGAGATGACCTTGATCGGTCACCAGACTCATCAGGGTAAGCCCTGACCGATCAGGCTCCAGCCTGAACGGACTACGGTGAGAAAACAGAAATCGCGAACTTCTTGTGATACTGACCGATCACAGGTCGTGGATCGGTCACCAGACCGATCCAGCACTTGTTGGGTTTCCTCCAGCTTTCGCAGCCAAATTGCCTTGATCGGTCACCTGACCGATCAGGTTGTGCCCTGATCGGTCTGGTGACCGATCAGGTCACTCCCTGACTGATCAGGATCCATCCTGATCGGACAGGGTGAGAAACCTCCGACATTTTGATCGGTCACACTGATCGATCAAGGTTTCTTCCCAAAGCTACTGACCTCTGTCTGATCGTTCACCAGAACGATCAGAAGCTCAACAGAAACCTTTCTGTTCTCTCCCTGATCGGTCACCAGACTGATCAGACTTCTCTGGATCGGTCACCAGACTGATCCACAAAGGGAGTTCGTGCCAACTTCCCTGATCGGTCTCCAGACTGATCCAGCGACTCTCAATTCAACCCTAAGTCAAGAGAACGGGCTCCCTAGCCTTCTCTGACTCGTACTTAGTCCCCCGGACCAAAACTCCATGCCCAGCTTCACTCACCGAAACTTCATTCAACCTAGCTTCACTCACTAGGACCTGACTTCACTCACCAGGATTTCATTCACCTGGCTTCACTCACCAGGATTTCGATCACCTGGCTTCACTCACCAGGACCTGGCTTCACTCACCATGGTTTCGGTCACCCGACTTCACTCACCAGGACCCGGCTTCACTCACCGGGATTTCAATCACCTGGCTTCACTCACCAGGACCAGGCTTCACTCACTGGGATTTTGATCACCTGGCTTCACTCACCAGGACCCGACTTCACTCACCAGGATTTCATTCAACCTAGCTTCACTCACTAGGACCTAGCTTCACTCACCAGGGTTTCGGTCACCTAGCTTCACTCACTGGGACCCGGCTTCACTCACCGAAATTTCATTCACCTGACGTCACTCACCAGGATTTCAATCACTCCGTGCCCAGTCCTCGACCATGACTTAATCTAAATTCACTCAACCAAACTTAAATCGGTGTCAATACCAAAATAACAAACGGGCCAGACTGCATCAACAATCTCCCCTTTTTTGTTGTTTGACAACCCGATTTAAGTTTAGGTATTAATGATCAATTGAAATCAATTCAATTATCATAAGGGAATCAAAGTCTTAACCCTAAATTTAATCAACCATTCTCTCCCCCTTTGTCAAACATCGAAAAGGATATGGTTATTAAGTTTAACATACCTCCCCCTTAAACGAGGGTCTCTCCCCAAACCCAAAATGATCAAAGGATAATTTTTGAATTGCATATAAAAACATATACAGAAGTATATCATGGTCAAACATGTATATGTTTCATATGTCAATAGGGAACGTAGCTGTATTAGATAGATAGTCCTGATTGGTCTCCGTGACCAATCAGATTCGTTGATTATTCGATACAGAAACATTTCTGAAGCTCTGATTCATTCAAGATCAGACTGCATTAACAAATGAAATTTCCAAAAGCATGTTTAATCAATTCAAAACTCATCTGACCCCACGGGTGTAGACAATAGGTATTTTAGAAAAATTTCTGAAATACGACATGAGTTTCTTGACTAAAAGTTATTACTCATCAAGGAACAAAAGTCATAATCCAACCAACCCTTTCTTATGAATTTTAAAAATTCCAACACAGGTTTGTATCGAATTAGTATTACATTTGTTCCAAGTATGATGAGTATGTTCCAATTGTAATCGGTTTGTATCAGATTTGTTTGTATCAGTATGATCAGTAAACTGATACAATTCGATGAAAAAGGATCGAACTGAGGAGTAGTTTGAGGGAGTTTTCTGATCAGCATTGATCTGATCGGTCACCAGACCGATCAGAATGATCCCTGATCGATCACCAGACCGATCAGGGTGAGTCCTGATCGGTCGGTGGATCGATCAAGTCTGATACAGAAGGTTTGTTTCGATCAGATTTCAGAACTTTCTGAAAGTTCAGAAATTTGAAACATACCGATCAGGTCTGATACAGAAGGTTTGTTCCGATATGATTTCAAAACTTTCTGAAAGTTCAAAATTTTGATATGTTTCAGAACCAGTTTTCTCTTCAAACCCCAACTCCTAAACCCTAATCCAATTAGATTTAATCCCTTTTGATCATTTATCCAAAATTCATTTCCCTTAACCAATATAAACAACATGATTTGTGTCCCCATCAAGAATCAAGAATTTCTATGGATTAAAAAAAAACCAAACACAGGTTTGAATGATCAGTTATGTTCTAAGCATGTTCATGGAATGACCAGTTTTGAATCAAAATGTTTCAAGTATGATCATGCTTATTCTAGACATCCTTGATAATTCAAATTTCACTTAGGTCCTGATAACTTGATGATCCACTTAGTATTAGGTATATGAAAAATATCAGGTTTTGAACAACTAAGTCATAGACCTTTAGTATTAAGTCTTGAATCATCACAAACTATGTGTAAAACATTAATGTTGGCATAATACATACATGTTGTAACACACAAACAAGCTTGGCATACTCATCTATATTCACTTCAAAACGTATATATATATAAAAAAACCTTAAATTTGAGATATATAGATATTTCAAAAATAAGCTGCTATTTTGATTTTATGGCTAACTCTTAGATTTGCAGTAGACCATAAATTGTAACAATAAAACTAATCATCCTAAGCAAGCCATGGTAAAAACAAGTTATGTGTCAACCTAAACCATTCATGTGATAGATTTTCTTTTCAACACTTGTTGATCCATTTTGGAACTAATGTAACCTTGAGCATGGATACAAATGAAAACAAAAGAAATCCATGTATCTACATTGTGTAGGAAATTCAAATTTTCCATTGATTTAGATTTAATCACCTACATTGTGTACATGGTCATCCATTAATTTGAGGAAATGGTAAGCACATTCCTTACTAGGAATGACCATTCATTTGAAGCACCAAATATCAACCACCCATGTTGATAGATGCTCCCTCTCAAGCAAAACTATACAATTCAAAATATGGAAGTTTTAGGTACCCAAATTTTGGGACCTAAAGGACCTTCAATTAAAGACTTTGGCACCCATGCCTTAGTCATTGTCTTCCTAACTTTTTGAACCCTAGAATCATGTTGTGACCTAAAGTAAGTTCTTGATATTAATAACATGAAACTTGGTTCTTTAGGTTGGTAACCTAAACCAATCTTGTTGTAAACCGCTTTTTGTGAATTTAGTATCATGTCTAATGTTTTAGAGCTTGTTAAAAACTTCTCAAGAATATTCTTGAGATTTTCAATTTCGCTCTTCAAATCCTTATTCTCATCCTCAAGAACATTAACATGTAAATCGTTGTTATCATGATCCTTAGATGTTTTCAATTTGTCTACTTCTAATCTCAATAACTTAACCTTATTCTTAGATTTTTTAAGTAAACTAGTTAAGCATGCTATTGTCCTATAGCATTTATCTAATTCTGGAGAGATTACCTTTTCATCATCCGAAGATGATGAAAGCGCGGTTGAGGAGCTACTCGCTTCATCATCACTCTCCTTGGATGACTCTTCTAAGGCCACTAAAGCCACATGACAGTAGGTCTTCTCCTCCTCCTTCTCCTTCTTCTTCTTTTTTGTCACCTGCAACAAAAGCCAACCCTTTCTCCTTTGGGCTTTGGTTAGAGATCTCATGTAGTTCCATTTCACAAAATAGATCTTCTAACTTAACAAAGGATAAGTCCTTGGAAACCTTGTAAGCATCCACCATGGATGACCACAAGGCATTCCTAGGAAATGATTTAAGGACATACCTTACAAGATCTCGGTTTTCTACCTTTTCATTGATGGAATGCAAACCGTTGACGATTTCCTTGAACCAACCATGGAGTATACTTACCTTTTCATTTTCTTCCATGTAAAGGTTTTGAAGTTGGCTGAGAAGCAAGTCCTTTTTGGCTCTCCGGGTATCTTGAGTTCCTTCATTAAGCTCAATGATTTTGTTCCAAAAGTCTCTAGCATTTGTGAAAGGACCCACCTTGATCAACTCCTCCTTGGTCATCCCGCATTGCAAGGTGACCATGGCTTTAGCATCAGCTTCTCCCTTCTGGATTTGTTCTGCCGACCACCTTGAGAACTCGAGCTCTTTTCCTTCGTCATCCTTTGGGGGGATGAAACCCTCCTTCACGGCAAACCACATGCTGATGTTGGTCTTGAGATAAAACTCCATCCTTGACCTCCAATATGGAAAATCAGTCCCATCCAAGAATGGAGGTCTAATTGTGCTCAACCCTTCTCTTCCCATAGCTATCTTGTAGACTCTCGGATATTAAGCCGTTTGAACAGAGCCTCAAGCTTTGATACCACTTGTTGGTGCTTGGATGGCTATAGAGGGGGAGGGTGAATGTAGCCAGACACAGAAATTGCTTTCTCTTTGAAGTTTCTGCACTTATGCGTTAGGCAGCGGAAGACAAATGCAAAAACAGAAACAAAACAGAAAACCAAAACAAAGAGAGCAAACGACACAGACGCTAACACCGCGATGTACAAGGTTCGGGGATAACTTGCCCCTACTCCTTGGCGTGCCCGTGAGATGGGTGATCCCTTGATCGTCGGCAGATCAAGCCCCGGTGAACCCGGATATAACAGCGCCACCTTCTCGGTGGAGAAACCTCTCCACAATTGGTCTCAAGAAGATACAAGTTAAGCTCACGAGACACTAGAAGGATCACTCACAAGAATGAAACAGAAAACACTCAAGCATAAAGTAACAGAGAGCACACAACCAGCCCAGCCAAACTCCTCAAGTTTTCTGTCTGTTTGTCTCTTGTCGCTCCTCTGCTTCCAGCTTCGTCTTAAGCTCCTGCTCCCATCACCAGGCTCTCCAATAACATCCACAGCCTGACCCCCTGACTCCCTGAGCGCTCAGCCCACTGAAGACCTCTTCAGCTGAGCCTCCGTCAGTCACCAGCCGCGCGAGACGCCTGTTGAGACCTGAAAACTGAATACATACAAACCTGCACCAAGTAAAGTCCTCGGTTGACACTCCCCCTTGGCTTGAATCATCCCTGTAATTTCTGCACACTCCAATAGAAGATTAGCACAACATATCAAATGAAATCAGCAGTGTATCAGAGAAAACACAGAGAAAACAGACGTGATCAGAGCATCTAACAGCGATTTCAAATTAAAGTTACAGCTACTGATCGGTCACCAGACCGATCAGAGATGACCCTGATCGGTCACCAGACCGATCAGGGTAAGCCCTGACCGATCAGGCTCTAGCCTGATCGATCCACGGTGAGAAAACAGAAATCGCGAACTCCTTGTGATCGGTCATACTGACCGATCACAGGTCGTAGATCGGTCACCGGACCGATCCAGCACTTGCTGGGTTTCCTCCAGCTGTCGTAGCCAAATCGCCTTGATCGGTCACCTGACCGATCTGGTTGTGCCCTGATTGGTCTGGTGACCGATCAGGTCACTCCCTGACCGATCAGGATCCATCCTGATTGGTCAGGGTGAGAAACCTCCGACATTTTGATCGGTCACACTGATCGATCAAGGTTTCTTCCCAAAGCTACTGACCTCCGTCTGATCGTTCACCAGAACGATCAGAAGCTCAACAGAAACCTTTCTGTTCTCTCCCTGATCGGTCACCAGACCGATCAGACTTCTCTGGATCGGTCACCAGACCGATCCACAAAGGGAGTTCGTGCCAACTTCCCTGATCGGTCTCCAGACCGATCCAACGACTCTCAATTCAACCCTAAGTCAAGAGAACGGTCTCCCTAGCCTTCTCTGACTCGTGCTTAGTCCCCCGGACCAAGACTCCGTGCCCAGCTTCACTCACTGGGACTTCATTCAACCTAGCTTCACTCACTAGGACCTGGCTTCACTCACCTTGATTTCATTCACTTGGCTTCACTCACCAGGATTTCGATCACCTGGCTTTTGTCACGCCCCCAGAGGCACATGCTTGCTCGAAAATCGGGCCAGCATCTCCCCTATACGGCAGATAATATGGGGCAATTATACAAAATATCTCACCAATATAGCTCAGCCACAAGCGGCTGGCATCACAATAATAAGAAGTGAACACATCCACGCAGTTTATATCGAAACAAAATAATAATGGGTGGCTCAGCCACCTTAAACATAAAAGAAAAATCACAACCAACGAGAACTCAAAAGTCTCTGTCATAATAATAACAAAACCAGTCCGATAACTGATAAACAAACGAAATGCAGAAAACTAACACAATACCGAAATAGAAACCGCTAAACCAAACCGACAAGGTGGGATTGAGGGACTGACAACTGAATCATCTCCTGGCTCCAAGCAAAACATCTACCTGCTTCCTGAAATAAAAATAGGTGGTAGCGGTAGTGAGTCCGGGCGGACTCTGCGGGTATATGAGTAGACAATAAGCTTGGCATAACAACAAGGTATAATATGTAGAGAATCCAACAGGGTACAGTCCATAAGGAATATAGGAACCTAAACATACATAACATATATCGAAACAACAAGTTATAAAACTGAATAACAACTAAACAGGCGTAAAATAACGCAACAACAATAAAACCAAGATATAGATGCATGTCAATCATGTGCAACAACCATAGCTCATATAAGTGCATCAAATACAAACAAATGCATAAACGAAATACGTATGCATATGATGCAATGACATGTGTCACTCCTGACGCCAGTCAAGCCGCTAACACATCTCATTTGTGTGACCGAGTGGGTAGGGCTATGACAACTGTACGCACTCCAACAACAAATACCACAGAAGGTGTGGTTGAGTGGACAGGATGCTGGGGAGCCTACACTCCAAACCCCTGTACATAGGGGGAGCTACTATAGCTACAATATCCCTCAAAAAATAACGGTGAGGGTGAGCCACCAACAGCTCTAATATTCCTCTAAAAATAATGGTGAGGGTGTCACTATTTGACATAACAGGACAGATGCTCGCACTCTAATAACTACCATGACAACAAGTGGTTGAGTGAATCGAGCAACAATATGACTAACGACGGCTTAACCAAATGTAAGTCCAACAGTCGTTAGTATGCAACGTGCATATATGGTGCATGCTATACGATGCACGAACAACCGGAGAAACAACGATGCAATAAAATCCAACGAGTATACGATGCATCAATACAACCAACCAGAAATCGCAAACCAACGATTATGCACCTACACTAATAGGTAGGATATTTCTAATGCCAAATAAACCTATCAGTGTTTAATGGACTTCTAAGTACTCGTGTACAAGCGGTACTTTGCCGAACAGAAAACCAACAGAGGACTGTACAGATACGAATCGGGAACACTCGATGATCAACGAAGAATAAGTATCAACGGTGATGTTAAAACAACAAACGACAAAGAACAAGGTCAAGCAACCTACTAGACATAAGATAGTCATGCTTTAAGGTAAACGAAACTACTCGAGTACAAAGGAGAAATACCCGCCTTTTATGTAGAACGTAAATGAGAGGACCTTCCACGATCAACTAAACGAGTACGAATCAAAGCCCTGTATCAAAGGATACTATGTTTAGCTATTTACACGATACGACAATATGCTAAACTACCAATAACCAAAGTCAAGATAAATCTTAATCACAATATCTACTTTATAAAATTTTTAAATAAATAATGAGTTCTCTCTTAGTTAGATTTGAATCCCAACCCCATACGGTGCTTGTTTCCTATATGAACCAACTTATCTAACAAAACACTGAGGTATATCAAAGTAATCAAGATGAAACAAGTTTACCTTGATAAATCCATACACAGAGGTATATGGCGTGGATCAATACTAACTAAACACCTAATGCTACAACATAAACTGAGATTGAATGAAATATGCAACTCCTCAATCTAACCCACAGTAACAACTCAAAGCAACAACTCAATTCAACACATGATTACCATTTGAACACAATAATCCAAGTCAAACTCAATTAATTACATTACTCACCATTTAATCTTATAATTCTTTATAGTTTTCGAATCAAACTATCGTTAACCTAAAAAAATCAACCAGAATCATCATTATGTTCAATCCATCCTACTGCTCATCCACGTCAAAGGGGAAGCAAACCACCATCAACCAGAACCACCATCTCGGATTAAGCCACACTAGTTTCACAACCAGTGAAACCTATTTCCTCTTACAAATTGCTTTCTAAGACCACGCAAATTCAAACAAACCCTTACCTGAGATCGTGCGCCGGCATGATCGCGCAGGAGAGAACGCCATAGAGGAGAACTCGATTTCCTTGGCGCGAAGAGGGCACTCGGCTAGGGTTTGCAGCATCGGCCGGCTCGCGTGAGGGTGGAAACGGGCAGCGCGGTGGAGCCTCGGGAAGAAACCGCGGGCGGCGGTCAGTGTCGCTCATGGCAGCGTCAGGTGTCGGGCGTTGGCAGAGGGGTTCGGCGGTGTTGGGGAGAAGGAATGGATCGTGAGATGAGGGAAGTTAGGTTTTAGAGGTTTTAAATAATGTTTGGCATTTTACAAACCCCCCCCCCCCAAGTTCAAATAATTTCAACTAGGTCCCTAAATTTCAAAATTTACCTTTTTAACTCCTTAAAAAATTCGTTATTTAACATTTTCCCCTACTAATAAAAAATTTGGTCCCCAAATTTAGCTATTGAACCATAACAAACACTAGTCAACCATAACAAGTACTAGTCAACGGCAATAGGTATCAACAACGTCGATATAATATAAATACGAAATAAAAACCAATCATACGTACCTCAAGTAAATAGATGAGGATAGCATGCTCTGATCGTATCCTCGAGCTCCCAAGTAGCTTCCTCATCAGAGTGGTGCTGCCAACCAACTTTGACCAACTGAATTGTCTTATTCCTCGACCGATGCTCTTTGCGATCCAGAATCCGCATAGGCACCTCCTCGTAAGTCGCGTCCGGCTGAAGTGTGACCGGCACCTCCGATAACACATGTGTAGGATCTGGTACATATTTCCTCAGCATGGAAACATGAAACACATCGTGAACTCCAGCCAAAGACGATGGTAATGCCAGACGATATGTGACTGCTCCAATCCGCTCCAAAATCTAGAAAGGTCCAATATAGCGGGGAGCTAGCTTACCTTGCAACCCCAATCTCTTCACCCCTTTCATGGGCGACACTCGTAATAACACATGACCGCTCACGAAGAACTCTAAGGTTTATATCTCTCATGGTTAACCTCAACCATGATTGTGAGTCAAATGCGTTATCTACCATATTGGGAACCGTCCAACATCTCTCTAACGGTAGCTACCCAGTTACAAGTAGTGACCTACACGTAGATATCCTATAGCTCTTTAATATCTCGGAAAAATTGATCCATCGACCTGTGGTGCCTTCTCTGCTAGCAGTTGAAAGTTTAGTCAATTGATGTAAAAATAGGGTACCATCCTTTTCAAAATCCAACACCTTAACAATTTTGGTGAACAAATAAATTTCTGCATTGTTCTCTTCAGCTCAGAATACAGAGTAAGAACATTAGCCAGTACTCTGATGCACATGACACAATCCCCAGAGACAATTCTTATTGGAGATGCTATAATATCAATTTGCTCATCTGATTCTGAGTATATACTGACTGGTCAATGGATCCATGCAACCAGTATTTATTGGAAGTGAGGCATCGTCCTTGATACATGCAATTCAATACCACACTCATAGAGCAGAAGATATCTCAACTCTTAACCCGCCCAACCATAATGTAATAATATTATTGTTTACAGTCATTATCTAAATACTGGTTGGAACAATTTTGGCAATCTCAAAACTTGTTGGAATCCATAGATGAGTTAGTGTCCTAAATGTATGTTGACTAGTTGGGATTGTAATAAAGTAAATATTTTGGGTGAAATATCTTTGTATCCATGGGATAAACCAATAAATAAACCATCTCATATGGACAAGGAACAAATCAAAGTCTAGTATCTTTAGCCAAGTTGCAACCTTAGCATCAATCCTGAATGACACGACAAGTCAGCCAAGCTCCAAGTCCATGGGTTACCAATTGTACAAATGGATCAACTAGTCAAACCACATGACAAAATATTTAAATTTATGCAGTATCCCAGAAATGTAAAAGCAGAATTTTAAATACTAAAAGCACTAAAAAGAATAAAAGATCGAAAAGGGTGTACATGTGCCAACCTGATATACTCATAAGGTTCACTCCAAGTCAATCCGTAGATTCTGCATTTAATAATCCATGTGCTTTCCATAAAATCTACTAATTCCATAAGGCCTTGTTTCCTACATAGGCTTATTTTTTGAAGGCTCTGTTTCCATCCAAATTGGGCAGAACAGAAGAATATAAAGGAAAACTGGAAAAAAAATTCACCAGTCTTTTCCTTCGCTGATCTTTGTTCCCAAACAAAAACAAAGGAAAAGTGTCACTGAAGCAATCTTTATGGGACCTTATTTTCTTCTTTGATTCTTCTCTCATAGGAAAGGCACCCTTCCAATCAATTACCGAAGATGGGTGCAACACTGTGACCCTTACCAACTGAGGTAGCTAGCATCTTTCTTTACTTTTCATATTAATACAGAGGAGCAAAAGGTAACACCTCATAAGTGAGATCTTATTATCAGACAATTAACTAGTCATGTGGTCATAGGGTAATTCTAAGACAAAACCCATAATAATATCTTTCTAGAGCTCGTAGGGTTTAGGTAATGCAGTGCACATTTTTATGTTTTGTCTAGTTCTCTTTGCTATTTGACATGCACAATATTGGTGATATAATTTGTACAATATCTTGTCATAGTGAAGGCCAATAAAACTAATCTACCACAAGGCCAATAGTCTTGCCCTTTCTAAAATTCTAGATTGATCACTAATGTGCAATTTCATATAAGGAAACTCCGAAGTGAAGTCCTAAGGATGCATGGACGCGTGCCCTTAAATAGAAACCATTTCTAATCACAAAATCAACCAACACATGACAACTCCAATTTTCGACATTTTGAAAAAGTGGCAAAATTAGGCAAGTGATAGACTTATCTTTAAGATGGTTGAATCCCATTACTGTCATGTTCATGTTACGTTATGTGATGATAAAATGATTTAATGCATTTGTTGTCCACCCTGGAATGATGTTTTAGAACAAAATGTATTCTTGGTGGAACTTAAGACATTTTTTTTTGTTTGTTTGACATTTAAGTCTTTCTAAGACTGAATTTATTGCACCAATTTTTTTTTTTGAAATTTTCGGAATGGCTTTTGCATTTAGGGTTGCAAAAAGAAGCACACATTTCTTTAGATTAACAAACAATTTTTTTTTCCACCCTAAGGGTCTCTAAAATGAGGTGAATGTGTTTTAGATGGTCATCATGTGTTTTATTATAGATTATGGAATTTCCATATAAAAATTTTAGAACTCGGTTCATCACCTTGTGAGGGTACTAGTGGTGTTCAACAATACAAAGGACATTACTAACAACTTGTAAAGGTCATCGTGTGCCTTAAACGCAAATTTTTCATTTATCATTGATCCTTATCCTAATTTGATAGTATCTTCTACTCATGTTAATCTTGAAGAACCAATGTGTTGCTATCATCAAGCATGAAGTTAAGCCTAGGTATGAAAGTCAACACTTAACTATGATTCTATTGATGAATACGTAAGCTACTGTAGCAACAAAAGCAACTTCTTGGAATAATAAATAACAGAACTTGATCCGAGTAGCTTTGGTCCTACAAATATCTGATCCCACAAGTAGGCATCTCTTTAAATTATAGACCACGGCAAGACTAGATATACTACATCTAGTCCTTACTTAAGGTTGGCATACAATTTGATTATTATACCAAATCTTGTTGACCGACTTCTCACTGTCCAAAACCTTAGACAAAAGTGACTACTATTGACTCCTCTTTTTATTAGGCATTAAACTTACAATAAATTAAAGAAGTTCTGAAATAACCCAACTAGTGTTGCAGTTTTGATAAATCAACAAAAATGTGATCTCGGATCAGTTGCAGTGGCGCTGCTATTTTCATATATTAGCAGATCATATTTCAAAGAAGCTCCTAGTAGTAAAACAAGATCTACAATCAGATGAAGTGACTCTTCTTTTAAATCATTTTATCTGTAGGATCCTGAAATGAGTTTGTTAATCACAATACATACATTTACTAGTAAAACAAAATTCATGGCATTAATTGTTACTAGTAGGACATTGATGTCTTTACATTAGCATACGTATATATAATCTCACCAATACAATCATCATATAAACTTCCCAGAAGATGGCATATAGTTTCACATCGTTCAAAAGATGGATTTATTTTTTTCATGATATCATACATATACTTAGGTGTACAAAAATTATTTGATATCAACAATATGGATTTTATCCTGTTTTTTTTTAAGTTTAAACGCTACATAAAGTTATGCGTTAATAATAGCCAAATACTCTAAATGACTGACCGCCACAATTTTCTTTTGCTTTCTTTGGTTACTGTATAGCCCTTGTCCATTCAAATCTAATTAATTCAATAGTGTAACTATAAAATCTATTGACTTTCAAAGCACACATTCATACCATCTTAATTTTTTTTATTCCATAATTTATGAGTACTATATGTCAGTCGTAAGCTCTTATACAATAATGTTATTTAATTTACCTTCTATAATAAACCCACAGTTGCATCTTAGCATTTTATCTCTACTACACTAACACATCTTACGATTACATAAAACTTGCTAATTCCTGAGGGTATTGCTAAGGGTTAGGTATTAAGAATGAACTTCTATTGAATTTATAAAGAGAACGACCAAGAACCAAGGTACTTCTGATGACAGAGTACCAGTCCATGAATGGGGCGAGATAAAAGATTACCTATAAATAGGTGACAGAATGATACTACAGCAGTAACACATATCTTTCTGGACATCACCTGAGCTCAGTAAGAGAAAGAAATGTTTGGACCCATAATAAGATTAGGACAGAAAATTGAGCTCAGGCCAGCCATTATTAGTACAACTGATAAGAATCCCTATTGTCCCAACACCAAACCTAGATAGTGAATACCAAAGATAGTATGATCACTGAAGACATACCTCTTGTAGCCTGGAGAAGTCCGTCGCTGTCAAGTCCCAAATCACAACTATACCAAACTATGTCAAGAAAATAAATCCGCAAAAATAAATCCGTAAAATACAGATAGATCTCGTAAAACAAAACAACTTTGTCAACCCTCAAGACAAATACTCCGCAAAAATAAACAAATCTATAATATACAGATTGACCTCGTAAAACAACTCTATAAACCCACAGACACCAAAACATCGTAAACTTCAACAAACTAACGCTTTGATAGTCCACCAAAAACATCACAAAAATCCACAGATCCAAAAGAAACTCGCAAACTTGGCTCTGATACCAAAAATTGTCACGCCCCCAGAGGCACATGCTTACTCAAAAATCGGACAGCAACTCCCCTGTACGGCGGACAAGTTGGAGCATATATACATACATCACCAAATAAAAGATGGCTCGGTCATCATAACTATAATATAAACACACAACCACGCAATTCTATATCAATCAAAAGATAACGGGTGGCTCAGCCACCTTAAACATAAAAGAAACTAAATCCAAAGAGAACTCAAACGTCTATGATAACGACAAACAAAATGATAACAAATACGAGGCGACATTACCAAGTACTGAAAACAAAACAACTATACCAAACGTGGAAACGCAACTTAACTCTGGGGACTGGCGACTGGATCCTCTCCTGACTCCAAAAAATATAACTACCTGCTATCTGAAACAACAAAAAGGAAAGCAGGGGTGGTGAGTCCGGGCAGACTCTGCGGGTATATGAGTAGACAATAAGCATGACATAATAAAGGATAAAATAAGTGGAGAACCAACAGGGTACAGTCTATAAGGAATATAAGATTTCCTAAACATGCATAACATATATGAAACGACCTGGTATAAAATCCGAATAACAACTAATCACGTATATAACAACACAACAATAATAAAACCAAAATATAGATGCATGTCAATCAAGTGCAACAACCATAGCTCATATAAATGCAGCAATCACAGGAAAAATGCATAAACGAAATACGTATGCACATGATGCAATGACATGTGTCACCCCTAACGCCAGTTAAGCCGTCAACACATCCCATCTATGTGACCGAGTGGGTAGGGCTGTGATAACTATACGCACTCGAACAACAAATACTACAGAAGGTGTGGTTGAGTGGACAGGATGCTGGGGAGCCTACACTCCAAACCTCGGTACATCGGGGGAGCTACTACAGCTATAATATCCCTCGAAAAACAACGGCGAGGGTGAGTCACCAACGACTCTAATATCCCTCTAAAACAACGGTGAGGGTGTCATTTTTTGGCATAACAGGACAGATGCTCGCACTCTAATAACTACCACGACAACAAGTGGTTGAGTGAATCGAGCAACAATATGACTAACAACGGCTTAACCAAATGTAAGCCCAACAGTCGTTAGTATGCAACGTGCAAGTATGGTGCATGCTATACGATGCACAAACAACCGGAGAAACAACGATGCAATAAAACCCAACGAGTATACGATGCATCAATACAACCAACCAGAAATCGCAAACCAACGAGTATGCACCTACACTAATAGGTAGGATATTTCTAATGTCAAATAAACCTAATTGTGTTTAATGGACTTCTAAATACTCGCGTACAAGTGATATTTTACAGAACAGAAAATCAACAGAGGACTGTGCAGATACGAATTTGGGAATACTCGAAGATCAACGAAGAATAAGTCTCAACGGCGATGTTTTAAATAACGACAAAGAACAAGGTCAAGCAACCTATCAGACATAATATAGTCATGCTTTTAAGGTAAAGAAAACTACTCGAGTACAAAAGAGAAGTACCCGTATTTATTGTAGAACGTAACGAGAAGAACCTCCCACGATCGATGACGTGAGTCCAAGGTCAACGTCCTGTTAAATAATTAGAATTAAGCTATTTATAAAATCCATAAAATAAATAAATTAACTACTAAGAATAATTAAGATTTAACCCTAACTCAACATCTGTTTAATTATAGAACCGATCAAACTTATACATCCCAACCTACATCACGAACATCGAAACCGACAACAACTAAACAACAAAGCAATTCAATAACCCACTGTTTACTTTCTACAATTTGCATCCAAATTCGTAACCAAAGCAACCTCCTCATTCGCACACAACCAATATTAGATGCAAATTAAAATGAGATCTATTATCCAAATACCCAATCCATTATCAAACTGTCTCCTAACACACCATAGCCCACGGTAAGGATAGCAAAACCCACACCTCAGGAGAAACTCACGACATCATCAAATGTAGGGCAGAAACAAAGTAACCAAACTCAAATTCAGTTTTCCACAAATCATCAACCCAACTCCACAGCCCATTTGCCATCACACGCAACCCTACTTAGCTATCCTACGGTAGGAAACCAAAGGAAAACAACACAATTAACCCAAAACAAACTCCCATTGGATCTCCCGGCAACCAACACAGAATTATCTACAAACAATCTTACGAGTTCAACCAATAATCAAATTCATATCAATCTCATACCTGAGTTAGCACCGACCACAGTTCTTCTGCCCTAATCGAAAACCCACTCTAGGGCACGGCTAAGAGGAGTTGATGCACACTCGACGAAAGGGAGGAGTTGCGGCTCAGTGTCGATCGCCTGAGATCGCACGAGGGAGAGAGTCGCACCATCTGTGGCGGCGTGGACAGCGTCGCCGTCGGCTTGCTCGGGGAAGAGGAACCACGGCTTCTTGTTTGTGCGCTCGTAGAAGACGAAGAAGAAGAAGAAGAAGGGGGGGAGAAGAGGAAGTGGAGAATGCAAGCCGGCGGTCGGCGGTCGCGATGGAGCGTCAACGTCGCTGAGGCGAAACCGCTCGCGTGTGGGCTGCGGCGGCGTCAAGGTAGGAACAGAAAGGGTCGGGGGAAGAAACTAAATGGGGGAAGTTTTTAGGGTTTTTTAAGGGTTTTGGTGTTTTGCAAATAAGCCCAACAGATTTGGAAAATTGCAACTAGGCCCCTAATTTTCGAAATTCACCTTTTCAACCCTAAAAAATCAGTATTTAACATTAATCCTACAAAAAAATTTTATCGGTCACTAGGATAAATTGGGAAGCGCTCAGGGTGGACAGTCTAGAAGCTTAGCGCCCCAAGATTCGCACCCCATTTAGAGAAAAAATTCTTGTAAATACACCGTAGCAGGGGATCAAATCACAGATGACTGAGATAGCAACTAGTTGCCCTACCACTGTATCCATATATTCATTCTTTAAAGTGACATAAGAATGAATATATGGATGCTAAATGGAGATTAATGCAGTGTTTATCATATCAAACTGTGAGAATGGGCTAAAAATAAAGAAATGCTTTGAGATAAATACTTCAAAAGAATTCACAGGAGAAGAATTGTTTTCAAACTTTAAGAAAGCATATGTTGGAACTAAATGATGTCACATGTAAATTAATAACAAGATGTGTGCATATCAAAAATAAATATTCACCAAATCTGAAGTAAAAAAGGTTTCACACTAATTCTTTCACACTTAAACATTCAAATATTTGTTGACATTGATTATCAGAAACAACAATTTCCTTAAGTAATTAACCTTAACTATAATCCCATATGATTTAGATTCTAAACCTAGCTTCGCAATATAATTTATCCATGCACATATTCCTTTACGTTTGTGTAATTTCATGTTGGCCATAGAAATCTTCCTTCAAGTGGTACCTTTCATGATATCTGTACATGAGTGAAGTAGTCATTTCTAACTCTTTCTCGGTAGCTGATAAATCATCTCTTTTGAAATGCCATTGCTATTAGTTTCTATTCATTCCTTTTGTTTCTTTTTTATGTTGCATGCTTTCAAACTGGTGTACAGAAACTGGTTCTTGCAGAAGACTGGGCATGAAGGTTTTATGATCTTTACTACTTTGCATATTAGGATGACATTTTTCATACAATTAGAGTTCCTCTTGTTGCAGGTTTGAACAATCTGTTGAAGGCTCATGAAGATAAATCTGACTATGCAGTGTGCATATTCTCTCTTTCACTTAATACAAGTTTGGAACCCATTACATTTGTAGGAAAGACTGAGGTAATGATAAGTTCTTTCCTACTTCCTCATCATTTATCTTGCCTTCTACTTGTAGTTTGCTACTTCTCTTTCTTCCTTAGTGTAGAGGAATTAGGCACTAAACGGTGATGGGAGTAAGTATGAAGAAAGTAAGAACTACTGGAAAGTAGGAATCAGTTGTTCTTCATTCGTAGTCAATGCAGAGATGCTGCAATTTAGCAACTCTTGTCCAAAGTTTCAGTGCCCAATTGCCATGAAGTGGCTCGCACCGAGCACGCAAACCAACAAAAACTTGGAGCCATGATCAAAGTTTTTTTTTTCTGGAAAATCAATGGTCTTTTCACTCTTTTTCTTACCAGAGAAAATCAGTAACAAAAATGTTTTCTTTCCATGAACATTTGAGAAACAATTTCTAGCACCAACGCATTGCCAGAGATTCAGTTAACATTATGCAAAACATTGGTATTGCTAATACTGTAGAATATGAACTGCAGTCTGTAAGTTCAGAGCTCTGCAAATCATACTCTTGTGAATGAGTCGAAATTGACTAGCATCATTTTATTAAGCCCCTTTCAACCAAATAAAAAGAGAGAGCAATATGAAAAGCTTTGATGACTCACCTGACAACAGCTTCAAGTTCTAAAAATGTCTGTTCATTTTTGTCCAATCGCCTGGCAATGCAAATGGCGAAGGCAAAATTTGATCTTTACACCTTTACAAACCTAGTCATGTTTGGTGCAATATTACTCGAAATCTATGCAACAAATACCTTTTAACCCAAGGTTTGATGCATCCGACGACATGGCATCCATTCATAATCCATCACTCCGCATGGGAGAAACAGAAGTCCTGCACAGGAAAAAGCTCACGAGTCCAATCAAAAAACAAAAAGGGGGGTCAAACAGACACCTCAATTAGTGGAAAGTAGCGGCTCGAGAGCCTCGAATTACCTTCATTTTGTTGTCATAATTCCATGAACCAAAGCCAAAAGCGTGAAGAAATGGTCAGCTGCCGCTTTTGTGGGATGTGGAGGATAAGTTTATACCTTTAGCGAAAAGATTAAAGAAGAAGATTTTTGAATGGGAGAAAAGGAGAGGAGAGGACAGGGAGGTTCTCTTTTTTCCTGTTTGAAACACTCTTCGGAGGAAGTAATTCCAATGTTTTTTATCCCAAGGAAAAGAAAATTTTAAAACAGGGATCTCTTCGCGACTATGCAATCCAAATTATGAAGTCATTAGAAAGCAACCGAAATGCTAATCTGCAATTGCAAGTTAGATCACTGCTGTTAAGATCAATAACCAATTAATCTAGGACACAGATTAAGTTCTTAATTGAAACTTTATGAAATGGATAAACTAGTTCATTTTTGTTGTATAACTGTAGATGAGTACATGTCAAAAATTGTTGAACCAATGCATGCATGCATGCATGATCGTGTGTGTGTAGATTGAATAAATACTCGTCATGACAGAACCTTCATTTTACTCAGTGAATCAGGTTTAATTTCTTCAAATGCTCTTCCACAAAGTAACTCCCAGATTTTTGTCGAATTACTTCACAGTTCATAGACTGCAATCCATAACATTCAAAGGATTTTCTCCAAAATCTTTTATCTCTTCTTCCAACAAAATCCCGAATCACAAAAACACACACAAATAAGAAAGTGTAAAAAAGTTCACTTTTTTATGGCCAACTTGTCTTCTCAACTTACTTTCCACAATCTTTTATCTTCCTAAAACAAAACACAGTTCCTGATCTCAGGATTAGGAAAAAAAAATAAAGAGACAAAAAGAGGCATTGCTCCATTTGAGAAGCAAGGAATGGGAAGGAGAGGTGGAGAAGAGGATGGATTTTGATTCCCTCGCCGCCAGTTCTTGCCTTCCTCTTCCTCCCTTCCATCTTCACTCTGTTCTCACCTATCAATGTCGCCATCTTTCATTTCCTTTTCCAAGAACCCTAATAGCAATAGTGTTCCAAATGGCTATTCAAATCATCTAATTTTTATAGATTTTTTCCCCCTCTTCAGTGTTAATATAAATAGCTATCTCATTCTATTTCCCTCACAATTCAACTCCCTGAGCTCTCTCTGTCTGCTGCAAAATTTAGCCGGAATGCTTCACCACCGCCGACGCCTTCTTCTTTTCCTCTTCTTTCCTCTCCTTGGCGCGTCGCCAGTCCCTAATGCTTCTCTCCTTCTCCTTCCCCACGTCCACTCCGACCCAGACTCTGTCGCCCGCGAAGTCCAGTGGTAATTGTGCAGTGTCCCCTGATTTGAGTTCTCAGTGACATTGTTTCAAGCAGGCGATGTGCAGTCTCCTCTGCTTGAATTCCCCTGAGCTAAGTTGTTAGTGGCATTGTTTCAGGCAGGTGGAGTCCTCCCGGCGGCGCGCTCTCTTGGAGACGGGCCAAAAGGAGCAGCAATGCCTGACGGGAAACCCTATCGACGACTGCTGGCAGTGTTACGGCACGGACTGGCGGGAGGACCGGCAGCGGCTGGCGGACTGCGGCGTTGGCTTCGGTCGCGCAGCCATGGGAGGTAAAGGTGGCCCTTTTTACGTCGTCACCGACCCGTCGGACCCCGACCCAGTGAACCCGCCGCCCGGCACCCTCCGCTACGGTGTCATCCAGGAGGGGCCCTTTTGGATCACCTTCGCCGGCGACATGAACATTCGGTTGAATGAAGAGCTAATTGTCAACAGCTTCAAGACCATCGATGGCCGTGGCGCCGTCGTGCACATAGCCGGCGGCGGCTGCATCACCCTACAGCACGTCTCCAACATAATCATCCACAACGTGCACGTCCACCACTGCGTCCCCGCCGGCGAGGCCAACGTTAGGTCGTCGCCCACGCACTACGGCTGGCGCACGCGCTCCGACGGCGACGGCATCTCCATATACAGCGGGAGGCAGATCTGGATCGATCACTGTGCTCTCTCCTACTGCACCGACGGCCTCATCGACGCCATCATGGGCTCCACCGCGATCACCATTTCCAACAGCTACTTCTCTCACCATAACGAGGTGATGCTGCTAGGCCACACCGACGACTACCTCCCCGACTCGGGGATGCAGGTCACCATCGCCTTCAATCGCTTCGGCGAGCAGGTGGTGCAGCGAATGCCCCGCTTCCGCCCCGGCTACTTCCACGTCGTCAACAACGACTACACGGCCTGGGAGATGTACGCCATCGGCGGAAGCGCCAACCCCACCATCAACAGCCAGGGCAACCGCTACGTCGCCCCCGCAAACCCTAACGCCAAAGAGGCAAACTCAAATCATTCCCCAAAATCCCTTTTTTCCCCCTTCTCTCTAGCCGACTACTGACGTCAACGCCGGCGATGGCAGGTGACGAAGCGGGTGGACACGGCGGAGAGCGAGTGGAGCGGGTGGAATTGGAGGACGGAGGGGGACGTGCTGGTGAACGGGGCATTCTTCGTGCCCTCCGGCGAAGGCCTCGACGCGATGTACGCCAAGGCGGAGAGCGTCGACCCGAAGTCCGCGACGCTCATCGACCAGCTCACCATGGGCGCCGGCGTCCTCGGCGGCGGTCCAAGGTAATCTCAATCGCCGCGCCTCTTTTTCTTCATCCCACTTCCCGCAAAGTTTTATCCGCGAACCGAACGATTCGGTTTAACCGGACCCGGTCCGAGGAATCCGGTCGAAGGCAGTTACTTAATTAGATTCTACGGCATACCTTTCCCTTTTGTCTCATCCAACCTGGTGGGGCGCTTCCTCAGTGGCGCAGGCTCTCAGGCGCCCCTATGTTTATAGGCACCCAAGACCAATTTTTATCCACCTAGCTAGCTGTTTACAAACATTACGCATCGGATAACACATAAGTCATGTGTCAAGCGTCCCCAATCACTCGAGCGCCCCTATAGTATCACGTTAGCAATATGATAGAATTGACCAGGGCTATAAATAGGTCCCCAGAACTCAGTTCCAAATCATTCATCAAAGTATACGAATTTCTTCTTGCTTTCTAGCTTCTGTCTTATGCTCCAAAGTCTATAAAAAGGCTTCTCAACCAGAAGGAGATTTTGATAGTGAGTTTCAACCGTCTTGGATTAGCAACTACCCAGGTTGCAACCAAGTAACTTCTTGTGTCTTAGCCTTTTACTAGTTTAATTAGTTTATGTTTATTTTAATTTATTGTTACAACTAATCTGGAATCTTCGTGAGCCGCACAAAAGATTTATTTTATTTTATAAGGGCAATTCACCCCCTCCTTGCCGGTCCACATCGATCTGAGAATAACTTATTTTAAAAATCGTGAACTATATAGGTAGAGAGATTAGAATAAGATTCACAAGGACGCTTTCAGATATATCTAACTTTAATGTCTTAAGCCTTGTAACCAAGTTTGATATCTCTATCACATACTTCCTAATGCTACCCTTCCCATTGGACGACATGGATACTAGTTTTTTGAGAAGTATAGTAGTCTCAACCTTTTCGTTTGAGGCAAATTAGTCTTCTAACTCCCTAATGAAGGTTTTAGCATCTTCATTCTTAGTAATTGAACCTCTAAGTAATTTCGGAACAAATACATTCATGATCATTAGACTCATACGATTTGATCACCCTCACTTATCAAAGATCACCTTTTGATCCGCAGTGGAATCACTAGTTAAAGATACATGGCGATCATGCCTAAATACAAATGATGAACCAGGCAGCAGACAAATTGAACCTGGGGTGACCGGCCCGGCCCCACGGAAGTTTCCCACCGGCCACCAGGGTAAATTGGGAAGCGCTCGCGGTGGGCAGTCTAGAAGCCCAGCGTCCCAGGGTTTCCGCCCTATTTGGAGGAAAAATTCCTGCAAAATGCGCCGTAGCTGGGGATCGAACCGCAGATGCCTGGGTTAACTACTAGCGACCCTACCGCTGCACCATAGCCCTGAGGGCGATCATGCCTAAATACAAAGTCTATATTTATGCAGTCTAATAGTACTATTGCATGTTATTTTTATTGTCCAAAATGTATTAATAAGCACAGAGATATTGTTCAGATTAATAGACGCTATATAAACAAAAGTAAAAAACATAACTCAATTTAATAAACAAGATATGTATCCCTATAATTGTATAGTAATAAAATTATACAACAAACAAACATGCAATTTATGGACACTAATTAAGATACATAGTGCAACATTATATTAAGTATTTGAACTAAATTGTAACTTGTTAGTGGTACTCTCCAAACAACTCATAACTATTTTCATTTGCCACACAACGCGCCTTCTTTTGCGCCGACACATCATATACATGATTACCTTTTATGTATGAACTTCCTTAGCTTATATTTCTAGCATCACTTACAATACCCTTGACGGGTCATATAGTGCCTCATCCTTTGGACCAACATATTATGCGCATGATCAAGAAGTTTAACTAAATTTGTAAGCTTCCTTAAACATATATTCAACATAAGAATGATTTTCTTTTGAGTCAATCACCCTTAGCATGAATATACATCTCTCTATATTAATCATCTTAACTTCCAAAGTAGTTTTCGCTTTGACGATAATATAAATTTGACTAAATAGCAAAAACGAGAAAGAATATAGTAAAAAAACTACTCAAAACTGAGATAAATAGACATTAATTGACTATATTAGATATCATTCAACTAATGTTATC
Source organism: Boesenbergia rotunda (assembly GCA_024364735.1). Classification (NCBI taxonomy): domain Eukaryota; kingdom Viridiplantae; phylum Streptophyta; class Magnoliopsida; order Zingiberales; family Zingiberaceae; genus Boesenbergia; species Boesenbergia rotunda. The sequence goes on along the minus strand of JAGFNQ010000548.1, from coordinate 78,705 downwards.
CGTCCTGTGTACGCACTTCCCCATAAACACAGAAAATCAGAGTATGTGTAAACTAGGAATGTAAATGATTTAAGTCGCTCGTGAGCTATTTGGGTCTCGGTTTCGAAAAATAATTCATTCAATTAAGTTAACAAGTTGAGCTCGAGCTCGAGCTCAAAAACATTATCGAATCGAACTCAAGCTTAACAATGTGGTTCTTAAACTCGCGAACATGTTTGTTTAGATGCTCACGAACATGTTCGTTAAGAGACTCACGAACATGGTCATTAAGAGGTTTGTTTATCTTATTATATATACATATATAATTAAATATTACATAAATAATAAATAAAAAAAAATATTATTTATTATTATAATTATTTATTTTAAACGAGCTCGCTCGTTTAATTTTTAAACGAGTTTTTTTTGAGCCAAACTCGAGTTGAGCTCGAGCTATTTAATTTTATTATGAGTCGAACTCGAGCTAAAGAACTAAAGTTCGAATCGAACTCGAGCCCGAGCCCGAGCCTGAGCTTAAAAATAACGAATCAAGCCTAAACTCGAGTCTCTTACTGTTCGGCTCAGCTCGGTTCGATTACACCCTTAGTGTAAACTGAGAAAGGGAAAACCACTGTTGGGCTCAAGTCGGGCCTTTAATGGGCTTGAAACGCACGGAGTGGATTGGGCCCAACGTCCCTTCTATAGGATCAAGTATGCCGCTTAATTGCAACAACGCAACAATGCTTAACTCGTAACAATATGACAACTAGTTGCCAGTCACAAAATTGCTAGAGAGTCATCTCATTTCCTTTTCCCTCCATGGCCACCGAGAAGAAAACGCACCAAATTTCAAAGTTTGCAAGCAGAAGAAACCATTCGAGATATGGGAACTATTATCGCAAACAGTGGAGAAGGACAAGGAAGACACAGAATTCAATGGATCCATTGCATCTGTATAGTATTAATCTGCACACATGAGCCATCTGTTGCCGTGCTTGTTCTTAGTCAAGCATATGATTGTGTCATCAATGCATAAGCTCATGCATCAGCGATAAAGCAATTGAAACTGAAAGAGCAATTGATGGTTATCTCCAAACATCCCCTTCAGCTGTTAGGGACGCAACACCATGAATCACTATCTAATTATGGGAATTAGTACACTACATGTGGTCTTTTTGTCTTAGTTTTGGATCGTTGTATGCAAAGGGTTAGTGGCTATTAAAAGCTTTTACAGGATCCATATCGACCTACCAGTCTATGTTTCGATAGGTCCCCATCATATTATTCATAACTCCAATCTGCAGCATGGTCATGAAAAGGAGGACTGAATTGTGTGGTTTAATGTGCTAATTAATTAAAATCCAGTGACAGGCCATTAGCAGTTTAGCACTGTTGGAAAATTTCACTAGTGTAAAATCAGAAAAGAACAAAGAGAAAAGGCAAAAACCTGCTTAGTGCAATCTGGCAGTGAGTTGTCTGCTCATGGATGCCCAACAGAAGATTTACTGGTATTGGAATCATGACAATGCAGACTCCTATTGGCATCTATGCACTGGATCACTGAGACAGACTGGAATGACAGAATTAAGATGATGAAGAATGATGGTTTGAACAGTTTGGAAACTGATTAATTTTAGTGGAACACAAGCCACAAAGGAATCTTGGGAGCTAACGTACGATTTGGTGGGCCTTAGTTAGCCATGTGGTTGGCTGCATGCTTCAGTTTAGCCATGTACATGAGCTGAGTTCTAAATCCTTTTCAGAAACCACTGATGGAAGCAAGAGCTATGAACCTGATTCAGTTTCAGATTTTAATCTTACAGATTAATGTTTTTTTTTTTTGTTTTTGAATCTTAATTCATGTGACATTGGACAGAAGTTGAAGCAATGACACTTATTATTATAACAAGAAACCTGAAATTCAATAATTAAGTGTTTTATCTACAGTGGATACGCACATCTGCCTGTGCTTCAAAACTTGGGCTCCATCGATCTACGACCTGTCTGTCTCTGCCATCATCTCCTCTTTGCCAACTTTGTCTCTTCTTGCCATTGCATGCCGATGTCGTTGGTGATCCTCACAGCATCTGAAGAAGCACCGGAGAGCCCTCTCCTGGTGAACCCAGCTGCGTACACCCCACAATTGCCCTTCCATCCGTTGGGGAAAGGACTCTTTGGCATCCCATCCTTGCTGAAGAAATCACATCCCTGCAATGGATCGCCTTCCAATTGAGTGTCTACAGCCTGACGAAAAGGTTCGGTTCAGAATTATTAAGTACCTGAAGCCATTGTGGGACGTTGCTGCGGTATCCTGTGGCTAAGATCACGGAATCTACGTCGAGAATTTGGCCGTCGACGAGCTCCACTTTTCCCGGCGAGAAGCTCTTGATTCCGGAGACCACCTTAATCTCGCCGGACTTTATTTTGGCTAGCGCGCCGGTGTCCAACACCGGCGTCCTCCCCTGTTTGTTCTTGAGCTCGAAAGGCCCAGCGGAAGGTCGTTTCAATCCAAATTTGGCGAGGTTTCCTAGCACCGCCCATGCCAACAGCAGCAGAATTTTATCCACCACCCGCAGCGGCAGCCACTTCAGCAGCAGAACGGCTAGCGCGAACGTCGATTTCCCCATCACCTCCCGCGGAAGCACGTGAACCTGAGGGCAAGATTCAATTTTGTTAGCGCAGATCGAATGAAAATTCGATATTATTTTAAAAGTTCTTATGGTGGAGGATTGATGGAGAAGTGCGCACGTACCGAGTCTCGCACCACCATGGACGGCGAGGCATTGTGGTCGCAGAGGTCAAGGGAGATCTCCATGCCGGAGTTTCCGCAGCCGACGACGAGCACGCGCTTGCCACGGTACCGCTCGCCAGACTTGTAGTCGCAGACGTGGATCACGTCGCCAGCGAACTCGTCAAGTAGTCCCTCCAGCTCGGGAACCACCTTCTCCGAGTTCTCTCCGGTGGCCACCACCAACCACCGCCCGATGTACTCCGCCTCCTCTGCACCGGCAACCACGGCGGTGACCCGCCACACCCCGATGGTGTCGTCGTACTTGGCGGAGCGCACCGAGTGATCGAAGCGAGGGGTGATGGCGAAGCGGGCGGCGTAGGACTCCAAGTAGTCGACGAACTGGTCCTTGGAAGGGTACTCCGGGAAGTGGTCGGGGAAGGGAAGGCCGGGGAGCTGGCAGAACTGCTTGGGAAGGTGGAGCTTGAGGCGGTCGTAGGAGCGGCGCCTCCAGAGAGACGCAATGCAGTCGGCTCGCTCGAGGACGACAAAGGGCACCCCTCGCCGGCGCAGGCCGGACGCCACAGCGAGGCCAGATGGACCAGCGCCGACGATGATCGGACCGTTCACCCACGTGCATGGCCGCGACAGGAAGTCGTCGTAGTTGTTACAATTTTGGTCCATTAAGTTCGGCGGCGCCATGGTCGATCAATTAACAAGAAATTAACGTACGTATATATGACAATACAGTACTCTTGCCTCCTTCAACTGTCGGCAATGGAGAATGGAGATTGAAATTAATTGGGAGAAGAGGAAGGAGAAGGAGTTAATGAAGGCGATAGCGAGGTGGGTTATGGGGAGCCGAAATTGGGCGATGAGACTGCTGGGTGGGGAAATGCTATAAATAGGGCTAATGAAGCTGCATTGCATAGGGTCTTATGATAATTAGTGTGTGAGTGTTGACAATATGAGGTCGGAGTTAAAATTTGACAAAGTAACCCTTATGATTTACCTCCTTCGTGTTGGCCCTGGGACGGATTAACAGGGGCGCTGGGGCGAGCGAGTTGCCTTTTGTCAGCATGGAGGGTCTTATCATCCTATCTCGTACTACGATCTAGCGGAAAGATGATTAATTATTTTTAAATATTTATATTTTGATTTTCACTATGATAAATTTTATAATAATTTTTTCTCTAAATGAGATGCGCAACTATGAAATATTGAATTTCTAGACCGTCCGCAACGAGCACTTCTTGATTTATCTAAAGTCGATGAGAAACTTGATTAATTATTCAACTTGAACTTCTAGACCGCCCGTCAACTTGATTACGTCAAGGTTGATGAACACATCTCCAGATTCAACGTTATTCAACTTGATTAATTAATTATTTTAAAGGTTTTTATCGGGGCAACCATGATATCATTGGTCAGTATTAGTCATGAAAAATAGATAGATAAATTTAAAAAATATTAACTATGCATATACACATAGATAAATTTAAAAAATATTAACTATGCATATACACATAGATAAATTTAAAAAATATTTACTACACATAGAGAAAAATAGACAGATATTTTATATTAATTAAAAATTAATTTTAAAATTTTATATTTATATAGATATCAACTAAGTTCAATCGAATTTGAAATACTCTAGAAGAATAATTAAATAGACATTTTATTATGGCATAGAGAAAATTGACAGATATTTTATATTCATTTCAAATTAATTTTAAAATCTATTGAATTAAATATTTATATAAATATCAATTACGTTAATAGGAGAGTTTGTATTAAATCATATTATGAGTATGCTGTTGCTATATATTGTCCTTTCTTAATAATCCAATGTGCAGTATGTCTACTATTATTATTATTATTTTATTTTGATAATAAATATTAATTTAATACTAGAGTATAGTATATAATTTGCGTAAACCTATTTTTAGTAACGAACTGTTTAAATAGTGATATACATATTTGGATATAATTATCGCAGCTCGTGGGCAATTTAATATGCATTAATAAACTTTCGATAAATTAATTATTTTGAAAATTCATAATAAATTTATTAAAAGCTACCAAGTATGGGATAAATTTATTTTTTTTTTTAAAAAGTACACATAAATTCTAAAAGAAATAAGTCTGTTAAGGGCGAAAAGAGTGAGAGAGGGGTTAGTACGAAGATCGAGCTATCCATCTCTTTCATTTTGACGTTCAAATGAGATCTCCAACGATGCCAAAAGTGAAAAAAAAAAAAAAATAATAAACAGTAGAGTAGAGTAATATATAAATGTGTCTGTAAAAGTGTAGTCATCTGTCTCATCCTGGGCTTACAAGAGGATCTTTTATAGAAAATACTTCTAACATGATATCGCATCTTAATAAATAATATATTGTGTCTAGATATTAGAAAGTCATATTATTCATATCTTATATTGTGAAAATTTTATGGGATCATGTCCTATTGTACCATACTGCTCCACAGATCATATCATTTTACGTGTTATAACGCTTGGATTTTTGGATCTGGTTGAGGGTCGAGTCGGAGTAGAGATGAGACAGAGTGTACTATTAGCAGAGTCGAAGGGAACGATCAACAGAGCTAGAGCGTACGATCGATAAAGTCGGTTAGACAAGAGTTGAATATCCAATCAGGAAGTTGATCCCCTGGATAGGATCAACCGATATCGGGTGGGTTGACTCTGGTTGGTATGCGTTTACTAGGCAAATTGTCAATCGACTCTAGCAGGTTGGCTCTGGTCGGTCAGCCTTTATATGACATACTGTCGGTCAGCTCTAGTAGGTCAATTCTGGTCGATCGACTTTGGTCAGTCAACTTTGGCAAGTCGATTCTGACCGATCATCTTTAGTCAATAGACTCTAGCGGGTCGATTCTGGTCGGTCGGCTTATACTTGGCAAACTGTCGATCGACTCTGGCTGGTTGGCTCTGGTCGACCGACTTTTATTGATCAAATTGTCGGTCATCTTTGACGAGTCGGCTATAGTAGCTTTTATTTGGTAGACTGTTTGCTAGCTCTAGCTGGTCAACGTTGGCCGATGGGCTTTTACTGGGTAGACTGCCAGTCGACTTTTTGTTGGGTCGATCTTTATTGAGCAGACTGTCGATTGACTATAATCGATTAATTTTTATTTGGCAGACTATCAATCGGCTCTATTGTAAAGAGAGGGTCTCCTAGACCTATTTTAATTTTAACCAATTTAATCTGTCGACCTTCTTTGCATCCATAATAATTTTTCACACTCTTCAGTATCATGTTAATTCTCTAAAACATATCAATTGATCTAATTTAATTAGTCTTTTAGGGACAATTGTAATATTCTTTGCTTTAATATTAAAAATCTTTTTAAACGGAGTGATGTGCATATTCAATTCAATATGGTCCCAGAACTCAAGTCATAATGAAAAACTGGAACTTCATAATTTAAAGGATATCTTTATAATCATGACTAATTATTTCTGAATCCAAATATCTCGTGACTTATGGAGAAACTTAAATAACAATGCCGTCCATTTGATGCGAGCAGTTATGATATTTGACAAATGAAATTTATTAAATAATTGAAAACTTTATGTGCAATCATTGGATACAGTATCGTTCTTGCAGTCCACTTCGACAATCATTCATTCTTCTTGTATCTCCTTCGGTCATGATTGTACTTATTGGGTTATGAGCCTCTCATTGAATCATGCAACCTCTCATTTTATTCACTACATGTTAAATCAGTCCCTTATTTTTGACAGTGAATTGGCACCGGATCATCATCCTCAATTAGTTTCCTCATGTCCCACGGGCTGACTCGATTGGTAAAACGTCTGGTTGCTTGCATCGGGGTCTCAAGTTCGAGAATTACTAATCACACATGAGATAAAAATCTGGTCTGCTGACTTAAATCTTTTCGGCCCCAGATGTCTTACTTCACCAATAAAATCATGATTTATCCCCTCTGGACATTTATGGGGTCGAGACTAGAGGACTGCTAAGGTGACAATTCCATCTTTTTGCATCAATTAGTTTCCCCAAGAAAAGGTGCTGCCCGACATTTAAAAAGGTGAAAAAAAATTGAAAATTTTCGATATATCAAATATATCATATTAAAATCTAGTAAATCATACCGATTTAATAATATATTAAAAATTTTAATACGGTATAATATTGTATTCCCTATCGAAACTTCGATATCGACATCGATAAAATATTTATTTTGAAATTTTCGATATACTATATTGATATCCAAATTTTATTCTAACCAGTACGGAATTTAACTATATTTGATATGATTTTATTTGACACCTAATATTTTGACATAATATATTTATAGGATGTAATTTTCTATAAATTTTGATATATCACTTCTACTCTTTGTGTATTCCATTTCAGTTTGGAATTGACTTCTTCAGCATATCATATCGATGTGTTACTCATTCATACTCTTTTTTCAGTTCAGTCTCACGAAATTTTTTCATCGATCGTCAGGATAAATCGAAAAATATTAAGATAAACAATTTAAAAACTCAACGTTTCAAGATTCGTATCTCATTTGGAGCAGTTACTCATTCATACTCACACAATGTTATGATAGTTTAATTTAACATAGGCAACTTTATATTTTCCTTTGAAAATTGATCACTCTATGGCTGTGCGCACTGTTGGCTGCCAACAGTTTGCTCTTAATTCATTGGACTTGGAGCTAGGAGTCGACGAAGAAATTGAACACCACACGAGCAGACATGCATCTACTTTTAGTTACGCGGAGTTATGCACTGAAACTCATGATTGGTTAACAACTATCAGTGACTGTTAAAGATAAAGGAGTTGCTAGAAAATTATTGAAAAGAAAAATGTCACTCCCGTTGGCACTGTTTTGACTGGAGCAAAAGTATCGAGCCGGTTGTGAAGGCAGAGCCCTCCGTTCTTGGTTTTTAGCAGAATTTCTCTCTCCCACCTGAACTATTTTGACTTCTTCAATTCAAATGACGGAAAGGAAGTGATTGAGAAAGTGAGTCGTTTTCCCGGAAACAACAGCTCATGTGCAGGCCTTGATACAGAGGAGAGGAATGTCTTTGGATGTAGTACAGCTCTGAGTCTGCAAAGAGAATGTGACACCAGTGCTGACAACTCACACACTGTTCGACTTTGCCACACTGATCAAATGAAGTCATCGAGGATGTCACGCAGAAGAGGAGAACAGTGCTCTGCAAAGAAAAAAATTGAGCACGATTCATACGCTACATTTATTATGATTTTATCGAGAAAATCTTCAAAATTATCCGTAGTGCATGCAATTTGGGACGATGGCGGTGGGGCACAGAGCAAGGGCACACTGTTCGTGTGGTGTGGCCTCGTGGGCCTCCCATCCTCACTGACACATGGCGATTCCCCACTGCCCATAACCACATTGTTGTTATTCCCCTCGCCCACAGCAGCATCCTCTTCGTTCTTCAACTTGTATTTCCTTGATAATTTCTAAGTATTAGTTTGAGAATTCAAGAGATAAGATTAATGTTTTATACATTAAAGAAAGCAAGAACAGGCAGGTTAGCAAAAATTTGAAATGGTTCTGAAAATTCAGGAATCGATTGGAAAGAAGAAAAATAATTTCGAGTTTTGTTAATGAATGGAAAAACAAAGGAAAGCAGATAAAATCCAAGAGAATCATGTTGATCAGATCTTCTATTGTGTGAATATATATGCAGGTCTTTTGCAGTACAACACATGAGGTGGATCACACTTCATAATGGAAGTCACTGGTGGGCTTAACATGGCTCTTCTAATTTTGTGTAGGGCATATGGACACGTGCACACATGAAAACCTAAGTTAGAATTTTTTTTTTCTTCTTTATTTAATTTGATACTGATAGTAAAGTAGAAATTAGAGTCGTTCTCGAATAGTTGAGATTTAGACTTAGTAGCTTTCTTTAAAGTGACATAAGAATGAATATATGGATGCTGAATGGAGATTAATGCAGTGTTTATCATATGAAACTGTGAGAATGGGCTAAAACTAAAGAAATGCTTTGAGATAAATACTTCAAAAGAATTCACAGGAGAAGAATTGTTTTCAAACTTTAAGAAAGCATATGTTGGAACTAAATGATGTCACTTGTAAATTAATAACAAGATGTGTGCATATCAAAAATAAATATTCACTAAATCTGAAGTAAAAAAAGGTTTCATCCTAATTCTTTCACACTTAAACATTCAAGTATTTGTTGACATTGATTATCAGAAACAACAATTTCCTTAAGTAATTAACCTTGACTATATTCCCATATGATTTAGATTCTAAACCTAGCTTCGCAATATAATTTATCCATGGACATATTCCTTTACGTTTGTGTAATTTCATGTTGGCCATAGAAATCTTCCTTCAAGTGGTACCTTTCATGATATTTGTACATGAGTGAAGTAGTCATTTCTAACTCTTTCTCGATAGCTGATAAATCATCTCTTTTGAAATGCCATTGCTATTAGTTTCTATTGATTCCTTTTGTTTCTTTTTTATGTTGCATGCTTTCAAACTGGTGTACAGAAACTGGTTCTTGCAGAAGACTGAGCATGAAGGTTTTATGATCTTTTCTACTTTGCATATTAGGATGACATGTTTCATACAATTAGAGTCCCTCTTGTTGCAGGTCTGAACAATCTGTTGAAGGCTCATGAAGATAAATCTGACTATGCAGTGTGCATATTTTCTCTTTCACTTAATACAAGTTTGGAGCCCATTACATTTGTAGGAAAGACTCAGGTAATGATAAGTTCTTTCCTACTTCGACATCATTTATCTTGCCTTCTACTTGTAGTTTGCTACTTCTCTTTCTTCCTTAGTGTACAGGAATTAGGCACTAAACGGTGATGGGAGTAAATATGAAGAAAGTAAGAACTACTGGAAAGCAGGAATCAGTTGTTCTTCATTCATAGTCAATGCAGAGATGCTACAATTTAGCAACTCTTGTCGAAAGTTTCAGTGCCCAATTGCCATGATCAAGTTTTTTTTTTCTGGAAAATCAATGGACTTTTCACTCTTTTTCTTACCAGAGAAAATCAGTAACAAAAATGTTTTCTTTCCATGAACATTAGAGAAACAATTTATAGCACCAACGCATTGCCAGAGATTCAGTTAACATTATGCAAAACATGCTGAATTAGATTCGTTGGGAATACTATGATGAACCTTGGCAGCAATGTAAAACATTGTACTCTAGAATATGAACTGCAGTCTGTAAGTTCAGAGCTCTGCAAATCATACTCTTGTGAATGAGTCGAAATTGACTAGCATCATTTTGTTAAGCCACTTTCAACCAAATAAAAAGAGAGAGCAATATGAAAAGCTTTGATGACTCACCTGACAACAGCTTCAAGTTCTAAAAATGTCTGTTCATTTTTGTCCAATCGCCTGGCAATGCAAATGGCGAAGGCAAAATTTGATCTTTACACCTTTACAAACCTAGTCATGTTTGGTGCAATATTACTCGAAATCTATGCAACAAATACCTTTTAACCCAAGGTTTGATGCATCCGACGACATGGCATCCATTCATAATCCATCACACCGCATGGGAGAAATAGAAGTCCTGCACAGGAAAAAGCTCACGAGTCCAATCAAAAAACAAAAAGGGGGTCAAACAAACACCTCAATTAGTGGAAAGTAGCGGCTCGAGAGCCTCGAATTACCTTCATTTTGTTGTCATAATTCCATGAACCAAAGCCAAAAGCGTCGAGAAATGGTCAGCCGCCGCTTTGTGGGATGTGGAGGATAAGTTTATACCTTTACCGAAAAGATTAAAGAAGAAGAAGAACATTTTTGAATGGGAGAAAAGGAGAGGCAGAGGGAGCTTCTCTTTTTCAGTTTTTCTTGTTTGAAACACCTTCGGAGGAAGTAATTCCAATGTTTTTTATCCCAAGGAAAAGAAAATTTTAAAACAGGGATCTCTTCGCGACTATGCAATCCAAATTTTGAAGTCATTAGAAAGCAACCGAAATGCTAATCTGCAATTGCATGTTAGATCACTGCTGTTAAGATCAATAACCAATTAATCTAGGACACGGATTAAGTTCTTAATTGAAACTTTATGAAATGGATGAACTAGTTCATTTTTGTTGTATGAACTGTAGATGAGTACATGTCAAAAATTGTTGAACCAATGCATGCATGCGTGATCGTGTGTGTAGATTGATTAAATACTCTTTTCATGACAGAACCTTCATTTAACTCAGTGAATCATGTTCAATTTCTTCACATGTTCTTCCACAAATTAACTCTCAGATTTTTGTCGAATTATTTCACAGTTCATAGACTGCAATCCATAACACTCAAAGGATTTTCTCCAGAATCTTTCATCTCTACTTCCAACAAAATCCCGAATCACAAAAACACACACAAATAAGAAAGTGTAAAAAAGTTCACTTTTTTATGGCCAACTTGTCTTCTCAACTTACTTTCCACAATCTTTTATCTTCATAAAACAAAACACAGTTCCTGATCTCAGGATTAGGAAAAAATAATAATAAAGAGACAAAAAGAGGCATTGCTCCATTTGAGAAGCAAGGAATGGGAAGGAGAGGTGGAGAAGAGGATGGATTTTGATTCCCTTTCCGCCAGCTCTTGCCTTCCTCTTCCTCCCTTCCATCTTCACTCTGTTCTCACCTATCAATGTCGCCATCTTTTTCTTCCTTTTCCAAGAACCCTAATAGCAATAGTGTTCCAAATGGCTATTCAAATCATCTAATTTTTATAGATTTTTCCCCCCTCTTCAGTGTTATTATAAATAGCTATCTCATTCCATATTTTCCTCACAATTCAACTCCCTAACCTCTCTCTGTCTGCTGCAAAATTTAGCCGGAATGCTTCACCACCGCCGCCGCCTTCTTCTCTTCCTCTTCTTTCCTCTCCTTGGCGCGTCGCCAGTCCCTAATTCTTCTCTCCTTCTCCTTCCCCACGTCCACTCCGACCCAGACTCTGTCGCCCGCGAAGTCCAGAGGTAATTGTGGAGTTCTCAGTGACATTGTTTCAAGCAGGCGATGTGCAGTCTCCTCTGCTTCAATTCCCCCGAGCTAAGTTGTTAGGGGCATTGTTTCAGGCAGGTGGAGTCCTCCCGCCGGCGCGCACTCTTGGAGACGGGCGAAAAGGAGCAGCAATGCCTGACGGGAAACCCTATCGACGACTGCTGGCAGTGTTACGGCACGGACTGGCGGGAGGACCGGCAGCGGCTGGCGGACTGCGGCGTTGGCTTCGGTCGCGCGGCCATGGGAGGTAAAGGTGGCCCTTTTTACGTCGTCACCGACCCGTCGGACCCCGACCCAGTGAACCCGCCGCCCGGCACCCTCCGCTACGGTGTCATCCAGGAGGGGCCCCTTTGGATCACCTTCGCCGGCGACATGAACATTCGGTTGAATGAAGAGCTAATTGTCAACAGCTTCAAGACCATCGATGGCCGTGGCACCGTCGTGCACATAGCCGGCGGCGGCTGCATCACCCTACAGCACGTCTCCAACATAATCATCCACAACGTGCACGTCCACCACTGCGTCCCCGCCGGCGAGGCCAACGTTAGGTCGTCGCCCACGCACTACGGCTGGCGCACGCGCTCCGACGGCGACGGCATCTCCATATACAGCGGAAGGCAGATCTGGATCGATCACTGTGCTCTCTCCTACTGCACCGACGGCCTCATCGACGCCATCATGGGCTCCACCGCGATCACCATTTCCAACAGCTACTTCTCTCACCATAACGAGGTGATGCTGCTAGGCCACACCGACGACTACCTCCCCGACTCGGGGATGCAGGTCACCATCGCCTTCAATCGCTTCGGCGAGCAGGTGGTGCAGCGAATGCCCCGCTGCCGCCGCGGCTACTTCCACGTCGTCAACAACGACTACACGGCCTGGGAGATGTACGCCATCGGCGGAAGCGCCAACCCCACCATCAACAGCCAGGGCAACCGCTACGTCGCCCCCGCAAACCCTAACGCCAAAGAGGCAAACTCAAATCATTCCCCAAAATCCCTTTTTCCCCCTTCTCTCTCTCCGACTACTGACGTCAACGCCGGCGATGGCAGGTGACGAAGCGGGTGGACACGGCGGAGAGCGAGTGGAGCGGGTGGAATTGGAGGACGGAGGGCGACGTGCTGGTGAACGGGGCCTTCTTCGTGCCCTCCGGCGAAGGCCTCGACGCGATGTACGCCAAGGCGGAGAGCGTCGACCCGAAGTCCGCGACGCTCATCGACCAGCTCACCATGGGCGCCGGCGTCCTCGGCGGCGGGCCAAGGTAATCTCAATCGCCGCGCCTCTTTTTCTTCATCCCACTTCCCGCAAAGTTTTATCCGCGAACCGAACGATTCGGTTTAACCGGACCCGGTCCAATGAATCCGGTCGAAGGCAGTTACTTGATTAGATTCTACGGCATACCTTTCCCTTTTGTCTCACCCAGCCTGGTGGGGCCCTTCCTCAGTGGGCCCTTTCTCGCGAAGGCATCAGAACACCCACGAGAAACCGTTTTAATTCGTCGTGGGGTCCTTAAAAACAGTCAACAGGGCGCTTTCAAGTTAATTGTGAAATGAACTATATAGGGAGCGTAAAATTATAACATAAAATTTAATATGAATAATATAATATTTTTTATGTATATATTTGATTTTTACTTAGACACCGATGATGATTTTTATCTGTCGCCCAAAATAAAACTATAACCTAGGAGGCACGATGAACTCGTTAAGAATCGTTATAATTAGAATGTCAATTAGAATGTCACGTCATTCACGTTGAATTTAATATTAAAAATTCACGTTTTATCTGTGCTGTTATTTTCGATTGAGACGTTGAACTATCGTTTTATGTTTTATCTATATATGTTGAACGTATCTTGAATGGGACAGGGACAACGGAGATGACACCGGTAATTCAGTCAACTACGGTGGGTCGGCCACGTCGGCAGACGGTGCGATGGTGGTGGAGCAGGGTATGGCTACCTAGGGATGATCTTCGCCGGCAACGCGCCGCCGCTGTCGAGGCCGAGCCTCTTCCTCTGCGTTGCTCTATTAATTTCGACCTCTCTAGCTCTCTCCCTCATTTCGTTACAGTCTTTGCGTCCTGTGTAGACTCATAATTTGCAATTAAATAGAATATCATCAATCTTTAGAAAAGCAAAATCTATAGCTCGATCGAGCTCAAGGAAGTTAGGTGAGCTCGAGCTTTCAAACTTGTTGTGCTTCACATGCCAATCGTCCGTTTCTATGAAAACGATAGGAGTGAAGGAGTAGTTCATTCAGCATGCGTCAAGGAGATGATCATCGATCCAATGAAACTATATGGAATTCAAGAGGCTTTGGAGTATTAAATCTTACCCATTTTACATCGAAACAGCATCTAATCAACAAGAAAGGGACTAATTAGCTACCACCTATATATGCCACCATCTTAAATGATTGCGCTAGGTGTTTGATAGTTTTATCTGATAAATGAAAAAAAAAATCAAAAATAAAAAATTAGTTGATGCATCTCATTCTATCACGTAGCATCACTAATTAACAACTCCACATGGACATGGAGAGTGATGTGTGATATCCACTCACTAGTAGAGTGACTAATTCCACCGACCTGGCGGGTAGGGAGGACCATCTCGGGTAGACATGTGGCACATGAAGTTACGTGGCAAAGCCCGTCAAATCAGAGCTCCGAAGTCAAACTGAGACTATCTCAGGAGAATGGGTCAGAGTCCCGAGATCAGACCGGCAATCAGACTCCCGAGACTACCTCGGGAGAATAGAAGAAAGCCCCCGAGGTTTGACCGGGAATCGGGCTCCTAAGACTACCTCGGGAGAATAGAAGAAAGCCCCCGAGGTCTGACCGGGAATCAGACTCCTGAGACTATACCTCGGGAGAATGAATGAAGATCCTGTGGTCAACTCGGGAGATGAGACTCCGAGACTGACTCGATAGAGTGGAGCCCAAAAATCAACATAGGAGTCAGAAAGCTCGACTTCAAGTAGTCGTTCCTCTTTCCAGACCCGAAAAGTCATCGGATAATTATTGTTCACAACGCATGCACGACAATTAAGATCTTAATGATCGCAGTGGACGCTACCAGGGTCGTCTTTAGGCATAGGTCATTAAGGCCTATGCCTAGGGCCTCAATTTTTATTGGACCCCATTATTTTTGATATATTAAATATATTTTTATTATATATTTTAAGGAAATGGAAAAAGAATAGGGTCTTGATAAAAAATTTACGTTTCTCATTTTTTAGTCAAAACTATAGATTTTATAAAAATCTTATTATTGTTCCAATGGATAGAGTCATAGGAGACTCTCTTTTTAATATTTTAAATTTAATTTTTATTATGTATATTATTTTATAAGATCTAATGTATTCATCTTCAATATCTTTCAACCCTAATCTTCAATATCTTTCAACCCTAGCCTTCTCTTGTTACATTTATTTTTTTTTTGTTAGCGACGTTTTCTCTTCTGGTTGGTAAGAACATGAATTAAAAAAAAAATTCATCCATGCAATGCAAAATAAAAATATTAGTTTTTTTTCGAATTCCCCCTCTTCCCTTGACTAGCTCTTCCTCTTTGTACTTCTCTCGCTCGTTGATTTTGGGAAAAAGAAATTACACATAACCAGGGGCGTAGCCAGAATTCAAAATTATCTAGGGCTGACTTAGTATTAAAAAATAATGAACTAAATAACATCGAGTTTGAAGCGATGGTTAGAATTTAAATTTCTCATTCTTTTATGAGAGTAAATCGAAATTGAATTCAAACTAAATAGAAAACAAATAAATCAATTCATTGAATATGGAATGAGAGTGTTGAATTAAAATCAAATTGAATTTGAATTAAATCTAATAAATAAGCGTAAAAATAAGAATTATGTTGTTTAAATTAAAATTAATTTCTATTTGATTGTTAAATTACAGGTGAATCAAGTGATAACTTAAATCAATTTAATCTAAAATAAATTAAGCCATTTAAAAAAAATCCTTCTCTTCCCTTAATCTCTCTTATAGGTGCATATAACGCTTATTGTCTTAAGTTAACCCTCTTTCACACGTCTCTCTCCTTGTTTTTCATTTTTATATTTTTTCCTTGTTTTTCATTGATAATTGTAGCTCTTCTCAGCCTCCCCTCTCCTATCTAACTTTTAATAAAATCAAAAGACACATGGGGCTGGAGCCCACCCTAGCCCAAAGGTGGCTCCGCCCCTGCACATAACGCTGTCACATTCATCCGGTTGGTTCTACTATGCTCCTTGCTTGATTAAGTTCAAATGTTGAGGGATTCATCCATATTGTGTTCGATCGAAATAGAGAATTTTATTATTTTTGAGCAATAGTGAGTTAGATATCTTTATCATTTCGCTTCTTTATAGACACTAAGTTTAGCTTTTATTTATATATATTTACAAAAATAAATTTTTTGGTTTCCCTTTTGTTTTTATTCTATCATTTACAACTATTTTGGTTTAGATAATGAAAAATATGATTTATTTTTTTCTTTTGTTCTGTGTCTAAAATGACTTATTTAATTCTTAATAAATGATAATGACTGATTTGATTTCGTTATGATTTTTATTTTCTAAAGATTATATTGAGTTGTGTCATTTTGTAAATATATTATTTATTTATTTATTTTGGTTTGCGGTGATGATGAGTTGAGGATAGAAACATATTTTTTTTTATTACATATTGTCCAATTTCATTTATTCCTTTTTGTAAGAGTTGTTATTTTCGTCTTTCATTTGAATAATTAGACACATTTTTTTTATCTTTCTTAGTTTTTAAACAATTCTGAATATATTTGTTTTCGTCCAAGTCGATTGACAGTTACAAGTCCAAATGAAAAAGGACGAGTAGAATTTTTTTGAACAATGTTAATGACCTATTTTTTTTGCCTAGGGCCTTAAATAGGTTTGAGCCGGCCCTGGACGCTACCAAAAGATAGAATATCTATCAAGTAACCGATGATTAAGGGACGTGGAGGAGAACGTGAGGACACATGTGACCAAGACCTCAAGTATATAAGATGTCTCAGCATCTAGGTATAGGAGGTAAGCTTTCCGAACCAATAGAAACTTTGATTCCCCGTTGTCCTCCGAAAAAAAAATAAGATTCCTAACTTAAGCGTCGGAGTGGGCTCCACCAGAAAATCTTCCGATGCGTCCCCTGTAACTCTCGTGTTAATCTCGCAGGGCGTGCACATCTTCTCTCCATCATCATCGTCATTGGTTACGCTTTGATGACTCGTCATCTTTCGTTGTTCGCTTCCGAAACAGTGGCTTTTCATAGAGTATGGTTTGATTCTATTTTCTGATCAAATAGATATAAAATTAACTATAAATTTTTGATCACTTTGACAAAATAGAACCCTCTTTTCACTTCAGTGTTCTTTTGGATTGGGCCTTCCTAAATGGGCTTCCAGTCACATGGCCACCACATATAAGAGTACAAGTGGGCCTTCATTACTAGAGTTAAGGAATTAGATTTGTGTATGACTTTCCGCCCTTATCTAATTACAAATTAATTTCTTTACTATGACCCATTTATAAAATAAATTAGTTTACTCGATCTTATTTATATAAAAGTAGCCACAAATAATGGCTTGTTGAAACATTCGTCATCCCAAAACTATCATAGTGATTTTGTCACTAAGTTAATTTGTACTAAATTAAGGATGTGTAGAATATACAAAAAGAATTATTCTAAATTTTTCTTTAAAATAAAAAAAATCAACCAATGAATTAGCATGGACTTTATGAGATTGATGGCCGGCCCCATAGTTTTAGCAACTTGAGAGAATATTTTGGCTTGAATAGCATACAAGAGTTGCTTCATCTTAAGATCTACAACCTTGTACGCTACTAATTAATTAAGTTTATGCCACAAGAATTTGGCCTTCTTACTCTCAAAGCCATCCCCAAATTAATGCCTCCTTCCACTTGCCCTTTACTAAAGCAAACATTTTATGCATTATTCACTAGGAAATTCTAGATTTGCAAGCTAGCTAGCCACCCCCCACCTCAGTTAGCTAGCTAATCTAAGTCCTTATATGTTTTGGACAACTTTAGGATTTGTTAAGCATATTAATTAGACTATAAATGGCTAAGTGTGGGTTAGTAAATCATGCACAAATTGGAAAAGAAAAAAAGGCAAATAATTTATAGATCTATATTTTTGAAAAGTATACTTAGCACAATGCATATGGCCTTATATCATGCATTTTCACTATATATGATGTTGGTTTTGTGGCCAAGTGGACCATGCACAACTAATTTAGCTACATCTGTTGCTACTTCCTGACATGTAGAGAATATCAAAGTGCATATTAGTAAAGTAGCAAGTTGCAATTGACTTTGTTCAATGGAAGAACCCTAAACTCCATTTCCTTCCCAATTAAAGCATCTAATAATAGAGTTGCTTACAGCACTGCCACTACTACCTCTGTCATGAACTCATCCCCCACAAATCAACTCTTGATCAATAATATTATATAACTATTGGAGTCACTTAATTTTATCTTGTGTTTTAAGGAGTCAAAGGAGTATTTAAATTTGTAGATAGATTATTTTTTTAAAATGAATAAATTAAGAGCAAGCTTCTTTGTGTACAGAGTACACAGCATATATAAAACCAAACTCAGTCAAACAAAAGGCTATATGTGAGCAACAAGCAAGGAGCTCGTTCTACTTTGAGTGAGACGTGGGTGGCCAACTCTTATCACCATAAACACTAATAATACAAACCAATAATAATCTAACGGTTAATTGGAGAAAACTCCCCAATCCCAAATTGACCTTTGCATGCACTCTCTACTTGATAAATTCTTTGCATTCACTCCTTGATGGATTGAGTATAAAAGAGTGAAAACTCAGTATACATTGTAAAGATTTGAGTATAAATTGTTTGAGATTTAATACTAATTTAAAAAATTTGAGTACAAAGTTTCGGTGACCCCTCATATGAAAATCTTGATGTGGTGAGTATAAAAGAGTGAAAACTCAGTATATATTATAAAGATTTGAGTATAAATTGTTTGAGATTGAGTACTAATTTAAGAAATTTCAGTATAAAATTTTGGTGACCTCTCATGTGAAAATCTTGATATGGTGGATGCAACCTCACATACTCAAATTTCTAAATTTTGAACTTAAATTTTTTCAAATAATACTCAATCTAAATCAATTCATATTTAAATTTTGATAATGTATACTGAAATTTTTATTATATGCTGAAACAATGTATACTTAATTTTTTTTCAAATAATACTCAAATTTCTTAAATTAGTACTTAATCTCAAACAATTTATACTCAAATCTTTACGATTTATACTAATTTTTACTCTTTTATACTGATAAAAAAAATAACACATAAAATTATCTTGTCAATCTCATCAGAGAGTGTATGCAAAGCCCAATTTTTGGTTGGAGAGTGCATGCAAAGCCCAATTTGTAGTTGGAGAGTGCATGCAAAGCTCAATTTGATGTTGGGGAGTTTTCTCAAATTTTCCCATAATCTAATCACTAGAGTTAAATAAGTAATGAAATTAAGGAAAAGGTTAATTAAAGGGGATTGGTTCGTGGCTAGATGCTCTTTGTGATAGCAAATGGCGGCTTTTGACTCTCCCCCTCTCCTTCTTGAACAAGTGTTGTGTGTGCGTGCAATTTGCAGTGCATGGGCACAACTGGACAACTCCTAAAGTAACAACTCCCTTTCTTTCTTTCTTTCTTTCTTTCTTTCTTCATCTTCTTGTTGCGTGAATGCATCGCCACTGATCTCTCTCTTGCTATATATAATTGTTCTTCTGGTTCCTTTTGTTCACTCCTCTAGCTTTGTCAATTCTTCCTTCTCCGCTTTATTCCGTTGGATGTAGTAGCTAGGCAGTAGTGATTTGGCTGGAGGGAGGAATTAAAGGGATCGAGGAAGGCATGAAAGCGCAGGAAGAAGAGAGCAGTGGCAACGCCGCCGCCGCCGCCGCCAGGGGAAAGCGCACGAAGCGCCGGAGAAGGCACCACCAGGCGGAGCCGGAGCCGTTGCCGTCGCCGTCGACGGCTTCCTCGGAAAGCATCGTGACGGAGGAGGAGGAGGACATGGCCAACTGCCTCATCCTTCTCGCGCGCGGGCGTTGCGCGGGGGCGGCGGCTGGCCGCCGCTGAGGGAGTGTTCCGCCGCGGAGGAACAGAGGATTGACAGAGGAGTCGCCGACTCCGGCCGCCGCCGCCTTCGAGTGCAAGACGTGCAACAAGCGCTTCGCCTCGTTCCAGGCGCTCGGCGGGCACCGCGCCAGCCACAAGAAGCCCAAGTTGGGCGGCGCGGCGGAGATGGAAGGTGCGACGATTGGTCCGGATGGTGCTAATGCGCGAGAGAGTAATATAAGCAGCAGCAAGCCGTCGACGGCGGCCTGTAAGATCCACGAGTGCTCGATATGTGGGTCGGAGTTCAGCTCCGGGCAGGCTCTCGGCGGGCACATGCGGCGGCACCGGCCGCCGGCGCCGGAGACCCAACAAAGCGGCGAGAAGGAGACGATGGTCAGCCACGCCTTCGATCTGAACCTGCCCCCGCCGGCCTCCTTTGACGAAGTCGACGACGCCAAAGGAGTAGTTCCTTCTCCAGCACCAGATTTCGCCTGGCCTGAGACCCCCTAAGCAACTGATGAAGAAAATCAAACCGTTCATTATTTTTGCAATAATTAATCTTGAATTCCTCTAATCTTAGATTCTCCAAGAACGATCCTTGAATTGCAATGTAATTAATTTGGATTGGGAAAATGCTGATAATTAATGCAACATTTTTTTGGTTGAGAGTTCACGTAAAGGGTGTGGAGTGGAGTGGAGTTGAGTGATTGGTATTTTATTGGTGCTTGAATTTTAATTGGTTTTTCCACCACCAAGAAAAAGGCTGTGGAATGGATTCCTTCCTCAGTTCCTCTTCTCAATTTTCCTATCCATTTCTGAATGGAATAATACTACAAAAGTAGCTGAACCCCAAAATAACAAAACAAAAAAAGAAAACAAAACCACAAATTAAATTACAAAAATATCAAATATATACTTATAATGTTGCAAATTGCCAAATTGCACTGATACATGTATATGTGTCAAAATCTCTGTTGAGTAGTTTATAATTGCACAGGGAGTTGGTATTAAAGGACAAGATTGGATGAAGATTCCTTCAACCCCAATCTATTCTGATAAGAGTGCCTTCACCATATGAGATTACATAGGATTATAAAGTGTGCCAGTTCAATATATACAAGTATATAAAATGGAAGTATGATTGTAAGTACACCTTTTCTACATTTTAAACTTCGCTGGACCAAGTGGTTGATTTGACATCAGTTTCCACATCAAATAGATGTATTTGTTTAGTATAAATATGTTCAGAAGTGGCATTTGGCACTACTCAATAGCTTATTGAGAAAGGGAAGAAAAGCTTGCAATTGCTGTGGCTTCACATCCAATTTTGCCAGCAATGCTCAAACTAATGAGCTTCATACATCACCATGAATGGAATATACAGTGGATCCACCAAACTAGCTAGCTACTTGTCAATATACAAATAAAGCTGTGCATCATTATTAATTTATTATCTAAAAGCTTATACTTTACGGCTCTAAGTAGTAGTTAAAGTTGGCTACGACCTGGTCTGTTAAAGATTATCAGGCAAGTGGAAACCGAGCTTACCAATTCAGTTCAGTAGCCTTTCTTTTACTTTTAATCAATCGTGAAGTCTTTGTTTTAACTCATATTTGTTCACCAAACAGGTACGCCGGCGGTCCATCTGCTGTCAAAAAGTCACCCGACTGAACTGGGAGCTTGCGTACTTGGTAGGACATAAGGGCAGATGGAAGATCCCTTCTTGCTTGCAGTAGCGCAGTGTGAAAAACAAGAGTGGGAGTTGGGATGGGGAAGCGAGCGAGCAGGTAGAGTTTGTGACTTTGCGGTGGTTGCCTGATGACCACTCGCAGGGAGTTGGAACTACTACTTATTGGTGCTACAAAACATGCAAGTGGACTGGCTTCCAAACCTCTTCCAAGGACAGCGACATTGCCACCAATTCCCACCCTTCAATCAGTTCAACTGTTACACTGACTACTGATCGGACGCTAGCTGCAGCAGTACTCATCCGAATTTGGTTAGGCAGGCAGTGCTGTCTGTTAATTGCGAGGAGATGGACTGCTCGATCGATGGAGCCAATGGAGTGTGCTGCAGAGCAGAGCAGTGCAGATAAGCGTACGTCTTAGTCTGCTTTAACCAGCCTTCCAATGGTTTACAGATAGCTTTCGCTGTCTGTTTAGTCGAGGGCCTAGGTATGTGATCGCCAAAGCATGCGTACATGCATGCTTTGGTTATCTGACATGTAATTCAGATAATATGCAATATTTGCTAAACAATTGTCTGGGTTAGATGATATCAATCCATCAAGTGTTAGACAATTATTCTATTCATATACTATTTTTGATTCCTTATATCAGTTCAATCCGTCAAAACTATTTAGTTCTTAATTTGATGGACTTGATTGATCCACATGGTTAACTTGACCTACTTAACTCTTGGCCCGATCTACTCAATCATGCTCAATCAGCTCGAATGGTTTACTTGGTTTGGCCCATTTGCATTGCTTCATAAATTTAGATGTGGTGAAATATAACTTCCCTCTTAAAATACAAAAGAGTCTGCAGAATGAATATTTTCTAAAATTGATTATTCTATTTTAAATGGCTCGTTCAAACATTTGACTGAATTCTGCAACCCAGACAAATAAAATCTCAAATGACAATAAAATATTAGAAAACATAACGTGTCAACAAGCGAAGCTGTTTGCCATCTCAGTCAAAAGGAAATAAGGTGCTGGAGAGGATCACATAAACATATAAAAAGTAACGACCAAACATGTATTTGTTCTGCGGACAAGTTTTAGGGTTTGAAAGACACTACAGTTTGTTGCTTCCAGGATGGCACAAAAGCATCGAAACACATACATTGGTGCTGTCAAAATAAGGGACTCCAAGCAGCTTTTTTTACTGTACGCAAACATTTTTTTTATAAGCAAGCATTACATGAGCACGCATAGAAAATTAATCCTTGTGAATTCTCAAAAAAGAACATACCTTGCTGGCGATGTTGCTGGAGAGCCAATCGAGCCCTTCATACAAACCTTCACCGGATGTTGCACAAGTGCTTTGTATGTACCTGGAAATAAGTGCACAGAACCATTCGGGAGAATTAACAACCTCAATATTATTGATCAATCAGGAGTGGATAGCTTTTAATCAAAGAATATAAAGAAAATCCAACACTATAAAAGGAATCCAATTGTCCGAAAGCTAGAGATAGTTTTTCCCGTCATTATGAGTACATGACAAGATGAAGATGACAACATGAAAGAAAAAAACAATATAGATTTTAATTCATATTAACATACCACAATTTCTTTTACGACGTTTGCATACATATTATTTAAAACAGAAAACTTGTCTAATAAAATTTGCAGGAAAAATACATTAAAATGTCCCTATTATTTCAACCTTTTCTCATTTATGTCCCTCAAAACTTTTCTGTGTCATTTATATCCTCTCAATTTGATTTCCGAAAAGCTGTAGAAATTGTAATTTGAAATTTCGGAAATACGTCCTACTACGTCCGATTATCGCGAACAATCCGCTCCGTCGGAATCAAACTATATACACGGTAACCCCGAGATGTATGAATTAATATTACTATGGTTATCTACATACAATTCCCGAAAACGTCATACGTCAATCCAAAATTTCAGGTTTCGATACGTCCAGTCACAGTCCTCCTCCTCCTGGTGGCGTTGCTCTTCTGTCGCAGACGGCATGATCATCAGGAAAATCTCGATGCGTCCACAGAGGCCTTGGAGTCGGGAACGGCCTCTGTAGCCGAGGTTGCCGCGACACAGACGGAGCGAAGGATTCCGAGGCAACGTCAGGCCGCAAGCTCGTCGGAGCGAAAATTAAACGGCGAGGACGATGACCGACAACCAGGTGGCGGAGAGGAAATTCAACGTGTCGTGGAGGTTCGACATGGATCTCAACTTCGATTACCTTATCCGGTTGCATTTCTCCGAGCTCGTCTACGACAAGCCGAACTAGAGGATTTTTAGGATTTATATAAACAACAAGATGGCAGCGGAGAACTTTGATGTGTTCGTTCGAGCCGGCGGGAAGAACAAGGCATACCACGAGGACTACGTGGAGGCGATCTCGCCGAAGGTGGACTCGCTTTGGGTGCAGTTGGGGACAAATTCACTGTCGAGCGGATCCGACACCAACGTCCTGCTCAACGGCGTCGAGATCTTTAAGCTGAGTCGGAACGGAATTCTCACTCATGCTCACACGCGAATCAGCGGAGCGCAAGGTAACATAATTGCTCAAAAGCCGAAGAATAATACTTTATGGGCGGTCACGGCCACCGCCGATGCCGCCGTTGGATTAGTGAGCATCGCTTTGTTGCTTTTTGTTGGTTTATTACATCGTCAGAAGAAAACGTCGCCAGCGAAGAAGAGTTCTCCAGGAAGCACAAAGAATGTGGCGGCGATCAAGAGTTCGCTCAGCTCATGTCGAGAGAAGATTCAGCGTGGCAGAGATTAAAATTGCGACCAGGAACTTCGCCGAGCGTGACGTATTTCCGAAATTCTCTATTAAATATTAACGGAGATTTGACGTAGGGACGTATTTCGGAAATCAAATTACGGATGAGGGATATAAATAGCACAGAAAAATCTTGAGGGAAATAAATGGGAAAAGGTTGAACAATAGGGACATTTTAATGTATTTTTCCAAGTTTGCATGGTACTAAATAAATACTTGAAATATTTGTCCAACTACTGAGCTACGTCCAAGACCAATCAAGATATGGCAAACAAATAGAATCAATGTTTTTCGGTCTCCAAATATCAAATATAGCAATTTTTTTTAATTGACACTAGATATCCAATTTACGCCGACTAATGAGACAGAAAATAAGACATTGAGTTTAGGATAACAAGCCAGAGTTGTTAGGATTAACTTCACAAGTGACGCAATGACCACAAGCTTCAGATTCATAAGGAAGACATTAACAAAAAAATAAAAGAACGAAGATGAGTCTGTGCATCCTAAATTAGCGAACTAAGCTCAGAAAACTATATTTGGTTGCTCTGTGGACTACCTAAACTGCAAAAGGACACTGGGAAACTGACTTAACTGTCTCTGTAAGCTCTCAAGACCATAGTCAGGATAGGCCACTTGGAATTATTGATTTTAGAGAGGCCATCAATCTATGCTAACATTATGCAGCCAAAGCCCATCACCTCATGTGTTATCTTAAAGAGCTCTGATACACTTAGTAAAAAAAAATTCAATGAAATGCTCAGTAAATGACGTGACATTTTGAATGCACACGTCCGATTGCGCCCGGACACCATCGGTGGCCTCCGTCCGCCGCCCCGAATCAAACTATACCCTGGGAGGCACGGTGAACCCGTCGGAGATCGCTGCATGCAAAGTGTCACGTCATTCACTGAGCTTTTCCTTGAAATTTTTCAAGGAGCATATCATTTTCCAATCTTAAACTCATGAGATCTGTTTCCTCATATTTCTTCCCAACTCACAACATGGATCAATATTTATTCAAGAAAATAAAGTAAAACACACTAACTTGTCAACTATTCTATTTCAATTACCAATTTGGGTTTTCTTAAACTAATGGAAAATTGTTTTCATCTTATTTCTTTTCTAGTGATATATGGATCATTAAGAGAGGGCAAGGACTAGAAATAACTTGCGAACAGTTCTTCTCTGTTGAAGATCAATAACGTTTTTCTTAAACTCATCCTGTCCTTTTTTTTCCTCAGACAATATTGACTATTCAAGAAAAGAAACGAGAATGACCAATAATTTGAAAACTGATCTTCTACTTTGATTACCAATTCGAGTTATAGGAGAGTGGGGATTTTGAACCAACTTACTCGACATTGAAGAGAATAACCCAACATTTTGAACATGAAATTAGTGTCAACAGTCCTCTAAAGAATAATAATATGCATCCCGGATTAGGCCTATCTAATAATTCAGTATATATCACAAAAAACTAATAGCTAAGAAACAGATAGGATGTCAATTTCTGCTAAAGCAGATAACCAAATGGAAACAGCTAGCACAAGTATAACTTACCAGTGACGTTGACGGAGGGAATGAAGACCGAGCTTATCAGTTATTTCAGCAGCATTCATTGCATTTGGAAGGTCTTGTTTGTTAGCAAACACAAGCAAGACAGCATCCCTTAACTCGTCCTATCAATAAAGGATCACATGAAATCAAATAAAAGTTAGTACCAAGTAGGCATTACCGCATTAGTGCAGGTTTACTATAGCAACAAAGACAGCTGGGGAGCTTTCCAGTTTCCACTACAGGTTAACTGAATCAGGAGAGGAACATGTCCTGTGAAGACAATTTATAGCATTTAACTTCAGTAAGTTATAAATGCTGTATGTTTCTCCATTTTTGCTCCCGATTTGCCTTTGAACATTTGGGAAATCTCCTAACAGGATAGGCAAATTACAGGAAAGAAGAACATAAATAAAATAGTTATGAAATCACAGCCATGCAGGTCAGATGCACAAAGACAACTACTTTAATTCTCCAGGATACGTTATGCAGAAGCAGGATTAATAATGAAAATTATACGAGATATATATTATTAATGAAACATATTACCTCATTAAGCATCCTGTGAAGTTCATCCCTTGCTTCAACGACTCGATCTCGATCATTGCTATCAACAACAAAAATAAGTCCTTGTGTGTTCTGGAAGTAATGCCTCCACAAAGGTCTGATCTGTAGTTCACCAGAACAAATGTATTTAGTAATGGGCATATAAGTTAATTATTAAGAGACATCCTGAGAAATCAAGTCATCTCTGAATGTCAGGTTCATAACATTTACCATCATATTTACTGTGGTACCTCCTTATATCAAATACCCATATTTCATTATTCTGTTAACCACTGAAACTCTAGTAATCAAGTTGTCACCAGTAGCAAACAACTTTCCTAAAGTAACAGAATTATTTATATAACAAATACTGGCTAACACGAACAGGAGTGGTACCTTGTCCTGACCACCGACATCCCATACAGTGAAGCTGATGTTCTTGTACTCGACAGTCTCCACATTGAATCCTGCATTAAGACCCATCTTAATTAAAAAATGCATAATGAGATAGCATGCATATTCAAACTAACGAGAACACCACGAACCCTTAAAATAATCTATAATAATTAAATATAAAAGTTACATGGCGCTGCAAGCTGAACCTAACTGCCCATGAATTGACTATCCAAAAAGAACACTTTAGGTGAATATGACAACATAAATTTAACAAATAGTGTAGTTTCAAATGGAAACCAAGTATGGTGAAGGGACTATTTTAAAAAATATTGATGATTTCCATTAATATTTTTCAGTTCTCACCACTACGTTGCGTATGAAATGAAACTTTAGCGCTGAACACCTGGTTTTACTGTGGATAAAAAAAATCAAAATAAAAAACTCATTTTGCATGATTTTTTTTGCCAGAAATTGATCAATTCTTACAAAGTAGAAAACATTGCATAGTTTCAATAATTTGATCTCTTGTTAATTCAAGTATTTGGTGATGTTTTGAACATGGACCTAAGCGTTTTAATGGATTATTCATGTTTCATTCATATTATTGCATTGATCTCCATGGCCGATTTGGCGATGCTTTAGTTATTTTCATGGTGTAGATTCCTTTTTCCCTCTTTGTTCTCCATGATCCTGACTACATGACATTGACAAATGACGTTCACAAGTTACAACCACAATCAAATCTTTGAAAATCACTGATTCGTCAGGTAAAGTAATGCATCTCTACGACCCATAAATCACTGGAGATAAAAGACATTAGGTAAAGTAAATCTCAACCCCAAGAAAATCTATAAACCCACACTGAAATAAATAATGGAAAATTGGATAAGAGCGAACGATGACGGATAATACTCACCGATTGTAGGAATGGTGGTGACAATCTCTCCAAGCTTGAGCTTGTAGAGGATGGTCGTCTTACCAGCAGCATCGAGCCCGACCATCAGGATCCTCATCTCCTTCTTCGCAAACAGGCGGCTAAATAGCTTTGCGAAAGTAAGCCCCATCGTTCCCTCAGCTATCATGGGCGAAACGTAAATTTAATTAATCCTAAAATAATTACGATCACAAATACACTGATCAAGGAACCAACAGTAAAACCACCAGATCTAAATCAGAAACAAGCATCCCGTTGTCCTTTTACACGAAACGGAGTGAAATTGAGATCAACACAAGGGGAAGCATTGAAAACCAAAGATCTACATGAATACGATTCCGATCCAAGCGCCGACGCGCGAAAAGAAAGACCAATCTACATTTTAAGACGAAGGAAGCAAATCGAGCATCTCATGATCTTAAACGACGGAGATCGACTTGAAATTACGGGATCGGGATCACCTGGGAATCACAGGAGTCGTGTAGCACGGAGGAGACGGGTAGGCTGAAGGAGATGAGAACGCGAGAGGTCGTGGTCTCTCTGCTTTTTCTCTTCAGCGGGGAGAAGGATTAGACGGACGAGGAAAACTGCTATAAAAGTGGCAGTGTAACTCTTCGAAGTAACGGTTGTTACGGTATCAGGTTGGCGTAACTGTCCGATATAACTGTGTTATTAAAATCTAAGGATGACATGAGATCGAGTTCGAGTCGAATTTTATATCTTCATGTTCATATCTATTTTGATATCGGATATCTGAATACTCATGTCTATTGGATATCGGATATCATATATATTAATAATTTTTCTTCTTTAAATTCAACCATATCATTCAACAAAAATATTAAAATTAATATCATATTTAATATATATATATATATATATATATATAATTTTACAAATAAATTAAATATCTATATAATATATTTCTAACATCAACATAAATTATTAGTGAGTTTTGAAAAAAAAATCTATAATTATATATATATATATTTTTATTTAATCGGGTATCCAGGTCGAGAATATCAGATATCGATAGTTCCTCCATACCCTCTTTCATTCAAGTTAGATATCAAATCCTCTATTAAATTCGGAAGAAATTGCCAACCCTAGTAAAACTATAATTGAGTTTCTCATTTCTCAATCTCTCAATCCAAAAAACTCTAGCTAGATCTCATTTCTAATTTCTCTCTACGGTAAATAGTCTTTGCCACCTTCTAACTAGACACTATGGTGTCTGAGACCATCTCCAACCCTCAACACTAAATTTGGTATCATTTTCACACCAAAATGGTATAATTTCAACACCAAAGACTATTTCAACTCCAACCCATTCACGTTATATCACACCAAAAAGAAATATTCCTTAGAATGTTCTATTTTTTTCTTATTCATTTATTCATAATTTAATCATCCACCTAAATTTTAATTTAATAATCATTTTGAATATAATTATTATATTTAAAATTAATATTTCATTTATATTTAATAATTTTTTTAAAAAATTACATCCAATTAATATATATATATAATTATGATTTTTATTTTTAATATTTATTACATAATTATTCGGACATAAATATATTTTAAAAATATTATAAAATCATACACAATTAAGATAAAATATATTACTAATATAACACAGACAATAACAGTGAATTGAAAATACAATATTATGAGAATTTAACATTCAGAATTACTATATTGTTCCTATATATGATCAATTAACGTATTTCGAAGGGCAATATAAACTTCTTTATCTTTGATTTGTCTGTATCGAGCTAAAAATTCTTTAAACCGAGTACGATCGTCTATTACTGGCTCAACATCTGAAGTTGACACCTCGAAGTATTCCACGATTGGTGATATAATTTATAAATTTAATTATAATTAAAATATGCTTAATAAATAAACTATGTTTAATAAAATTAAAATACATTATTATATTTTTTAATTTATATTTATAATAAATAATTAATATTATTAAATACTTATGAAAAAAATATTTATTATAAATCAATTTTTATTTATGATATTTAGTAATATAATATTTACTAATATATATTATATTTACTCATTATATATTATAATAACTTTTTTAAATATGAAAACAATTAAAATATTAATATCACCAAATTTGATGTTGCAACAGTACAACACCAAATTTGGTGATGCACTGTTGCAACACCAAATTTGGTGTTGAAAAATGATGATCGATTGGAGACAATTGGTATGATTTTTACACCATATTTGGTGCAAAAGGGCACTGGTTGGAGATGCTCTTAGGGCCCCCATGGTTACCACCTTCTAGCTAGACTCTATGGTGTCTTAGGGCCCCCACGGGCTTAGCTGTGGTTAGTGTGTGGAAGTTTGTCACTTGAGGGCGTGGATTTAAACCATGAGACAGTCAAGGCGTAATTCCTTAGTCCTCGTATACCTTTTGATATTGTTAGACCAAAAAAATTTAGATATCTTCATAATGATATGATATTGTCCACTTTGAGCTTAAGCCCTTATAATTTTGCTCTTGGGCTCTCCCTAAAAGGGCTCATACCAATAAGATATATTTCCCTTATAAGTCTATGATATTTCTCATATATTTTCAATGTGGAACAATTCCTCCCTCAAACAACGGACCACAGAGCCCCCTCAAATGGATGTCCGATCCTCAACCCACCAGAACTTTCTGTCCCTCGGTCCACCCGACCTACTAGGACTTCACCGCTTAGCCGCAACTAGGACTTCTCTGCTTGGTGTCTAATCCTCTTGATCAAGACACGGGAGCATATACTTCCTTTGTTCAAGGCTTAACCTACATAGTTAGATCTTGATCATGGCTTTAGCTCGTGCTTCATCCGGTGGTTAGTCTGGTGAAGAACGACTTGACTCTGATACCAATTGCTAGACCAAAAAGAATTTAGATATTTCTATAATGATAAGATATTGTCTACTTTAGGTCTAAGCCCTTATGATTTTGCTCTTGGGCTCTTCGCAAAAGGTTCATATCAATGGAGATATTTTTCCCTTATAAGCCTATGATCTTTCTATGTGTTTTTAATATGGAATTATATTTACAACTTTGTAATCCCAACACCCACCACGCACTAGCTTCTTCAGTAATCATGATTTATCTCCTTCGTATTGATTCTGGAGAGGGCTAGCGAGGGCGCTAGGGACAAATGAATCGCCCTTTGTCACTTTGTGATGTCTCAGAATGTAGCATTGACGATAAACACATAACATCTTTAACATAATAATCAGAGATTGATTCTTAAAAACTAACGACCTAATTTTCATCCCATCATGTATTTCCCACTTATGTATATGAATTTCTCTCTCCATATTCGTGTGACTCATTCTAAAAGAAACTTTGAGGAAATCTACCCCTCTAGCTAAACCTCCAAGTGAGCAGGGTTCGAGTTAACATCTATGTTTCTAAGCCATCATGTGGGGGCCATTAATAGGAAAGTTCCTCATTTTTCTAGCTAGACCTCCATTCTGAGGATTCATACTGATCCGGGCGAGAGGTTTTTTATCAGGGATGAGAGTCCGGTCGGAGAAAACCCGGTTCAACCCGGCTCAAGAACAACAGAGGCCGGGGCGGGCAGAAGCTCAAGTAGGAATCAAGTTCACCCTGGGCCATGCTCTTGAGGCTGACCTCCCGAGGTCGAGCGATCGAGGCTGAGCTCTCGAGGCTGACCTCCCGAGGTCGAGCGATAGAGGCCAAGCTCCCGAGGCTGACCTCCCAAGGTCAAGCGATCGAGGCTGAGCTCTCGAGGCTGACCTCTCGAGGTCGAGCGATAGAGGCTGAGCTCTTGAGGCTGACCTCCCGAGGTCGAGCGATCGAGGCTGAGCTCTCGAGGCTGACCTCCCGAGGTCGAGCGATAGAGGCCAAGCTCCCGAGGCTGACCTCCCAAGGTCAAGCGATCGAGGCTGAGCTCTCGAGGCTGACCTTCCGAGGTCGAGCGATAGAGGCTGAGCTCCCGGGGTCGAACGATCGAGGCTGAGCTCCTGAGGTTGAGCTCTCGAGGCCGAGTCCTCGAGATCACACTCTCGAGGCCGAGTTCTCGAGATCACGCTCTCGAGGCCGAGCTCTCGAAACCGAGCTCCTGAGTCCCGAGATCACGCTCTCGAGGCCGAACTCTCGGAACCGAGCTCTCGAGGCCGACCTCCTGAGTCTGAGCTCCCGAGGTCGAACGATCGAGGCCGAGTTCTTGAGTCTCATTCCTCGCAAGGCCCCGTCAAAACTCTCCGTTAAGAGGCGCCGTCATCATCTGACGTGGCCGCCCAACGTTAATTAGGGGCAGGATCACAGGCTGGCAGACTGCAGTGTTAGTCTCACTCCGCCGCTAAGACAGCCACTTACTTAGCTTAATCCCTGACTAATCTTTAACAAGATGTGACAGTTCGCACGCTGGAAGACCTTTTCGCCCCCCTATATAAACCCCACAGGTGCTCCATAGAAGGGATCGCTGCCATTTGCAACCGCACCACTACA
This sequence comes from Boesenbergia rotunda, assembly GCA_024364735.1. Taxonomy (NCBI): domain Eukaryota; kingdom Viridiplantae; phylum Streptophyta; class Magnoliopsida; order Zingiberales; family Zingiberaceae; genus Boesenbergia; species Boesenbergia rotunda. The sequence continues at coordinate 46,430 of JAGFNQ010000548.1, read as the reverse complement.
TTAAGAGTTCTGTTTTGGTCCGACCTCCCAAGCTACAGCAGACCGAGTCGGCTTGGTTAGACCGAGTCATTCGGGGGAGAACCGATCTTCGCTTGTCGACAGGATCAAATTTGGCGCCGTCTGTGGGAATCTTTCGCCTGATCGAAAGCCGAAGATGAGTGACTCTAATCGGGTGACCGTTACCCTTTCACAAAAGGACTTGGAGCTGCTGATAGAGGCCAGAGCCCGGAAATTAGCGGAAGCCCAGCAAGCAGCTGCTCGACCTACCCCACCGGGCCCGTCCGAGCACCCTGCACATATAGACACTGAGGGAGGGGTCCGACAGGAGGAAAGTCCACACTTTCACCGGGTGCTGTTTGGCCCGGCTGAGGGAGCAGGACAATCGGACCCTCATGAAGCCACATCTAGCCATACCAGAGCTAGCAAAGGGAAGGCCCCCCTCGTGCCGTTCCCGACAGATCGCACAGGATGCCCCTTTTCCAGCCAAGTCTTGAATGAGCCACTGCCCAAGCACTTCAGACCCCCGTCCGTTGCTGAATACGGAGGAGCTACTGATCCTGAGGAACATCTAAAGAAGTTTGAGAATGCTTCGATGCTGCATCAGTACCCGGATGGCATTAGGTGCCGAGCCTTCCTGACCACTCTAGCCGGGCTGGCTCAGCGATGGTTCGACAGACTCCCAGAGGGATCGATCAGGGATTTCTCTGACTTCAAGAAACTGTTTCTGCAACATTTTACTAGTAGTAGGAGACATCACAAGACAAGCTTAAACTATTTACCATGAGCAGGGCTCCAAGGAGTCCTTAAAAGCCTACATCAGGAGGTTTAATCAAGTCGCGCTGAACGTTCCCACTGCCACATCCGAGGTGTTAGTCAGTGCCTTCGCGCAAGGCTTGCAAGAGGGAGAGTTCTTCAGATCTTTGATCCGCAAACCCCCAAAGGACTTTGAAAGCCTTCTGGGAAAAGCTAGCAAGTATGTGGACGTCGAAGAAGCGCAAGCCGCCAGGAGGCCAGAGGTCAGACCTACGTCCGATAACCCTCAGCAACATCAAAGGAGTGTGCCTCCGGGAGGACCCCTCAGGAGCCCCAGAGCTATGGGACACCGACTAGGAGCCGAGAGGGGAGTAGTTCAGCAAGTAGCCCAGGGCTGTCTCCCGTCCAGGTGGCAGCCCTATTGTTCCTTCCATAACAGCCATACACACGATCTTCAGGACTGCTGGCAGGCCGGCAGGGGTCGGGGCCGTGCTGGTCGAGGTAGCCCGAGAGGGGCTCATCAGGGAGGTGGTCGAGGCCGAGGAAGAGCACCGCCTAACCAGCCCGAGCTTTGGGATCGACCAGCCGCCCCTATAGCCAGACGGCTATTCCCGACTCCAGGCTCGCCTGAGCCAGAAAATGCCAGCGAGGAACAGGCCAATCAGCAAAACTCTGTGCACGAGTCCATCAACGTCATCTCGGGCGGGCCTACCTATGGAGATTCTAACAGAGCTCGAAAGTCGCAGACCCGACGCCTAGACATTTATCAAGTGGGTTGCAGTTCTGCCCAAGCTCAGGGACCACAGATTAGCTTCGGTCCCGCCGACCTACAAGGAATAGAAGTACCGCATGATGATGCCCTGGTCATCACGGCGGTCATAGCCAACTATCAGATCCATCGTACCATAGTGGATTCAGGCAGCTCAGTGAATATCTTATATTTGAAGGCATTTGAGCAACTACAGATTGAAATGACTGAGCTGCAGCCCGTGGCCACACCCTTATTTGGATTCACAGGGAATGAGGTCCAACTGCTGGGGCAGATCAAGCTGGTCATATCACTCGGCGAGGAACCTTTAAGAAGGACCAGGTGGTCTACCTTCCTGATAGTAGACGCTCCTTCAGCCTATAACGCCATACTAGGCCGGCCGGCCCTAAATGAATTCCGGGCGGTGATGTCCACTTTCTATCTGAAGGTCAAATTCCCGGTAGGAGATCAGGTCGGGGAAGCCAGAGGAGATCAGAAGGTTGCCCGCCGGTGCTACGTAAATGATGTCCGAGTAGAAGTAAGCAAGGCATTCCGAGCTGCGCCGGCCAACTGTAACATGGTGCAGACCTCTCCGCCTTCTCCCTGGGCTGAGTTGATGGAGGAAGAGGAAGAGGTCCAACTCTTGCCCGATCAAGAAGAAACTAAAGTGAAGATAGCTCCAGGACTATCGCCCGACCTCAGACGGCAGCTAATAGAATGTCTGACTCAGAACAGAGACGTATTTGCCTGGTCTCAACAAGATCTCAAAGGGGTCAGACCAGAGGTGATGGAACATAAGCTGCACGTGTACCCAGACGCCCGACCTGTGAAGCAAAAGAAAAGAGATTTTAGCCCTGAACAGAATAAGATCATTCAGGCGGAGGTGGAGAGACTGCTGGGAGCCGAGCACATCCGAGAAGTTCAATTCCCGGCCTGGCTGGCCAATGTGGTGCTGGTCTCCAAGCCGGGTGACAAGTGGAGGGTCTGTATCGACTTTAGAGACCTTAACAAAGCTTGCCCCAAAGACTGCTACCCGCTCCCCCGGATAGATCAGATGGTGGACTCTACCGCCGGGAGTGAACTTATCTGCATGCTCGACGCCTATCAGGGATATCACCAAGTCCCATTATGCTCGGGTGACCAGGAGAAAGTCAGTTTTGTCACAGCGGAAGGTACCTATTGCTACACAGTAATGCCCTTCGGACTTAAGAACGCCGGGGCAACTTATCAAAGGCTGATGAATAAAGTTTTTAAAGAACAACTCGGGAGAAACGTAGAAGTGTACGTCGATGACATCCTCATCAAGTCCGCCCGGGCTGCCGACTTCATAGCAGATGTACGAGAGACCTGCTGCACCCTACGAAAGTATGACCTCAAACTCAATCCTATAAAATGTCTGTTCGGAGCCAAGAGTGGGAAGTTCTTGGGCTATATCCTGACCGAGCGGGGAATAGAAACCAATCCGGGCAAAGTGAAAGCTCTGCTAGACATGCCACCGCCCAAAAATCTAAGGGAAGTTCAGCGCCTGACCGGGAGGATCACAGCCTTATCCCGGTTCATCTCCAGGTCGGCCGACCGAAGTCTGCCATTTTTCAAGATCCTACGCAAGACCTCCAAGTTCCAGTGGGATGCCGAGTGTGACCGAGCTTTCGAGGAATTGAAGGCATACTTGGTCAGTCTGCCAGCACTAGCCAAGCCCGAGGAAGGAGAGCCCTTGTACATTTACTTATCTGCTACTGAGGAAGCTGCGAGTGCTGTGCTTGTAACCCAGAAAGAGACCGAGCAGCAGCCGGTCTATTTCTTTGGGCACTTATTTAAAGAGGCCGAGTGTAGGTATACTACACTCGAAAAATTAGCTTATGTCCTTGTGTTGATGGCCCGACGATTGCGACCCTATTTTCTGGCTCATCCTATCCGAGTGCTGACCAATAGCACACTCGGGAAGGTCCTGATCAACCCTGAGGTCTCAGGTCGGATGGTCAAATGGACTACTGAACTGAGCGAATATGATATTCAGTATCAGCCCAGAACTGCAATCAAAGCTCAGGCCTTGGCAGATTTCTTAAGCGAGCTTCATGCAGAGGAAGAGGAGGAGGTTTAGAAAATATATGTGGACGGGTCAGCCACCCGGGCAGGGAGCGGCGTTGGGATCTTATTGATGTCTCCCAAGGGAGACCCTATCCATCTCGCCGTGCGCCTAGAGTATCATGCTACCAATAACCAAGCAGAATACGAAGCCCTTTTAGCAGGCCTCCAAGCAGCCAGACAGGTCAGGGCCACTCGGGTCATCCTGCATTCTGATTCTCAATTGGTGGCTCAGCAGGTGGCCGGGCGATTCGAAGTGAATGACGAGAAGTTACAAGCTTACGTGGAGGCATATCAACAGTTACAGGCAGAATTTCAAGAAGTTCAAATTACGCAGATCTCCCGAGGGGACAATGCCAAGGCGGATGAGTTAGCCCGGCTGGCCAGTTCTGTCAGTCCGTGGGTCTTCCCCAAGCCTTCCCCTCAAGTCATGCTGGTCGCTCAGGTCGAGAGGGAAGCAGAAATGGAGATAGAGGGGGACTGGAGAGCTCCATTCATCGCCTACCTGAAGGATGGAACTCTTCCAGGCAGCCCCGAGCAAGCTCGAATATTGAAGATCAGAGCAGCCCGGTTCACCCTGATCGGGGACGCATTGTACAAGCGGGCTTTTTCCCGACCTCTAGCCAGGTGTCTCGGAAAGGAAGATGCGGACTATGTACTTAGAGAAGTGCATTTGGGGTGCTGCGGAAATCATTCAGGAGGTCGGTCCATGGCTCGGAAGGTCCTGCTGGCCGCTTACTTTTGGCTGACCCTTCAGAAGGATGCAGAGAGGATGACTCTTTCCTGTCTTTCTTGTCAGAAGTACCAGAATCTGTCTCACCGACCGGTGCAGATGTTGCAAGCTTCCATTACATCATGTCCCTTTGATCAGTGGGGCATGGATATAGTGGGACCCTTCCCCAGAGCGGCCGGTCAGAAAAAATTCCTGTTGGTGGCAGTAGATTACTTCTCCAAGTGAGTCGAGGCAGAAGCCCTGGCTCGGATCACTGAGCAAGCAGTGAAGAAATTCCTTTAGTAGAACATTTTGTGCCGGTATGGCATACCTCATAAGCTAGTATCAGACAATGGTCGGCAGTTTCTGTTGGGACCGGGTGCATGTCGACAAGGATACGAGTTCGTAAAATTTAAAATTTTTACGTGCAGCGGAAGAGTTTGCATAAAATAATTTCCTAAATTATTTTAACTTCGTATCTAGCATGCAACCTTATAGTGTATCGACATAATCATAAAATAAAAGTTTGCGAAAAAGTAAACTAATTTACTTTTGTACCTTATAGGGAATTAAGGGCTAGCCTTTGGTTCCTTTATATAGTAGCAACTCCTTTGCTAAGTCTCCCTCTAAACTGAATTAACGGAATTAGTTATAAGAAATTTATCTTATAAATTTTCTTATTGCTTATTCCTTTTAAGCCTAGTCTTATTATAAACAATTTATAATAAAACAAATTAGTTATCATAAGAGATTTATCCTATAAATTCTCTTATGAATTTTATTATAACTAACTTTATAATAAAACTAATTATTTATCATAAGAAATTTATCCTATAAATTCTTATGAATTAATTCCGTTTAAATTAAGTCTTTATTATAAACTAATTTATAATAAAACTAATTCTTCTTCTCTTTAAATTATGGAATAAATTTTATAAGAAATTTATAAACTTTCTTATTATGGATAAATCAATTCATAATTGATTTTATAAAATTAAAATGAACCAACTCATGGATTATTTTAATCTTCCATAAAAGAATAAATATCTATAAATTTTATTTATATAAATTTCTTTATACAAATTTATTTATCCATAATTTATAAAATAAATCGCGCTATATTTATTTTATTAATTAAACCAATTAAATTGGTTTTCTCCTTTCATTTGGCCGGCCACCAAAGAGGGGTTAACACCCTCTTTGGTCGGCCAAACCCAACCCGGACCGTCGCGAATTAAACTCATTTAATTCGCCCAAAAAAGCCTTCAAAAGACTTAGCCGTTTTTAGCTTCTAATGCGCCTCTGACTAACTCAGATTCGACTTATTTCTCTTGATCGGAAAATCTAATTTTCAACTCGTTTTAAATCTCTCGGATTACTCGTAGTGCGTGTGACTAAATAGGCTTTCGATTTATGTTGGCCGTCTATAATTAACTAATTATAGAACGATCATGAGTGGCACCTAGTAGTACATCATGATCCCTAATTAATCGAAAGATCAACGGTTTGACCTCAGAAGAAATTATTCTGAAACCCTTCAGCAGCTCTAATGAATCGTGCCCCATTTCCTTCACCACCTTATACCCACTTGGTTCAGGACACGGTCAATGGTGTCAGTCCCCACTAGGCTGACTACGTCACACCTAGCCCAAGTAATGTCTTACTCGTCCTTTGGATTTCAAATTACTCTCATGTATTTTAGAGACTCTCACTCTAAACATGATATGCTCTGGCCAGAGGCTTTGAGTAACAATCCGACGATAGGCCTGGGTATACATCTCCTCGCAAGGAGTGGTGAATCCTTTGTAGGCTGTTCAAACATCTTCGGGCACTTCGGCTTATACCCGATCATCCTGGGTCCACACCTCCTTGGAGATGCTTGCTTAAGATGTCAAAGTATAAGTCTCCATGACCAAGATGACTTGAACACCGCAAGTCAAAGGAACATCGCACTTAAGCCGCAGTAAGATCTTCATTGACATATCTACATGTAGATTCCCATATGAAGTCTTACAGCTAGTCACTCCAATGAACTAGTTCCCTTAACTAGCATCCATGTTTATCTCCGGACATCCCAATGTCACCAGCCAGTGAGAATCAGCTGATTAGATAATAACCCATGCTAGTCTCAACAGAATTGATAGTGTCCGTTTTTATCAATTCATCGACTAGGGATATTTTCAATACTTCACATTTGCGCATTTAGAGATAATCACTAGTTGTGATCTCATCACAAATTCTCTTATGCTATGAGTTGTATTGCGGACATTCAGTAGATGAGTTTAAGATCCCAATCAAATACACAAGCATGTATACTCAAATAGTGAATTATCATTTATTAATATAAATGTTTTACAATCATAAGACGATTGTCTTAGGACACTTCTCTCATATCACTAACAGTTTCAAGGTCAGATAATCAGAAATTGGTACAAGGAATTTGGGATCAAGCAGGCCTTCACTTCCGTGGCATATCCCCAGAGTAATGGTCAGGCCGAAGTAGCCAATAGAGAGATTCTGAAAGGGCTCAAAGTTAAGTTGGATTAGGTCGGCGGATCCTGGGTGGATGAGTTGCCGGGGGTCCTGTGGGCCCTTCGCACCACGCCCAAAGAGGGGTCGGGGTGCACTCCCTTCCAGTTGATCTATGGTAGTGAAGCAGTAGTCCCCATGGAGGTCGGCTATGAGTCTGACAGGAGACATTTATATGGAGAAGACAATGCGGAGAAGAGACGAGCTGAGCTAGACCTGATTGAGGAGGTCCGAGCTAAGGCTACCGTTCGCATGACCGCTTACCAGCAGAGGATGCGGAACTGATACAACCAGAAAGTTATACCCCGACACTTCCAGGTAGGGGACAAGGTATGGAAAAGAGTCAAGCCCGTCGGAGAAGTAGGCAAACTAGAGCCCCCATGGAGTGGCCCGTTCCTAGTGGTCGAGGTGCTGGGATCAGGAGCATATTATCTGCAAGATGCTCAAGGGAAGCGGCTCGGGCGACCCTGGAGCGCATTGCATTTGAAATTGTACCGTGAGGAGAGAGGAGAGGAATGATTCTTGTAACTGTAATCAGAAGAAAGGGTAACAAAAACTCTGACTCTCCGGAAAAAATCATCCCTGCAAGTTATAAGTGAGCTTACTCTCACACACCTACCGGACCTGGCGCCGATCTGGCGTGACATACCACGTTCGGTCGGGCCCGGTCGGGCGTGGCGGTCCACGCTCGACCAGGGTAAGTCGGACGGTGTCCAGACTCTTGCCAAGGCAAGTTATAAGTGAGCTTGCTCTCACGCACCCACCTGACCTGGCGCCGATCTGGCGTGGCATACCATGTTCGGTCGAGCTCGGTTGGGCGTGGCGGTTGACGAACCCGAATGTACTGTCACGAATGTGGGCTATCAAATTTAGAATTTATAAATGAAAGCTGGAAACCCTTTTACAATCAAAAGTGTGAAAATGTAATATAGGGGCCACAGGTCGTATTTTTCTCGGGGCTAGTTGTCGTGCTTGATTCAAACTTGTAGTTATGTGTCGTTTTGTGTTTTTGGGTTTCAAACAAGTAATTGGATTTTGGTTTGTAATTGAAAATGAAATTGCAATGGAAAAATAGAAACCTTGATTTAATAAACTTGAGCGAGAAAATTGGCACCAAAAAGCTCAACTAGTAAAAACCTAAATAAGCACTTACAAGGAAATTTTTTTTCTTGGAAAATTGTTTTCTGATTTTAGCATAAAACAAAATACTATGCAATGAAGTAAAGGCAATGATGAAGTTTTAGGAATTAATCAAACTTAACACAATTATTAGCATGCAACATGTAGAACTCAACCAAGCAATCGGTCTCAACTATCTAAAATGCTTTTGGAAGCCAATCACTGCCACCAAAATTCAGCTATGAGCAAGTGCGAGCTTATCAAATTCCAACTCAACCATATGCCACAAAATCAAATGAAGTTTGGATGCAATTGAATCCAAGGGCAGTTGGCACGCAAGGAACAATTCCTTGTGCCAAAAACCAAATCCACCCTTATGAAATAAGTAACGTTTCGCTCAACTATTTCAGCTGAGCAATTCAATTGGAAAACACTGGAATTAAGAAAGAACTAAGCAAGAGTAAGGTAGGGGATCGAAACTGAGATTAAAACCAGGGAAACAAAGGAAATTCAGAAATGAGATTGCTTGAACCAAGGATGCAGAAATTAAAGGCTTCCTAAAGGAGTTTCTTTCGCAATAGATCAAAGGCAACACTAGCTAATGCAAAACAAGTTAAGGCAACTAATCTAGATGCAAGGCAACTTATCTACCCATGTCTTAACAGAAACTAATGACAGAAAACTGAAAATTCTGAATAACAACAACTACACTTGGCACGCATCAACTTGGATTGGCACGCAGCAAATTACTAAGAAAACAAGCTGAAATTCAATCTATTAATTCACTAAACAAGTTCTTATATACTCTACTTGCGAAATTAGAGCTAAACTACAGCTAAGAACTTGAAATTCGAAATATTCAGTAACGAAACAGCATTTCAGAACAGAACAGTGAAAAAAAATTGAAACTACAGCTATAAACTTAGGAACTAAAGCTCTAAACTACTCCCCAACTCCTTCCACGGCTCGAGAAATTCTTGGTTGTCAATCAAGAACTGGCTTCGAACTCCAAGGCTCGGTAAATCAATGGACAATCGATTCTGAAGTTGTTTCTGACAGAATCTGCACTTGATAGAACTTTTCATCCGATTCACTCCATCTCGATTAGAGAGGCTGCGATGATGATGTGGGAAATTTCTGAGCTCACCTGAGAACCCCTACAAGTGGTTAAGAAGCCTTAAAATGGATTGTGGTCGAGAAGAAGATGAATCGGACTGAGAACTTCCGGCACCCCCAAGAAATCCTCTGTTCCAGCGCAAATGAGCAGAATTCTTCAATCACCAATCGCCAATAGCTTGATTCTCGATCAAGGAATGAAGATGAGGTGGTCACGCCTTCATGGAAACAAGAAATTCGAAGAACGATGAAGAAACGAGGAAGAACGGCGAAGAACAGTGGGAGCTGAGCTGAAGACGCGACAAGGGTAAGCTCGGTGAAAAATTTCCTTAAGTATTAACCAATGGACGGCTCAGATCGATTTGATGAAATCCAACGGCCGATCTGACTCTGATTTGAGCCAAACTTCGATGATGGTGATCTGAGGTCAGGATCTACCTCGTGGTAGATCGGACCTCCAGATATGCAACGGATGGTCCAGATCAACTTAGTCTTTGAATGGACGATCTAGAGCCCTCCAAGCTTGATCCAACGGTTGATTGAGCTCTGATTGTGATGAAATCTTCAGATCATGATCAGGGTGCTTGATCAACCCTAGCCCTAGCTTGGATTGCTTCAGATCATCCCGGATGGCTCCGATCTAGCCGCTTTCGAATCGAACGGCCCAGATTTAATCGTAATCTTGGTAATCTGATCCGGGTCAATTCCGACTCGAGTTTGACCCAATATGCCCTAGATCCTTGAACCTTGATGCCTACAAAAATAGATCAAGAATTTAATGGCCAAAATAATCCAAAAATTTGCATATTTACAATTAAGTCCAAAATAAAGGTAAGTTCTAAAACCTAGGGCAATTTCACAATTTTGACAATAAAAACATAGATCAAACATGGATTTAAGCAACTCAAATGATCAATAAAATGGAATCTATCAGCGGTCCACGCTCGACTAAGGTAAGTCGGACGGTGTCCAGACTCTTGCTAAGGCAAGTTATAAGTGAGCTTGCTCTCACGCACCCACCGGACCTGGCGCCGATCGGGCGTGGCATTCCACGATCGGTCGGGCGTGGCGGTCCACGCTCGACCAGGGTAAGTCGGACGGTGTCCAGACTCTTGCTAAGGCAAGTTATAAGTGAGCTTGCTCTCACGCACCCACCGGACTCGGCGCCGATCGGGCGTGGGGTTCCACGTTTGATCGGGCCCGGTCGGGCGTGGCGGCCCACGCTCGACCCGAGGTAAGTCGGACGGTGTCCAGACTCTTGCTAAGGCAAGTTATAAGTGAGATTGCTCTCACGCACCCACTGGACCTGGCGCCGATCAGGCGTGGCATCCCACGTTTGGTTGGGCCCGGTCAGGCATGGCGGTCCACGCTCGGCCCGAGGTAAGTCGGACGGTGTCCAGACTCTTGCTTAGGGGAAGTATGAAGTGACATCTCGCCACCACATCTGCTGTCGAGGCGTGGCTCCCCACGTTCTGAGAAACAACAGATCGCTTAAATAAGGTGGATCTGGACGAACCGAAACACATTGAATAATTTGGCCTTGTTGGTAAGGTTAATTCGAAGGGAACTAAATTCATCGCCGAGTCAGGGTGCCGACCCGACCGATCAAAATCGCCGAGTCAGGGTATCCACCCGACCGAACGAAATCATCAAGTCGGATCATGTGCCCGATCGTCCTTCATTGCTGAGTTATGATATTGACCCGACCAAACCACAATCTCAAGTTTGGAAAAAGGCCAGGTTGGAAGACTAATAACACGAGTCGCTCGAGCGCCTGACACTTAACCAAATTCTCAAGTCGGCCAAAAAGGGCCAAACTAAGGGGACCAGTATGAACATCCCAAATAACCGATTTTAGAGTGAGGGATCAAAACAAAATAGTGAAAAGAGAATGTTCAGATCCGAGCAAGACCTAATTAAGCAACGCAGCCGAGCCGGGACGTCAACCCGACCTAACGACATCCCCGAGTTAGGGGACCGACCTGACCTCATGGTATTCCTGGGCTCGGACGTTAGCTCAGTCGAACATCTGACCGAGTAGATGTCTCTAGCCTTCGACACTTAGCGAAAACTCCCTACCCGACCTGAAGGAGTCTGCCTTACGATAACGATCTAAGTGACCCGGGCGACCCATACTTTGTACAATTTGGAAGAATAACTCATAATACCGACCTTCAACGAACAGAGCGAACACATCAAATAAGCAGCACTTAGCAAAAAAACCCATGCGTCGCAAATAGTTAAACGAAATAAAGAAAAAGAAACATCTACAGAAATGAGTTCAGGCTCGGGGCCATCACAAAACTGAGCCTTGGAGGCCAAGTCAGGAAGTCAAGTGTCATTACAAGAATTTTCAGAACTTAAAGATGGAGAGAAAGCAGACTGAGCAGTAGCTCGGGCGAAGGGAGGTCGGGCCCACGAAGCTAAGTAAATTTTGGGAAGGCGTCAGGGGGGAGTGAGGCCTTGATTAAGGATAGCTTCACCACGTTGGGAAGCAGGTCAGTCGGAAGATGGCCGGCCTCCATGAGTTGTTGTATTGCGCCCTCTGCCCCATGTCTCATCATACCCACGATCTTCTGGGTCACCTGCTGCCGAAAGGGCTGAGACTGCACATAAGCCAATCTAGCCTGTTCGATCCGGGCCGGTTCCCCAGCTTTGAAGTCGGCTAGCTCTTTCTGCAAACGGGCCATCTCGGCGTCTCGCTCCTTGAGTTGGGCGTCCTTGGCTGTCAGACCTGCCTCCGTACTTACCAGTTGTGCTTCTAAAGCCTGAAAGGCTTCCCGCTGAGCTTGGAGTTCTGTCGCCTTACCCTTCAAGGTTGCGAGTTCGGTATCTTTGTCCCGGAGGGCCTGCTGGTGAGTGGCGGATGCCTCCCGCAGTTTTTGCTGTAAGTCGCGGACCTCACGGATTTTCTGGTCCAGGTCAGAACGAGCATGGGCTTCGCTAGTAAGGGCAGTTTTCTTCGTGGCCTCGGCGGCCTCCAGCCGAGTGCCGAGCTGATCTATTTCGCGGCCTGAGGCTGCCAGCACCTCATGCGTCCGTTCCAGATTGATGTTGTTCTCTGCTAATTGCGTTCGTAGGGAAATTACTTCATTTAGGAGTCGGGCCCGACCCTCGTCGCCGGCCGGGAGAGCACATTGAGTCAGTTGATGCTCTAAGCTCTCTATCTTGTACTCAGCCGCCCGGCGTTCCCTAACATTCGTGACCAGGGCCTTGGTGACTGCCTGGCCCCCGACCCATAGCTGTACAAAAACGAACAATATGAGAAAAGAACGAAAAGGGCGAAGGTTAGGAAAAGGAATACCTTGATCATGTCCATGGCAAAGTTATCGGCCAGACTAAAAGGACTTCGCCCTTCAGTTAGTACCAGGCCATGGTCCCAAGCAGCAGTCAGATGACCGTGGAGGTTGATTGGCTGGGGCTCGACCATCCGGAGCAAGTGAGTCTCGGAGGGGAGCTGCAGCTCTAAGGGCACTCGAGGGATGTCGTGCATAACTAGGAGGGCGGCAGCAGCCTCTTCGCTAATCGGATCCTCAACGGGCGTCGGGCGAGCAGGGATGGAGCTGGAAGCTAAACTCGCCGGTAGGGGTGTGCTCGGTCTAGGCAGGGGAACCTCGGGCCGGGCAGCGCTGGAAGACGGAGCGAGGGTTCCCGGGTGAGGGGAGGCCGAGCGTGAAGTTGAAAGCCGTATCCTGACTCGACCGGGCAAGGGAGCGGGCAGCTCTGGCGCCCTCTCGGGTTGGACCTGTGTCGCGGGAGTGCTGGAGGAAGCGGCTTCTCGAGGCCTTTTCTTTTTCTTGGGCGCACGTGAAGAAGACGGACCCGTAGTCGCAGTCTGCCTTGTGGCCTCCACGGGGACCTCGGGAGGGTCTGCCGCAACGCTTTGGCCTAGCACTTCCAATTCTGGATCGCTCTCCGCCCCACTCGATTGCCCAGGAGCGGGTGTCGTCCTCACGGGAGGCACATTTCGGAGGGCCAGCAATTCGGCCGCCCGAGTGTTTAGCGCCTCGTCCTCCAGAGCCAACTCTTCATCGAGGAGGGCGTCCATCAGGGCTTGAGCTGCGAGTCAGAAAAAGTTTTAGTTAGCATTAAAAGAGTAGTAAATAAGAAGGGGAGTTTACCATAAGTACCGGGTAGTCGGGCAGGGATCTGACTCAGCCGGCAAATATAAAGCACGACCTCGCTCAGCAATTTGCCGACATGAAAACGGCGTCCTCCGATTTTAGAAAAGGCTGATCGAAATCCGAGGTCAGCACGATACCTTCGAGGGGCAGCAGGGTGGTCAGGTAATTCCTCTAGCCAGTTAAGTGACCAGGATGCAGGCGGGGTGGTGCTTATGTAAAAAAAGTGGGATTTCCATCCCTTGTTCGAAGAAGGAACCTTGTCTAGAAAGGCGGTGTTGACCCTGGTCTGGAAAAAGAAACACCCGGGCTCTTGCATCTTAAGGTAAAAGAAGAGATGGAAAACCCTAGGGGAAAGGGGAACTCGGAAGGACTCGAAGATGACCACCGTGCCGCATAGGATCCGAATCGAGTTTGGGGCTAGTTGAGAGAGGGACACCTGAAAATACCGACAGATCTCTACAATAAAGGGATGCAAAGGGAATCACAGGCCGGCTAGAAGGTGATCCTTAAAAACGGTAAAGTAGTTCACCGGGGCTTGATTAGGTCGACCGTCTCGTGAGGGGAGAATAAAAAGGTAATCTTCTGGAATGCGATAATTTATGCGGAGGGTTTCTAAGGAACCCAGGCTCAAGGTCGAGCGAACAGTGGTATACCACGGCTCGGGTGCAGAGGATGAGCCGGCCATATAGTTGGACTCAGGAATTAATAGAAGGAATTCAGGCAGGGAGAAGAGTACCTAATGTTAGGGCTCGGGGTAAAACGCTGATCGCCGGAAGCACTGTTCGTCGGAACTCAAGAAAGTCAGGTAGTGGAGATCGGACAGGAGCGAAAAGAGAAGCAAGAGGCAAAGTGAAAAGGAGTGAAATGAAGGGATCAGCCTATTTATACTACCGGCTAGGCAACAATGGCCGTCGGATGGAGAGGAGGAAAATGGCGGGCTCCGGTCTCCATCGTCCGATCCGCACGATTCCCCACGCCCCGAAGCTTCTCGCGAACGCCACACGAAGCCGCGCCAATGACGCCTCGATACCCGAGGCATCCATTCAGTAGCGGACACGTGGCGGGCATTGATGAATAACTGAGTGGGAGATCGGGCACGCGGGAGACTAACTCGGAGTGCAAAGAACGCGTGGGAAAGCGGAAAGGAAGTCAGGCCGACCGGGCCGGGAGCCTAGTCAGTCGGACTTGACGCCTCCTTCGACTAGACTTGAAGTGGAGGCTTGTGATCCGGGCGAGCGATTTTTTATCAGGGATGAGAGCCCGGTCGGAGAAAACCCGGTTCAACCCGGCTCAAGAACAACAGAGGCCGGGGCGGGCAGAAGCTCAAGTCGGAATCAAGTTTACCCTGGGCCATGCTCTCGAGGCTGACCTCCCAAGGTCAAGCGATCGAGGCTGAGCTCTCGAGGCTGACCTCCCGAGGTCGAGCGATAGGGGCTGAGCTCTTGAGGCTGACCTCCCGAGGTCGAGCGATCGAGGCTGAGCTCTCGAGGCTGACCTCCCGAGGTCGAGCGATAGAGGCCGAGCTCCCGAGGCTGACCTCCCAAGGTCAAGCGATCGAGGCTGAGCTCTCGAGGCTGACCTCCCGAGGTCGAGCGATAGAGGCTGAGCTCTTGAGGCTGACCTCCCGAGGTCGAGCGATCGAGGCTGAGCTCTCGAGGCTGACCTCCCGAGGTCGAGCGATCGAGGCCGAGCTCCCGAGGCTGACCTCCCGAGGTCGAGCGATAGAGGCTGAGCTCTCGAGGCTGACCTCCCGAGGTCGATGAGGCTGACCTCCCGAGGTCGAGCGATCGAGGCTGAGCTCTCGAGGCTGACCTCCCGAGGTCGAGCGATAGAGGCCGAGCTCCCGAGGCTGACCTCCCGGGGTCGAACGATCGAGGCCGAGCTCCTGAGGTTGAGCTCTCGAGGCCGAGTCCTCGAGATCACGCTCTCGAGGCCGAGTCCTCGAGATCACGCTCTCAAGGCCGAGCTCTCGAAACCGAGCTCCCGAGTCCCGAGATCACGCTCTCGAGGCCGAACTCTCGGAACCGAGCTCTCGGAACTGAGCTCTCGAGGCTGACCTCCTGAGTCTGAGCTCCCGAGGTCGAACGATCGAGGCCGAGTTCTTGAGTCTCATTCCTCGCAAGGCCCCGTCAAAACTCTCCGTTAAGAGGCGCCGTCATCATCTGACGTGGCCGCCCAACGTTAATTAGGGGCAGGATCACAGGCTGGCAGACTGCCATGTCAGTCTCACTCCGCCACTTACTTAGCTTAATCCCTGACTAATCTTTAACAAGATGTGACAGTTCGCACGCTGGAAGACCTTTTCGCCCCCTATATAAACCCCACAGGTGCTCCATAGAAGGGATCGCTGCCATTTGCAACCGCACCACTACATTAAGAGTTCTGTTCTGGTCCGACCTCCCAAGCTACAACAAACCGAGTCGGCTTGATTAGACCGAGTCATTCGAGGGAGAACCGATCTTCACTTGTCGACAGGATCACTTATAGTTTAGAACTTTGACTCCGTCTTCTAAAAGAGCTGCGTTATTACTTGTAATTTAAAACTTCGGTGTCACTCTCTGAAAGAGTTGTATGACTACTTATAGTTTAGAGTTTTGCTTTTGTCCTTTATGAGTTTCATAATTGTTTGCAATCTTGAGCTTCAGCTCCACTCTTTAGGAGTTGTGTGATTATTTATAGTCTTGAACTTCGCTTAATGCTAGTAAGAAGTATGCAACTTTTCAAGTACATTAATAAAGAAACAAGTATGACCTTTATTTTGTAGAACTTTGATTTTAAAAAGATGAATTATTTATGATAAATGAATTATTAAAGTAATTCTATATAAATATAAAGCATTTATTGCGGCTTTTAAATGTGGCTTTTAAATGTGGCTTTTGTAAAACACGGTCATAATAATAATAAGAAAAATAATTAAATAATTATATATATATATATATATGAGTTAGAAATAGAAACTAATCATAGAAAAAAATTTGAAATAATTTTCTGAAATATTTGGATATATTTACGGGATTAATTGGCATAATAGGTAGTTGCGATTTAATTGAGGAAAATATTAATTTTTCCTTATATATATATATATATATATTTGTTTATAATTTTTCTCCTTTATTATTTCGCCCCTTTCTCGCCGAACTCCTCTTCCTCCCGAACTCAAATCCACGCTGAAGACGTCGCCGCCGCCCTCTTCTCTTCTCATCTCTTCATATGCCCTAAGCCACCGCCTATCCTTCCTCTACTCTTCGCCGGTGTCAACTTATCTTCATGTGAAGCCAGTCGAAGTCGTTGCCACCTCTTCCTTCCTCTGTGCTGATTGCCTGACGCCAGGCTCAATCGGCAACTCATCACCGGTTTCTTCTCTTCTCCTTCCTTTCATTACCGCTATCGCGACCTCTCCCCTAGGCGGTTCCTTTTAACACCGTAGCGCCGACGCCACTTTGATCTCGACGCCGCCTCTCTTCATCGTCGACGCAAGACTGTTTGACAAAGGCGAGGGTTATGTTGATTAGGGGTGCTATTAATTAGGTGATGAAATGAATGGATCAGGGTAGGAAGATATTTGGTGCAGCAAAATGGAATTTGCTTGGTGACTGTTGAATTCGTGACCTTGGTGTTGTTTCCTATTCTGATTTTCTTACTGTTACGTTTAGGTTTTTCCTGTGGATGGCAATGCATGACTTTCAACTCAAGGATTAAAATTGAGTTTGGAAGTTTTCCTCGCTTGAAGTTTGGGAGTTGAAATTGAGAGTTATAGTTTGGTAAGGTGTTTTGCCTGTTATGAGCTAAATTGTCTAAGAGTTAGTGTGTAAAATACGGCGACTCGAAAATCCGGACCAGAAAATTTTTCGAAAAATTTTCTAGATAGAGTCTATGTTTCCGGCCCTACGGGAGGAGCCCAAGGGGCTTTATTGTAAAAAACTTAAAACTTATGAAGAGTTTCGGGTAAACTCTTAAATTACGAGAGGTAATTAATTTAACTCTAGAGATTTATTAAGATGAATTATATTAAATAGGAGCGTCAAATGGGTAAAACTCTTACCCTAAGGGCAGGGTTTAGATATTTGAAAGTTAGAGGACCTTTTTGTAAAAAAAAGCCCCCACTTAAAGGTTTCCTCTTCGCTCACCTTAGCGCAGCGCAGCCAAAGCCAAAAACCCGACTCCCTTCTTCTCCTCCGCGTGCCCTAGCCCACGGCCGACGCCGACCTCTTTTCCTCTCCTCATCGCGCGACCTAGCCGCAGGTGAAGCCCACGGCCGATTTCCTTCCTCCTCATTTCTTCTTCCCGAACCCTAGCTGCCGCGTCGACTCCTCTTCAATCGTCGCAGCCAAGCAACCGAGCGTTCAATCTCTTCTAACTTCGGGTATGAACAACTGGTTCTGTTGTTTCTGGATCGCCACAAGAGATTGTTGTCACCATTGTTCCCTAACTGATCTATTGTTACAGTTATCCTTCTTCTTTGATTCCTCCTCACGATGTTTGATCCAGTTGGGGGTTGGATGTACACAGGAGGGAAGTTTGCGTGAGTCCCAGCAGGTATTGATCTTTGATTTCCTATTCACTTCTGTGTTCTCGATTCTGTTGATGAGGGCAGTTTTCAATTCCTGTTTAGGAGGGTTGGAGGTTTGCTCTGTGGTAGAGATTCTGAACATTTGGGATATAGATTCGAATTATGTGATGCAATGGTTAAGATGCCCTGCAAATGTTTCCCATGTTTGATCTTTCCTTACCTCGAATTCTTGAAAACAGATCCATTTGGAGCACGATTTTGGATAGAACTTTCTGCTATTGGCCTTGGATCGCTTGGGGGTTGAGGTAAGGAATTGATGTGGTTGTTTTGTGTTGAATCCGGATCGGATGAGTTTCTGTGAATTCCTTATTGTTTTTTGTTACTGTGAGGTTGTTTAGGTTTGGTGTTTGGGCTAATAAATGGCTAGGAATCAGTGAATGATTGGGTACTCTGGTTCCTTGTAAATGATGCTCCATTTCATTGTGCCGGGTTGGATGAATAGGGTTAGTTCGTTCCATGTTTTTCAATTTTATAGAACTGAAGTTGATTAAGGGAGTTGAAACATTTGGCAAAACACCTAACTCCCACTACATTTGAATAATCATTTGAATAAGCTTCTGATCTAAGAGTACCGCGTGTACTGTAGAATAATCATTTGACCCCTAATTACAACATTCATATCACTAACTCTTAGACAATTTAGCTAATAACAGGCAAAACACCTTACCAAACTACAACTCCCAATTTCAACTCCCAAACTTCAAGCGAGGAGAACTTCCAAACTCAATTTTAATCCTTGAGTTGAAAGTCATGCCTTACCATCCACAGGAAAATCCTAAACGTAACAGTAAGAAAATCAGAATAGGAAACAACACCAAGGTCACGAATTCAACAGTCACCAAGAAAATTCCATTTTGCTGCACCAAATATCTTCCTACCCTGATCCATTCATTTCATCACCTTATTAATAGCACCCCTAATCAACATAACCCTCACCTTTGTCGAACAGTCTTGTGTCGGCGGTGAAGAGAGGCGGCGTCGAGATCAAAGTGGCGTCGGCGTTGCGGTGTTAAAAGGAATCGCCCAGGGGAGAGGTCGCGATGGCGGCAATGAAAGGAAGGAGAAGAGAAGAAACCGGCGATGGGCCAAGCTTGGTTGGCGATTAAGCCTAGCGTCAGGCAATCGACACCGAGGAAGGAAGAGGCGGCGACGACTTCGGCTGACTTCACATGAAGATAAGTTGGCGCCGGCGAGGAGTAGAGGAAGGATAGGCGGTGGCTTAGGGCATAGGAAAGAGATGAGAAGAGAAGAGGGCGGCGGCGATGTCTTCAGCGTGGATTTGAGTTCGGGAGGAAGAGGGTTTGGTGAGAAAGGGGCGAAATAATAAAGGAGAAAAATTATAAACAAATATATATATATATATATATATATATATATATATATATATATATATATATATATATATATATATATATATATATATATATTAGGAAAAATTAATATTTTCCTAAATTAAATCGCAACTACCTATTATAAACAAAATTTAGGGTTGGTCCTAAATTTTGTTTAGCGTTTAATTTAGTTAGTTTATTTATTGTATGAATAGCTAAAACCTGCCCTTGGAACGTTGTTGAGATTATGTGTTGGTTGGGAAGGTTGGTTGGATCCAGACTCCTATGAAAAAGAATTTAATCGGACCACGAGGATTAGCTTTTAAAGGGGAGAGTGATAGTTAGGATTAGGGTTAGTATTTATGGTAATTAGGATCGATCCTAATTAATTTAGTATTTGGTTTAGTTAATTATTTCATTTTGTATAAATAGCTAGATCTTGTTTTTGATGCAGGACTTTGAGTTGATACGAGCACTTGGACGTGGGGTTTATTTGGATACATTTTTCATAAAAGCGGGTACTTCTCTCTTGATTCTTGTAGTTTCGTTTACCTTAAATGCATGCTCGTTTTACTTTCTGAATAGGATTGATTTATCTTAAATCTGTTTGCCTTGTTTTTCTGCTTGATACTTATTTTTGCTTGACATTTGAGTGATAATTCGATTGTTCAGTTATACAGTCTCATCTCTTGGCTTCTGATCTAAGAGTACCACGTGTACTGTAGAATAATCATTTGACCCATCTAGGATTTGGTTGATATTAGATAATCCTACCCAGTAGATTAGTGCATGTTTATTTACTTTGGTGTTGGTTATGTTTTGTTTCGTATTGATTGCGTTTTGTATCGTATGGATTGCATGATTTTGGGTTTAATTGAGGTGGTGTATATTAGTGACATGTATCATAGCATTTAGGCCGACGACCACGGGTTCCCTGGTGGTTGAGACGGGTCGTCGGGTATATTTTATTGTTGTTCCACGCTCAGTTGTAGTTATGTGCAAACAGTTGATACTCCCCAGGTGTTTGGAGGTCCCCTAGGTGTTTCGGGATTTTTCATATCAGGACCACAGTTGTTGTGGTGTATTTGCATAGCCTCAAGTGCTTGGCGCTCGTATCTAGTTCACTCAATTTACCTAATGTAGCGGTGATTGGTGTGTGCACAGTACAGGTCATGATATCATGCGCATATTATGCATTGTGCATTTGCTTGTGTTTGCTGCACTTGTTTGAGCTATGATTGTTGTATTTGATTGACATACATATACGGTTATGATTTGCATTTTATTATATGATCTGGATATGTTCGGCGGTATTAGCATGTATGGAGGTGTTAGGGGGATTGCTGATTTTGTCCTTATTTGTTACATGATTTTCAGGTATGTTTTATTTTGTATAGATGCATTTTGTATATGTTCTTTATTCCGGAGACTGTATACCGTTGCTGTCTTTATGCTTGTTTTACCCTTTTGTTTACCATGCATTTATCTGTTCTTATACTCGTAGAGTTCCATCCGTAACTCACCACCCATCGTTTTTTTTATTTCAGGTAGTCGATAGTTGTGCCTCGTGCCTCCAAGAGAGGATCCAGCTTTCAATCCCTAGTCTTGAGTTGGTTATTTTCATTGTCGTACTTTCATATTATTTTTATCGTATTGGTGTCGCTTTGGTTTTGTTATTATTTTGGATGGTATTTGATTTTTCGTTAGACGTATATTTAATTCCTTCCGTTGGATTTTGATTTGTTGTATTTTAGTTTATGAAAATTTAATTATTTTGACTATCATTTATAATGTAAATTGTTTAACTGCGTGGTTGTGGTATTTTCTTTTATTTCTGATTGTGTAGATGCCAGCCGAGTGTGGCTGAGCTTTATGTGTGGAGTGATGTATGTATAAGTTTCAGATTGTCCGTCGTACAGGGGAGGTGTTGCCCGATTTTTGAGCGAGCACGAGCCTCTGGGGGCGTGACAACTTTAGAGTCTTTTTGTGCATTCATGACTTTGGCCAAATTGAGATGATTTTTCTCACAGGGTGAAATGCGGATCATTCACCCTATTCTAATGTGAGGCACCTCATGGGATGGATTGCGGTCCGTTTATCTTATTTTTTTATGTGAGACTTTTGGGTGGATTGCAGGTCGTTCACCATATATATCTACATATTTGTGCATACACATGATGTAGTTTGTATTGGGTGGATTGTAGCCTCATGTATATATAATACATCCCTTTCAGGTGGATTGCATGGTGTTCACCCTATTTATGTATTTATAGGTGCATACATACAATGTCTTTCGTTAACGAGTCGTTCACTCTCATATACAATACACCATTCTCGGGTGGTTGCAAGTAGTTCACCTTTATATTTATATATTTTTTCATCATGTGTTTGTATTAGATCGATTGCGGATCATTCACCTTTACTTCTATGTCACATCCTTAATTGGTGTATTACATGTCGTTCACCTACTTAATAAAATTATATTGACACATCCTTAATTGGTGTATTACATGTCGTTCACCTACTTAATAAAATTATATTGACACATCCTTAATTGGTGTATTACATGTCGTTCACCTACTTAATAAAATTATATTGAGTTGTTAGATAAAGTAAAGATTATAATATGATAATATTGGAAAATGAGAAATTAAGGAGAACCAATGACGAATGATATGGAAATATGAAATTGCAAATTATGTTGTTGCTCTCTTTGATTGTATTTTCATGCATATCTCTTTATCTCCACTTTGCACCTTGTGCTCACTCTCCTTTTTCTTTGATGTTCAACTTAATTGTTGAGATTTGTACATAATATTAGTGGAGTTACTTTAGAGACATGCATGTAACTAGTTCAGTTAGTTTTTGTTTATTTTTGGCTCTGACATTGCTACAATTCACAGGCGGAGAGTGAAGCTAGCGTCGTGGCAAACCTAGCTCAGGGCGTGACAGGGCAACTGAGAACTGGTTTTGTTGCGGGAGTATGAGCTTAAAGAGCGTGCTGAAGGCGGCGGTGCTGCAGGGGGTGACGGAGGCACGAGCGAGGATCTTCGGCCATGTCCTGAACCCGTTGGGGAAGCGGTCGCCTCATAAGATCCTCCGGAAAAAGCTCATTGGAGAAAAAGTTGCATCGTGGTATCCCTACGATATCAAGAACGAAGACCCCTCCATTCTTGCCCGCGAGGAGAAAGAGTATGTGCCATCTTGTTTATCTCCTTTTTCAATTTGCTCTATCATACCTGCTACGTGTTTGTCTGAATGCATATTCTGAATGTGTATTCGAGAAAATGCCTGCTTCATTTCTTCGAATTTACTCGTGCCTGAGAAAATATCTTCAGGATTATGTGGATGGTTAATAGAAATATTTTAGTGCTCATATTGCCGTAACATGTCAGGAATTGCTTTCTCTGCTGAAACTGTTTATTTTGAGTCATCGTGGTGCATGTAAAAGTTCACTTCTTGGATCATTGATTCTGACTTAATATTTACTTTCTCGCTCTCTCGTGTTTTTAGATATTGTTAAACTAGAGAAACTAATTAAAATTGGTGAAAGTTTTACACAGTTAGAAAAAAGATACTGATATGAAACTGACATGATTATTACGAATGAACACATACTAGAAATTGAATCATATAATTAGTTTTTGAACTGATTTTGTTAAAGTTTAACCAAATTTTCATATGCAAATTTATTTTTTTGGTTGAATTTTAGCTAAATCTTTTCAAATCATCTAATTTTGACACAAATGATTCTACATTGTGATGACTTGCTATGATAAAATACCATGCGTAAAAAATTTGGCATGAGCTGAAAGTTACCTGTTCTGCTCGTATTCTTTCATTTATCTGTTATTTGAATATCTAAGGACTGCTATCCAAGGAGATTTTTAATTTAGTGGTCCCAAATATTCTACCGTTTGCAATTGATCCTCTCACAACCCATGGCAGTTTATGTTGTCTATTTGTTGGATTTTTTTCAGCTGACCTACTCATCCACTTCACCTAGGAAACAATCAACTATTCTAGCATGCAAAATGGACATCAATCAAACCCTCTAGTTATTCTCATCTCTCAACTGAATCCTACCCCAATAGTTTATAATCAAATATTTAGTGGTAGCATAGCACTTCCAAACATTTCCTTTTTAGCGTAAATATTATTAACTGTAAAATTTTGCAGCTCCTAACACAAGTATCAATTTCCATGGCAACAAGATTTAGGTGTTGTTAGTGGTCCAAGTCTGCACTACCAATTTGCTGTTTGGTTCCCCTCATAACCTTTATCACCTATAAGTCCCCAGAATGATAAACTCTGGATCAATCATTTTAGACTTGATGATTTGGCCTAGATTTTACCATGCGATTTGTGATATTCTTTTTACTAAACTATTGTGATATTGGAATTTTTAGTACATTTATATGTTTGAGTAGTCACATCTACAATCAAGGTAAACTTTGCTAAGGGAGGCATTTGTCAAACTCATTTTACACTACGTTTTCAAAACAAGTGCAACTTTATCATCTGTGTCTCCATTTCTTTTCCTCTATTTATCTGTTCCTTTTTTGCATGTATGAGATTTGAAATGCCTCTAGGTAGAAACAACTATTTTGATTAGAAAGAAAAGTACATATGTTTCCTGAAGTTAGCTCAAAAAGGTTTGATATCCTGATCATGGAAAATTTTCACCTGGAAGAAGCCTCTGTGAATGAAGTTCTTGATAATTACCTTTCTATAAGCTTACTTGCATTATATATAGTTTCAAGCAAACTAAGCACGTCCAATGAAACAAGAAATTCCGACTGACTGACATTCACTCAGATTTGCTATTGACCTCATTGCTTTGCTAATAAGTATTTTTGGGAGTTGTGCCATTTATGTATAGATGTTTGAAACTAAGACCATATGCTATTTTCAGGGCTAACCTTAACCAGTTCATGGACTAGGCATAACCATGACAACGTATCGAACCTGCAATTTTTTGTCCATTTTTTTTAAACTTAATTGAGTCTATTCTTTATAGCTTGATTGAGCAAGTTTCTCTCCCATATCTTCATGTGGCTGTTCAAAGCCATTACTAGCTTAGAATGTGGGGCGAACTGTCTCCATTTTTATAATTATTTCTATGGTTATGCCTCTAGTTTCATTGCATAGACTATATACTCTTTATCACCTCTTTCCTGCATCAGGCGATTGGCTAAATTGGAGATGTTGAAGCGGCGAGGCAAGGGTCCTCCACCGAAGGGTCAAGGAAAACGTGCTACTAAGCGCAAGAAATAAGAGTGATCCTTCAGAGAAGTTTGCCATCCTTAGAGTTCTCTGATTCCAAATGAATAGTACGGGATGTGCTGGGTTCACATTAGGAGCTAGATTATTGTTCACTTTGACATGTGCATGCTTTATTCATCTATCTGTGCTATGGAACTTGGAACTCAGTTGTTGGAGATAGATCATTTCCCCCAATTACAGTGTTATTCATTTTGTTCACCTGCATGGATATTATGGTGCATTGCTATGAATCCATAATAGTTGTTTGTTGAGGTTCAATCCAGGTTTACAAAAAGCATCCTAGAGAATCTCTCTTCCCCTTTCTTTAGTTATTTATTTGTTTATATTTTATCGTGGAATGGACTATATTGAGCCATTTGAGATGAGTAATACCTTATACTAGACCCGATCACGGTTCGGAACCGACGGTTCGGAACTGTCGGTTCGACGGTTCGTGGGAGATCGACCCTTAACTTTAACCGCCCAAGACGGTTACGGTTCACAGTTCGGAACCGTTGGTTCACGGTCCGGTTCACGGTTCGGTACGGTTCAGGATTATTATATTAAAAAAATTAAAAATTAAAAATTAAATTAAAAAAAATAAATTTTATTAAAAAAGGGCTTGCACTTATATAAGTTACCTACGTATCCCTTTGGGGTATAGGGGAATCAAAGTCCACGTAGTTCTTTTACATTTTTATCCTTTTATATTTTTACATTTCTCACTCACTTGCATTTCCTCCCGTTCCCGTTGTATTTGTTCCTTCGGTATCAAATTCTTCGGCTTCGTCTTCTGAAAGTTGCATTCCTTGGATTCGCTTCTCGGCTTTGGTCCAATCATCAAGTAATGCTTGAGCTTCCAATGAGTCGGGAGACATGGTTGATCGTCGTTCATCTAATATGTTGCCGCCGGCACTGAACATCTGCTCCACAGCAACAGTCGACACTGGAGAAGCTAAAATTTTTTTTGCGATCACGGAGAGAATGGGAAAGCTTTGAGCCTTCTGTGACCACCACTTCAAGATGTCGAAGTCTTCGCTATCTGCTTCATTAAAAATTAAAAGAAGTCGTAAAATAATTCTCAAGTTCCTGTGTGGAACTTGAGGATCCTCGTGGACGTTTCGTCCGTTCATTTAATAAAAGTTGAGCTTTTGCAAGTTTTAAATTAGTAGTAGTAGGTTGTTATGTTTCAGAAATATTAGTTTGTGTTCCATATTTAATATAATATTGATTATAAAGATCATATAAATAATTATTAATATTATATACAATATTAGCTGGATCCGGAGAGGAAGAATCCTTAATAGGAATTAATGCGTCATAATATAAAGTTAACATTTCTTGTAAAATTTCTAATTTAAATCTAGGATCTAAAGCAAATGTAATTAAATAAATTTCAAAAATTAAATAAAAATATTTTTCCCATTTAGTTTTCATAGCTATTATACATAAAGTTAAAGCTTCATCATTTACATGTTCATTTAATATTAATACTATACTACAAAAATTTACTAAAATTAAATGAGCAGTAGGATAATAAACACCAGAAAGTTGTTCAGTTGCATCGTTAAAAACTTTTAAAATTTCACAAATACTACTACAAATATTCCATTGTTGTGAAAATAAATATATATTAGTATTACTATTTTGTGCAAAAAATAAACATAATAAATCTTTATATTGAAAAGAATCTTGTAATAATTGATATGTTGAATTCCAACGTGTTGGAACATCACGTGGAATTTTTTTAGTCGCATTCCATTAGCTTTACAAAATCTACCCGATTGTTTCATCATAGATGGATGAGACCATAAGTATGAAATTGCGGTTCTAATTGGTTGAATATAATTTTGTAAAAGTTTTAATCCATCTTGAACACATAAATTTAAAATATGACATACACAATGAATATGAAAAAATAAATCACCAATGACAGGTTGACAAATAAATTTTAATTCATCTATTGAAGCGGTATTAGAACTAGCATTGTCTAATGATATTGAAAATATTTGATGAGTCAATCCATATTCTTCTAAAACTATGTGTAATAATTGTACAATGTTATGAGCAGTGTGTGATTCATCAAAAACTCTATAAGCTAATAATCTTTTTTGAAGGATCCAAGAGTTATCAATCCAATGGCATGTTATACCCATATAAGAATGAGTTTGCCAATGATCACTCCAAATATCGGAACATAAAGAAACTTTATTATTTAATTTACTAAATTCTTCAATTAAATTCTTTTTTCCTTGTTTTACTAATCTTTTAATTGTACGAGGTAGTGTAGTCCTAGGTACACGTTTAGCAGCAGGATTAAGAGATTCTTTACACAAATCTTCAAATGTGCATTTAGATCCAAAACTAAAAGATGTTCTATGGAAACAAATTTAGCTAATGATTCTCTTAATTTATTATCTGAATATAAAAATAAACCAGAATCAGTACTACTACCACTAGAAAATCTAGATAATTGTGTTTGAGAGCGGTCAAGCTCATATTCCGTCGGGTGCTTCGTTTCTACATGTCGTTTCAACGACCCATAGCCGCCGTCGACTTGGAATTTGTAGGAAGCATTACAATGCTTGCATTTTGCACGCATTTCTCTCGACGGAAGTGTGATCTTCTCAAAATGTTTTGTGAAAATAGACGATTTTAAAGGAGGATTTTCCCGAACCTTAGAAGTAATCGCATCGGTACTTCCTTGCGTTTCGGAGATCGGAGGGTGTTGGGGCTGAGCCTCGGTCTCATCATCGGTGGATTGAATTTGAAGGTTGGGATCCTCGTATGCAATTTCTTTTCCCCTCCGAGATCGAGATGATGAAGCTCCGTGACCTCCTTCCATTATCGTCGATGAAGAACGCGGAGAGAAGTTGAGAGTTAGAGAGTTGAGAATGAGAGATTGAGAGAAGAGAAGTTGTTTTGTCAGTGAAAATGATGAAATGAGCTCCCTATTTATAGAGTTCGGATCATAACGGTTACTAAATCGTAACCATTGATCAAAAAACGATCAAATGATCTCATCTGTCCAAAAAAAAAAAAATCAAAAACTCTCCAACGGCACTGAACCGGCAGTTCAGTGCCGTTGGAACCGACGATTAACCGCCGGTTCACGGTTTTCTGCAGTTGGAACCGGCCCGGCATCCTGCCAGGCCGGTTCCGATTCGGCCCAGCGAACCGGGTCAACGGGATCGGGTCTACCTTTTACCCCCAATATATATATATATATATATATATATATATATATATATATAAAAGTTATTACATAAATTCAGTAAAAATAGTAAATAGGCAACAAACTGATGAGATGTCACGTAGAATGCCCAGATGAGTGCAATATAACAATTACTAGTAAACACTCATAGGAAAATCTTTCGAGAGTAAAAACAATAGCAATTAATACCAGAGAAAGATAATACAAATGCTACCATCTCTATCATATGGAACCTTAAATAATTTCCAACTAGGATTTATGTTTTTTTTTCCTTCTCAATTTAATAAATTTAATAGGGTCAACAAAAAATATTTATATTGATCATAGTTTTCTACAAAAGTTATACGTTGATTCTGAATATCCCACACACGATGAGTTCCATAGCTATTTGTAAAAAAAACAAATTAAAAAATTGAGTAGGCTATCACATGTAAAAATATTTCTCTTTGAATTTATCTAAAATGGATCATTATCTATTTTTATAAATCTAACATAAATCTAACATATAGAGGCCAACTCGGATAGAGTGATCATATTGATGGTCAGGCCTAGAAAACACTCCCTAACTCCCAGGGTCATATCAACATAAAATTAGTTAGGCTCTTGAGTCAAAAATACTCAAATGCTATAAATCTAGAATCATCATAATAGGTATGTGATACTCAATTAGGTTTAGTCATCTCCAATTATCACAAACGTAGAACTACGAGCTATAGAGTTGCAAATGACTCCCCTAACATAATTTAGCAAAAGAAGTTGTATACTATTTCCCCTTTGACAGCCTAAGTCTTACCTCTCCAACTTTCAAATCTTTGCGAGATAAAAACAAATCACTTGCCAGTACATGACTGATAACAATCATTTTTAATGCATTATTTGACTTATATACTCAAGTTTTTACTCTCTTATATGCTTAATTTTATATTTATATCATGTTTATTAATAAGAATCTATTTTGGGTTATTATAATTTTAGTATATTTTTAACATTGTTTTTCACAATTTAAATATAATTTTGTAGGAAATTAAAAAACTAGGTCATGGACTCGAGTCGAAGCAGATAAATTTGAATCGGGTTAAAATTTAAAAAAAAACCTGATTCATCTTGGTTCGGTTCAATTGAGATGGTTAATATTTTTGGAGTTGGTTAATTTTCTCAAGCAATCAATCAATAGTTCATAATGAACTTGATTCAATTCGAGAGTTGGATTAACTTATAGAGTAGTTCATTACGAAGTTGGTTCAAGTTTGGATGGTTCACTTAAAGTAGAATCGGCTTCGGGCATAACTGAGATGGTAAAGGATTGGTAGATTGCGACTAAAGGTACGTTTGGTTCAAGTTATCATATATAACCTTGGTTATATGATTACCAAGTAATCACATAAAGATAATAGGGAATGAAACATGACCTGAAGTTGTTTTGTTCAATTTAGGTAATCAAATAAAATCTTATTTGTTTGGAGATAATAGTCTATAACATAATATAATATTTTACCATATTACCCTTTAGAATTTATTTAGATAATTTTATTAAATTTTAAATTAAATTTATATAATTTTTCTATATTTAATTTATTAAAAATCTAATTAAAATATTAAATTAAAAAAATATTTGCCGGCGACATCGACGTCGGTGTCCATGTAGGCAGTCGGTGTCCAACACCGACGGCCGGCTATCAGCGCCGAACGCCGGCGATCGCCGCAGATCGCCGGTGGCTGCCGACCGGCGATTGGCGCCGACCACCGGCGGTGGGCGCCGGTCGTCGGCCGTCGACGGTGGTCGCCGATCACCGGCAGTGGTGTCGGTCATCGACCGTCGGCGGTGGTCGCCGACCGTCGGCGGTGGTCGCCGACCGTCGTTGTACGTCGTTGTCAATGGTCGCGAATAATGCTTCTGGAAGTTAATAAATTGTAATGGTTATTTTCGTCTTAAATGTAAATATTGGGGGATAATTTTGGAAAGATAAGTTGCATAACCTCAGAATCAAGAAAAAACCTTAGGGGGCGTTTGGTTTGCGTTTTCCAGCATGTTTTCCATTTTCATTTTTTACAGAAAATGCGATTTTCTGGAAAACATGTTTGGTTTACATTTTCTAACTTTGTTTTCTAGAATAAAACATAGCATTTTCAGGAAAACTAGAAAATGAAATAAAATTATTTTCTAGAAAATGAAAAAATGTGATTTTTTGAAAAATAAAAATAGAAAATGGAACAAACCAAACGCCCCCTTACTTTCTTAAGGTTTTCTGATTTCGGGTTGCATGCCCCTTTTGCTGACGTGTCAAACATCGATCATTACTTGGGAATCGCTAATTATCTAAACTAAACAAGATTTTCATTGATAACCTTGGATGGATAACCAAGGTTATCAAGGATAACTCCCAACCAAACGCACCCTCAAGGTTTTGGATTCAAGTTACGGCGTTGGTGGAGCATAAATCCCTACATCCCGTGTAAAAAGCCTCTCCCCCCTTCCCCTCCCAACCTCTTTCCTTCTCAGTCATCATGATTACCTCCTCCGTGTCGATCCTGAGACGAGTTGATCGAGGCGCTGAGGACGAACGTTTCACTTTTTTTTTTTTTTTTGCCACTTAGGTAGAACCGGTTCACCAAGGGAGAGAACCGGCAGTCCTCATCTCACGCCGAGAATGGGAGGACTAGAAGAGAGAAAAGGGTCTCCTCTTCGGGTTAGAAGAAGAGCTTCTTCCATCTTCGATCATCGCCTTCTCTTCGGGTTAGAAGAGAAGGAACTGGAGCTTCATCTTCCTCCATCCCTCTCCGGGTTAGAAGAGGTAACCTTCTTCATCACCGGCAGCCCCTCCCAGCCATCATCCTTCATCTCCGGCCACTTCTCTTCGGGTTAGAAGAGAAGGAACCGAAGCTTCCGCCTCCTCTTCGGGTTAGAAGAGGAGAACTCAGTTCGCTCCACTCTTCGGCAGCCCTCTTCCCTCTCCTCTTCGATTAGAAGACGTGAGGGCAGCTCCTTCATCCGTGCTCCGATTAGCCCGCTTCCGAAGCTCCATCCATCTCCGTTCACTCCATCCACAAGTTTGGGTGACATTAAACTCTCATGTTTCAAATTGCATGTTTTAGGCTTGAATTGGTAGATGCACGTTAAGTGTTAGATGAATTTTCTCAATCACTTATGTTTGTTCATTGCAATTAGGTTAGTTTAATTCTGGTTTGTCTTGCATTTTTTTAATTGCTAGAAGGCCTTCCGGGCCCTAACTTGCTATTTATCTGATCAGAATAAGCCAAGGTTTTATCCCTTCTCGATCAACTCTGGTCTCGGTGCGTGGAGTTGTTACAAGTGCCTGGAGCCCTTTTAGGTGCTGGAACCAGTTCAGCGCTTGGAGTCTGCCCAGGCCAGGTGCCTTGATCTAGTCCGGTTCATCCCAGACTTGGTTCAGTGAACCGGACTTGGTTTAGTGAACCGAACTTGGTTTAGACTGATTATGATTGTGTTTCTCTTGATCTTTGTTTTGCTTTTTGCTCCAGTCTATGCAAGACATCATTTAAACACAACAAAACATTCAAGCCTAATCTTGTAATTCTACTTGGCCTATTAGGTTTACCTTTTGGTTAAAGTTCACTCCTCTAAGACTTTTCTACCTAAGAGTCTCCTTGGGATCAAGCCACATTACTGTAAGTCTACTAGACTTACTAGGCGTCTTGCTTGGACTTCCTCCAAGACTTCACTATAGGATCGAAGAAGTCGAGAGAGGAGGAGGAGGAGGGGGGGGGGAGGGGTGAATCTTGATCATTTAAAACATTTTCTTTTCTTTTATTAAAATCGAATCAGAATTGTAGCGGAATAATGAAAAGACAAACACACAAAAACACAATTTCTTTTTTTACATAGTTTGTAGTCCAACGACTACTACTCAAAGGCCTATGATCCTTGGCCGCTTCAATGGACAATCCAATAGCTCTTCTTTCCGAAAACTTTGGAGAAGTAAACTCATACAATGAAGGAGGATAACAACAAAACTACTATCTCCTCATAAAAAGCAAGCAATAATAAAATATACCGACAACACAAGGTAGAAGATGAAGTACTGGTTGTTGGAGAGTCTCTCGGCGTAGTATGAGTAAGACTTGCATTAACAACAGTAGTATCACCGAGATAGAGCAATAAAAGAATAGATTGTTGTGTCTCGGACCCTGAGACTTTCTTTTATAGGCATCGTTTGGTTGATTGAAAAGCCATTCCATTGACTGATTCATTTCGTCGACTGGATCCTTTGTCTGCTGACTGATCTCCATGCCCGTCCTAGTCTGCTTCGATCTGATACGCTCAATCCAGTAAATCATGTTGTTTGATCGACTAATCAACTGATCAACTTTATCTACCAACGAAACCCAAAGACTTTCCTTCTTTGCGTGATTCGATCTAATCCTCTGCGCTTATCAAATTTGAGCAGTCGATTGATCATTTTAATGTATAATTAACAACAACCAAGTCTTATCCGATATAGGTTAGCTAAAACAAGTGTTCACCCTCCCTACATGCTAGTCACAATATCTGGACTAGTAGCCCCCGTGATTTACCTCTTCCGTGTTGGCACTGGGATGGATTTGCGGGGGCGCTGGGGGCAAGCAAATTGTCTTTTGCCACCATATAAGTTAGCTAAAACAATAGGGATAAACATATGATAAAATTATATGATTATCCATACTTTTTTAAAATAATTTTATTATATAATTTTAAAACAATGAAAGGGAGTCTTGATGTAATTGTAAAGTTGTTGTCATTCGACCTAGAGGTCGCGGGTTCGAGTTTCAAAAATAATATCTTACAAAATAAAGTAAGACTGCATACAATAAACTCTTTCCCGGACCTTATATTAGCGGAAGCTCCGTGCACCAGAATATCCTTTTTATAATTTTAAAACAATGAGGATAATCATATGGTAAAATTAGACATAGACAAATAAGAAATATTAGTTGACAATCTAGTTATTGTAGGATCGTTGCGGACCAGCAAGAGGGGGATGAATTGCCCTGCGAGTCAGAATTCTATCTTTTACATTTTCCTTACAAAGATGGACGTTAGTTGCAGCAGTTAATTAAAAACATATAAATAATTAAAACATACTAGTAAGAGATAAAATGGATTATTTGGTTGCAATCAGGATGGTTGTTAACCCAAGACAGTTGAAAGCTCCACTATCAAGATCTCCTTTGTTTGTTGGCGGAGTAGTCTCTTACATACTTTGAACAGCACAAGAAAAAAGCTAAGAAAATATAGTACAAGAGTTATCTTCTAAACTTAGCTTCTGGGGGCTATTTATAGTTCGAAAACTCAAGTTACTGTTGTGCTGACGTAGACATGAGGTGCCTCAGATGTGATCTGAGGTGCCTCAGATGTGATCTGAGGTGCCTCAGAGTGGATAAAACTCTATTCGCCCGCCAACGGTAACTTTTGGATAAAGCTGTGGGATCGTTGTGATCGATAGACGAGGGAGGGGGGGGGGGTGAATATCGATTACTAAAACTTTTGGAGATGAAGAGAATATGTAGCGGAAAATAAAATAATGCTAACACATTTTATTTTACTTAGTTCGGAGTCTTTAATAGCTCCTACTCCAAGGCCCACGGTCCTTGACCATTGTCGTTGGGCAATTCTATATTTCAAAAAATGTTACAAGTTAAAAACTTTGAATACAGAATTGAATAAACAAAAATTATACCGAGGACACAGTGGCAATGATGAAGAATCTCGAGCAGCGTGTTGTCGATCTTGAGCGTTGTTGGCGCGGGAAACTCGAGAACGGAAGAAGGATTGAGCGTGTTTGAGTGTTTAAGTTGGAAAATTGTTGTTTTGAAGCAAAGGGGCGAAGCCCCTTTTATAGTTTGTTCTTGGGCGCCTGATAAGGCCTGGGGCGCCTGACACATCTTATCCGCAAACTTGGCCAAACTTTATCCTTGTTCTTGGGCGCCTGGGAGTCCTGAGGCACCTGATGGTTCAAGGGCGCTAGAGAAGCTAACGTGGTGAACCAGCCAGCTCAGCTTCTCCATCCGCTGGAAAACCCCTTCTGGGGTGACTGACAGGCGCCTGGGTTCTCGGGCGCTTGGACCCTTTCAGGCGCCTGGGATAGCAGCAATTGACTCCTTTCACTCCTGCAACCAGGGTTAGTCCAAAACAATACAATATGAAAAATATAAAGATAAATAACAGTTGGAGCTGTCTTGGTTCTGACTTTGGATTTCAAAATGAAATCCCAGGTCGAACTGACGCCTACTGTTTCCTCTTCCAAGAAACGCTTCCTCACTTACTCCTCTCAGGAGTAGTTACCTTTTGCCAACCGGCTCCTCTGGTTGGACTTTTGCTCGGCCTCCGAGACGTCCGTACCTCGACCCGCCTCTACTTCTGTCCGCAATCCTCGCTCGGCTAAGATTCCTGCCCGATCTTCCGGATCAAGACTTCGGTGCCAAGTCCACGACCAAGTCTTCTTGCCCGACCCTCGATCAGGTATTCGGTGCCCAACTGTAACGACCCGGCCCCTTGGGCGGCCCAACTGGCGGCCCACTTGGCGGCCCTCAGCCCCTTGGGCCGCCAAATCCCATTTGGCGGCCCTTTTGGCGACCTCTTGGGCGGTCGTTACTCACAAGTACTTCCCACCCCTGGCCAGTGGATTTTTGCCTTCCTCAAGATTCGAACTCTAGACCTCCAGGATAAGTACTAGAGTTTATGAATCCTGATACCAATTGAGCTACAGAGTTCGAATCCTGAGGATGGCAAATATCCACTGGCCAGGGGTGGGAAGTACTTGTGAGTAACGACCGCCCAAGCGGTCGCCAAGTGGGCCGCCAGTTGGGCCGCCCAAGGGGCCGGGTCATTACAATAAAAGGCACCTTTTTATGTAGTGGCCCCGCCTCTATGGTCCCCGCAGGCAACCCTCTAGGCCGGCGACCTTACGGTCTTCCCACCCCTGGCAGTGGGTTTTTGCCTTCCCCAGGATTCGAACTCTAGACCTCCAGGCTAAGTACTAAAGTTCCTGAATCCTGGTACCAAGTGAGCTACAAAATAAATTGTCACGCCCCGAGACCCAGGAGCCGCTGATCCAATATAAAATCGGACAGCACCTCCCCTGTCCGGCGTACAATTTACACATACATACAACATATATAACAATACCACGCAGTTTAATTGGCCTCAGGCCTCAAAATATATAAGCACAACATAAAAGTAAGAAAACCATAACGATAAAATATAATAAACTATACCTGACTGTGAACCGGTCCGACTTACGATGAAATAACCAATACACAAAAATCCCTTAGGGCACACGACACATATGACATATACAATTCGCTAAAAGGAATATAAAACAATGCACTACAAAGTATAAAACAAAATCCTGCGGTCGCGATGGGTAGGGACTGAATGCTGGGCTCTTCTGGCGACTCCAAGTATCTCAACCTGAAATAAAAACATATGGCAACGGTGTGAGTCCATAAACTCAGCGGATACCTAACAGATATGCATAGTAGGTTATACTAACAATAAGAGTCTACGATAATACAGTCTCATATGAACAATAGAAAGACATACACTAAAGGTACTGAATGTAGGTATATACCAGAGTCCATCTATCCTGCAGAGGGGTGGAATAAATCCCTAAAGAATAAATATAACACATAATCCATGGTAAACAGGTATCTGGTATATGCATGTCAATCATAATGCATAAATCAAATGCAGCAAACAATGCACGATGCAAAATATGCACATGGTGCAATGATATGTGTCACCCCTGACACCAATCAGATCATCGTCCACCTGTCATAAATGAACGTCTGAAAGGTTAGAGCTATGACAACTGTACGCACCCTGCTATCACTGCTCCTGAGTGATCGAGTGGACAGGATGCTGGCGGAGGTCACTCTCCTACCCCAAGCAATGGGGGAGTCTAGCTCTCATCTTCTCGTGTCTCAGGACGAGAAGGGATCCTTGGCTGCTACCACGCACCGGAACCACCCTCCAAATAGTGACCGTGCGGAGCAATACAAGGCAAATGCACACACCCTACGGTAGCCACTACCCCTAAGTGGATGTGTGTGCATATCCTCATGTAACTGACGATGGGCTCAGACTACATAGGAGCCGATGATCGTCAGCATGCAATAATGCAAGGATGGTGCGTGCCCCAAACACATACAAACACCCACCAAGTCCTCAACTAACACCTCCATGTGCTAGGTATAGGTCTGAATCCTACATCATGGGATACAAGCAACCTACTAGGTATACTAACAAAATAACCAGTGATCTATCAATGTCAAAATGCAAGAGGGAATATATCACTACATCTATGCACAAATATATATACACAAGACAACAAATGAGACTGTATGAGTCTACACGGGAGATAACCTCAAGGATAAGCAGCATGTATCAAATACAGGTATACTAAGGCGGATATAGCATATAACTTACTGTTATCTATAACAAGCCATGTATAGCAATATGACAATATCAACAAGATAAGTCAAGGGGTACCCGCCTCAAAGTAGATGCTCGTATCAGCACGAACCTTCCGTCTGATAATCAGTAATGACAAATCCAATCAATGCCCTGTATCAAAACATTACTCAGCTAATTATACAACTAATAAATTAGCTAAGTTTCAGACTAAGTATAATAGGGACCAATCCCTAATACGCATTCGGGTTAATCCACATACCAACGTCAATCCTTATTGGAAACTTAAATTCAAACCTAAATCCAAACGGATCTAACTCCACACATTGTAACTCACACAGACCATGGGTGGCTCATGACAATTCTTAATAAAAAAGCCTATAACCTAACTTCAAGCACAGAATAGTAACCTTCTACAGCTTTTGAAGAAACGAATTTGGCAGGATCTAACCAAATCTAATGAATCATCATCCAACCTTACAATTCCTACTATCTCATACACTGCCACAATCCAACATAGAGTCAAGTCATTCATCAGCAACCCAAAACAAAACCTAATTGGATCAATTATTAATCGGAGAACATGGCAGGGATCAAATGGAGGAAATGAAAACAAAAATTCAAACTCTAATTATCATCTGCAAAACATCCCCACAGATCCAACTCACGACAACCCAAGAACTCAAGAACGAACTCTAAGAATGGAATCAACAAATCCAAATCAACAGAACATAACCCAAACTAACCTGATAAGAGGCAAACCGAATTCAAATTCTCCACACAGAATCTATTCTAACACCAAAACAATCAAGAACTGGGAACAAAACTCAACCAAGGAACAAACCTAAGTCACACAGTGGGATCGCGAAGAGGATAGAGGAGTCACTGGGTTTCCTCTTGGTGGCGGCCGACTGAAGAGGAGTCGACGCTGACCGCGCCTAGGGCACGCGAAGGAGGGATCAGGCTGGCTGCGAGCTTCGCGAAGGGAGAGGAAGGAGGAAGGAGCCAGCACTGCGGCTAGGGCACGCGCGAAGGTGAGGAGAAGGAGATCGGGGTGGTCAAGACAATCATTGGGCGACTGTCAAGACAATCCTCAAGTACTTAAGAAGAACTAAGGATGTGTTCCTAATATATGGAGAAGGTGATATGGTAATACGTGGGTATACATATGGCAGTTTCCAGACAGATAAAGATGACTCCAAATCTCAGTCTAGATACGTATTTATTTTGAATGGAGGAGCAATAAGTTGGAAGAGTTCCAAGCTAGACACCGTAGCGGATTCTACCACGGAAGGGGAATATATTGCAGCTTCGGAAGCAGCAAAGGAAGCAGTCTGGATCAAGAAGTTCGTCCCAGAACTTGGTGTGGTTCCAACCATTGATGAAACAATACCGGTTTATTGTGACAACAATGGAGCTATTGCACAAGCAAAGGAACCAAGGTCTCATCAGCGATCCAAACATGTGCTTCGTCGCTATCATCTGATCAGAGAGATTATAAGTAGGAACGATATACAAATTGAGAAAATTCCCACTGAAAGGAATTTAGCGAATCCTTTAACTAAGGCCTTGCCTCAAAGCAAGTTTGACGGTCATGTTAGAGCCTGTGGTATTGGATACCGTAGCGATTGACATTAGGCCAAGTGGGAGTTTGTTAGTAATATGAGAAAAATGTTCTAAGGCAATCGCCTTATGATTGTAATCATTTATTTTAATAAATGAATATTCACTATTTGAGTATACATGTTTATGTATTTGATTGAGATCTTAAACTCATTTACTGAATGCCCGCAATACAATTCACAGCATGAGAGAATTTGTGATGAATTCACAACTAGTGATTATCTCTACATGTGCAATTGTGAAGTATTGAAATTGTCCCTAGTCAATGAATTGATAAATACGGACACTATCAATTCTGTTGAGACTAGCATGGGTTATTCTCTAATCAGCTGATTCTCACTGGCTGGTGACATTGGGATGTTCGGAGATAAACATGAATGCTAGTTAAGGGAACTAGTTCATTGGAGTGACTGGCTGTAAAACTACATATGGTAGTCTACATATAGATATGTCAGTGAAGTTCTTACTGTAGCTTAAGTGCGATGTTCCTTTGACTTGCGGTGTTCAAGTCATCTTGGTCATGGAGACTTATACTTTGACATCTTAAGTAAGCATCTCCAAGGAGGTGTGGACCCAGGATGATTGGGTATAAGCAAAAGTGCCCGAAGATGTTTGAACAGCCTACAAAGGATTCACCACTCTTTGCGAGGAGATGTATACCCAAGGCCTATCGTCGGATTGTTACTCGAAGCCTCTGGCCAGAGCATGACATGTTCAGAGTATGAATCTCTTAGATACATGAGAGTAATTAGAATCCGTAGGAAGAGAAAACATTACTTGGGATAGGTGTGACGTAGTCAGCCTAGTGGGGATTGACACACATAGACTATGTCCTGAACCAAGTGGGTATAAGATGGTGAAGGGAATGGGGCACGATTCATTATAGCTGCTGAAGGGTTTCAGAATTGTTTCTGAGGTCAACCGTTGATCTTTCGATTAATTGAGGATCATGATGTACTTCTAGGTGCCACTCATGATCGTTCTATAATTGGTTAATTATAGACGGTCAATATAAATCGAAAGCCTATTTAGTCACACGCACTACGAGTAATCCGAGGGATTTAAAATGAGTTGAAAATTAGATTTTCCAATCAAGAGAGATTAGGTTTGGTTGAGCCAAACGATAAGTCGAATCTGAATTTTTCAGAGACGCATCGGAAGCGTAAAATGGCTAAGTCTTTTGAAGACTTAATGGATGAATTAAATGAGTTTAATTCATTGGGGTGCGGCTTGGTTAGGCCGGCCAAAGAGGGTCCCCACCCTCTTTGCTTGGCCGGCCACAACAAAGGAGAAAACCAAATTGTTTGGTTCAATTTATAAAATAAACCAAGTGTGGTTTGTTTTATAAAATTATGGATAATATAAATTTTATATATAAACCGAGATTTGGTTTATTTTTCATGGAAATTAAAATGAACCATGGATTGGTTTATTTTATTTTATAAAATCAATCATGGATTGATTTATCATGATAAAGAAATTTATATAAAATTTATTTTTCATGGAAATTAAAATGAACCATGGATTGGTTTATTTTATTTTATAAAATCAATCATGGATTGATTTACCATGATAAAGAAATTTATATAAGGAAATTTATATAAAGAAATTTATTTTTCATGGAAATTAAAATGAGTCATGGATTGGTTTATTTTATTTTCAATCATGGATTGATTTACCATGATAAAGAAATTTATATAAAGAAATTTATATAAAGAAATTTATATGATAAATTTCTTATGAAAATTTATTCCATAAGAAAAAGGAGACTTGGTTGATTTTTATCATGAATTAAAATATGATTTTAACCATGATATAAAATCAAGACTTGTCATGATGGAATAAGTCATAGAAAATTTATATGAT
Organism: Boesenbergia rotunda; assembly: GCA_024364735.1. Classification (NCBI taxonomy): domain Eukaryota; kingdom Viridiplantae; phylum Streptophyta; class Magnoliopsida; order Zingiberales; family Zingiberaceae; genus Boesenbergia; species Boesenbergia rotunda. The sequence continues at coordinate 6,947 of JAGFNQ010000548.1, read as the reverse complement.
AAATTTCTTATGAAAATTTATTCCATAAAAAAAAGAGACTTGGCGGTTGAGAGACCACTATATAAACGAACCAAGGCAAGGCTTGGAAATCATTCGAATAATCAAAGTATTCTTGCTTGGGCTCTCTCCCTCTCCTCCCTTCTTTCTCTTGGCCGGCCTCTCCCTTCTTCTCCCTTCTTCTCACAAGGAGAACCACCGAGGCGACGAAGTTCTTCCGTTGGGTCGATCTTCCTCTCCGACCATCATCACCTAGGGATTGGGCGCAAGTCATCTTCCTCCACCTCGCCGGAATTGTGATTCCGGCCAACCTTGGTGGTGAGTTTTTCCGATGTGATTACTTCTCTCTTGGTTTTTTCTTATCGAGTTCTCGGAGAATCTAGTAGTTCTCGAGAATACGAAACTCGTGACTTTGCGAAGTCATCCCGAAGAAAACTCGGCGTGGACGCGAATAGAGGCGGAGCTTCCAAGGGACGCTTACGGTTGGATCTCGTCCCTTTCTTCGAGTTACGCGAGGTAACAAGTAAATTAGTTTACGTTTCTGCAAAAATTTTAAATATATGATCATGTCTACACAACATAAGGTTGCATGCTTAGATGTGTGGTTAAATAATTTAAGAAATTATTTATGCTAAACCTTCCGCTGCACGTAATTAATTTTAAAATTACGAACCCGTATCTATGTCAACATGCACCCGGTCCCAACAGTGGTATCAGAGCGAGGTTAGTGTTCGACATAATCATATAATTGTTTTGCGAAAAACTTTGTCATGATCTCAATTTTGGAAAATTTTTCAATTATGAAAACTTTCCAATTATGGTAAATTTTAGATTTAGGAATTTCAAAGTTTGGAAATCCTCATGAAATTTCGTAAACTTTTGAAATATCCCTATTTCTGAAATTTTATGATAATTGTGAAAACTTTCTATTTTTGGAAACTTTCTAATTTTGGATTTTTCCTATTTTGGAAAATTTTCAATTTTGGAAATACGTAAGTTTTCTTTGTACCAGAAACTTACAATTATTCTGAAAATTTTTATTTTTTGGAAAATTTTCATTTATGGAAAGCTCACAATTTTGGGCACTTTCTTTCAAGAAAGTCTAGATAAATTATGGGAATATTAATTGACATTTAAATTCATTATTGAAAATTAAATTATTTACAAAATTCTTTATTTTGGATTGAGCCTCGGGGAGCCGTCCAATTTAAAGTTAGTTGTTATAATTAAATTTCTTAAATTGAATTTAAATTGTCAAATGTTTAATTTGGATTAAGCCTCGGGGAGCCGTCCAAATTATATTATCAATAAATTCTTATTTTGGATTGAGCCTCAGGGAGCCGTCCAAATTAAGTTATTTATTTATATTAATTTTCCATAAATATAATATGTGATCAAATCTTGGAAATTTTTGAGGTGATTCTCAAACGATAATTTCCTTATTTGATTTATGAGGTGATGCTCTTGCATATTATTGTCTCCAAAATTAATTAGAAAAATTATTTCCTATATAGTATATTTCCTTAAATAAGATTTTCATGGAAATAATATGTGGTTGAATTAAGGGAATCCGTCTCTTAATTTAATAATATTTGATTTAGAGAAATCTAAGTCTTAAACATATTATTTCCGAAATTGATTATGACAATTTAGGAAATTATTTTCCAAAACAATTCCTTGAATAAAGTGTGAAATTAGAATTAGGAAATCCGGTTCCTAATTCAATTAATGAGACTTGATAAATTAAGTCACATACATACTTTATTAAGGAAATCGTTAGAACATGACATAATTATATGTCATGAATGTGCTTAAAAAAAAGGATGAGACCCAAAATCTCTTATTAAATATTAAGGCCAATACCTTCCATTAATATGGTTAGAACCGGAGTTTTGTTTCTCGTTTGGGTTGATGGACACATCCATGCCCGGCTTGAACCTCGACATGTTCAAACCATGGAATTAGTTTATGATTAATATAGTTGGAGTCAGAGGTCAATCCTTAGTTTTGGTTGTTGGACACATCCAAGCCTGACTAAACGGTTGAATGAGCTCCAACCATATTAAAACTACTTCTTGATTAATGGGTCAGCCTTAAGCTGGGAGCATCGATTTGTTGTGCCACAGCCAAGGTCGATATAAAGAGAGGTGCAGTTGGGTGCTATATATATTGTTGCATACTTGTTAATGAGTTAACAACCCAATGATTTATGTAAACATTCAATTAGTTGATAGCATAATGTGATAGTTACATATATGTAATATGTAATCGGTATAATTACCTACCTTCATAGCTAAGAATAACTTGATGGCCCCAGCCATGGTTGTTCTTATCTATGGTTGGATATCAACCTATTTGGAGATGTTTCTACGATCTCCCGAATTGATAAAAAGGGTTATTCAATTCGAAAAATAAATAAGATTTAATGAATGTATATTGATGCATTCTTTATCATTCTCATCACATAACCTCAATTTGTATTTCTAGGATAATCACTGGATCATGTCTTCTCTGAATTTGCGTTTCATTTTGGACACCAATAAGTTAACTAAGGACAAAAGGATTGAAAAGGCACCAAAAGGCACTTGCCATCACTGGGCCAAGGAGGGCCACTGGCGAAGAAACTGCAAGGTTTATCTTGAGTCCTTGAAGAAGAAGGCATCCGATGCCCCATCCTCTTCAGGCATCTTCGTTATTGAATGTCACTCTATTTCCTCGTACACCTGGGTACTTGATACTCGGTGTAGCTCACATATATGTAATGACATACATGGGCTAAGCAATAGAAGAAGACTCGTCAAGGGAGAAGCGAATTTGCGAGTTGGAAATGGAGCAAAGATTGCTGCTATTGCCATCGGAACATATTTGCTAAAGCTCCCTACTAGACTTGTCTTGGAATTGGATAATTGTTATTTTGTTCCTTCGTTAATAAAGAACATTGTATCTATTTCATGCTTGAATGAAAAGGGTTACCATTTAACTTTTAGTAACAATTGTTGTTATATAACTTTAAATGGTGTTCTTTATGGGACTGGAACATTATGTAATGGTATCTATACGTTAGATTTATCCGGTGACATTTTCAATATCGAAGTTAGCAACAAACATGCTCGAATAGATAATCAAATAGACTCCTATACGTGGCATTGTCGTCTTGGCCATGTAAGTAAGAAACGCATGACCAAATTGCACCGATGTGGAATTCTGGAATCATTTGAACCCGGTTCATTTGATACATGCGAATCATGCTTAAAAGGCAAGATGGCCAAATTATCCTTTTCCGGAAAAGATAAACCAGTGGGAGAATTGCTTGGTCTAATACATACTGATGTATGTGGACCAATGTCAACTCTTGCACAAGGAGGCTATAGCTACTTCATTACCTTTATCGATGATCACTCACGATTCGGGTATATGTTCTTAATGAAAAACAAATCTGAAGCTTTTGAGAAATTCAAAGAATTCAAAAGTGAAGTAGAGAAATAGCTTGGCAAAAGTATCAAGATACTTCAATCCGATTGGGGTGGTGAATACTTGAGTCAAGAGTTTCAAGATTATCTTAGGGACAATGGGATATTGTCTCAATGGACTCCACCGTATACACCACAGCATAATGGTGTATCTGAGAGGCATAACCGAACCTTGATGGACATGGTTAGATCTATGATGAATCATGCAACTCTTCCAAAATCCTTTTGGGGCTATGCGCTTAAGACAACTATTTACTTGCTAAACAGAGTCCCGACCAAGGTAGTCTCTACTACTCAATATGAGACATGGAATAGTAAGAAACCTCATTTATCTCACCTAAAGATATGGGTTGTCCTGCTTATGTAAAGCGGACTGTATCAGATAAGTTGGATGCTATGTTTGATAAATGTCTATTTATTGGATACCCTAAGAAAACGAAAGGTTACCAATTCTATCATCCCTTGGAACAAAAGGTGTTTGTTTCAAGGCATGCTGTATTCCTAGAAAACGAATTTCTTTTACAAGAAAACAGTGGGAGTAATATTGAACATGAAGAAGTTCAAGAAACTTCAATAGACATTACAGAGACACCTAGTCTAACTCACAACCAATAACTCATTATGATGAGCTATCAGTTGAACCTAAAACAACACCACTTCTTCGTAGGTCTGACAGGACACACAATATTCCAGAGAGATACGGATTTCTCGTAAGTGAATCGAACGATGTGTTACTCATTAGCAATGACGAACCTATCAGTTATGAAGATGTTCTGAAAAATTCAGAAAGGGATAAATGGCTTGAAGCCATGAAGTCGGAAATTAATTCCATGTACGAAAATCAAGTATGGGACTTGGTTAACCCACCTGAAGGGATTAAGCCCATAGGGTGCAAGTGGGTTTTCAAGAAGAAAACCGACATGGAAGGTAATGCTGTTACTTTTAAGGCTAGATTAGTGGCAAAAGGATATCGTCAGAAACAAGGAATTGATTATGACGAAACCTATTCGCCAGTAGCTATGCTTAAATCCATTCAGATGCTCCTGGCCATAGCAGCTCATTATGATTATGAGATATGTCAAATGGATGTGAAAATAGCTTTCCTTAATGGAAACCTGCTTGAGGATGTATACATGATACAACCTGAAGGTTTCACATCGGTTAATAAAACCAAAGTATGCAAGCTTCGACGATCCATATATGGACTAAAGCAAGCATCCAGGAGCTGGAACATCCGTTTTGATGAGACAATCAAAGAGTTTGATTTCTCACAAAATCCTGACGAACCTTGTGTGTACAAGAAGGTTAGTGGGAGTGCAGTCGTATTCCTAATGTTATATGTCGATGACATATTACTTATAGGAAACGATATATCAGTCTTACAGTCAGTTAAAATTTGGTTGTCCAAAACTTTCTCCATGAAAGACCTGGGAGAAGCAACCTATATCCTTGGGATTAGAATCTATAGAGATAGATCAAAACGGTTGCTTGGTCTTTCGCAGTCTACATATATAGACCGAGTGCTAGAAAGGTTTAGCATGTCGGAATCCAAGAAAGGTTACCTTCCCATCAGGCATGGGATCAACCTTTCGAAGTCTATGTGTCCACGCACAGAAGACGAGAGGATTTGCATGAATAAGATTCCTTATGCATCCGCGATAGGATCTATCATGTATGCTATGTTATGTACTAGGCCCGATGTATCGTATGCTCTGAGCGTCACAAGCAGATACCAGTCTGATCCAGGAATGGATCATTGGGCGGCTGTCAAGACAATCCTCAAGTACTTAAGAAGAACTAAGGATGTGTTCCTAATATATGGAGAAGGTGATATGGTAATACGTGGGTATACAGATGCCAGTTTCCAGACAGATAAGGATGACTCCAAATCTCAGTCTGGATACGTATTTATTTTGAATGGAGGCGCAATAAGTTGGAAGAGTTCCAAGCTAGACACCGTAGCGGATTCTACCACGGAAGGGGAATATATTGCAGCTTCGGAAGCAGCAAAGGAAGCAGTCTGGATCAAGAAGTTCGTCTCAGAACATGGTGTGGTTCCAACCATTGATGAAGCAATACCAGTTTATTGCGACAACAATGGAGCTATTGCACATACAAAGGAATCAAGGTCTCATCAGCGATCCAAACACGTGCTTCGCCACTATCATCTGATCAGAGAGATTATAAGTAGGAATGATATACAAATTGAGAAAATTTCCACTGAAAGGAATTTAGCGGATCCTTTAACTAAGGCCTTGCCTCAAAGCAAGTTTGAGGTCATGTTAGAGCCTGTGGTATTGGATACCGTAGCGATTGACATTAGGCCAAGTGGGAGTTTGTTAGTGATATGAGAAAAGTGTCCTAAGGCAATCGCCTTATGATTGTAATCATTTATTTTAATAAATGAATATTCACTATTTGAGTATACATGTTTATGTATTTGATTGAGATCTTAAACTCATTTACTGAATGTCCGCAATACAATTCACAGCATGAGAGAATTTGTGATGAATTCACAACTAGTGATTATCTCTACATGTGCAATTGTGAAGTATTGAAATTGTCCCTAGTCAATGAATTGATAAATACGGACACTATCAATTCTGTTGAGACTAGCATGAGTTATTCTCTAATCAGCTGATTCTCACTGGCTGGTGACATTGGGATGTCCGGAGATAAACATGAATGCTAGTTAAGGGAACTAGTTCATTGGAGTGACTGGCTGTAAAACTTCATATGGTAGTCTACATATAGATATGTCAGTGAAGTTCTTACTGCAGCTTAAGTGCGATGTTCCTTTGACTTGCGGTGTTCAAGTCATCTTGGTCATGGAGACTTATACTTTGACATCTTAAGCAAGCATCTCCAAGGAGGTGTGGACCCAAGATGATTGGGTATAAGCCGAAGTGCCCGAAGATGTTTGAACAACCTACAAAGGATTCACCACTCCTTGCGAGGAGATGTATACCCAAGGCCTATCGTCGGATTGTTACTCGAAGCCTCTGGCCAGAGCATGACATGTTCAGAGTATGAATCTCTTAGATACATGAGAGTAATTAGAATCCGTAGGACGAGAAAACATTACTTGGGCTAGGTGTGACGTAGTCAGCCTAGTGGGGATTGACACACATAGACATGTCCTGAACCAAGTGGGTATAAAGATGGTGAAGGGAATGGGGCACGATTCATTATAGCTGCTGAAGGGTTTCAAAATTGTTTTCTGAGGTCAACCGTTGATCTTTTGATTAATTGGGGATCATGATGTACTACTAGGTGCCACTCATGATCGTTCTATAATTGGTTAATTATAGACGACCAACATAAATCGAAAGCCTATTTAGTCACACACACTACGAGTAATCCGAGGGATTTAAAACGAGTTGAAAATTGGTTTTTCCAATCAAGAGAGATTAGGTTTGGTTGAGCCAAACGATAAGTCGAATCTGAATTTTTCAGAGACGCATCGGAAGCGTAAAAATG